>JAUMIR010000003.1:232726648-233369148 GCA_030847615.1 Gambelia wislizenii | reverse complement strand
GTATGTGAAATGCAACTGAAAGAAATGGAGGCGGGGGGACAGATGAAAGTTTTCCAGTACGCAGAATGTTTTCCCGCTTCTTCCAGCTGTTTTTATCTCCAGTTTTTCTCCCCAGTATTAATGGCTGTGGAAGAGTACTGGTTCACATTCTTTGATTGCCTGAGGAATAAATTAATGAGGTTACTGGAGACATCAAACATTTGCATATTCACAGATGCTTATTAGGTTTAAAACAAATGCCAGGTGCACAGGATTTGGGGAATAATGGCCTTGGGTGAGGCATATTCGTGTTATAATGTAAAATATACTTTTCAAAATTAAAATGTGGCAGACAAAACTCAAGAATCTGTGACCAGAAGAAACAGTACCTCACCACCACCAAAGGGAAGGGGGAAAAATATCTGGTCTGTTCAAACAACATTTTACTGTAAGGTGCCCTACAGCCAGCTAATTCACCTGCCTATATTCCATAGAAAACATTTTTTAAAAAAAATAATACTTGTAAATGCACTTTTGTCTTTTTAACAATATATATATATATATATATATATATATATATTTGCACTCAATTCCTTATGGATTGCTGAAATTATTAAATAGCTGTGGAGGTACACAATATGTGTTTGAGGTTACTTCCTGCAAGGCCCAATTACTGAAGGATTTTATACTCTAGCAGTTATTGCTAAGGATCCCAAACCTATATCCTACAAGAGACAGAAGATTGAATTACAAAATATGTCTCCAAGGGATGCATACACATGGCTGCATTGTTGTCAGTGACTTCCGTCACTGCTCTGTGAAAGCACATTGTGTGCTTGATTTGTACTGTATCTCATTATTGCTGTAAGTTTGTAGCTATGCTGTTCGCTTGGTATACTTATCCCTTTTGTATCCTCCTGGCTTAAATATAAATTGAGTTCTTTCCGATACTCTGCCATAGCATCTACACTATAGTTTTTAGCACTGCTTATTTTAGCATGGCAATAATTGCAAAACAAAACCATGTGCCTGGAGTTTTCTAGTTTCAGAGAAAGGCCTGCACATACACATTTGCAGAACATATATATTGTACTGTGGCTAGTCTCTTGCCCAGCAAAATCAAGCAGTCTTAAATGGATCTTGTCTTTGGATATGAATATGGATGAACTGAAAGGCTCCATTCTGCCCTCTTGGTTTCAATGAATACTGTGTACAACTTCTTCTTTTTCTATATGTTGCTATGTGTTCACTGTCCTACCACCACAAATCCTATTTGGAAATCACATTTGCAGCATAACTGATAACAAAGGTATTACATGATGTCTGTCCTGCATGTTTTCTAGACACATCCTATGGCTTCTGTGAGTTCTTTCCAACTTTTAAGGAAAATACATGGGGATCTCCTGATATTTTATTTAAAAGCCTATAAAGTTCAGTCTCTAATCAAAGAAATGTTTCTGTTTCATAAGTCAAGCATCATCTGTGTTATATTAATGACAGCAAAAACAGATGTTATTTTGTACAAGAGGGCCAGGGTTTTTTTGGTGGCTGAAGGCAGGGGGGGTGGAGTGGGGGGATAAACAAAACACATTACTAATGATCAGAGGAACAATACATGACACTGCAAGACACAAAAGTACTGTCTTTCCAAAGCATTTGTTTTCAGGCCATTATTCTGATGAATTCTTTTTAATGGGGCGGGGGGGGGGAGAGAAAAAGAATGGCATCTATATTATAGTAATTCTCCAAGAAAATTTCTAAAACAGATCTTTCAGACACTTTCATAAAATGCCTATTTTTGGAAACAATACACTTGATTCAGAAAGGTCATTTCAGCAAACCTTTCTCGCAATTGAATTGCTAACGTCCAGGTGTGGTGTGTGTGTGTGTGTGTGTGTTTTCCATGCACACAGCACAGATTTTTTTGATTATGTAGATTTCCCCCACCTCAGTTTCATATGCAAAGCATGCATCAGCCATATCCATGCTATCTCTTAAAGCAGTCATTCTGAAACCCAATCTGAGGACAGTGCAGACTAAATAAAATTTCAGTTTGCTTTGGCCTCCTGCTGAGAATGGGACTGCTTTGTTTCAGCCAACAGAACAAGGAAGCCAGAAAGGTATGTCCTGCTTTGCATGGCTGATGCTTATGTGACTTGAGGATCACAATCCAGGCCTTTCAGGCGTCCAGGGCTCCAGTTCGGCATTTCATCCATATCCTGTACTGTCTTTCTGTTTTCCTTCCCATTTGCTTTCCTTCTGTGCTGCCTGTCATCTACCTGCAGGGCAAAGCTGTGGCAGACCTTAACACTATTGTTTACTTTGGCATATGTTTAATAGCTGCATGGCTGTTTGAGGTTGCTGCTCCCACCCACCCCCACCCACCCGCTGCTTGCCTTTGTATTCATCCCCACTCCACTATCCATATTCCCTTTTTAAAAAAAAATATGTTGGATGCACAAATGTTGAAGAAATGGGAAATTACATAAGTACAGATTGCTGTGCTCCAAAGATTTTCCTTGTAGGTTTATAAAACAGAATTCTATTGCAAATCTGAAGAGATGTTTAGCAGCTTTTAGGGTCTTGCATGTTGCTAATCTTTTTTTATTTTATTTTATTTTTCTTACCTTTTTTTTTTTTAGCTGTTTAAGCAAACAAGCAATCACCCATTCTGCTTTAAAAAGAGTGTGTTTATGGATATAAATGTATGGTTTGTTCCGGAGAAGAACTGCTTTACATCAAATCCACATATTTCGTAGGACATCATAATGCAGGGCTGAAACAGATCAGTAAATACTGTATTGTCATGTCTAAATATTAGTGTTCACCTGGCATCAACTCATGTTCGGTAGTAACCCATCTAAAACTGACTGTACTGTAATCCCTTTGGCCCATGCTTTGAAATATGGATTGGGCCATGGGGAACAACCTGCTATTTTTATACTTTGAAGAGACTTCAGACATTATGTCAGGATTCAGAAACCCACAGATTTACAATCGTATCTCTGGCTCTTAAAAAAATATTTTCCTTTAAAAAAGAACAATAATCTTATCCTTTGTTTAAACATTAGAGGTAAAGCTCATGTGTACTATGGCTCATGTTTAACAGGAGTAAGGCACAGCAGTCTAAAACGTTAACCCCTGAATAAAGCAAACAGAAAGATGTTCAAGCCTGGTTCCGGCAGAATAAGGCATACTGGTGGTGCTTGATAGAATCCAGTCCACAACCAGATTAATCCAAAATGTCAGAATTTAAGCAGATTATAATCCTAAACTTCTTTCTTGGGAATGAATTCCAGTGAAGCCATTTGAGGTTCATTCCCAGTGTATAGGATAGGGATGTTAGTCCCATTCACTTCACTAGGAATAAAACAAAACAAAAGGCTTTGTATCAGTATATTTTTGAATTAGCTGTGTTGTGGAATAGACCATTAGGGATTTCAACCCTCAAAACTGCTTTATTTAGATTAGCTCTTGGCACTTGGCATCACTGGCATGCTGAGTCTAATTTCTGTGGCATAACACCCTTGTTAAAATTCTGACCATTTGGGTGAAATCCAGAGAATATTAGGCACGCCTAATCCCCAGTGGAGTCAATGAGAGTTTAGTGCACATTGTTTTCACTGAGTCATCAGACTAAACATGACGCAGGACAAGCACGGATGCATCTCTCAGCATCATTTTTTTTTCCTTTTGCTAAAAACTGCCACTCATACTGTGCCTGTTTGTTATGTTTTCCTAATCTATGGCTAATTGAGACCTCAGCAATTGAATTGGATTGGGACCACAGTAAAGGGGGAAAGGCAGCACCCTTCTCCCTGAGTGCCACAGCCCTGGCCCAAACAATCTCCCTCATCTGACTGTTTTTGGAACAAGAAAACAATGTTGGGAGTTGTATTTTTACCTTTCCCCATGAATGTTTAATTTGCCCCAAAAACTTGTTCAGGGTTTTTGTGCACACACACACACACACTTTCCAGAATTTGCAAATTTCTTTGTAACTTCAACAGAAATAATTGGAGATTCTTTAGCAAAAGAAAAAGAAAAGAAAGAAAAGAAAAAGAAAAACCTGAATGTGAGAGAAAATGCTGACAGAATCACTCACCCAGGAAGAGATTTTTGAATGCATTCAGCACTTAAAAACTTGCCTTGAATCTCTGTGTATTCAACCATGGTTGTGGTACTGAATTGGGACTGCTATTTTTTCTTTCCCCCCACTCTGGGCAGGATCTGTATCCTTAACAACTACATAGAAGCCAGGTAGAACATGATCCTCTCCATACAAGGAAAAGCTGTATTGAATTTTGCTAGTGCAAATGGTTGCGCAAGGGAGGGGGTGTCATTTGGGTTTTTTTCTTTTTTCTTTCTTCTTCTTCTTTTTTTTTGATAAGAACTTCTTAAATTTCTTAATAAATTTGTCAGAATTTAAGATTTAAAGAAAAATGAATTAGGAGAAAATGAAACTGACAAATTAGTACATCTTTGGTTAAGGCAGCCAATATGTATCTTCTGAGTCACTGAAATGCCATGGCATGTTTTAGTTATGACCTGCCCATGTGTCTATCACTGAAAGGAGATTATTTCATTTGCTGCTGAGAAAGACAGCAAATATGAAAACTAGGAATGTATTTATTTATTTATTTATTGCAAATTTTTTGCATTATTTATTGCATTTTTTTTTCTTCTGTTCCACCAGTTTGAAAAAGAGCTGCATAACATGTATTTCAGAGCCTGGTCATTATTGCTTCAATGTGGGTCATAATTCAACTTTTTTTTTTTTAGAATGGGAGGTGGGGTAAGTGCAGCTCACAGTCCTCATGTGGCTCCCAGAGTCTCCCAGGGTCAATTTTTAAAAAAAAGAAGAAGAAAGAAAAATGCCAAAATGACTCCAAATATTCTTGAGGGAGTGGGGGGGGAGGTGAATCATTTTGCCATGGTTTGGGGGCTCCTTGAGGAGGACTAAAAGTGACCCAGAAATTGACTTCTTGGCTTTTAAAAAAAAGCCTCTCCTGGAGTGCAAAAAATAAAAAAGGCATCTGGGTGAATTCTTTATGGGAGGTGGCCATCCGAGGTGTCCTGAGGAACCAATGCAACCCGCTTTACCCCCAAGAGTTGTCTACCTCTGTTGCAAAAGATACCTAGGCTAGTAAAATAGTATGCCTAAAACTATGGGGAAATCAGAAGGTGGTTTTATAAAGTGCCCTTACCTTTCTGTCCATATACAGTGGGCCCTTGGTATCCACTGGGGTTTGATTCCTGCACCTCCCATGGGTACCAAAATCCATGGATGCTCAAGTTCCATTATATACAATGGTAAAGTAAAATACATCCCTTATATAAAATGGCAAAATCAAGGTTTGCTTTTGTGGGGAAATTTGGAATATTTTCAAGCCATGGGTGGTTGAATCCGTGGATACGGAGGGTCGGCTGTAATTCCATCACAAGAAATTTGCCGGCCATTTTTTGTATAGAAATATTTCAGAAGGGCTGAGCTATATTCAGTAATTATGCTACATTGATTTTTCTAAACAAGATTATTAAATAAAATGACCCACACATGTGTATTTTACATAAAGGGGGTATGCAGGTTCAAGTTACCTGCAGCCTATCTTGAGAACAGGATGGTACAATAGAATTGGGCAGATCAGGAAAATGGCACTGGAAGAAAAGGTGAGCCATGACAGCAAGCTTTTTAGATAACTAGTGAAGCAAGATCAACGTACAGAAATATGGTTTCAATACCACTCTGGTATAAGTCAAAAGTTACACAATTGTCATTCAGAGATTTTTAAAAAAAAATTGGGGGGGGAATGTTGGATAGGATCAACTGAAGCCAGCAAGGGGGTGATCCTCCCTGTCTCACCACACATCCTTCTGTAGTGCCAAAACTGAGTTGGGTACTCACTTCCAGGTGGCATGAAGCTGAAGGGAAGAGTGGTCTGTTCTGACTGCCAGCATTCTGAACAAAACGAGTACAGTAGTTGTAACTTTCATTTAAATGTACAAATGTTGCTGTCAACATTAGCTGACTTATGACAATGTTATTCATTTGTATTTAAGGTGCTGTTTGGCATCTACATTATCATTTACCAAAATTAATGAGTTGTACAGTGCCATTCACCAAGCAGTGACACTTGGGAGATTACCAGATGCAGGGAACACGCCAAAAAATTACATTCCCAACTGCGCCAGAAGATTGCTATGAAAACAGAAAGGATGACATTACCAGACACCCATGTCCTTCAGCTGTTCGGGGGCCTAACACTGCTGTGAATGAGGCTTCACTTTTCTATTGACAGGGACAAGCCGCTAATAAAAAGGGACGCTTTACTCACAGCTGTGCTACATCCCCGGAACGCTGGAGGATGACATTGTCTGATACTCTTGCCCCTTCCTTTTCTCATCACGATCTTTTGATGAGGTTTTTGACACATCTGATAATCTTCTATGATGTTGCAGTCAAACTGTGGATTTATGGTTTAATTGGCATAGTCCTTAATCCACTTTTCTATCTGCCCGTGTCAAAGCTATATGTGCAAGCCTCTGTTAAAAAAAAAAAAAGAATGCAGTAATGGCACCAATTGACTGTTTGTACCAATCAACAGTTGGTATGGTAGTAGCTCTAAATCCATCCTCAACCCCATTCCTGATCAATCCTGTAGTCAATTTTTGAATTAGGTTATGTATGCAGCCAGATTGGAGAGGTGACCCACAGTATAAAATACCGTAT
Organism: Gambelia wislizenii; assembly: GCA_030847615.1. Lineage (NCBI taxonomy): Eukaryota > Metazoa > Chordata > Lepidosauria > Squamata > Crotaphytidae > Gambelia > Gambelia wislizenii. The sequence goes on along the minus strand of JAUMIR010000003.1, from coordinate 233,362,439 downwards.
TCATTTCTGTGCACAGTTTCTTATCAAGCTAGAGATATGCATGCATATGGTCTCAGGCTGAAAAGGTTTTAGAGACTACTTCTTTATGTTTTGAACAGGTGATTTAATAAATGGATTCAAAAGTAAAGATTTCATTGATGAAATTTCATTATCCTTCAATTCTATGTTTGGATGAGAAGAAGTATGGGGACATTTTCACCTCCCAATTTCCATTACTACCACCTACCATATTCAAGGGTAAGGAATTGTGGGAGTTGTAGGATAAAATTTCTGGAAGGCTAGAGATTCAGCATTTTTTAATTAGGCCCCACATTACTTACACTTAATTCCTATATATGTCTTTCAGAAGTAAGTGTCACTGAGTTCAATGGGACTTTCTCCGAAGTAAATGTGTATGAATTAACAGACTTAGAAACCTTGGATTGATGTGTTAGATGGGGACTGAAAAAACTAATGAAGGATAAGCTACCAGATATGATGTGATGTTTATACATAACTTCAGTACCATAGGAATGTGCCTCTCAATGCCAGTTACAGAGGAACATAAGAAAGATGGTGGTTTTGCACTCAAATCCTGTTTATGGGCTTTTCCATGGGCATCTGGTTGGCCACTGTGTGAAGACAATGATGGAGTAATGGACCTTTGTTTTGGCTCAGCAACCTCTCTTAATATTGTCCACCTTAGGTTATTACTGTTAAATTCATCAGGCTATTAAATATATTTTCATTCAGGCTGTATTTTTAGGACTGGAATTAGACGATCATGGAATAGTGTTATTCAGATATGAAATTGGATTGGATCCAGATGAAGTTGGTTGAGCTTAGGTTCCATTGCAATCAAAATGGGAATTGTTCAACATGACTTAGGTTCCACAGGTTTGAATGAGAAATAACTAGATCCACATTGGAATAGCTAACTCATTGTGGACTAGGAGGGTGTGGAGAGGCCAGACCACACCATGTGACACCGTCAGGGGGATGAGTGACACCCAGTGCCATCTTAATGCATGGCCATGCTAGACAGTTGCCCAGGGCATAGGGGCCCCATGCTTATCTATGCACAGACCAGAATTTAACATTAAAATCACCCGCATCAACATTCAAATCTCCTGCTAATTTGATAGAAGAAGAAAAAATACGACTTGTAAGGAGAGTAGGCATGTCTGCATTTGTGAGAATGGGGAATGGGGATGATAAAGAGAAAAGGAAGGAGGAAAAGGGACGGGCGAGGAGGAGGATAGATGGGCAGTTGGAGGGAGAGTCCTGATTGAGGAGCAAAGCGATGGAGGCATGGGGGAAACCCTGCCAAAAGAGGCAGAAAAGCCAAGTGGTGGCCAAGAAAGGGAAGCTCGGCCTGCTCTCTGCCTGGAGTGGCTGCCCACACAAGTATGAGCCACTGAGCAATTCTCCCCCCCCCCTCTCTCTCTCACACACACACACACCAGCAGCCCCCACCAAGAGAGTGCTTCCTTCCAGCCCTCCAGTCTGTGCTCTCTCCCACACCCCACCTCACTTCCCGTTCCTGCCATTCCCATTGGCCCAAGGCAGAGATGCCAACTCGCTGGGGAGATGCCCCTCCAAGACTTTGCTTTTGCTCCCCCCTCCTTTCCCACATTGGAAGGCACTTTCTCCTCTCTTCTTTTCATTCTTATCTCTGCTGTTTTACACATAAGGGATTCTAAAGTCTGGAAGGGAAGGGACCTTGCTTCCAATGAAGCTGTACACCAGGGAGAGGGTCAAAACACTGATTTTGTTGGAGGTACCAATAAACATGTTTATTTTATTGATAATTTACATTTTTATTCCCATGAGTGGTTGTGTAGGCAGGACCCACAGTGCTTTGCCCAGGGGCCTATAATGCTGTTAAAGATGGCCCTGATGACACCATCCTTACTGACAGCACAGACTGTGGAATAACTGAGCATAAATAACAGAGGAGATTGTCAGATGTGTTAAAAGTGGAGTTACATGAATGCCAGGAAATCACTGAAGGACTCCCTTTTCAGTTGACATTGTTTCCCCTTCACAATGTACCCATTCTGCTGCTGTTCCACCAGTGCTGCTTCTTATTGACAGGAAAAGCTGTCAATTGATCCCCTGTTCCATTTCTGTCACAGATGTTCCTACAAGTTAAAAGGTGCCCCATTATGCTGGCGAGATCCCATCAATGGGAGGTCCCTGCCAGAACACTTCCGGGTGAGATCAGGACATCAAGGTAAGTGACACGCTTTTTTAAAACTTCCCTGGTTTACTTGGAAGTTTTAAAATGTATGTGCCTTTTATAACTTTCTTTCTTTATTTATTTATTTCTTTTGTGCTGTATTTGGGTTTTTATTTTTGAATTTCCCACAGTTCCATCTTCTTGCGAGAATCCGCAGGATTTCACTCCAGGAAGTGAATGGAGCTCTGTCAGAGCTCCATTCATTCCTAGGCTGCCCTGTCAATGCTACTCAAAGTAGGTCTGAAAATTTTTGCTACTGTGCAGGGACAGGGATGGGTCAGGGGCGGGAGAAGAGATTCTGGGATAGGAATGCTTTTTGTTGTTGTTGTTGTTGTTTCTGTCTGATAATCTCCTGTCAGGATGCAATCCATTGTATCTAAAGATAGAATGCTCTGGACTGAAGTTGAAATCCTACTCACACTTGAAGTGGGTAAAATTTAACATGAATGTTAACAAAGTCTTATTATTTTAGTAGGTATTGATTTCTTTAAAAATTAAGTTTTTATATATTACTTATGTGAAGCCCTTGAGATAGGTGTGGGCTAGACAGTCAAATAAATAAATGTTTATTTCTTCTTCCATGGCAAAACATTTTTTTAGCATTTCATATGGTGTGAATGTATGGACACATATAGATTATCTTGTTGTCAGTAATGTTCAGGATTTAGAGTAGTTTGCAACATCTTATTGTGATTGATTTTTGCTTTATATGGGATATTTGTTCCTTCTGCTACTGTTTAAAGTTGACATATATTCTGTGGAAGTAAAGACAAATTAGGATCTAGGACTGCTAGTATAAATAAATAAATTGTGTCTTACCAAATCACCTGCTTAGCTGAAAAGTGTGAGTGCATTTCATCCACTAACTGCAATAAGGATCAGTTTTGCTCTTTATTATAGAGCAACAGAGCAACTTCGGATATTCCATATCTATCTGCTTTGCTCATTTAGCAACAGGATAAATCAATAAAAAGCGAACAAGCAGGTGATTTATTTGTATGTCAGGGGGAGAAAATACAGTGTGAATAACTGGATGTTGATGATGATGATGATGATGATGACGAAGATGGTGATGATTTAAAAGAAAATATCAAATACACAATACCATGATTAAGAATTTTATTATTTCAATCCCATAGCCATAGTTTAGGGTGGGAATTATTTGGCCCTGCAGATGATGTTGGACTGCAACACTCATGAGTATTGGCCAGCACAGCCAATTGTGAATGGTTATGGCAGTTGTCTGACAACTTCCAGAAGACCTCACATTCCTCATTCTTGCCATGGGCATCATAATCTTGCCTCTTGGTGTTGTTGTTGTGTGTCTTCAAGTCATTTCGAACTTGTAGTTACCCTAGGCATAGGGAGTTGTTGGCAAGATTTATTCAGAGGACATGTGCCATTGCCTTCCTCTGAAGCTGAGAAAGTGTGACTTGCCCAAGGTCACCCAGTGGGCTTCCATGGCCAAGTGAGCATTTGAACCCTGGTCTCTGGGGCCTAATCCAACACTCAGACCAGTATACCACACTAACTCTGTATTTCAGGTGTTAAGGCTAAACAAACTAGATAAACATGGGAGCAGGGAGCAGGAGCAATAGCTTAGTCCTCAGAGACCACTTGGCATCTATTCTTTCTCCCTTCAGCTCACTTACTCACTCCTGCACTGGAGGCTTTGAGCACTTTGAGGACCAATTGTAATAGCATAGGAGGTTTTATGGGCGTGCTTCTACTGAGTCTTCTCAGTCTTCCGATAGTAGAGGCCTCAACTCAGTCAAAAGCCCTTTCACAAATGTAAGAACAAAAATAGATAGAGAACTTTTTCAAACAGGGTAAAAAATCTCCGAGGAGGTCAGGAAAATGGGGCTGTCGTGCTTACAGAGCCCCGTTTCAGATGACGCAGTCCTCCTCCATCCTCCTCCCCACCTTCCCCCATGCTGTCTCCGTGCTGCAGGTACCACTTTTTCTTGATGGAAAACCTCCATCAATAAAAAGTGGTGCCTGCAGCATGGGAGGAGGTCGGGAGGAAGACGGAGGAGGACAGAGGAGGACGGGGCTGTCTGAAACGCGGCTCTATAAGCACAACAGCCCCATTCATCTCCCAACCTCCTCGGGGTTTTTTACCCCATTTGAAAAAGTCCTGAATCTTTTAGGTTTAACCCCAAACATGTTTGACTATAAAATTTATTCTTAATTAAGTAATTTCTTTGCACTGACTGAACTCTTCTGTTTTTTTACTCCAACTGTCTTGATTTAGCAGGGGCAATCCCAATTAATCCTCTGTCATCCCACTATTCAACTGCTTTTAAAATGTCTCAGTTTTTCTCTCCTCCTCCTACTTTTGCTCTTTGTATTCATCTTATTTCAGTTGCTGCAAACTAAGTTCAATGTGCAAAAGCTGTTTGCACCTAGTTAGCAGGGGTGAGAGAATGGGAAGAATCCTGCCTTTCCCTATAGACTCGGGAAAAAGCAAAGTGCTGCAGCCTCTCCTAGCTTATCTGTTCTTCCTCATGAATAACCATCATTTCTACATGTGTCCCAGTTTTCATCTGTGAAATGTTGGACAATATGCCCTTAATTGAAATCATATTATTTTCTAAAACACACACACACAACTTCTATTTTCAGGTGTTATCTGCATAATATTTTGCTCAGGAATACATTGAATAACTTAAATGTATAAAATCAGAATTAGTAGCTTCTACAAAAAATTCATATCATCTCAAGACAATAAAACAACTATTTCCTCATTACAGCTTTAAGGCTGAAATGCTGTATACACTTACCTGGAAATAAACCCCATTGAACTCAGTTGGATTTACTTCTGTGTAAAGATATATAGGGTTATGGTGTTTAAGTTTTTGAAAATCTCTCCAATGTATGTACACATTAAGTGAGGTTTGCACCACAGAAAGGAACTTAACCATCTGGCACTTAAACATTGTTTCATTATAGAGGCAGAACCAAACTGCTTAGCCCAGGAGCTACTTTGGAAATCTAATATTTCCTGAGAAGGGAGCAGAAAAGGAAATTTGGAATCAGCAGGGGAAAAGTGACCAGAAAATCCTGTTATTTATACCATACACTTCTGTGGAAAATCCACCCTTGGGATGACTTTATCAGAACAAAGTTTCACCCAGGGATATCTTTTTTCATTAAACAGAGTTTGTGTGAGGTTCAAAGAGGAAGAGAAATCTACAGCTTAGAGAACATTTTGGCCGAAGGAAACAAAAATCAAGTTTGTCCGCCTCCAGAAAAAAGTATCAACAGTTTTTAAATTTTTCACATACAAAAAAAGTGTATCATTATTAAATGTTAACTTTACATTTTGAACAAATCTGAAGCTTAAACAAACCCCAAGATTTTAAACTAGATAAACAGGTAGATAGATATCTTTTTGTGAGCAGCCTTGGGTCCCAATCTGGGAGAAAGGTGCCATATAAATGAGTTAGATAGATAGATACCATAATAGACAGGAAGATAAAAGTTGATAGTGAATTGATGGATAGGCCTTAGGATGGTACATGCAGTCCCAATAAAATTATCTGTCTGTCTGTCTATCCATTGTATGCCTGCTACAAGCATGCTGCCTCTCACATGCACATTCATTTTACTCAGAAGAAATGTCTGAAACAGGACAATGACAGACCCAGATGCTGAAAGAGATGGATGCACATGTGTGTATGTATCTGGATGAATGTGAATCTTCTTCTTTGTTGTTGTTCTTATGTGCCTTCAAGTCAACTTATGTGCCTTTGCATCACAAGCCAACCCTGATTTATGCTGTCCCTACCATAGGGCTTTCTTGTCAAGATTTATTCAGAGGAGGTTTGCCTTTGTGTTCCTCTTAGGCTGAAACCCACAAGGTTTCCACGACTGAGCAGGGATTTGAACTCTGTTCTCCCAGAGTCAGTATGAAATCACTACACCATGCTGGCTCCTGAATTTTCTTAGCAATCACTAAACATAACACCAACACATACCTTCCAACTCTCTTGATTTGGCAGGGCCAGTCCCAATTATTTCTCTGTCATCTCCCTTTTTCAGTTGTTGTAGCCTCTCCTAGCTTGTGGGTTTTCCCTCATTAATACCTGCCATCTTGACCACACTCCAGTGTTGTTTGACACATGTGTTTTCATGTGAGAAATTCTGGAGGGGTATGCAAACAGCATTCACAGGGGACCCCACACTGTGTACCATAGTCCTAACAGCAGACACAATGTAGCAATGAATATCCTCACTAGGATAATAACATACTCCTAGAGAGGGAAGGATTGGTCTCTGTTTCAAAATTCTGTCCTTTTCCAGTGTTCAAGTTACATTTGATTCTGTTTCTATGAGGCAAGGGTAAGAAAAGTGCAGCCTAAAGGCTACATGCAGCCCACAGGCCATTTTTGTCTCCCTCAAGAGTCTCAACACCCCATGATGCTCCAAATTTGAGGGGATCTGAAAATTTTCACCCCAAAATTGCCAATGGCATCCTCTAGGAGTGTTACTGGGCCCTTAGCTATACTGTGTGGTGATCAGGGCCATTCCCATTTTCAAGCATTTTCATCCCCCCTCTCACTTTTTATGCCTTTACAGCAGCACCCCCTATCTTAGAAGCCTTTCTTCAAAATAGGAAATTACTATCTGGTCTTTTCCTCTTTTGAAAAAACAAAAAAAAAAGGCCAGTAGAGGCCTTAAAAAGGTAAGAGGATAGGGAAATGCTTTAAAATGTGACAAAATAGCCAGTAGCAATCCCTTCTAATTTCCTTTATTCTGAGGGGAGTGAGGAGCACTCTTTTGATCTGTGTATACCAATACTCACTGGAGAAACTCACAGACAGAACTAAAAATGGTTTTATTGACAAATAATCAAGGGAACACACACACTCAGGCTTCAGGCAGTCACACAAGACTAACAACAAAAGAAGGAAGTATTGGGATAGAGGAATAGATTGAGCGGGTGGCAGGTAATACTGTACCGATCTGAAGAGCAGATTGCACTGGAAACTGGCAGCATGGAGTCTGGGAAGAAAGAATGGTGACACAGACTGATGTGGAGACAGAAGGATGGTGATCTGTGCACACTTGGGTGGCATTTTAGGGTGATATTTATATGTGATATTTCCCCTGAAGGGGTGGGCTTGAGTGGAATACAATGTATGCCAGAGTTTTCAAAGGTGAGACAATGGATTCTCTGGATGCATTAATGATCGCTAATGTGTGAAGCATTTAGAACTGAAAGGTCACAGGCAATCTTCTATTGTTTTAGGACTGAGGAAAAGGAAAACTCAGTTTCGCAAGGAAATGAGCACTCAGCCACTTGTGACTGGATTAGTGAATCCAGAAGATCCCAGGGAGAATTAGCCCTTATCTCCCTAACTCTACAATCTCAGGGGAATTTGTGTAACTCTGACCTGGGTGTGACCTTTTAAGGAATTTAGAAGGCTCTTCCTCAGGTTGTGCATACCCTCAAGCATGACTCCAGCCTTAGTGTTCGGGAAGTCCTGGTTTACTGCCAACCACATGAAAAGCCACAACAAGCCAATTTATGAAATAGCACCAATTCTGAGTTATTAAAAGAGGTGGGGTATCAGAGCAGGTAATACTGTGTGTGGGGAGGACATTGAAAGTAATGATACTCCAATCCATTCCCATTCTATATAATGTAGATTTATAAGTTCTGAAAAGAATTTTATGTTGCGCTATGGCCGTTTCTGGGTACAAAACACTGCAGTTTGAATCCAGAAAATTGTGATTTTCCCCATAACAGATGTATAACATTCAGCAAACCTATACAGAATGAGTACATAAGAGAAAGTAAATGTATTTTTAAAAAGAAACAAAAAGCCATCATGCAATGAAGTGATCACCTACAAGGTCTACAACTGTCAGACAACACTGAATGAAGCTGGATTCCAGTAAGACATCCAGTCTTGCTATTTGAATGAATGCTTTCTTGTCTTCTTTACTGGAGGACATCCGAAGCACTTTATTCCTGCCGTGCTAATGGAATCCATTATCATTGTTATATATCTTTCTTTTCTTTAAAAATGTTCTTGTTTTATGTGACAAAGGTAACTACTGGAGATTGACTGGTCTTTCCCATAGCAGTGTTGAGATCCCAAGATGAGCAACTCTCAGAGAGCCAGTCTAGTGTTGTGTAGTGTTTTGAGTGCCAGACTTGGACTTGAAAGATCTGGTTCAAGTCACCATTCAGCCATAAAGCTCAGGGGATAGCCTTGAATTACTTCACAGGACTGTTGTGATACTGAAGTGAGGAGGAATGGAATCATGCATACCACCTTAATCTCCTTGTAGGAAAAGTGGAGGATTAGTGTTGAAGAATAAATAATCAGATAAGTAATATTGGAATATGGAGAGGTTTACCTAAGTGGGATGAGCTTATCCAAAATGGCCTGACATTTCTGATGTTTTTCAGTCTTGTACAGAGTTCTGTTAGAAGAGATTCCATGCCACAGAGATGAACTGGGAAGGGCTCCTTAATAAATTTTAATTTTGGCTGCTACCGTTTCAAAGTATACCATTCTTGTATGAGAATAGGAAGAAGCAACTGTGAGAAATATGAATAAAGGCTGAATCTCTTATTATGGAAACAAACAAAAAAAGCAGAATTTTGGATCTTGAATTACCACCTTATTCAAGACACACCACCATTCAGATGTCATAAGCAGTGTCAAATGTCTATCATAAATTCACTATGGAACATTTTTGCTGATTTGTTTGGGGGGGGTTGTGTTTTGTTTTTGGTTTTGGTTTTTTGGTTTTTTTGCACCATAAGCTATATCTGCACTGCACAATTATAGCAGTTTGATCCCATTTTAACTGTCAACACTCCATTCCATGGAATCCTAGGATTTGTAGTTTGGTAAAGAACTTAGAATTTGCTACTCGTGAGATCAAGTATACTTCCATGAGATCTAAGTATCCTTCCAAACTACAAATTTCAGGATTTGTAGTTTGTAGGAGGAGGAGTCAGCTTTCAAACAGCTATAAACTGCAGTGTGGATAAATCCATAGACTATATTTAAATGTAAATAACTATTTTAGGAATAGTTAATTACCTTATTTTTATATGTCACTTAAAATGTAGTATAGGTGATACACATTTAGTCCATTTATCAATTTATTTATTTAGTCCATTTATCAATTGATAGAAAGCTAAAATAATGATAAAAACCATAATAATTAGAATAGATAATATTAAATACTACTGCTTCCAAATAGTGAACAAGTATAGGTCAAGCCAAAAATTTCATATCACTGCCAGAGACTGGCAAACAAGCTGCAGATAGTCTGAGCAGGAAAGGAGGAACAGTAGAGCTTCTCCAACTATTGTGAAACATAGGCTACAGGTACTCAAAAACTAATGCTAGATCCATGCCTTAGACATTTATATGAACCCCCCTGCATTCATTTTCTGAATCCTCTTAGCCACAGCATTCCGGGCCTCATAATTTCTGTTGGTGTTCAACAAAACCGAGGGTCATAAGCAGGTTAAAATATAAACCTAGGGCAGCATGGTAAGCAGAAATCCATTGATTAGCTGGTCCAGACTGCTTTCAGAAATGAAAATAAGATCTGATTTTTTTTTATCCCCCATCTTTGTAGAAAGTCAATAAATTATAATAAAATTACTTTAGTTTTTGAAAGGATTTTGTCTTGGTATTATTTATTGAATCTAGATTATTTTAATGTATTTTGTAAGATCTCAAGTCGTTTTGCTTACATAAATTCCAGGTGGGTGAGGATGAAGTATGATGCTCAACATGTTCCCATATTTAATTGAAAGTGGTCAGGTGACACAATGTGACAGTAGTGACAAAATTTACTTCTTAATGTGGAATTTCCTCAGCATCAGCAGATTCCTGTCTTGTTTCTTTTACAATAGTTTTTTTTTCTCTCTCTCTCTCTACTGCTTTGTCTGAGTAGTCTGATATAAGTATCTTTAGAATTTAGAAGTTGTCACCTATCTGATTGGACCTATGGAATACCTGCATTACAGTCTTCTGCCTGGGTTTGAGTATTATACATACACGCACACACATGTACTCAAGAGTATGTTGCGTTAGGGGAGACACCATTTACTGTTCTGCCTCAAAATGTGGGCCATCCCTGGGATTTGGGCCATCCCTGGGATTTACTCCCAAGGAAATGTGAAAAGAATTTGCAGCTTCAACTATTCCACTTCCTTTCTGTCCTTGGTTTCTTTCCAAGAGCAATTCCAGGACCAATTCTGCTGCAGTTCCCCTGCCCCACCCACTGCTGACTTTTTAGGGTCCTTTCTGTTGAAATAAGGACAAGATCTAGAACTTCAGTCATTATAGGGGTAATGGTGAGTTACTGAGATCAAAATGGCCTTCAGCAATATGTGTTATCTAAATCAGCTGTGGAGCCTCTATAAGAATTTAAGATGCATCCTCTTTTGCATTGTATCCTGATTGGCTCTGGATTTTATCAGATGCAGCAAATATGGCATCACAAGGATGCCTAATGATTGTGAAACGACACATATACCAGATGATGACGTCCTTTCGCGATCATATCTTGCCAATAAGCTGTACTTTTTTATTGACAGCCCAAGCCATCAACAGATCGGCCGTGGTGCTTTGTTACCAGCATTGCCAGCGTTTGAAACTTTGCACCACTGTGCTTATGTGAATGCAGTGTGAATGACAGAACACTTCTGAGTGAGACTGGGCCAGCAAGGTAGAGGACACTCTTTTTATGACTTCCCCATCAAGTACTTGGGACTTTTTTAAGTGTGTGCCTGAGCTTGTGTTAACTTTTTATTTCTTCATTTTACTTTTATTTTTAAATTTCCTGGGTTTGTTTTTTCTCATGAGATTTACAGAGATCATGAGCATGGAAGTGAACGGAGCGCCGTTCACTCTCCATTAGGCTGCCTTTTACCGGGACTTAAGGTAAGGTCTGGTGGGGGGGGGTCTTTTGCCAGCATAAAAACATTTTAAAATATGCCAGCAAAAGAACAATAATTGAGGGGGGTGTCTGATAAAGTCTTCTGTTTCAGTGTGACCTTTTTACTATTTGGTATATTTACTATTTTGTATTACTTACTTGCCTCATTGCTCTTGTTCATTTTAATACCTTTTGACTGTGTTTGTTCTGGATGCTGCATTGATATAGATATATTGTTTGTTTACTCTTTAATAGAATATATAAAGATTATTTTCAATATTTTTTTCTGAATCCTTTTTTTCCAACACTTTCATCATAGCACTCGGATCCCATTCTAACTGCTGCAGCATCATCCTATAGAATTCTGGGATGTCTAGTTCTAATTACCCTTCCCTAAACTTCAAACTCCAGAATTCCATAGGATGCAACCATGACAATTGAAGTGGAATCATAGTGCTATAATTATGGAGTGTGAAAGACAGGGAGATACAATAAGTGGTTCTTGAAAGGTATGAGAAAGCATAAGTGCCAAAAATTAAGGGACCAATCTAGCTGTGTTTCACATGGACTTACTTCAAATACCTGAGTGGCCCTGTTGCTGTAAACACATGCACACATTTTCAGTCACTTGTGACTGACACTGTTTTGTTTAAAGAGAATCAGCCACAATTCCCAAGTGTTTCTCTGCGTCAGGTGCATTTTCACAAGTGTGTTTGTTCAGTTCAATGGGATTTGCACAGCAGAAGCAGAGGTTTAAACGACTAGAGGTTGCACAGCCAGAATGTTTGGTGAGAGGCAATCTGGGTGATATTTGTATAATGAAATTCTCCAAACTTAGCCAATCAACCTTTTTGAATATGATCACCTTCTTACTCTAACAAAGTAAGGGAGATTTCTGTTTTGTTTGTTTTTTTAAGTACTTCACAGACATGCCAGAGTGGGCTCTAGATGACTGTTCTCAACCACAGTTTTGGTCAGGAATATACTAAGTCTCCTAGTATTCAGAGAAGTTCTACTTATCTTCCATGAATTTTGTTTTGCCTGGCCACTGAAGGGATAAAACTGCATAGGATTCCAGGAGACAGGTTGACCCCACACACAGTACATGTGGCCTTCTCTGTAGACCTTCACACATTTAGATCTGTATGTCACACATTTAGATATGAATGCCTTTGGATCTTGAAGATCTGAAAGTGTTTTCATTTATAAGCATGTTCACGCTGAATGTGCTTATCAGCTTCTGTGTGATTAGGAACCTTTACATAACAGGACCAATGTGAACATGTCTGAAGAAGCATCTGTATGCATTGGGACAGTGAAGATAAGGCTTATGGGTGCTACGCTGTTTTAGCCCACTTGAATTCAGCTAAACTCCTGAAAGGATGTTAGATGTAGGACTTGAGCAGATGCAGCAAATATTAGCATCATAATGATGCTTAACTAACGTGAAAGGGTGCGCATATCAGATGATGTTGCCCTTTCATGTTAATGTCTTCCCAATAAGGCATACTTTTTTATTGATGGGCCAAGCTGTCAATTGATCCCCTGTGGCACTTTTTTGCCAGCATTTCTGGCGTTTGAAACTTTGCATCATTGTGCTCACGTGAATACAGTGTCAATGGGAAAAACACTTCTGGGTGAGATCATGACAGCCAGGTATCATACGCTCTTTTTATGAACCTACCTGGTTCACTTTTTAGTTGTAAAGTGTGTGTCTGTGCTTGTGTTTACATTTTGTGTCTTTCTCTTTGTTTATTTTTTGAATTTACCGCACTCACGTCTTCTTGCAAAAAGCAGTGAGATTTCAATCCCAGAAGTGGACGGAGCTACATTCATGCTCCATTCACATTGAGGAGCTGCCTATTGATGAGTAAAGATAGGTCTGGGGGGAGGGGTTCTTTTGCTGGCAGAAAAAGGTTTTTAAATATGCTGGCAAAAGAATGATTTTAGAGGCTTGACTGATAAAATTGGTAAAGGCAGTGGAGGAGATTTCTTTGCACCTGGCCCCTCTGCAAAGTAGACCTTCATATAGGGCCCAAGCTATGTCTATCCAGAGATTTCCCCAGAATTCTCTATATTTTACTTCATAATCCTCAAATGCATGATGTGTAAAGGAGAAGCATGCACTATAGCATGTGGGAGAAGGTGCCTTGGAACAATTGTGTCTGTCAGAAACAACTTGTATTCCAGTAGTTTAAACAAGGTAGTCTTTGAAGTTGTCTGGCAAGCCACAGAAGGCATTCTGGAAATCCACAGATCTATCCATTTTTTAGGTACGCTCAACTTAATTGATCCACAACATAACTGGAATCACTGTGATATCTACTCTTTCTTTCTTTCTTTAATGAGTAGTTGTTAAGTTATCGACCTATACAGCTTCAACACTAGATATGGTCTTTCTAGGCATCTTCTAGGTCCAGCATGACTCTATGGTATGCTTGGGTCAGAAGTCATTCATTTTAATAGGGTTCACTAATACCCATAGTTTCTAGCATCCCTGGTAAGTCCGGGACCATCCCTCCCCCTGTGGATATGTGGGTCATAGTGTACAGGTATACCTCTGTTAATGAAGTAGATGTGTTCCTGGGTGTTACTTCTTTATCAGAAACTTTGGTACCAGAAGCAGAAATAACATGGAAAGAATGGAAAGAGGTTCCTCATACATCACTAAAAAGGAAAATAGTTCAATAAGTTTCAACAACCTTTTTATCCACAACTAACAATATGCACGTGTGAAATGAACCAACCTGGTCAAGTAAGCCTTGAATAAGTAAACAAAAACATCTTCAGAGACCACCTGAAAGCTTCTTCCCAAAATGCAACCAGGGACATTTTTTTCTTTCACCAGCTTCCACATTTCTTATGATTTCTTCTTCTTCTTCTTCTTCTTCTTCTTCTTCTTCTTCTTCTTCTTCTTTTTTTTTTTTGTGGCTAGACTTATAGATCTTTGATTTCTCTCTCTCTTTTTTTAACATACTGGGATGAGCTGGTAAGACAGGCTTATCTGTTCTCCCCCTTTTGCATCTCATGCATGCTCAGTAAGAGATTCTGGAGGGAGCTGCTGTTTACCTTCCCTTTTGTAGGCAGGTGCACACACAGCTAGAGTAAGATCAGCTAGAGTAAAGCCCTGCTTTTCCCTGCCTTAAGCTTCATTGCATTGTTTACTATAGACACACGGCTACAACCTTGTACTGAAAAACTGTGTTTCTCCAACCGTCTTTCGCCATGCTCCCAATGTCATTGCTGCTAAAATTAAAAAAAAAAAACAACTTTCCAGCTAGATTCAGGGTGAGGGGAAAGGGGTCTGGGTAGGAATAAAGACCTTGTAAAAAGAAACTTATTTGTCAGAGGCTTTGTTAACTGAGGTATGTTGGTATACGTTCTATAACAAGTTTTGAAGAACTTCAGGTTAAATGAAGACCATGGATGTCATGGCAACCATGAAATTCTAATCTGCTCTGGAAAAAGGCAGACTGAATCTTTTTGGACCACTGCAAAAAAAAAAAAAAAATCCCCTGTAAATCCCCCCTCCCATTGTTCTGAACTACCAGTGACATGAGAACCAAAGCAGGGCCATCTGAAACAAAGTAGGTCTCTCTGCCTTGTCCAAGAAGATCTTGGTAAAACATCCCAGCATAGCTGCCTCCAGTTGTTGCTTTGTTGTTGCTATTTTGTCGGAGGAGTGGTGTTTGTTTTGAAGTAGATCCCACATTATAAATCAACAAACTTAACTTCACTGAGAAATTAGGTCCATACTTATAAGTCACAATGTCTGGTCCTTCTTTATATCTCTTTCTTCCCCTCCTTTTAAAATCCCCTTTCACATCCTCCCTGTTATTTTTATGTGCCTTCTTATTCTATCCCAAGTGATAGGGTAGTTAGTAGAAAGGGATTAATGTGTTTAGTTAATGGTTGCCAAACTGAAAAAGTCAATTCCCTTTATGTTAGAAGAGGGGGGAAACTGTTATGTTTATGTCAAATTGCTGTTTAAAGTTAAATGCCTAGACTAAAAGCCTTACCAGAATGAAGCTGAGAAATGCCATCCATAAGTTACTTCCATGTTTACCTGTTTACTTCTTGCATGGAAGAGAAGGAAACAGTGCATTAATTTTTGAAAAATCCATTTTTCGCCCACCCCACCAAAACCCATTTCCTTGCTTTGTTTCCTTTACAATCATATCTTTTCCCCTCCACTCTTTCTTAACTGCTTTTCATGTGTATCCCAGAAAAATTTTCCAGGGATAAGAGTTTCAAAATTCAGTTTCTGGCGTATAGGACCAGCACTCACTTGGTGTCTAGTGTAGAACACAGGGAGACTCTCTGGACAAAAAGAAGACCACAGTTTTCTAAGCAGACCTTTTGTTTTATCATCTTTTAACCTTGGAATTAACTAAACTTTCATACTTTAATCATAAACTAGAATAAGTGGTTTTGAATCTCTTCCTCTAAACACTGTAATTCTCCAACCCTGAAGGACTGATGAAAAACAAAAACTAGTTTGCAAAAAGCAAAGAGAATTAGGCTTTGATTAAGGAACTACTAGGAGATGTAAAATCTGTTGGCTCTTTAACACTCTCTCATGTAGTTAATCGATAACTTAAATCTGTAATTAAATTGATGTTGAGATTCCAGTTTAATCAATCAAATTTACAAATAAATTTAATTGTTGCCTCATTACATTTTTAAAAGTTGCAATTTATTTATAATTTAGGTGAATTTAGCTAGTTCTTATCTCTGAGCCCAGCCAGAGATTATGAGGAACAAATGGTTGCTGCTGATGATTTTTGTCACATCCTCCACATCTCCCTGATATCCAGGGTCAGCCCAAGATATCCTTCTGCCTGAGGCAAAGAACAAGATGGTGTTCCCTTCATTCCACATACAGAAGCTGGGCGAGCAGTTGGCTCTTACTGCAGTACTAGTCGTGGAATGTCATTTTCCGCCAGGCTAGTTTAGGGATGAAGGACAGGCCATGTAGCATACACAACTTTGTTCTCCAAGAGAGGGGAATGGTTAAAAACTTGGAAGGAAAATCTGGGGACAAATGCTCACTGGACCTGAAGCACTTGCCCTATTCTTCCTAAGAGTAGAACCAGGCTGCTAACGTTAGTTAAATAACACACATAGTGTAGCTACATTATAGTTACCTTTTTTTTTTTTACTCATTCTACTTCATTGGCTACTGCTTATGGAGAGCAGGGAAAAGCTCAACAAAAATGCATGAGCTTCAGCTGTAGCACAGTTCTTTTAAGAAGAGTACACCTGCCCCCTCAAAAATGGTCTTGGCCCCTTCCACTAGCCACCTACCTGTTCTCTGGCTAGCCACCCTTCTCCATGGCCCTTCAAAGGCCAAGGGAAGATGGGGAGAGGACAAGGGGAATCCAGTTAACCAGCCAGTTCTGTTCTTGAATCTACCCAAAAGAATAAAAGGTCATCCCCCTGAACCTCAAAGGGCTCCAGGAGGATGATATATTCTTATAGCTGGCTACAGAAACAGAGCCAGTTGGCTTTCCCTCATTCTGTCCAGACCACTGTATGGCCACAGGGAGGGATATCCTGCCAGAAGACAAGGGTCAAATCCAAACTACACAAATAATCCAGTTTGAAAGTGGATTATTTGCCATGGCTCCTTCCTATGGAATCCTGGGATTTGTGGTTTTACAAGATCTTTAGCCTCCTCCACCAAAGTGTGCTGGTTCATTAAACTACAAATCCCATGATTCCATAGGAAGGAGACATGGTAAATAATCTACTTTCAAACTGGATTATTTGTGTAGTGTGGATTTGACCCTTGCCTTCTGGCAGGTTGTTCCTCCCTGTGGCCAGGAGTTTCAATGAGATGAATGCCAGGAGTTGAATCACATTGGTGGAAGAGAGAATATTTTTTTCGGAAATGGATAAGTAAAACCATGGATACAAAATCCATGGATATGGGGGTCGATTTCTATTCCACATCCCATTTTCTCTCAGAAAGAAGATATGACGTATTACTTGAGAGTTTAAACCAGGTTGGCTACATACAATGTATTGCTTTTGTCCACAAGAAGCAGCACCTGTTTTTTGTGAAACTAACTAGTGGTGCTTAAACAAAAACTGTTGTGAAAAAGAATCTCGCAAAAGAGAACAGCTATTCCCATTAATTTTTCCTTGGTTTTTTTGTGGGCTGTGAGGCCATCTTCTGGAATAGTTTCTATCTAACATTTTGCCTGCATCTGTGGCTGGCATCCTCAGAGAATGGTTGTGTGTGTGGGGGGGGGCTTATATGCTGTGAACCCCTGTTGGGGAGGATATGTAAATTTGTGTAATTGAATGGCCAGTTTCTGTGTATAGAAATGCAAGGCTCCCCAGTGTCTGCTTGGCCAATGGTTGGCTGATGGGCCACCATCCGCTGGGAATCCCCCTGTCCCTGGGCGGAACTATACCCAGAAACTGGCCATTCAATTACACAAATTTACATATCCTCCCCAACAGGGGTTCACAGCATATAAACTCCACACTCACCCCTACACAACCATTCTCTGAGGATGCCAGCCACAGATGCAGGTGAAACATCAGAAAGAAACTATTCCAGAACATGGCCTCACAGCCCGGAAAAAAACCCAAGGAAAATCTATAGATGCTGGCCGTGAAAGCCTTCGACTTCACATATTCCCATGAGCTTTGAGATTTATTTGCATAATTTGCTTTGCCTGTGCTTGCTTATGTTTTTGTATTCTTCATTTTACTGCTACAAACCGTTCTACTTTTAACAAGTGTTTACAGGAAAGAAAAATTCACATGTAAAGGCATTCATTCTCTATGTGACTAGCTGAAAACTTACTCATAAAGTGAGACAACACCATGTGATATTCTAGCCAATCCCTACAAAACAATACAGCTTGAATCCTGAGTACCTGTGATCAAGGGGGGGGAAATTAGACAGAAGGCTTGTCAAGCATGTTTGAATAATGACTAAATTAGGGAGAATTGTGACTGGCAAAGAGTGAAAGAAGTGAAGTTTGTCACATAAAATATTTGTTATGTGTTATTTGCTCTGCTCAAATAGCAATGTTGGAGCAGTTTCCTTAAGGGTATTTATATGCATATAAGCATATGTCAATTAGTGAATGAAAGATATAGTATTTGCTGCTGTTATTATATGCTGTGTTGGTTCTCATCCATTCTGTACTTCCATGCACGACTCAGTAGGGTGCTACACTGACATGCAACATAAATTGAAAACACAGTGGCTCTCACCACTGTGCAACAGGTACACAATGATGTTAAACTGCTTTTTTATTATTTGTGCTCCCCTGGTATCAAGAATAATGTGGTTTCCCTTTCTTCTTTTCATGTTCTTCTAGAAATTGCTAAAAGGAGTGTGCAGGGCAGTATGCTTTCACTATCAGAAAAGTAGCTAATGTCACATTTCTAGTCTTTATATGGCAAACCATCTGACTGTATTTCCTTAAACCAGGAATAGGAATCACATGTCCCTCCAGATATTATTGTGCTACAACTCCCAGCAACCCTAGCTGCCATAGCTAATGTTGAGAATGCTGGGAACTGTTGTCCAGCAATATATGAAGGTTCCCCTGATCATTTCATCCACAACTTTAGAAATGTAGCTCCTTTCATTTTGTTTTGTTTGTTGTTGTTGTTGTTGTGTGCCTTCAAGTCATTTCCAACTTATAGCAACCCTAAGGCGAACCTATCACAGGATTTTCTTGGCAAGATTAATTCAGAGGGGATTTGCCATTGCCTTCCTTTGGAGCTGAAAGAGAATGATTTGCCCAAGGTCACCCAGTGGGTTTCCATGGCTGAGCGGGAATTCGAACCCTGGCCTCCAGAGTCCTAGTCCAAAGCTTAAACTGCTTTGGTATGCTGGTTCTCTAGTGACACATTTTTACAAAAATGTACATCCCTATTCTTGGATTGGATTTAAAGTCTACTGAGAGACAATTAATTCCTAGCTGTCTTACATATTCAGCTATTATAATGTCCTGGATCTTCAGGTTAGTCCTGCTGACGTCAATGAGATGTACAAATAGGGTCTTCTATCCTTTTGTTCTCATTGAAGAGAATGATTCACTTCCCCTTTCACAGTTGCTCCAGCTGCACCTCTTACTGATTCCAGAGTGGAGAAGGTTTCCATTCTGCATGTCATTACCATGCTGCTTCTTTCTAACACAGGTTGCCATTCTAATGTTTCACATGCAATATTTTCCAGCTTTAATGATTGTATAGTGAGGATTGTTGATATCATTTGCATTATCTTGGGATCCTAGGCTATTGATGTATTTCATTAGATGTGATAGAATCAGCAAAGACTGAAGCAAACTGATTAAGGGGATCTATAACTGGCTGTAAAAGGATTAATTCAAGATTAGCATAGCCTTCCAGCACGTGAACTAGGAGGAACTATGGTAAAACTATTAATGAGATCAATAGGAAAAAAAACAAAGAAAGAAAGAAATCTTGTAGCCTGAAAAAAGTTTAGCTGGCTCATGTTCTTTTTAGGAGCTTTTTGGTGGCTGGCTGCAATTGATGGAAATTATAGTCCAATGCACCTTAATTCCAACACTTCTTAAGGTTGCACGAGGCTGGCCTGCTCTCAGAAGCAACTTTTATGGGATCATATTTCATCTGCGCATTAATGATTTTCCTGAAGACCTGAATTTTTAGGAAGACATTCAGGATGTAATTTAAGTTGATGTTTTAATCTCTTTTTAAAATAAATATTTTGACGGTGTTGCACAGTGGTTTACTGCTGCTGTTTTTAGACTGGGAGGATGAGTGTCCAGCATGACCACATAATGAAAATGCCAAACTGATGTGACACAGAAGGTAAGAAGAGAATCTGGGTTTTGTTCATGGATGGGTCTCATGCAGTCATGGGCACAAATCTCACCAGTACATTCCAATCACAGTGCTTATGGGAAAGAATCATATGAGGTCAATGAAATTAATTCACTAAATAACTTTTCCAGAGTCTTTTTGTTCTGTGTCAGGAGCAGAGCTAGAAAGAGCTCTTCTCATATTATTTTTGTCTCGATGAATACTCTAGCTTAATTATCTGTTTTCCTTTATTGTTAAATTTGTTTGTTTAATGAGTTTGTATGTGCTTTGTGAAGATAATCTATTCTGTCCTATGCATCTCAATTTTGCCCAGGGCTTGTCTACGCTGGCCACTTAATCCAGGGCCAGTCTGGTGCATTATGATCTGGACTGGCCCCAGATTGACCATGATGGCAGACACACACACCAAGCTGAATCTGATGCAATGGAACATCGTTGTCCACACAGGCCAGCCAGACCGACACTGCATCAGCCCCGCTGGCCCATCCTGTTTTCACAACCCCCACCACTGCCACCTCATTGGCTGACTGGCATTGCTGCTTCTGCTAAGGTCAGAATGGGGTGCCCAGATATGTGATTAATGAGGAGTGGGTCTCTCTACCCCCTCCTCGTTGATTGCACTACAGATGCACCATTCTGACCTCAGCAGAAGTGATACCTCTGGCCAGGCTTTCACAGAGAGCTGCGTGGCCATCAAGGCGGTGGTGGTGTCTCTGACGAGGATCGATCCCTTTCCCTGTGCTGCTCAGTGCAGGGCAAGGGAGATAGTGGCACTTTTGCATGTGGATGACTGGATCAGGCCAAATCCAACTCGATTCAGCTGCCCAGACAGCAAAAGAACCCAAAGTCATTCCAGAGTTTCCAGGAAACCCCACAGTTTTCCCTGACTTTGCTTAGTTTGGAACAAAGTCAGGTTAAGGACAAAAAAATGTGGTTCGTCCCTGGAAGTAGCTGCACATTTTCTGGACTGCCAGCACCAGATTCAGGATAGGACCACATTTTTGATGATGTATACAAGCCCCTACTATTGTTACTTAGGTGTAAGAAGGAAGGCAAGCAGTCTGAGTCACTACAGAAAAGGCAGGGTATTATTTGGGATAATTTTGAAATGGAAACAGATCCCAGGAGTACTATGTGCCTTCACTGCAAACAGCAAAAGGTCAGGGCCATGGTAAACAAGGGGCCCATTTATACAAGGAGGAAAAAAGAAGTACCTCCTAGTAATAGCATTTTGCAGCAGCAGAGACTTGTCTTGATGGTGATTTTAGCTCCAGAAGCCCCCAGAAGCTTTACATGACAGATGGCAGCTATGAGTGATTTACTCGCATTAGTGCTTCACCGCTGCTAATGTTGTCTAAGGTGGGCTGGAATAATAGAGTGATTTTCCGAGTTAAAAGGAAAGGGGAAAAAAAACCCACAGCACCCCATTTTATCACCTTAGTGATTGCTCACTAAGGCAAAAATTCAACATGGCGGCAGCGGGCGCTTGCCCTGTAAGCTAGCCCTGAACCCCCTGCTCATCCAGCCAATCAGCTTTGTACAACCATTTATATGGGAAAGCAAATCACTTGTCCTAAAAAGCAGGAATGTGCACCCCTGCGCTGTTTTTTTTTAAAACTACGGGGAAAGCTTCAAAGGCTTTTCCAGCATTGCTTTTGCTGTTTTGGGCCCCCTTCCTTCTGAATTCTGTGGATTGGTGTGGGATCCCATTTCAACAGGTAGGATTCCCAGCGAATTCCATGAGGTTTATTTTCACCAATTAGACAACCTCAAGGACATTACAGCACCAGCAGACTGCTTGAACTCCTTAAGAGGCAGCAATAAGCAATCTTGCACAGAGGCGGCACAGTCTCATCAGCCAGGCCTTGGGGACAAAGCCAAGCAACTTTCAGTTCCCCTCCCTCAAAAAGAGGACTAAATTTGGAAGAGATGGGGTGGGGAAAATTGGGGGCCATGCAAAAGAGGTTTGCAATGCCAGTCAGATCTCCAAAATGACTTAAAGGGTGGATGAGCGAGATCTCATCAATTATAATTACAGTAAGGCATCAGCTTATCAACTCCCTTTCCTTATGCTACATAACTGAATCTCATCAGATGGTCTACTGGTACAGTAAAGCAAAGAAAAGAAAAAGAAGAAAAAGGAGGGGGGAATCACCCCTCAAGTAAGCTGTCATTTCTTTGGCATTATTCATTACCATTATCATATATTTTAATTTAAACTTTAACAGACATAAGTTGTTGATACCCTGGGGCAGTGGTTTGCAACCTTTGGTCCTCCAACAGCTTTGGACTTCAGTCCCCAGAAACATTAGCCAGCATGGGCCATGGTGAATGATTCTGGGAGCTGAAGTCCAAAACATCTGGAGAGCCGAAGGTTGAGAACCTTTGTGCTAGGGTGACAATACCATGAGAAAAACAGCATGACTTGCTAAGACTGAGTGGTAAGCAATTTTTTAAAAGGAAGCACGTTTTTCAAAATTCCTGGTACTTATCTTTTATAAATTTGGCTGTGTCAGTCCCCTCTTTCGGGTCTACTGTATCTCCACATTTTATGTAGGCTTGTAAAAGATAACAAAATGTTACAGCTTTGTTTGGTTTCTTAATGCAAGTCTATAGCGGAGGACTTGCAGTCCAGATTTCCAAATCTTGGTCTGGTGTCATATCCAAATTGTCAATCAGGCTTCAGATCAAATCTGGGTTCCACACAAAGCCCTAGTAAATTCCTTTCTAATAAGGAACTTGCTTTCCTTCACCCAGATCCAAATCTGGATCAGTAACAAATGTACGAATTGCCTCAACTTTTCTAGAGAGAAATCTAGAGCAGGGATGGAAACTATAGTTGATCTAGAGGCCATTTTTCTGTCCTTGGGACCCTCCTGGGATTGCAAAGACTGCCCCAAATGCCAAAGAATCCAGAAGTAGCCCCAAATCCACTATGGTTTCATATCCAACACTATCATGGATGAAAACTGGGACACATTTGGGCAAGCAACATCAGAATGTGGTCAAGATGGCAACAGTTATTAATGAGGCAGAAGTTATGAATGAGAGGATGTAGTAGTTTGCTTTTGCCTGAGCCAAATGGGAAAAACAAGAATCCACCCTCTCCCAGGGCCAGTTTAAGGAATGGGGGGGGGGCTGCAATGCTTTATTTGGGTGGGCATATGTTTATCTCAGGTCAATGTAACCTAACTCAACCTAAGCTATTCACAGTACAGGATATTCAGATTATTACTAATAATGTTTCTGCAGGAGGAGAGTTGCTATGGGGGGCCCCACAACGATGGGGCCCCCTGCAGATGCTGATGCCGCCAGTACCTTAAACTGGCCCTGCCCTCTCCTCTTCCTCTGCTGAGTTAATTGATTGAGGATGTCAGAGCGTGCACTACCTGTGGTCCCTCTATTCTGGGTTTTACAGTGCTGTACCCTGTGTGCAGTGTGCAGTGTGCAAGGTGCTGAATAATAACTCTGAGTCTCCCAAGTTCTATTTACAGAACTTTACTTACAGAGTATTTACAGCTATACACAGACTGACTGTCCAGAAGTAAAGTAATGGGACAGCATGTCCAGCTACAACTCCAACAATAGCCCCCAACAATGACCATAGGCCACGCCCATATTTATCCATATTGTCCATGGCATGATCTCCTTCCACAGGTGTTTGTAATGGTCCAGTTTCATAAGCCACTTGAAGCTTATTGGATTTTGGAAACATTTATATGGAAATTGGAATATGTTTCTTCTAATATAGGCTAGATAATTGTGCTTCACAAGAACTTTGGATAACACGTACAAAATTGGATTATTAAGTTTATTATTGTTCATTAATTTCATTGAACTATTAGTGTGCATAATCTTATTGTCAGAAGATATATGACAATAATATTGTACTAATTTTGAGTAGACTGGATATGTTTACTTTTTGATTGAAAAATAACATTTTGTTTATAAAGAGTGAATTCTATGAATAATTACAGACCACACCAATTTAGAGGAGTTATATTTTTATTTGTAATAATTAACAACATTTGAAAACATTGTTATATATTGATTTAGAATAATATCATTAGAGTATTATACATTAATATCACAATATTTCATCCTCCCAATACACAGTTAGCACTAGTTAGTAGACACCCTTCTGCTTCATTGCAATACAGTTCATGTCCATCAGCATCCTGCAACCTTTTCCTCACATTGCATCATCCAGAACATGCAGTAGCCATATTCTATCCAGTGAAATTCTGTCCAGACTTTGCATATGCACTGGCAGAGAATTACTTTTACATTTTCAATTCAATTTACAGCAATTGAAGAAAGCTGAGGACTAAGGGAGAAAGTGGTAAAAGGAAAGAAAAACTGGGATGTTTTAAAAGGAGCTGAAAAAGCAGGACAACAGAAGATTAATTGGGATTCTCCCTGTCCAATGCGAACTGGTTGGAGTGTATGGGGTTTTCAAAAATGTATATTGTTGATGTACAAAATGTGTGGGTAGGGTCTGTGATGAATGCAGATGGTCACTCATCATTCATTAAGGTTTTGGAGAAAGGCAATTCACCTCCTCCCTCAACAGAAAAAAGGGTAGTCCAAGATTGCTGAGAGTATGCTGATGAGATCCGTCATATCACCACCCTAAATAGCTTTTAAAAAGCTCTTAAGACAGATCTCTTCTGGCAGGCCTTTCCTGAACAGATGCCTGACCATCAAAAAGAAAATCTAACTTGTCCCAACTTTGCTACAGCCACTATCTATTATTTATTTTGATATTTTTAAAGTATGTTTTAATTTTTGAACTATTTAATTGTATTTTAAGGGACGTGGGATTGAGGGTGGGGTGTATATTTTAAATGTTGTAAGCCTCCCCGATTGCATTTTTTAGAGGAGCGGGATATAAATAATTTATTATTATTATTATTATTAGGGCAACAAAAGCACCTGCATAGGCTGTATGGAACCTAAAGCCACACTTTGCCAGCCCCTGATGTAGAGAGAACAGCCCTTAGTCAAGCTCTGCCTGGGGAAATCCATGGGATAAGTTGCTTTTCTGAAACACCCTTGTGTACTATAATGTTCAACGTATATTGGTTTTGCAACCAATCAATTTACACTGAATTATCTTATTTACAAAATGAAAACTATGTCAATCCCCCCATCCCCCCTCAAGTGCACAGCTATAAAAATATATGATGGACATTTCTTCAGGATTGTCTCCATGCTGCAAATTGCTATGATGTAGTGAAAGGGCTATTTAAACATGATTTGGAAGTCTCATAGTAAACACCAGCTGCAAGATTGTCCTCTGCAACTGAAAGTTATAGAAATAGGAACTAAAGGATCTCTGTTTCAAAAGGGAAAGACTGTTATAAAACAGAGGGCACGGGGCCAGCTGCGCTCTACAGGGGATTTTCCTTATTTTTAATCTGATGAAGTAGGCCACTGCAATTGAAAGCAGAAGTATATTTTTAAAAAAAAAACACTAAGACCAGATGCCACATGACTTTTTTTTTGCTGTGACTAACCCGGCTCTCCTTCTGGAAAAGTAGGCTACAAGTGGAGACAGATGACCATTTCACCACAGGTTTGCAGCTGATCCATGTTTTTCTTAGCAAATAAGTCTTTATCATTTGGATGAATGACACGGGAGTCTAAAAGGAGAAGGCTAAAATCCATATCAGTGTAATACCTTCATTAGCCAACTCAATGGGCACAAAATACTATGCAAGCTTTCAAGTTCTTTAGACTTCTCCAGCAGGCAAGACAGTCAATGAACAAAAAGGGAGTGAAGAAGAAGAATTGCCTGATGTTAAAACCATAGTCTGCATTAAAATGAAAAGGGAGAAAGGGATCAGGCATTCCAATCTGAATCTACTAGGCACTATGATGTTGCTAAGCTTAATATTTGGGACTTTCTAAGGGCTTCTGTGGAGAAGAAGAAACAAACAATAGGAGATTATCTATCTATCTAGTGTAGATACTAGTTCATACAGCTCCACAATGAGGTAAAATATGAAGATTCTTTGGTAGATGAAAAAAATAATACAGAGGACATTATCAGATGGGGACAAAATACCCTGTTACTGCCCTGCCACCTCCTATCCTGTTCCTGCTGTGGAATGGAGGTAAATGTTCGCACACTTACCTCCATTCCGCTGCCGGCCAGCTGTAAATGGAGCAGTCATAAGGCTGCCTTTACGACCGGCTGGCTGAAATCCGACTTGTTCTCACGAGAGAACAAGCAGGAGGGAAATTAAAAAATAATCCCCCCCCAGCTGTCAAAGAAAGAAATAAAATGCAAAAATAAATTCAAAAAAACAAGTAACCCAGGGGGGAGGGTGCCACCTACCTGGATGTCCCATTCCTGGCCGGAAGTGCTCAGCATGGAACTCCTCCCCTGTGCCTGTCATCTCTGAACAGGGACGGGGTTCGTTTTCCCACATCCCTGATTCCATGACAGACATGGGAGAACATGGAAGAGGTGTTCTATTCACAATGTTTCATCGTGAATAGAATACTGCAGGAGCAGCACGGGGGCAGGATGGGAACATCATGAAGGGGCTCAACATCATCCGAAAGGGAGCCCCTTTCTCGCCCCTGTTCTGTTCCTGCCCCAGGATATTTGCCCCATCTGATAACCTCCAGAGAAACTAAATTACTAAAGATGGAGAAAATTTCAGATCTTGGGATATCCATAAGTTGACAGGTGACTTGAAGGTTTGTGTGCGCATGCACACACATATTAGATAAAAGTGAGGTCTCTTACTTCAGGGCAGTTCCATACTCTCGATCATTTCACAGATGAAAACTGGCATATGTGTAACCGAGCAACATGATCAGAATCACAAATAGTATTAATGAGGAAGGACACTTCTAAAAGCTAAGAGAGGCTGCAGCAGTTTACTTTTACCTGAGCCTATTGGGAAGGGCACGATTCCACCCTTCCTTTCCTCTCTTCCCTGCTGAGTTCATTCCATGTAAATTACTTTTGTATTTTGGTCTCAGTTTGCAGCAATTGAAGTAAGCTGAGAACAAGGGGGAGTGGGAGGAAGAGGGAAAACTAGGACATTTTAAAAGCAGCTGAAAAAATGGATCAGGACTGTCCATGACAATTTGGGATAGTTGGAGGATATGAATTTTGATTTTCTGTGTGGGTTCCATCATGGCTACGCCTCTGGAGAGTCTGCTTCCTCATCCCACAACATTTAGCACTGCTGTAGATGGAATAGAGCGGATTCACCAACCCATTCATATTGAAGAAAACAGCTACTGCTAGTCCCAGTCTGGTGGAAACCAGACAAGTCATAAATCAGAGGTGGGGGAATTGATGGTCTATGAGCCACATCAGCCCAACCCCATGCTGTTTTTAAAATCACTTAAAAGGGTCTCACAGCACCCTGGTTTTGTTTTTTTTCCAAAAAATAAAATAAAATAAATTTTAAAAGTTGCTAAAACAGTCCCTGCTTCTGTGAGGGGGCTAGCAGGCATCTTTAAAGGGGTATCTATTTTAGATGCAGTAGAAGCCTTTTTTATTTTTATTTTTTTGGAACCAGTAAGGAAACCAAAAGTTGACCAAAGGTGTTTGGTTTTTTTTAAGTTGAGGGCACAGAGGTGTAGTGGAGTGGTACAGCCCTTCAAGGACACTGTGTGGTAATGAGGCTCCCCAACCCCAGATAGTTATCAACAATTAATCCTGTCTAAATTAATGTATCAAACAAATTTATTTGAAGAACAATGTTTTAATTTTGCAATTTGAACAGAGATGCACCAACCAACACTTTGTCAACCACTCATTTCAAACCACACAGTTTTACAATTTAATTGTGAATATTCCAATGATGTAAGAAATTTGAGGATTCCAACTGTACAGAGCTTGCTCATTTTTAAAGGACAGAAACTAACCTACTAGAAATCTTGTGGCTTGTGGCACTGTCTTCTCCAGGGATTATCCAAGGATACCTCATTCTTGTGACTGGATCCATGAACTGTTTCCAACCAATTGCTACCATCTCTGCCCGTGGCTCTGCTGGCTAGTGGATTCTGGGAGCTGTAGTCAAAAAAGTAACCCTTTTCCAAGTTCTACATAGGGAGCATATAATTCTCTTATGGTGGCAGCCTCACAGGATAAAAAGAGATACAAGTAAAAGTGCATATAGGTGTGTCAGAACCTTTTTTTTTTTTAGGTCACATACACAAACCCCAAATCCCACCTGAATCCAGCCTGATAATGCCACATGATGTGCAGCCTTATTCCTGAATCTGATATGATAGTGACTCATGCTAGGGGGCTCTATTTGCACCAGACTCTGGGAATACCCCCTTGATCTGGACTTTAGAAAACTTGAAGCTTTCTCCAGAGTTTGCTGGAAACTCTGGAAAAAATTGCCATGTGAACAAGCCATCCACACTGGATTTGGGGTGGGGAAGTGCAGAGGAGAGGGAGGACAAGTGCTGCCTAAAGTGCTGTCATTTCCCCTTCCTCCTTGGCATCACTTCCCATTTAAAAAGCAGAGCCCCAGTGGTAGTCAGTCTCCCTCTCTCTGAGGTCAGAACTCCTAGGTAGTCCAACCATCATGAGGCTAGTCACTCATTCTGGCTTCAGAGTGGGTGACTACTGCTGGCACTTTGCTTTTCTGGTGCACAATTCCCTCCTTCGAGCTCCAAGAAAAGCAAAGACCCCATGGTAGCTGCCTTATCTGTCTTCAGATAGGTGATCCACGGGCACTTTGCTTTTCCTGGGCAATTGTGCACCAGAAAATTAAAGCCCCAGCAGTAGTTGCCTTCTCTGAAGCCAAAACAGGTGGTTTACAATGGTGAGGCAGGTGCTCATTCTGCCTTCAGACCAGGTGAGCCCCACTGGTGCTTTGCTTTTGCAGCACACAATCACCCGGGAAAAGCAAAGCGCCAGTGGGCTCACCCAATCTGAAGGCAGAATGAGTCCCCACCCTGATATAAATCAGACAAATAAATAAAGCCAGAAAGCCAGCCTTGCTGTACATTCCCAATCAGAAGTCACAGCAGGCAATGTAGAGCATATGGAAAACTGTACTCACAGTCCTGGCCTTGCACTGGGAGCACAGCTGGGATGTAGAATGCTTATGCCCCTTCTAGGTATCCTGGCCTGAACCTCTTCCTAGGCCTCTTGTGTTGGGAATTCTGGTGCTCTTCATTAGAGTCACCAGTACATTGCTGTACGAGGTCTGTCTATTAAATAATGAGACTGTCACAATAACCCATCTTTTTTATATATGTATTATATATAATGCTTGTCCCTTCAATATACTCCCCATTCATACTCATACATTGATGCAGTCTTGTTTTCCACTGGTCAAAGATATGGAGCAGATCACTTTCTGTCAGCTGTGTCATCACATCTGCTGTTTTCTTCATATTGCATCAATTGACTCAAAGTGTGTTCCTTTAAGCACCAATTTCACTTTAGGAGGGGAGAAAGTTGCATGGTACCAATTATGGCAAATATGGAGGATGTTCAAGTGTAGTTATGTGTTTATCGGCCAAAAACTGCTTCACAGAAAGTGCTGTGTGAACAGACACATAGTCTGGATGAAGAATGAAACCTTTTCTCCACAGTTCTGGCCATTTTTCCTGACTCTCTCTCAGCTTTGTCAAAACTTCCTTATAATAATGCTGGTTCATTGTTCTGCCTTCTGGAACACATTCTGCCAAAATTATGCCCTTGATATTAAAAAAAAAAAAAAATCATGAGCATGGCTTTGAATGTGGACCTGCTTTGATGTGCTTTTTTCTTTCTTGGTGATGATGGTGTTTTCCAGTGCATTGACTGTCATTTTGTCTCAGGACCATACTGGAAGATCCAGGTTTCATCACAAGTGATTATTTTTGAAAAAAAGTTTGGGTCCACCTCAAGTTGCTACAGAATGTCATGTTGCTCAACTTTTAAACTTAGCATTTTTCCAGAACACGATAGACAACACAGCTGCTTTAAACAACAACTGAATGGCCGAGAGTGCTGATGTTTGCCATGCAGGTTCAGACATGTTCAAGGTCACCATTCAGATGTTCACAATCAGTTCTTCCTAACTTTTCTGAAAGGTAGAAACACAGTCTCGTTATTTAATAGTCAGACCTCGTATATCACCATTATGGGAATCCAACAGCCTGGGTCTCACGGGAGACATCAGTTTTCCTTTCCTGTTAGAGTTTGGAAAAGTGTCTTTTTGGGATTATTCTGACTCCCAGAATCCCCCTGTCACCATGGCCAATAGACGTACTGGTGGCAGGAACATTCTGGGACCTGCAGTCCCCCCAAAAATTACCATTTTCAAATTTTGCTTTCTATCATTACCAGGCCAAGTCTAAAAACTTTTGGGATAATAGTATCAGAATGTGTCCACGAGGCTAGCCTGGGATGTGTGTGTATGAGAGAGAGAGAGTGAGAGAGTGAGAT
Source organism: Gambelia wislizenii (assembly GCA_030847615.1). Classification (NCBI taxonomy): domain Eukaryota; kingdom Metazoa; phylum Chordata; class Lepidosauria; order Squamata; family Crotaphytidae; genus Gambelia; species Gambelia wislizenii. Next base: position 233,332,035 of record JAUMIR010000003.1, on the reverse strand, counting down.
CATACATGCACAATTTTTTTAATAAAAATATTTTCAATTTAGAAAAATTAGATGATTTATATAAGTAGGAATTCTCATGGTGTTCAATATTTCTTTGGACCACTGTTGCACAGAATGACTTATATACTCCCTTATGCTCTGAAGCCGTTGTGTCTGCATGAATAAAAACCAAGCACAGAAAGCTTTTTGTTTCAAGGCTCCACATATGTGGAATCAGTTGCCAGTTGATATAAGAACAATTGAGAGCTTTCCCTGCTTTAAGAAGGAACTCGGGACAACTCGTAACAACAAGAAATTGTTGTAATTGTTGTCCCAGTGCTATTCAGAGATATTTTTATGCATTTGCACATTGCAAGCCAATCTTTAAAATGGTCTTTCATCTCCATTTACTTGATTCCACATGTGAAAAATAATAGCACTTTTAAAGACACACTTCTTTCTGTTAGATGGCATAGCCATGTTTGCCTACAATTCAGTTCTTGCAATACTGCAAATTATAGTGGCAGTAATGTTCTTTATATGTTTTCTCAGCAACAACTTCCATTTAGTCCTACTCAGATATAACTTGCACTTACTCTGAGTGGTTTTAGGATTACAAACTTAATTAAACAATCAGATCAATCAATTAAAATGTTTTACAGACTAAAAATATGCCACCCAATTAATTGGAGAAATAGAGCTTAAAAAAAAAAACTTGAATAATACCAGTGCCTCTCTGGCACACCTCTGCTGCTGCAGCCCCCCCCCACACACACACACACACAGTGTGTCTTGCAAATGTGAACAAATTTGTGTGAAACCTTGGTTCCTGAAAACCTTGGTTCCTTGCTAGTGTTCTAGAATCAGAGGGTGCAAGACGAACATAGGAGGAGCCATGCTAGAGCTGACCAAAAGCCAACCTAGCCCAAAATTCTGTTCCCACAGAAGCAAGTCCACTTGTGGGGAAGCCCACAAGTAAGACATGAGTGCAACGGCACTTGCCCTCTTGCATTGCTCAGCAGCTGATGTACAGACGCAACATAGTCCCTGATACTGGAGGTGATATATAGCTTTCCTCTAGTATCCAGTCCTTCATGTTCCTTCAGAGTAGTAGGTGGCAACCTTCTGTAAGAGTCAAAAATGAAGATTAATATCATAATTAAGCTGTAGGACTAGGTTGGAGTTTCATAAAAGCACCAGATATCATCCCAGTCCAGTAATTCTACACTAGATTTTTGGGTAGCTGTTGTTCTTGTTAAGCACTGGACAACTGTTAAGAATAACAGGTTAAATGGATAGATGCCATAGAAAGCATGGCATAGAGGAATGGAACAGTTGTCCAGTGCTTATTATCACAGCTGATAAAGAGATACTGTATTCTATTTAATTTGTACAGTGTATGAGCACGGCAAACATCTGAGTCAATGCCCCTACCGTTTCCTTGGATGAAGAGCAAGAGAACGATGTATTCAACATATGGATGTGTTTATCCAGAATGAGGGCACAAAAGGTATCCTGCTCATAGGCTTACCCAAATCATCCAGCTGGCAAAGTTTGAAAACAGAATGCTGTACTTGAGGAAATTTCGTCTAATCCGTGAGGCAATGTTTCCGTTCTTAAGAAATGTGCAGCTGGGTAAAGTCTTTCTTTCAAAATGTCATACTTGTAGTTCTATGAAGATGATCAGTATAAATATGGGAAGGGGAGGGGTTGCTCAAATGCAACAAATGGCATCAAATGCCACCCCTAGGGGGTTGAAAGTATTTCAGCTTTGGGACTTTTTCGGAGGCATGAAATATACCGCAAGCAGCCTTGTCGCGTTGCGAGGCTGCTGCGCTGCAGAGCGTCCGTTTCGTATGACCCTTGCCCCTGGCAGTACTGTTGCGGTACCATGGGGAGAGTTGAGCGTCATATTTCCTCGATTTTTAAGCATAATCAACTTTCGTGCTTAAAAATCGAGGAAATATGACGCTCAACTCTCCCCGCGGTACCGCAACAGTACCGCTAGGGGTGAGCGTCATACAAAATGGACGCTCTGCAGCGCAGCAGCCTCGCAACACAACGAGGCTGCTTGTGGTATATTTCATGCATCAGAAAAAGTCCTTGGTTTCATTACATTTCTAAGAATCCCACCAACATTTTCTTCCCACATTGAAATTGGCACATATTTTTAACAAATGGCTCTGGATGTATACATTCTTGGTTCATTTTATCTAATTTTCTCCATTAAATAAAGTCTGGCTGTATTTGTTTTAAAACCAAATTATACACTTTTTTTTAGTTATTTGCATTTTAAAATGTGGGCCTTGTTTTGGGTGTACTTTATTTCTCCAAAATGGCCTTTAAGCCTCAGAAATAGTCCAGTTCTAGAGCAGACACACTGAAATCATGGTGATTAATACACCCCATTCATTTTGGCTCTACTTTAGTTGAGACTAAAATTGGATTTAACCCACAGTAACAAAATTCAGCAGACAGAAATTGAGGGGGTTATAGAGCCTGATCCTCTCCACTGATGGCCTTGGTGGCAGACGTGAGTAGCTAGAGCATAGGTTGCACTGCTACACAAAACTGGACCAAACCACCACCACCACCACCACAAAAGTGGAATTTTCTTGGGGATTAGGAATTTTTATTGGAATAAGACCATTCTACTGAAAAATACACCCAACCGCAAAAGGCCATAACAATAACACAATAATAATAATAATTGTGTTCTTACTAATACAATAATACATTTTTCCTCTTAATCTAAACACACTATAATCACATTATATTTACACATTTCAATTATACCTATTTAGAAAAGAAAAAAATCAATAAAAGATTAATAAAAAATACAAAATAATACAAAATACAATAATAATAATAATAAAATATTTATTTAAAATATCCCTTTATGTTATTGCTGGGGTTGTCTCACTAAACCATGGCCAAAACTTTTTCCAACGATGATTTGGCAATTTCTCTTTTTCACTCAGAGCTAAACCACCACAAAAGTGGAGGTAATCAGAGGTCCACTTAAGTTTTTTGGTGGGTGGGAAGGCTTGGAAGGGAGTAAGTTGTCTTGAGGAAAATCAATGCCCTTGGAAGCTTCCAGGGGTGGCAAAAGATGTATGGGTTGTTGTTGTTTGTTTCTTAAAGCTAGGGAAGCTTAGGCAGGGCAGAATGGGCCCAGGGATCCCAGTTAACAGCCTTGTGGAACCAGATACAGGTTTCCCTTTGTCAAACCCTGTGCTTGGGTGGAGGCTGTCATCTGTATCTGTATCCAGACATCATGGAGGATTGGCTACATGGAGGGATGTGCCCAGTGGTTCATTTTCAACCCCTCTGTCACATAAGGAAAGGAAAGCCTGCACAGAATGAACATTTTAATATTCATTATTATATTTCAAGCTCCTACATCTTTACTATTTGCCTTGCTTCAGTATGTATACAAAATTTCCCTTCTCTTAGGCAAGATTTATGCCAACCCCTCTATAATAGGAAAATGAGCTATGCCCAGCAGGAGTTCAAACTTGTGTTTCTGTAAGAACAGTTGTGAAACCAATAGTCACATGGACAGTAGTAGACATTTGGCATGTTCACCAAAAGGTGAACTGCCAGAAATGGGATTTTGTAACAGCTGTAGTCTTTTACTTAGACTTGGACTTGGACTTGTATTTGTACCTTAATACAAATGCTCTAGTACAAAATAAAAAAGCATGACTAAATTAGTTGTAAAGGTTGCCTGTGCTGGCAAATGGATATACATTTGACTTTAAATTGTATAAAAATTGTATAGAAACAGAAAGAATGAATCCTCCCCGCACATGCAAACACACACATATTGTGCTCTTGTATTTTTAAGAGAGGAAATCCTGATTCATGCACATGAACCTACACCTAAATTGTGTCCTTTCTCTTCTCCTAGTTTTTAAAACATACTAAAAATACATAGTGCTGTAAGAATTAGATTGTTGTTTCCTTTAAAAAACTCGCAAATGGGGAAACCAATTGTAAGGGTTTACTGCTTTGATTACTGAACGTTCTGGTTTTTTAGAAGCTGTATACTATGTGGATCAAATTGTATTCAGAATTTGTGTCGGTTATGAAGTCATTGTGAAGGTGGCTGGATACTTTCTCCCCTTCACTCTCTTTCCCCCCTATTTAAAGCCATACTTTGAAAGACTAATAGTCAGTAGCAGTCTCAAATGACAATCTTTCAAACCACTGCTCAATGCATGTAAGAATGGTTTGCCGTAAAAGGGCAGTTTGTTCTTGCAAGTGAAGGAGTCAGACCACTTCGTTGCCTGTTGTATGCACAGTACTGTTGTGTGGGCTCCGTACAATGACACTGCCAGGCCTAAGGTGGAATTGTGTTGTTGGCTCTTACTACTCCACTACTGTACGGGCTATTTTCCTCTCTCTTGTTCAAAGTCCTTCAATCAAACAACTTGCATTTTCATTGGGACACTTGCGTGATGAAATTGCCTGTGTCATTGTTGCCTCGTGCAGCTGTTTGAAAGAAATATGAGGAGGTTTGTCCCCCTCCTCCCTCCCCCAACCCCCGCCCCTTCTTAAAACGTTTTTGGTACTGTCGCTGAAGAGGGAATAATACAGTATGAAAGAAACCTGAAGGAGCCGTTAGGGTCCATTGTGTCAGTCCAGCTGCTACACATACATATTAAAGCCACATTTTAAAATGCCTCTGAAGCCTTTTTGTGTTTGTTTTGTATTGTAGCCCATTTTTAAACCTTCCTCATTCCCCCCTTTCATTTTCAGAATATCTTAGCTATTAGTCAAACATGTGAGCCAATTCTCAGACAATTTCCACATTAAACTGGAGCTGTTCTTTGCTATAGGAAGGCAAGGATGCATCTCAAGCTGGTAACCCTCGTCTCTTAAAAAAAAAGGAAAATAAAATAAGCCTAAATAATCAGCCTCAACGGAGAGGACTTGCCTTTTATTTTAGTTCTGTTGCCACTCTTTGGCTAGAATACTGATTTGTCTGGCTACCTGTTAAAGCTATATGGTTGGGAGGCCCAAGTGTGTGATGGTGGAATGGAAAAGGATCGTGTGAATGGCCTTGCCCCCAGGCCACCTCAAGACACTTCGATGTCTGAAAGGAAGGACAAGATGGTGCCTCTACAATTTGTGGTGCAAAGACTGGCCTAACTTTTAGCTGACACTTCAGTACTGGCAACAGGAGAGTGTTCAGGGTAGCAGGCTATGGGGTGCAGGAAAGCCACATGCCACACACATCTCCAACTTCAACATTTTGTCACCACTCCATGGTATCTTCTGCATTAGATGGCTGCCTCATACTGTCTAGAGCAAGTCCTAATAGTCCCCACACTTCTAATATTACACACACACACACATGCAAATATTATACTCTGACAATCACTCGTAAGATCATAGCTTAAATCTTCTGCCTCCAGTTTATGGATAGACAAGAAATTTGTCCATATTTTGTCCCTATTATAATACAGATGTATTTAATTCTGGACTTTTGAATCAATATGTCAACCAAAACTCAATTATCCTTTAAAATTAGCATCTCTCTGAATTTTGGAATAGAATTTTCCAGTCAAGGAACCCCCTTCCCCACCCAAATGTGCACATTAAGAAAAATGTTGCTGTTACAAATCAAATATAATACTCCTGCAGAATAGTAGTTGCATGTAGTGACATTTGGTCAATTGATATATTAATGGAAGGAAAACAAAGTACTGTACATAAATTTGTTTTTGAAATGTTATTAAAGGACACTGTTGCTTCTGAATTTTTATAGTTTCAAATGTTTGAACAGAATTTGTTGTTAAATATTTACATTCTATTAAACATTCAGAAATTTTTTAAAAGGAAAAGTGCATGTTAGTGATAATATCATTCAAAATTATATATATTAGAAAAATTGCTTGGAAGACATGTGTATATTAGTTAAGATTTCATATCAAAATATATGTATTAGAAGAACTGTGCACAAAATGTATACCAATTTTCAATATATATCCTTTAAACCAGTGGCTCTAAACCTTTTCTTTACCAGGGACCCCCTTTACATATTGTTTGTTGCCGCATACTACCAAGATTTAACTCAAGATATAAAACCATAATTAATAAAAATAATAATACCTGATAATAATAATACCTGATAATAATAATGATAATGATAATAATAATGATACAATTACACCATCTATTAAACCTTCCCTCAGAGGCACTGGATGGGGAGGGAAGATTTTTCTTCTGCTTCTTCCTGCAAGTTTGTGGCTGGAGTGGATTGAATGGCAATGTGCAGGCCAACCCAGGCAGCCAGGTAGCCTTTAAAAGGAGATTATCAGATGTGGTGGATCATGGGGGGGGGGGGAACATATTCCAAACCACATCAAAAGAATGGGAGAACAGAAAGGGTGACATTATCAGATGCTTGTGTCCTCAGCCCTTCCCGGAATGTAGTGCTGCTGCAGATGAGTCTTCTCTTTTTTTATTGAGGGGACAAGCTGCCAATAAAAAGGGATGCCTTACTCATGCCCATGTTATGCCCCCAGAACTCTGGAGGACATCGTTGTCTGATAATCTCACCTGTTCCTGTTCTCTTTGCAATCTTCTAACACAGTTTTTGCCACATCTGATGATCTTCTTTGTCTTGCTCCTGTTATGTGGCCACTCTACTGCAGGGAGGAGGTGGGCCAAGTGGACTTCAAGACTTCACAGACCCCCTGTGAGGACATTGTGGCCCCTGGGGTCCCCAGACCACAGGTTAAGAACCATTGCTTTGAACAAACAAACACCTTAACATTTGAAATGAACTGCACTTAAAATAGAAAAAATAGAAACCAATATGCTGAAACTGGCAAATATTCCCATACCTACTCCGAGTCATTTTAAAATCCCTTTTAGACAGATTATGTATGCCTGAAGGTGGGAAAAGGATTGTATGTACAGAATGTGTCCCCACACACACATATCATAATGTCTGAAGACCATACAAAAGCATGCATTTCATACAAGTGAATGTGCATAGTAGGGACTTTATTAGACCACCCCCCTTAAACCAGTTCTTTTGCTGGCAGAATGTTGTCATTTTTATGCTGGCAAAAGAACTCCCCATGCCACACTTACCTCCTATCTGTGAAAAGGCTTCCCCAGCAATGAAAGAGGAAGTAACCAGCATATTCTCGTGAGACTATATAACAAGAGAAATTCAAAAATAACAAAGTTAAAATTATAAAAAGCACCTAAATACACTTAAAAAGTCCCAACTAAACTGGGGAGGGTCATAAAAAGTGTGTCACCTACCTGAATGTTGCGATCTCACCTGGAAGTGTTCTGGCCAGACCAGCCATTGATGTGGCATTCAGGTGAGTACAATGGTGCGAAGTTTCGAATGCAATGTGCACTGCCGGCACAAAAGTGCCATGGGGATTAATTGACAGCTTGAGCTGTCAATAAAAAAGTATAGTTTTTTTCACAGGACATGATCACAAAAGGGCAACATCATGTGGTACACACACCCTTTCACGATAATTAGGCATCCTTACAATGTCTTATTTGCCCTGCCTGATAACATCCTATGAGTGAAAGGTGAGGTCCTGATTATTCATAGAAGTTCTTTGTATATGTATTTGTACAGACATCTTTTATGTTGGGTAGTGTTTTATTTTTACCTTGACTTGAGTACTGATTGAGCAGAGGTGTTATCTTGAAATGTCCACCACCACAGCAGCAATAACAATGAGGCTTATCACACTCCAAAGAAAAGCAGCAGTGCAGCTGGAAGGTTCTGCTTTCTGTGCTATCTTACTGCATGACATCTGTTATGTCCAGCCAGGACTGTTTGAATCTCCCCTGCATTTTCCTTTGTTTTAGTTCAGGCCTTAGTATGTCTGAACATAGGAATGTTTCATTGTATTAGAGTTGTGGGAGGAGCTGAAAAATTCCCCTGCATTTTTCTAGGTTTGGTTTGTCCCTTCCCAGCAAGCTCTGTTTAGCTAGAAGTTTTTAAGGGTTTTTTTTGTTTGTTTGTTCAGTCTTTGCTGTGAGCTTGCAAGGAGCTGTTTTATTGGTGGCAAACAGGCCCAGACAGCCGGGAAGGGCATTTCTTACACCATTTAGCCAAATTAGTTACTAACAATAAATAAGTCAAAGGAATCAGGAGCTGAAAGACCCTGCACCAGCTCCATTGAGTGAGGAGATCAAACCCAGAGAGATGACACCCTGAAGATTGTTGAAACTCAAACTGTAAAGTACCTTTTATTTCAAGCTTTTAGAGCTGGGGAGGAGAAAACCCTTTACTTTTGTTCTTTAAAGTAATCTTCCTCCTTTTTTGAACTTTATATTCAGCATCAGAGCCTTTTTGGGTAAAAGAGTTTGATCTCACCAGAGTACTGGCATTGCACACCCAAACCTGCCACCACCTTTAGTTGGGTGTGTCTTCACAACATCGTTTCTTCCATTCCAATCCCATGGGAGACCAATGTAAAACCACGTCTTTTTGCTAACTGGAAAAACCAGTTAGCAAAAGACCTGGGGCTTATGTAGACAAGAAGATATAATGCTGATTGCTGTAAATGCAAATTTGCAGCAGCGTTCATTTGTTTCCACAGCTCTTTGGCAAAATCGCTGGTATCCGAAGCTATCTGAGCTTGAAGTGCACACACAGCCATGACTGTGAATCAACATGGTGTCTGAGAGTGAATTACTCTCGTGAGAACGGCCGGGATTTGAGTTCCTGGTTGTAAAAGCAGCCTTGCGACAGGTGCATTTACAACCGGGCAGGGAAGGGAGGGGGAGCCCGTTCCTGTCATGGAATAAAGGTAAGTGTGTGAAACTTTTTTCTTTATCTTGTGGTAGGAATGGGAGAGGGATAGTGGGACAGAAACAGACTCTAGAGGTCCATCTGATAATCTCCTTAGTCCAAAATCACATACACATTTACCAGAAGCAGGCTCCATGACATTCAGCGGGGATGTTTCAGATCAAATTAATGGGTATAGGATTGCACTGGAACATAAAAACATAAATAGAGGAACAGAATTTCTTTCATAAGGACCCTTACCTTAACTCTAATATAATGACCAGTGCTATAATTTCTTTTCCTTGAAAGAATAATGTTCTACTCAAATAGGAAACTATTCTGCTTTGGTCACTGGTTGCCCTCCAGTGTTGTGCTGTTCTATTAAATCCTTTGCTTGGATCCTTCACATTTAGAGCACCAGTCATGAATGTAATGTAAGTTTGGGATACATAGATGTGTACAGAGGGAGGTTTGCCTTCACCTTCATCTGAGGCTGAGAGACTGTGACTCTTATTTCCAGAGTTGTAGTCCAGTGCTCAAACTACCACATCATACCGGCTCTCTGAGGATTGGATAATCTTATGAGTGTTGATTCACTTCACTATAGTGTCATTTTATATACAAAATTAGATGTTACAAGGGGTGCTGGATGCTTCTTTGTAAGCCTAGCAAGCTATATCGTGCTAAGTATTTTAGAGTTCCAATCTAAAAAACAAAGGACAAACTATTGAATACTGACTAATATACATAATTATTCCCAAACATATTTTTTCTTGTTTCTTTTTTTTTTAAAGCAAATCTGCTTGAAAAGGGGTAAATTAGAATAGGGGGAGGAATAAGTGTTTAACTTCACCCATTTGTCCCATGTGCCCAATAGCTTCTGCTGCTTCTGATGTTTCAAGCCTGTGGAAGTGGGCATGTGGAATTTTACAGGCTGTTGTGGGGTGGTTTGGAGCAGGTTCATGAAAAGAGTCAAGTGCTCCCTCCTTCCCTGTTTTTTGTTGTTATTCAATTCCTCCTTCCAGTTGTGGTGGAGACATCTTTTAAACTCAAACCTCAATGTAGAATGGCAATATCATGTGGTGACTGCTTAAAACCTCAACATATGATAGCAGCTCTAAGCAAGAGAGGTGGTTAACTTTCTCGTGTTTTCGTGTCTTTGAGAATATGTTCCTGGTTGTTTGTTTGTTTGCATACCTGCTTTACTTACTTACTTATTATCCCACCTCAAATGGGACCCAAGTCAGCTTTGTTGTGACACCAAGTCTGCAAATGTCTGCCTTTCTGCACAGTTTAGATGATTCAAACTTCAAATGGTTTTCTGAAGCTATCCTAACCATGCAGTCCTGTTAATATCTACTCACTTTAAGTCCCACTGTGTTTCATGGAGCTTACTCCTTGATTGGTGGGTATAGGATTCCAAGCAAATTTGACTGAAATCTTTGTACATGTGGGTTTGATCCCTTAGATCCTTAAAAATGCAAACCATTGGTTTCCTAAGGGCTGAATAAGAGAATACATCTGTACACTTTCCTTGCAAAACTGTTCTAGGATTGTGAAGTCAAGGCTTTCATGGCCGGCATCCATAGATTTTCCTTAGGTTTTTTTCCATGCTGTGAGACCATGTTCTGGAAGAGTTTATTTCTGATGTTTCGCCTGCATCTGTGGCTGACATTCTCTGAAGATGCCAGCCACAGATGCAGGTGAAATGTCAGAAATAAACTCTTCCAGAACATGGCCCCCCAAAACCCAGGAAAAAAACAAGGAAAATCTATGTTCTAGGATTTATTAACTTGAGAGAAATGTTCAAGTTGGGATATGCTTGGTCTGGATTAAAGTGGAGTGGAACTAACAGTTCAATAGTCTGCAGAAACCATCACTGTGGTACACAGACAAGAATCTGCACCAAACTGTTTGCTTAGGATTTTTTCTCTGACCTCTCATATATTATGCAAGGATTGATTTAATTATCCTTAAAGTCTAATAGGTTATCATTATCTCCAGCCTTGAACATCCCTAGTTTCATCCACAGTCTAATTGCTGTTAAGGATATAAAGCTTTCTCTAATATTTACCAAAATATATTATCTGTGTTGTGGCTTCAGCCAATTACTTTGCTTCAAGTTTTGTCCCTTTTGGCTAATAAGAATAATCGTTCCCCACTGCCTTAGCAATGGCCCTTTCTGCTGTTGTGGAAAGTTATAATGTTTCCCCTTTGCCTTCTTTTCTCTAGATTGAGCATGTCCACTTCTCTTAAGCTTTCCTCCTGGGTCTTATTTTCAATATATTTTATCACTTCTGATGATGTCCTTTTAATTGCTTCTAATTTGTCTATATCTGGAGAAGAGCATGGTGCCCTCAACTGTATGCAGCACTCCAAATGAAGTCTAGCCACAGCATCAAATAGAGCGGAAAAACTGCTTCTCTTGCACTACATGTGATACTCTCATTAACATGAGCCCATTGCAAATTCATCATCCTTTCTTGACACCTTCACTCATTCAGCATAGTGTCCTTCTTTGGCCTCTTTTCTGTGTGGTTTTCTAGCCACCTCTTGATCCCTATTTCACCCTTCTGGTCTTTGATTTAAGGGATTGTCCATAGAAAGAAAATGCAGCGGGGGGGGGGGGTTCAGGAGTCTGTCATTTTTTGCCAAACCTCAGAGCCAATGGGATTTTCTTGGAACCAGAGAGAAACTTACAGGAAAACTTTTTCTGAGATCTACTGTAACTCCGGCACTAATCCCCAGTCTCAGTTTTTAGGCACTGGCTCCCCATGGATTTTTACTGCCTTTTGTATGATCAAACATCTCTGAGGAGTGTTTTAATGATTAGTTGTGCCTTTGCAGGAAAGGCTATAGCTCAATGGTAAAACACAGTCTTGGCATAGTGGCATCTGGTGGCTTCCATGTTGTTGAGATGGTGAGTTCACTCTGGATTTTAGTCTAAATTTTAAAGGACCTATCCAAGGTGCTGATCCTATTTTCAAAATGGAGATTCAGTACCCTGGATAGCAATTTTAAAGCTTAGATTTAAACTGGGAGCAGATTCACTACCCAACTACATAAAAGTACCCATCCACCACTGGTTTTGCATGGAAAGAGCCTGTGTTCAATTCCTAGCACATCTAGGGAAGAGCAAAGCAAATAATCCTGCCTGAAACTACACAGAGGCACTGTCAGTAAGCACAGAAAACAATAAGCTGTGTTTATGTTATGACAGTCTAAACCCACTTTATTTCTAACATGTATTGTTATTTTTTATTACTCCAGATTCTGATCCTAGAATGAGCACCAATCATGTGATATTTCTGAGATTCAGAGATTTTTCCAAGAAACTCTTGTGCATTGTACGTTTCTATCCAATTCTGAGAACAATGTCTCTAGGCTAAACTGTGAAAAACTTCCAGACTTTCATATGTTCTGACGTCTTCCAGCATTACAAGAGGTCTTTCAATATATAGTTTACAAGAACATAAGAACGTGAGATAGTGTACATTGCAGTCGCTAATGATTGCTAACAATTGAGAGGCCATGTGGACAGCAAGCCAGTGACTATCAGCTGTGTTTCATATCAGTAAAGTTTACAGCAGAGGTAGGGCTAACATTTCTCAGGAAACAAGTATTCCTTCTTGAACCTCCTGTCCTGCACTGTTAAATGTTGGATAATCCTACTTCAGCTTCCTGAGAATGTTCAATGAAATGCACACATGCATACACAATTCACCATCCCTATATATGGTAGCGAATTCCAGGGATGACTGTGGACCCAGTTTTACAACTGTTTAATATTAATGCAATTTCTTGGAGAAAGCGACAGGCTTAGTTCTTACTCCCACTCACCCTCTGCCCTCAGTCCATTGCTTCCTTTGGCAGGAATCCTGTTGGCAGACTTTACTAGCCTATCTATGCCAGTGTAGATGGTGGTAGCAGAAAGAAAAATGCTACATGTGCAGTGGCTGGGAAGGAAGGAAGGCATTAGAGAAACAGATGACTCAGAGCTGGCAGATTTTGTCTGCCTTTCCTTCTTTCCCACTGTTTCACACCCCGGACAAAGTGCAGCCACTAGTGTAATATACTTAAAGGAGTCCAGCTTTCATCAGCCAGTATAAACTAACAGTATAGTCTCATTCACCTATTTATCAGAACACAGGTATTTTAAATTGCTGCCCAGACCTGGAGAATATTCAGCAACCTACCCCCTTGGCCAAATTTCGGCATCAAGATATAGAGCAGAGAAAATTCAGAAGATGATTTCTGCTCAGTCTATATTTGCCCCCACAACCTGAGATAAAGACTTGAGGCAACAGTATAGAATTGAAGCAGGCCACATCTTTATCATATTTATTGGGTTAAATGAAAAGTGGAGCCAAAGCCAATCTAAAGTCCTCCTCCCCAGAAAGAAAAAAAAAATTACTCAGCTCTTATAGGAGATTGGAAAATCCCATTCCATTTTGGGGAAGGGTGTGTGGATGCTGGGAAGCCTGGAAAGCAGCAGGCATAGCAAGCAGGGGCCTTATATAGACCTCTTTGAAGCCACATGTTATCATTCTTCAAACATTGTGACATAAACTCCTCTGGGGAATTTTCATTTTTAGAGCTAGATGCACAACACCATCATCCTCCAGGATTACAGAGGAACCCTGGGACATCCTGAAGGATGCCAGGTATGGGAACATAGCATCTTGGCTACCTCCAGCCACTACATGGCTGTGTCAGGAAGGTGAGTCCTAAGATAAGAAGAAGAAAAAAGAAGAGGAAATTCCACCTAGAGGAATCTCTGTGCTCCATCTCCTCATGCAGAATCTCAACTGATATTGTATTACCTTAAAATGATTATCTTGCTACACGAGAGGCAGCACGGTCAAGTCAGATATGGCGATGCTCTTTCAGAGCCCTTTCTAATAACTAATGGAGAGAAGCAAGGTTGTGTTCTTGCGCCAACTTTATTTACAATCTTCTTCAGCATGATGCTCCAAAGGGCTACGGCAGAGCTTGCAGAAGGTGACGGCATCTATATACGTTACCGTACTGATGGTAGCTTGTTTAAATTTAAGCTGTCTGAGGGCTCACACTAAGACTCTATCTAGTCTGTGAGCTGCTCTTCGCTGATGATGATTCCCTTGTTGCCCACACAGAAGCAGCTCTGCAGCGCCTAACATCCTGCTTCGCAACAGCTGCAGAGCTGTTTGGGCTGGAAGTCAACCTGAAGAAAACAGAAGTTCTTTACCAGCCTGCACCACAGGACGAACACCATCATCCCCACATTGCCATTGGCAACTCTGTGCTTAAGTCTGTTCAGCAGTTCACCTACCGGGGAAGCATCATCTCCTCAGATGCCAAGATTGACAAAGAGATCGATCACAGAGTAGCAAAGGCATATAGCACATTTGGAAGACTTCACAAAAGAGTCTGGAATAATAAACACCTGAGGCGAAGCACAAAAATCAGTGTGTATAGAGCCATTGTACTGTCTATCCTCCTTTATGGATCTGAAACATGGGTCACCTATCGCCAACACTTACGAATCCTCGAACGCTTTCATCAGTGCTGTATATACACAATCCTAAATATACACTGGACTGACTATGTGACGAATATTGCTGTCCTTGAGCAAGCAGGGATCACCAGTATTGAGGCCATGATATTGAGAACACAGCTGCGCTGCACAGGGCACATTTCTAGGATGGAGGACCATTGCCTCCCAAAAATACTACTCTACGGTGAACTTGCCACGGGTCAGTGTAAGAGGGGCGCTCCAAAAAAGCGATACAAAGACTCCCTGAAACAACATCTCAGGCTCGGCCAAATTGATCACCAACAGTGGTCTGCCCTAGCCTCACATCAGGAGGCATGGAGATGCACTATCCACAATGCTGCAGCTTTATTTGAAAACTCATGCTGAAAAAGTCTTGAAGAGAAACGACAACGCAGAAAGAATCACAACCCAAAAACATCACCCAAGGAGACTTGTTGTGCTTTCTGCAACCAGACTTGTTTATCTCGGATTGGCCTTTTTAGTCATCAGCGCGCTTGCAGAAAGCGCAGGATGAGTCCTTCCTGAATCTTCGTTTGCAAAGAAAAGCCAGAGAGAGAGGGTTTGTGTATGTGATCATTTGTTTTTCTCCCCTATTTTTTTAAAATTAAATTTAATTATGTCAAATCCATGTTTATTTCATTTGAGAAAGAAGAGAACACACACGCTTTGTCTCTCTCGGTCTCTCTCTCTCTCTCTGTCTATTTATCTATCTCTATCTCTCTGACACAAACACACACAAATCCATAAATATACACACAAATGCATTAGTTTAGAAGCATTTCCAAGGCTTTTTCAGGTATTCTGTGCAAAAAAAAAATTTAAAGAGGAATTTAATTTAATTTAGTAGCAACTTCATATGATAAGAATTCAAAATGTCCAATTGGTTGTGCTCCTAACTTTCACTTAGGTTGGGTCTTTGATCTTACAGTACAAAGCTTTCGTGCAGGAGGCTATGATAGAGCACATCCCCTTGTCAAAGAGCAAAGCGTTTGAACTTCCTCAAGTGTAACTAAGAGAAAACAATGATGAATTGGCTGCCAGCCAGCTGTGAGTCCTCTTCCAGGTTCAGAGGCAGGTGAATCAACAGGAAATGGAGGTAGCAAGGTTTAGTGGACTCAGGGCATGCTTGGAGATCTCTTCAGGGTAGAAAATGGAGGAGGGAACATGATCCTTTTGGGTTTCAGATACAATAGTATCCAAACATGAGGAGGTAAACAATCCCTTGCTAAGAAACTTACTACAGGTGCCCCTCCACATTCGCGGCTTTCACTCTCGCAGTTTAGATTATTCGTGGTTTGCTCAGCAAGCACCCCATTTAAATCAGCTTCTCTCCCTCGCACGCAAGGAAGAGAAGGCGATTTAAACAGAGTGCTTGCTGAGCAAGCCAGGAGCTCAACTCCCTACTCTCCTGGGGCTTGGCTCCATTTGGGGTGGAACCACTTGGGGAAGGCTGGGGGGGAGGGTTAGGGAGGTTCGGGAAGTGCAGCAGGTGGCAGTGTGGAGCTGGGTCAGTGGTGTGGGGCTTGGGATCACCTGATCATTCCTGCCAGGAATGGATTCTTTTGTATTTACATTTTGCCAGCATGTAGTTGCTATTATTTTTTGAAGGTACATTTGTAAGGATACTTGTATATCGTTATTAGCTCACTTCTGCGTATTTCATATTCACATATTTGCATGGATTACTGGGAGGGGGAAAGTAGAGTGGCCACAGCCAAGTGCCTGAAAATAATGCGCAGGGTGGACATGTGAGCATAGCAGGACCACCCTTTTACACCAAAGTGAGCTTGTCTAAGGGAAATGTGTGGCTGGTAATTCCATTGTCACTTCACTCTAACAAGCTGTATGGGGCATTAACAAAATGTGTGTGTGGAGTCACTACTGACCAGGTAAATGCAATTTGATGCAGAGTTGTGGGGGCTTTTTTACCTGTGTAGATAAGCCCTAAGAGGGGATTTGCTGATTACCTCTGAGGAAAATATGGGTGCTATACTATATCTATTTCTATATCTAAATCTATATTTTAATATTGGAGAAGCAAAATCATCATTATCATCATTAGAAACATATGTAAATAAAGTTCTGCAAGCACTGAGTGGGAACATCAGACGAGACATCTTACAAAGTGTGTTCTTGCTAAGCCTGTACTGCCTACATTACTCTTGCTAAGCCTACATCTGTGCTAGTATCACCCTGATCCTTTACTTTTTGCAGCCTTCTGAGGCAGGTTTGGCTGAGCAACAGTGATAGGCTCAAGGACACCTGCCGAGCTTCCTGGGTAAGTGGGATTTTGAACATAGGCCTCTCTGGGTCTAGTCTAACATTTTAACCTAACTATGACAGCTGTGTTCCTCCAGATGTTGTTGGGTTGCAGGTTCAAGCATTTGCATTGGCTATGTCAGCTAAGGCTGCCGGGAGCTGCAATCTGGCAATATCTGGAGGGCTACATAATTCCCTCCCTTGATTTATTGGGAAGAATGTTCCATCTAAGTCAATACGATTTACTTACATGAGGACATGTTTAAGCCTAGCTTTTAGTTACATAGCCTACTTGTGATGCCTGCAAATGAGGCTTTTAATAAAAGAATTGAAATCCAAGCACACTAGATGTAGCTTTATACCAGACTTTTATCACACCAACACCTTGTCCCATTCAATAAATATTTCTGGGTCTTGATGTCAGCAATCTCTACTTATAATCTTCCCTTGTTTTTCTGGCACTTCTTCTGTCCTTTTCTTTACCATTAAAGAAGAAAATATGGAATACCTTCATAGTGTCCTCAAATTGCCAACATGCCAAATCCCCCCATCTGGAAACACCTTTAGTCAGTGCAAGAATAAGAAAGGGCCAGTTTCTGGTCCACTCATGGCTGCATGGAGGAACCCTACATGCATACAGCTTTGCATATAAGGACCTTTCCACAATAATACTGAAATTGCCCATGGGGTCTGATCAATGGGTACAATCCTGCATGTTATGGAAGCTGGTGCTTTCCATGTCAATGGGGATGATGAATCCAATCTGAGTTTTAGTGTAAAATTTACAGAAGTTATCCAAGATACCAAATCTATTTTGGATGTAGGGTTCAGCACCTTGTATAGAGTGAGAACCACAATGATGCAGTGGTTTGCGTGTTGGACTAGGACACTGGGAGACCAGGGTTCAAATGCCCACTTAGCCATGGAAACTCACTGGGTGACCTTGGGCAAGTCAAACTCTCTCAGCTTCAGAGGAAGGCCAAGGCAAGGCCCCTCTGAACAAATCTTGCCCAAAAAAGGCCTGTGATAATGTAGGGGCATCGTAAGTCAGAAATGGATTGAAGGCACACAATAACAATCTACTGTACCTTGGCTAGGTCCTTCAAAGTTCAGGCTTAAACTTGGAGCATTTTCACTGACATGGGCCAATTATCACTGCCCACCTGCCCAATATTTTCACTGAATATGTAGAAGAGACTGTGCATTGTTATCGTTGAAGTCAATCACTGAAGTCATGTAGAAAATTGGGCATCTTTTAGACAGAAAGGAAATTAGTAGTGAATAAAATAATGTATAACCTGCTCATGGTACTCATGTGTATCTAACTTCTTCTGGAATAGATCAAATCTTTTGTTTTAGCTCACATAGATCTTTCATATCCTCTTATCGTTATAAAAACATGGCTTGGCATACTCCAATGTTACTGATTTTTATTTTTATTTTTTAAAAATGGAAAATTTACTCTCCAGGAACAGAGACTCAGTATTTCATTATCATATACAGACTGGTACATTTACTTTGCTAGAGGAAACAGTTTCTGTTAATATAGTTCAAATAGACTGAAGGGGAGGGAAAATGTAGTTTTGAACAGATGGTTAGGACAGATGACTGACTGACTACAAACCATGACTAGGAAGTGACTAAATGTTACTTGTATTATGCGGAAAATAATTTTTCCTATACATCATTCCTCTGCCTGCCATAGTCTCCTCATGGAAAAACAGAGGTAAAATAAACTTAATATTTTTAACAGCTCCACCACCACCACAGTTCATTCCATGTACAGTTTTGTCTGCATTACAACTTTGAATCACAAAAGGAAATTTCTCAGATGCTTTATTGGTTTGTCACAAACAGAAAAAAAGTTTGATGTTTATCAAATGTGATACTGCTATTTCTCATGACTTTTTGCTGCTGTCCCAAATTAATCTTATAAATAATAAATATTGCTGTGTTGGCATAATGTCATAAATAAAGTCTAGCACAAACACAGGCAGAAGGCCTTAGCTCAGTGGCAGAACACCTGCTTTGGAGGCAGAACTACCCAAGTTAAATTTCTGACATTTCTAGGGAAAACTCCCCTGAATCTTGGTGAGAAAAGGGCAGTAAGTGTAGACATTAATAAGGTGAATGTATGGACCAATGAGTCAGTAGTCTGGCTCAGCAATGGTGTGAAATTTTCTGTATACTAGGAATGAGAAGAAATTGCCAGTTTCAATCTTGTTGGGCTTCTCCAAATATCACCTGCATTTTCTTCCTGTCATTCTTTTGTAAATATGCACTGAAATTTGCATATTTTATCCATTTTTTTCTAAAATGCAAATTTATTGATGCTATTTAACTAATTTATGGAACTTCCCCCACCGACTAAAGCTTTTTCTGCATATTTTTCTGCACATTTCAGCCCTTTGCATTTTAAAATATATCCATTGTTTTGTGCACACTCCTTCGCAACTGCCTGTGAATTTTGCAGTTGGGCAACTGTGGCAGGTGTGGTGCACATTTTCTCACAACATGTGAAAAAGCTTTTGTCAAGACTGTCAATTCCAACTCAGTGTCTTCCTCTTTTAAGGACATTCCTCATCCTTAGTAAAGGCCCATTTCACACATTACACTAAAGCAAACATGGACTGAGTGGCTATTCACCAAGGTGATGGAGCAAGTTACATGTTAGTTTACACATAGCAATCCTGTCCCTTGAACTAGGAAAGGTGGTCCTCATTTGGAAGCCACAGAGCTTGTGAAAGGTCTCTTTTTGGATTATAAATCCCATAGTCCACCACCCATCCAAACCAGCATTGCAAATTGCTATATGGATTAGAAATAGGGGCGGGGGGGGGGAATGAAGGATAATTTAAAAAAAAAAAAACATGCTTCTTGAGTGTTGGGAAACTGATGAAAAGAATCCTGGACTGACAAGAATCAGTCAAGACAAGAATGCGGTTTAAGACTTAATCTATGCAAAATTCACATTTTTGGCAAAGAAAATGCTGTTTTCTGCATACTCACAAATGTGAAAACTTTGCTTAGAATAAGTCCCAAATTGTTAGCTTTTGAAGATTGTTTCATGGCAGGAAGAACATTGCTAGATTACTCATTGCTTCCTTTGAGAAGCAATTTAGCAAAGAATTACACTCCTAGAGCTAGTGGGAAGATTCTGAATGTTGCAGTCCAGAAAAGTAACTTTTACAAACTCTGGCTAAAACAGTCTATCACAGACTAAATGTATTTTGGATTAGGCTCTGTGTTCTCATAAGGGGGCTGTGCAGCAAGAATCTATGTATTGCCAATGGGAGTTGCACAGAGGGACTCTTTGGATCAAGGCCATCATTTATTTTTAATTGATTTAAAATAATAGTATAAACAGTATTCCTAACGCACTGAGTGAGCTGCTCATACTACTACAGCCTGAAAACTGCTGCTCATAAAGCAGGAACTCTTTGCTTATGTCCTGAAACCTGAGGAGGAACCTCTGACATAACTTCATTTTCTTTATTTTGAGACACTGAGGGAAAGCTTTGGCATGGGTAGAAACCTCCTGAGAAAATTCAGTACTTTAATCAAACTCTTATAACTTCATTGAAATTATTCTGACATCTTATCAGCAGAGGAACACACCACGCATAATGTTGTGGCAGTTGTACTCCTTGATCCAGGCCACCTTTGTTAGAATGCCCAGGGGCCCTTTTATATTGTACAGTTATAGTGCTTTTGTTCCACTTTAGCTGACATGTTTCTATCCTATGGAATCCTGGGGTTTGTAGTTTGGTCAGAGGCACTAGAGGAGGTCTCTAGCTCAGAATTCTAAATGCCCCTCCCTAAACTGCAAATCCCAGTATTCCATAGGATGGAACCCTGGCAGTTAAAGTAGAATTATAGCACTAAAATTCTGTAGTGTAAATATGCCGCTGGACTATGTATAAATAATTTATCCCAGGTATTCTGTTAGGTGTCTGAGAAGGCTAGAACAGTTAGCCTGTTACCTTGATCAGGGAAGGAACCACATAACAAAAAAATGCCTGCATGCTTTAAACATCTGATGAGTCTGAAGTATTCCTTCAGAAAACTCCAGGCCTCTATACATGAAAATATCCCCCTCCTCCTCCCCCCCCCCAAATTAACCCCTCCAACAAAATCTCACACTATTTTAATTTTGTTTTAAATGGCATTTTTTGGCATCAGCTCCATTTTGAACAGTACTAGCTCAAATATCTACAAAAAAATCAATTGTATTCATTTCCCAGGACACTAAACTTAATCCATGAAGCATAAGCATTATGTTAAGAGTTAATTCCTATGAAGATATAAATTGGTGTTTTCTCATATTTGGATGGAAGCCTTCACTCTCACCCAGAATCCTTTTGAATAACATCGACTAAGACCAGGAGAGAAGGCCACATCAAACGTCAGCATTTTCAAATGGTGGTAAACTGTGCACTAAATTCTTTCTTACGTCCTTTTGAAATTCTTGTGAATAAGTGCAAAGGCACTGTACTCCATGATTACTGTTCTCCACAGTTAATTATAATCTTCATGAGTTTGTTGAAGCTATACATTGAAATCAAGTATAATGGTTGGGAAGCATTGCCTTGCCTGCTTTCTGCCATAGCTTTCATCTTCTTATAAAAACAACAGCACAGGGAGTGTGGGAGGGGTGTACATGTGTTTACCTCTTTGCTATTAAGCTCAGCCTACTCATAGCCAGGTAAACAATGCTGTAGATTCTGGAGAACATTTCCAATAGCAATAGCCCCTCAACAAAAGAAGGAAAAGGAAGGGATAAGCTATTTTAGTAACTAGCAAGGATCATGTAGACTTGAAAGCATATGCTCCCAGCAGGATGGCTTGGAAGGCACTTGGACAAAGATCTGCAAAACGTAAGAAGCTCTCCAAAGAAGCCATCCCCTTAAAAGTCCTTTTACCACCCAAAGCTTTGCACAGGAGCTTTCAGTCAGTACTTGAAAATGTTCCAGCAGTCATAACACGTTGACCTCTTTGTTGAGTTTATTTATTTGAATTAAGTCAGGAGTATCACTTTACCTGCATGAGCAAAAATGATGGCTGTGGCTCCCTCCCCCCGCTTTCCCCCCAAAAAATGCAGTATTGGCATCTATGTGAAATTGCCCTACTGGGGGAAGCATGTTTAATTAAATAGGTGAGTGAGTGACAGTTTAAATGTGTAGCTATATATGTATTTTTAAAGGGAATCATATTTTTCCCCAGAATGGCAAGGTTCTTTAGAGTGTGCACACCAATCTGTGGTAATTGGAAGCTGTATAATTAGAAATGCCTTGTGAACTGGGAAGTCACAGAGCTCTGGATGTTAAAACTAAGAAGGTTCAGCTTGCATTTTTTCCCCTTCCTTCAGTTATCATAGAAAAAGAAATGTTTTTATCCAGCCTTTAAGGAAATCCCTGCCTAGTAATCATGGAAGTGTTGATGGCCTATGTGCTATGTCAATGCTTTCATTACGAGATGACAATACCTCTATCTTTCCATTTCCTGACAACTACCATACTGTGAAGATGGTGTGTGGATTGATAGACCTCTGCAACCAAAGTCAGGGGTAGGGTTATCAGGTCAGGACTATCCCAGCCCCTGAGATTTCAAGGCCAAAACATGAGACCTAGGGAATGATGTCACAGGGAGAGGGCCTTCATGGGGTCACAAGGGTGATGTTATAAGGGCAGCTCATGGTGATGTCATTAGCAATGATATCTTGAGTTTCAACCACAGAGGATGTTGTTCAAATAAAAAACACATTCTGTTTAGGATTATTTCTGAAGAAGAAAGACATGCTCACATATCTCAAACTGGGTGACTATTCCTTTGGGAAGGCGCCCATCCTGCCTCCCCCCATTTACAACTAACACAATTTATAAGTTTGCTGGTTCATAACTCACAAGTCCCTATTGTGAATACCACAGGGACTTTTGTGGGTGTGTTTGAGATACAGCATTTGAGAACTGTAGTTTGTGGAAAGAAATTCTGACATGCAACAGGCATATGATTCATATAACCCCAAAATGCCTATAAGATATGCTTATATGGATGGTCTTTGGCAGAGTTCATCAACAGCCTTCTGGTACACTAACTCCAACAAGGCAACAGCATTTATGAGTTGTTGTCATCCCCTCCCCCCGCTTCCAAATACTGCGACTCTCCTTTGGATCTCATTGGGACAAAAGGTATTCTCTGCAAATTCTATGAGGAGTATTTTCATAATCTAGACAACACCCAAGTCTATGGAGTAGCAGGAAACAAGCTTGCACCATCTTCAATGTGACATCTTTTCAAATATTTAAACATGGCTATCATGTCACCGCTTAATCTTCTCTTCCCCAGGCTAAACATACCCAGCTCCCTAAGCCACTCCTCATAGGGCATGGCTTCCAGACTTTTCACCATTTTGGTCTCCCTCCTCTGGACACGTTCCAGCTTGTCAATAACATTCTTGAATTGTGGTGCCCAGAACTGGACACAGTATTCTGGGTGAGGTCTGACCAAAGCAGAATAGAGTGGTACTATTACTGTACTTCCTTCAGTCTAGACACTATATTCCTATTGATGCAGCCCAGAGTCACATTGGCTTTTTTAGACAACTATTTGGCTGGATAGTTCCTAACATTTGTGTTTGTTGAACTTACATTTTTATCTTTTGTGCCACTGCTGGCAAAAGACCTAAGTTGAGTATAGACTCTTTTTCTGCCCATGGAGTTCTTTAATAATGAAATGTTTTTGGTTTTTAAATATACAAACACATCCCACATTCCCTTCTGGCCATTTCCTGATCTGAAACAGTGTAATTGCAGTATGTCACAGCACTCTTGCAAGAGGTCATGTAGGTTTGTTTGGAATGCTATCAGCTTGGGAAATGAAACCTCTAAAGGAGAAAAATGAAATGATCTGTCTGCTGTTCAAGTCAGATACCATATACTAACTTCTAACATCTGATAAAAAAAAATGTCGAGGGTATGCCAATGTCACTGTGTCATGTCATAAGTCACAGTGGGCATTAGAAAGTACTCTTATGGTGATGTACAATTATCTGGGTTGGATCAAGATCACTCAGAGAAGTCTCACTGAAATCAATGGGATTTAAACTAGCCATGGTAACTAACTACCTAACAGTGCCATAGAGAAGCAAGGAGAGGTGGAGGAATAAAAAGCCTCATCGCTCAGCTGTGCTTCAACTGAACAGCTTCCACCCTCCCTCAGTTTGCCATGGCACTCACAGGGTGAGGCCTAGTAGAGTCAACTTATCACAGCTGATTCTTTGCTAGGCTTCATATGGTCAGTGCCATGATAAAGCGAGGGGAGGGGGAGGAATAAAGAGCCTCATCGTTCAGCTGCACCTTGGCCAAACAGCTTACATCCATACTGTCCATAAAAGGAGAGTTAAACAAAGGAATTGTGGTTGTTGTAGTCATCACCAACTCCCTGGTAAAGGGCAGGGTGACCCTGCAGTTGCATGGCCTTCATTATTTCCCCCCATTTAGTGGAAAAACACGAGAGCTTCAATGCAGCAGTGCCACAAACCTCCCTCCCCCTTCTGCAGTCAGTGAAGGAGAAATTTCTTGAGCACCAATCATATCATAACAACACTTGTCGGAACAATGATACTGTAAACTGAATACTAAAAATAAAATGGTGACAACACACTTGCCCCTTGAAGGATGCCACCCATCAATCTTTACCACCCACCAAATACACCGAACCCCAATGCCAAACTGATCCAGCAGAACATATGTTACAAAAAACCAGGAAAACCCAGTATTTCCTGGAAACTGCAGGGTAAAAAGTGAGTTTTTAAGAATCACATTAATGTCTAAAAAGGGGGTTTTGCTGTGAAAACAGTCATATATCATGTGTTCCTACAGCAGTGGAATTTGGTGGGTATGGGTTTTTTTGCTAGTGTGGATCCAACCATAGTATCTTGGGAAGACTCTGAACACTTTCTATGGTCTATTGTGATTTATGATAGGACATAGAGAAAGCTGACACACCCCAGATCAGTATGTATGTAAGATAACACAGAAAAATATTATCCTTAGCACTGTTGTGCTTTATGTGTCTATTGCATTCTCCTCACCCCAGCACTATGACAATCTTGTTTCTGGTTCTTTCCAGCCTCAACCAATAGTGTGGTACAGTCCTGTGACCAGTGCTGCAGTTCTTTATACCAATGTTCAATAGTGACACTGTTGTACCTTACTTGTGTTCTATGCACCACAAAGCCCTGCACAGGAGTCCTGTAGAATATTGTGGTTAGCATTATAACACTTTGGGGAGCACTCTAGTACCAACTCTGTAATGTTCTCATGTGTGAAGCTGCAAATACCAACAGTGTATTTTGCTATGGTGAATGTACAGAGGTCTCGTTTGGAATCCATAACAGAACTGTGCCCTGTAAATACCAGCTCAAGTTTAATTTGAGTCTTTGCAAAACCTTACTAGTAGAGCTATAGCTCTTGAAGTTAGGGAGCAGAGCTATTCTCTGACAGAAAGATGCTAGCCACATACTCATTCAGCAGATGTGATGAACCTGGGGTCCTCTAGTGTTGTTGAACTCCAGCTTCCATTATCCCTGATCATTACTCATACTGTCCTGAATTCACAGTAGCAAATGCCTGAGGAGCAACAGGGGAGGAATGCAGGTCTAGTCTGTTGCCCGTTGTCCACAATAGAAGCAAGAGAGGTCAAGAGCCAGTCCAGAAGTCAGTCACCAATAGTCCACAATAGAAGCAAGAGTAGTCAAAAGCCAGCCCTGAGTTCATTTACGAAGTGTCCATACCAGATGCTAGGAAAACCAATAACCAGTCCAGAGTTCAGAAGAGTCAGGTCCAAGTCCATGGTCAGCAAGAAGTGACTGCAACAGTCCAGAAGTCTGTCCGAAGTCAAGACAAGCAGGAACACAGGAGGCGTGCAAAAGCTAAGATTAGCAGTTGTCATCACATAAGGCTCTAAGGAAACCTTCTGCCAGATTTATAGCCACAGTTTCCAGGCCAGGTGGACCTCATTAGTGTGGAAGCAGGTCAGCATTTGGTATTTAAACAACACTGGGTGTGGCATTTTTCTCTCTCCAGCATTCAGAAAAGGGTGGCCTATCATCTGGATCATCTATCACTAGCTGGCAGACTCTTTGTTCTTCAGAGTGAGGTATGTTTTCCCTATCTGCTTTAGTTGCCCTCTCGGAGAGAGTCTGGCCAGTCTCTGCAAGATGAACCACACTTTCCCTTTCTGCTTCTTCAGGCTGAGCCACTCTTTCCCTCACTGCCTCATCTCCTTCTATGCTTCCTCCTCCTCCTCTGAGTCCTTGGCAAGGGGGTTCATGACACATACAGGCTACAGCTGTTGGGAGTTGGAATCCAACAACACCTGTAAGTGCCCATTGTATGATATTTTTGATCAGACTATAATGCTACAATTCAGGCTTTAACCAAATATTTGCACTTACATAGGAGAGTTCTGGGTGAAATGAGGATGAGAGGACAATTTTGGAGGCTCTGAAAACTCCAAAGATCTTCTGAGCTTACGCTGGCAGAACAGAACAGAGGGAGGAATGTTCCTATCTGTTTCATTTATATTTTTATGATTCCTCTTACATTGGAACTAGAGTTCCAAGGCATTCCTTATTACATAGGATGTCCTCTATCTGAAGACCAAAAAGCTAGTCCCTTATAAGGGGTGTAAGGGATGTCCCCTATTTGAAGATTGGAATGCTTTTTCTTTTATATAGACTGGATGAGATGTCCAAAAATCCTGTACTTTTTATGTTGCCCTTTCATACAGGCAGAAATGTGTGCATCATGTAATTTATGAATAAGGTTAATATGCTTATTTTACAAAGAAAAACATGGCTAAGTTAACTGAAATCAATACTTCCACTTGGAATTTAAGTAGGACACAAACTTGTTAACAGATACTTCCCATGTAAACCTTGCATGTCATGAATTTCAACTGTCCCTTACTGCTGTTTTGAAAACCTGGCAACATTAACTGGAACCAAAGTGAAGCAAACTATGTATACCAGATCCAGTGTTGGCATGTATTTCTCATCCTCTCTGAAACATGATTTGGAACTACCAAGACTTTTCAGCCTCTAAAGCCTCCCCACCCCATCTACAAGAGATTAAGATGGAGATTAAATCGAATACAGTAGGATATATGTATCTACTGATTCATTATCCACTGACTCAATTATCCACGGAACACAAAACAGCACACCTGCCATAGAGTCTTCCTAGAAAATGTGTCCTCTCTAGCCAGTTTCTAGGTCCTCCAAGGCAACTTTATGGTATTTTAAACTGGAACACCCATTATTTTCAATGGCATTTGCTATTATCCATGGTTTTTGGTATCCACGCCGCCCCCAGAACCAATCCCCAGCAGATATGGTGGTCCTACTGTAGTCTGAAAGTAAATCATGTACCCTACCACATTATTATTATTATTATTATTATTATTATTATTATGTCTTACTCGCTTCTCCCTATGGATCGAGGCATGGAACAACAAATTAACATATAACATAACATTGGTTAAAAACACATATCAATTAAAAACATATATCAATTTACAAGAACAAGTTAAACTGAGACATTTTAAATCAACCAATACACAGTTTAAAATTCATAATTTAAAATCATCTGGATAGGCTTGTTGGAAGAGACTGGTCTTTAATGCTGCTTTAAATTCAGACATTTTTTAAATATCATTTTTATTACCTATTACAGTTCAGCAGAAAAAAAAAGGAAGCACTGCTAGAAAAATGGAACAGTATGCCTTGACTTGCAGTGTGGTTGATTAAAATTTGCCCTCATTAATTAAAACTGGGTGCCACAGATCAATCAACAAAATCTGTCCTTGGTTAATCTACCAATTAACATCCTGCTACTTGTCCTTTCAAAAAAATGTGTGAAAGGTCCAGAAAGGGTTTTCTTTCCACCATTGGCTGTTACATTTCTAAACAGGAAGATAAGAAACATCTATTGGGCTGGTTCAGACATAGTGGAGTTGTCTAGACAGTGACAATAATCCTAATAGAAATCGCAGAGAATACCTTTTTGTCCCAATGAGATTCCATGGTGATTCACTTTATTCTGAAGGAGTGGGGCCAAGAACTCCCAAAACTGTTGGGGGGAAGCCTTCACAACTTTTCCCAAGGTCTTTTAAATAATGATGGAAATGTGCATTACCGCTCTTTCGGAGAACCAATTCGCATTGCAGTGCATTCTCAGAAGTGAAAAGCTGATTGGTTGGAAGTGCAATTTTTGAGTTTTGTATTGCCAATCCTGCACTTTTTTGCTGCGATTAGGTGACCAAACAGCTCTTTTAATCAGAAGGTCACACTTGCACACCTTTGCTTCGCAGTTTAAAAAAATGCTGTGCAGCAGCAACAACTTTTGGAGAATAATAACTAGAGTAATTCGCTCTCGGCCACCATGGTGATTCGCAGGCATGGCTGCACGTGAACTTCAAACATGGATAGCTTTGCATACCAGCGATTTTGCCAAAGGACCATGGAGACAAAAGAATGCTGCAGTGCTTTTGTGTTACTGTGCAGCAATCAGCATTATATCTTCTTGTCTAGATAACCCCAGTGTTAAGCTATAGTTTGACATTATGAAATGTACATTATAAGTACACGGCTTGTGGGGGCAATTATCTAACACACACTGGAAGCTGCTTGGAGAGTGCCTAGCGCACTATAAAAGTGGTGTAGATGTGTAAGTGCTATTGTAAGCCGCTCTGAGAGCCTTCATGGCTGAAGAGCAGGGTATAAACACCTAAAATAAAAATAAAATGCAATGAGCCTTAACTTCCTCATGCTCATGTACACACCCTTCCTCTTCAGCCACAAGCACAAGAGACATTTGGAAACTTCTCAGCTATGACTAGTGGGAGCTAGGAAATTTTAAAGCTTAGTTTATTAACCTGGCTTGTTTAACCACTGTTAAAATTACTGCAGTTTATTAAAAGTGGAAGTTCCAGTCTCTTCTTTGTAGGCACACTACATGACAAGAGAAGATGGGGAAAGATTCAAGCCTGGGAAGAGGCTGGGCTTGCTATTATCATAGTAAATCAATGTTTAACATCCTCCCCTGAATGTAGCCAATATGTCACATAAACTATAAAAACTAATTATCTAAGTTATTCATGTTATTGTTGTGTGCCTTCTAGTCGATTCCAACTAAAGTGAACCTATCACAGGGTTTTCTTGGCAAGATTTGTTGAGAAGGGGTTTGCCTTTACCTTCCTCTGTGGCTGAGAAGGTGTGAATTCCCAATAGGTTTCCATGGCTAAGCAGGGATTTAAACCCTGGTCTCCAGAGTCATAGTCCAATATTCAAACCACTACATTGTACTGGCTCTCCTTGGCAATGATTCTAAGATTATAATAATGTAGAACATTTCAGCTTCAAAACACCCCATCTAAGACTTTGGAGGTAAGCTATATAAAATTAGTGTTGTCACCTTAATATATACTGATTTTGATTTTAATGTTTCTGGGTAGTATTAAAAGACATTACCATCCTTTGTGACATTTTGGGGGTCCAGCTAGTTGCTAACAAGTTTTAACAACACTAATGCTTTCTAATGGACAATGGCCCTCTTGTCAGGACATCACATCTTTTGTTTTCTCTGCAATTTGTTGCCCAAAAATGTTACGGTAATGATAGGATGTGACATTATTTTAAAAGATAAGGACCAGCAACGTTATTTTCTGCCTGACCTTTACAGTTACCAGAACAAGCAGATTTTATTAGCAAAATAGTTCAAGCTTTTTATTACAAAGGATATTTGGCATTATTCGATGAGAGAAATATATAGTTCCTGACAGGAGAAGTTATTAAGGCTCCCCCCTTCCTCTGCTGGGTGAACATTTTAGCAAAAATAGAATCTCAGGGTATTTTAAGATGAAGAAGGAAACTGACTATGAGAGACAGGAATGTTTCATATATTACACTTTATGAATGTATTCATACAGTTTTACGTCATTGACAGCCGCATACTGAAACAAATATCATAGCTTTACCTAAAGGCTGAAGGAGATATATTGGTCAACCTTTCACCCTCAGCTGCACATTTACATGGGTTGTCGTACATTATAACTATAATAAGTGCATATATTATTATAAGACAGGTTTGAGCTGACAAAAGATAACAGAAAGGAGGAAGAGAAACCTGAGGGGATATTTAAAGACCATTTTTTATTTATGACAGTGGGCTAGTTCTACCTAAACTAGACCCAATAAAATGAATGGGACTTACTAATTTATGTCCCACTGATTTCAATGAGTCTTCTATAGGTAAAACCAGTGTTGGATTTATCCCAATTTATTTTGCTTGGGTTGACAAACATTTTTTAACTTTAAGATGGAAATCCAATGTACTTCCACGCACACAGGCCTCTCTCCTCTGATATCTCACAAAAAGGTGTCACTGAAAAGCCCAGTTCTGGAATCGTTCACTGGTTTCTAAATTATTGTTACTCTGTGTTGACTAACATAAACTCTGGGAAAGATTTAAAGTATTTCTAAATAATTTGTCCCTTTCATAAGGATAAATGAATGCCATAATGGATGTAGCTACCATGTTGGGAGAAAGGTGGGATATCAGTTAAATCAAATCAAATTAAAATCAGGATCATAACTCTGCTCAGGTAAAATACATAAAAACCAAACAGGTCTTCCACAGTGAAACATTTTTTTGGTCAGCTTCTGGGTGATGATCTCATCAACTACAGAGCCTGCCCTGTCTTGCAGTGCAATGAAAGAGCCTTCTTAGGCAGAACCATAGGGAAAGGGACATAGATGCCTACCCATGGTCCAGCAACCAGTGTAAAGTGTTGGCCCTGTCATGGAGACCCTTTGAGCTTCTCTTTAGGCAGCCACTGACCTTAGGCTAGTGGTGGTTACCAACTGTTCTTAATTCAAGAATCTCAAGTACATGAAAATTATTGTATCAGACTGCAAATTAGACTCCAAATTGCTGCTGAGGTCCTGCTACCGAGGCCCTGAAGTCCTAAGTGGCTCTGTCATTTCACCCCAGTAGATAAGCTATGGTGGTGAAAAGTCAGAACTCAGCCAAGCAGCTATGAGTGATTCCCATATCAGTTTTAGTCAGAGCTTTAAAGGACCTATCCAAGGTGCTTAACCTATTTTTGACAGAGGCTTATGGTATGCTATGTTACAGGCTGTCATTGACAACTGACTTATTAAAGGACTTCCCAATATATTCCTGTACAAATGTACTATATGTTACCATGCCCTTGGTACCATGTCTTTCTTAGCTTTCCTTAGTATAAGAGACTTGGGCCCTTTCACACTACACAATTCTATTTTAACTGCCACAGTTGTATCCCATAGAATCCTGGGCTTTGTTGTTTAGTGAGACACTAGAACTATCTGGCAGAGAAGTATCCCTCTCTAAACTGCAAAGTCCAGGATTCTATAGGATCTTGTCATGACAGTTAAAATGGGGTCAAAGTGCTACAAACTTATAGTCTGAAGGGCTCTTACAAACATCCCACTCTTCTAATAGTCTGTGAATGAGTTGCAGAGTAATCAATGTGATGATAGAAGCATAGCCCCACAGTAATTCACAGCCTATCTGGAGAGAAAAATCACAAAACACAGTGGTCAAGAAAGGCAGATGATCTTACCTGATGTGAACTTCCTGTGATTATAAAATTAAATATAGTCTTTTTTATTTCTGCCTACTAAACCAAATATCAGAATACCTCCCTACTGAACAACTTAGGGTCAAGCTGTAGTTTGCATGAGAAATTTGAAATTGG
This sequence comes from Gambelia wislizenii, assembly GCA_030847615.1. NCBI lineage: Eukaryota > Metazoa > Chordata > Lepidosauria > Squamata > Crotaphytidae > Gambelia > Gambelia wislizenii. The sequence continues at coordinate 233,300,674 of JAUMIR010000003.1, read as the reverse complement.
ATCGCCTGACATTTTCACTTAAGAGTAGATGGGCCAGGGTCTGAATTTGACTAGAGCCAGAATTAAAGGCCTAAAAATAAAAAGACAAGAAATAAGATTAAGAGCATATGCAGATAACCTAATGCTGATTGTGGAAAAACCCCATAAAAATATAGAGAAGGTGATTAATTTGTTAAACATATTTAAAGCTGTATCAGGGCTCAAGGTAAATAAAGAAAAAACACCAGTGCTACCATACAACTTAACGAATGAGGAGAAAATGGAAATAACATTGAAATCAGAATTTTGTTTTGAGGGGAAAAAAAAACCAAATATCTAGGAACAACACTGACAACAAACAGTATTGATTTACTCAAAAATAATTATGAAAAAAATATGAAAAGAGATAAAACAGAAGTTAGTGGGATGGTCAAGAAGGATTTTTTCTATGTTAGGAAGAATGTCAATTATAAAAATGAGTGGTGTTACTGAATATATTTATTCTCAATGATCACGATAATAAATAATGACATCCTATTAAATAACTGGCATAAAGAAATACGGAAATCCATATGGGCAGGGAAGAAACCCAGGATCAAGTTTTAAAAATCTTCAAGATTCAAAAGACAGAGGTGGCCTAGGATCCCCAAATTTAAAAATATACTACTACACCAGATCCCTGACATGGATGAAAAAATGGACCAGCCTAGAAAAAAATAAACTAATACATCTTGAAGGTGATGAATTAAGATATGGCTGGCATGCATATCTATGGTTTAACAAAGAACAATTCATCAGGGACATCAACAGCCACTTGATCAGATGTTCACTTCTCAAGGATTGGAAAAAATATAAGATGAGGTGCTCTCCCAACTCTCCCATGTGGATTTCACCACATGAATGTTAAGGAAAATGCAACATGGGACATACAGTGAAAGAAATAAAATATGTATGTGAAAGTCACAATGACTAAGCAAGAGCAATTATGAAGCTACACAGGTGAAACTGCTAATGTAATCTAGAAGTCCTGAGAGCCAAGGACAGAGGTACTGAATGCAGATTGGAAACACCTGAGAATCATTAAGTGTACAAGGTGAAATGTTGAAATACGTGGGTTGGTCTTAAGTATGGGTGGAACTATGTGGACCAATCAGAATGGAAGTACACACCCACTGGGTGGAAACTAACTAGTGGGTGGTGATAAACAATGGCTATAAAATTGCAATGTTTGCCAATGTATTTTGGTTGAGTAGAGGTGTAGTAGTTTGGAGATATTGTGGAGTAGTGTGTAGAGATTGTGATTTGTTGACCATATAGTATATTTATATAGAAGAATAAAGTAGGTTTTATATAAAACTACTGAGTTGCCTGAGTGAATCCTGGAGACGTTTTGGAGACACCTGGAGAAGAGTGAGAAGGCTTGGAGAGTTTGTCAGGATCTTCAGCCTATTCTCTGAAACTCTGCTGCTTTGAAGGAAAGCATTAACCACTGATCTAAGCTGGTCGGCTCTGTTGCATAACAAGGTGGTGAGTTTGAGCCAGAGGTGAAGAGCTACAACTCCCATCATCCCTGACAATGAAGCATTCTACTGAACAGAACAAATATCAGGAGTAAATTGGTTAAGATACAAAAAATCTACTAGATTGGAAAGACACTAAAGCATCAATAAAAACACAAGAAGAACTAGAACAAGTTGGTATACACTGTCATTGTTGGCTATATAGACAAATGAGAGAAAAACTAAAACTGGATATAAGAACCCTTGGAATCAAGAATCAAAAGATGGAATTAAGAAACTTCTTAAACTTGGAGGATTCAAAATTGCTATCTAAAATATACAAAGTCTTGTTAAAATGGGAATGTGAAGAAGAAATAGTTAACACACCAATTATCAAATGGGTGCAAAATTTTGGCCACCCAATAGAGTTTAAAAAGTGGGAGAGACGCTGGCAAATAACATTGAAATATACAGCCTATCAAGATCTAAGAGAAAATTGTATTTAAATGATCTATAGGTGGTACCTAACACCTGACAAAATTATCTGAATTTATAAAAGCTCCAGCAATACTGGAAATGTAAGCAAGAGGTGGGCACCTTCTATCAATCCTGGTAGTCATGTGGCAAAGCCTGTACATTTTGGACTATGGTACATACCAACATTGGAAAATTCTAGGTGTACATTTTCAGATTAGACCTAACATGTATCTTCTATCCATCTTTGATGATGTGCTAGAAAAAAGATTCAGGAAACTGTTATTCTATTTGGTGGTAACAGGTAGAATAGTATACACCTACTACTGGAAATCAGATTTTACACCAACAATAGAAGAATAGTCTATTGAATAGAACAGTCATAATAAACTAATGGAAATGGTTTATTTAGACAACCTGACCCAACAAATAAAAGAAAGTAGTGCAATTATTCTTGAAAAAGACTGGGAAATGTTAAGACCACACCTAAGGGAAACCTGGGGCAGATGGACTAATTTAGGGTTCCTGGATTGACTAACAATTTATACCTTATTGAAAACTCTGCTCTAGATAAGGAAGATTATAATGCTGATGTTATAACTAAGTAATCAATTAGAGTAGTGACAATGGCAGAGCTTAATATACAGTCTAGTGTGGCAACTTAATGGGAAGTAGGGAAAGAAGAGAGAATATAACTTAGAAGATAAGAATTGAAATTTTAGTGGTAAGTGTAAATGTGTGAATGGATGTTTCTTGTTTATTTTTGTCATGATAAGTTAATCAATATAAAAAATAAAATGACTCTGACTGGAGCCAAGGTTAAGGGTCTTTTCAATACATCCTGCCGTTGCTGCTTTGACATCCAGCACACAGCTGCTTGTGAGAGAAAATGAAAAACACCATGAGATCCAACCACAACTCTGTTGTGTAACATGTACTTTAGTCATCTTATATTTTATTTTCCTCAATTATGGCAGTTTTTCCTTCCCCCCACCCCCCCGCTTTTTTTTTTTAATTAAGGGCAAGAATCAAATCAGAATAGAGTACAAATAAAAATAAATTAGAACAGGATACAAATATTTAATTTTTTGTTGTTCTTGCCACATCAATGGAGTGGGGAAGTAGTATTCATCACTTTTCAGAATAAATGGAAATAAAATATAAGAATGAAATCCTTTATGAATGAAGGTGATACGTAAAATTCTGTATGCTGTATCCGGAAATTCTGATGAACAATCTTTTGCCAGAATGTATAATTCTTTTAAGAAATAAGTTGGAATAAGCTAGAAGTCCACTGTGTTGTGTTCCTGGAAATGATCAGCTCTGTAAAGATCGCAAAGACTTCATTGACCATTTTGTGCGTCTGTCTGTGTTTGGTGGATGGCATAATATTTCCACTTGCATTGGTTTCCTGGCATGAAAATGTTTATAGCACTCATTAGCTAAGAGGATGTCGGCACTGGTCCAATGAATACAGATCTGCCTTCTGATTGTAGCCATTAAATTGCAATGGGATTCACAGGCTTAACATTGTGGGTGTGAGAATAATAAAATGGATCTCCATCTTTAGGCCAGTTACCATGGATGCAGATAAAGGTCATAGTGGCAGCTGCTAACTTGTTGCCTTTCTAGCTGTATTTCCTACACTGTTATATATTTTCATAGGAGAAAAAATATATATGTTTGCTATAAAGGATATCCACTTTCTTCAAGTGCCTGTCTTCCTTCAGGCACTAGCTATGGTCACTAAATGTACTTAATTTATTCATTTATTTCAGAGGGTTAGCTTCATTAGTCTGTTGTGGTAAAAACAACAAAGAACCTTGTGGGACCTTAAGGACTAACAGATTCATTCAGGCCTAAGCTTTCATGGACTATAGCCCATTCTTAAAGGTGCATGGAAAATTATCTTCAGTTGACAGATATATCTCAACATGGGTACAGAAGGGGGAAATGTAAAGTGTGGGCCAAGTGGCACAGATTACTGACTTGTCAGAACAAAGGAAATCTAATTTGCTGATTTAAAAAAGGAACAGTTTCATGTTGGAGGACTCTTTGATGTCAAAGGGAGGCTCCAGAATGAGATCACTGAACTGGAATATGTCAACATATTTGATTTTATTCTGTTTGGACTTAATCAGAAGTCTGTGTCTCTTTCCTTCAATTAAATTAGATCCTCATGGCTAGAAAGATGAATTTATCACTGTTGTGAATGACAGCCTACCTTGCTTATTTTGTATCTATTTGGACTGACTTTCAGAGAATTTTAACTTTTCAATTTTTTTTTAAAAAAATTAATATTTATTTTACAGATAGCCACTCCAATCAGCTGTGACAGTCTGGATGCTGAGAGGGTTGCTTCTACACATTTTGATAATGGAGCTGTAGGTACCCCTGGGAGTAACAGGAGGTACCTATTGCTGCTTTTAGAGATGGGTGGTGGCCCCCTGAAATTCTGGATCATAACCATGTTCTGATCTGCACATTTAGCTGGAAAGCATGGATCATGCAAGTTCATTTCCAAATTTGGACTCAATGAAGTCCTCAAACATACTTAATTCTGGCCCTTTTTGAGCAGCAAAACAACACAGATACCGTATTGCCTTCTCTTTCTAACCAATCATCTATTGGAAAAGGACAGGTATGAGTTCCTCCAGTTCTTTGTGGAAAAAGATTGTACACTTGAGTCACTAAGTGCCATTGCATTGAGTTGTATCTGTGGAATCAGGACTTTCTTTTTTCTTTTGTTAGATTTATGCTGCTGCCACACTGCAGAAATAATGCAGTTTAACACCACTTTAACTGCCATGGCTCCATCCTATGGAATTCTGGGGTTTGTAGTTTTGTGAGATATTTAGCCTTCTCTATCAGAGAGCTCTGGTGCCACAACAAACTACAAATTCCAGGATTCCATAGGATGGAGCCATGATAGTTCTCTCTCTCTGGCTTTTCTTCGCAAACGAAGATTCAGGAAGGACTCATCCCACGCTTTCTGCAAGCGCGCTGATGACTAAAAAGGCCAATCCAAGATAAACAAGTCCGGTTGCAAAAAGCACAGCAGAAGGTCTCCTTGGGTGATGTTTTTGGGTTGTGATTCTTTCTGCGTTGTTGTTTCTCTTCAAGACCTGTTCGTCATGAGTTCTCAAATAAGGCTGCAGCATTGTGGATAGTGCGTCTCCATGCCTCCCGACGCGAGGCCAGGGCGGACCACTGTTGGTGATCAATTTGGCCAAGCCTGAGATGTTGTTTCAGAAAGCAGTGTAAAATGGCATTATTTCTGCAGTGTGGCAGCAGCCAAAGTTTCAGTCTATCTTTCAAACTGGTATGTCCTCTGAAGCTTCCAGATCAAGCTGTAATAAAATAGGGTGCATTTATTTATTTTTCCTTTTCCACTTGTTTATATCCTTTTAAGGCAGATTCAACTGGCCATTCAGCCATGGAACTGCCTAGCTGGCCTTGCATCATCCCAGGGTGGTTATTTGGGCTAAATTAATAAGCAATAATATATTTAATAAAATTATATTAAAATGCATCAAAACCATATTGTCCATGGGTGTTAGGATGAAAATGGTTATCATAAAACCTGCTGCAACAATGAAAAGTGGCCAGAATGCTATTTTTAAAAATTGGTTGGCTTCTTTAGACAATGTAGAGTTGCCTTCCCTATCCCTGAAATTAAAGAGGCATTTACATTAAAGTAGGATATAAAACAATAAACAGCAGAATAAAATGTTCCGTAAAACAGGATATCATAGAAATTTCTCATCATGACAAGAAAGAAAATGCCATGAAATACAATTAAACTGGGCAGTATGCAAGTTAAATTGGGCAATGTGATTAGAAAAAATGAAGGGAATCTTGATGCCTGTCTGACTTCCTAGAGTGGCTACCTAGAGTCATAGTATTAATTTTATAGCTGAGTACAAAGTGCTTTAATGAAAGCTAAAGTGTCATGTGTAGAATGGGAAAATGTGTAGCTAGATGTACTAGGTTTATGTTTATGTTAACCTCAGCTGAATATGAACTAGGCTGTTGTTTGTAACTTGTAACTACTGCCTCTAAGAATTCCTAAAGAAAGGTGCCTTCACGTATGAGATACCATTTTTGGCTAATGTAGATTGCTACTTGGAGGGAGCAGCTTTTCTTTTAAAGAGCTCCTTCCCACACTCTTTCACATGCTTTTGTTCAGCTTCAGTGCATGTGTGCATGGTATAGGACCCTCATCTCCTACACAGGAGATGGTAGAAAGTGCAAGTGGAACCCTCAGTAGATTTCCACTGAGTTACTGGGTCTCATGGGTCAAAAATCAATGGGTGGTGGCAACTATAGATGCTCTCAAGAGGTCCTATTTCCTGCTCAGCAACAGGTGTAAGTGCTGAAAGCTAGAGAAGAACACTAAACCAACCATCATGCTGAAATACAACCTGAAGAACAGTTGAACATTAAGAAAACAAAAATACAGTTGTCCCTCCATATCCATGAATTTGGTATCCACGGATTTAAATATTCATGCTTGAAAATATTCTTTAAAAAATAATAATCCAAAAAGCAAACCTTGATTTTGCTATCTTATATAAGGGACACCATTTTGCTATGCCATTGCATATAATGGGACTTGAGTATTCACAGAGCTTGGTATCCACGGGGTGTCCTGGAACCAAACCCCAACGAATATGAAGGGACAACTGTAATGACCACAGATATTTTACATAATTTTAAAGCAGATGATGAAAACATTGAAATAATTCAAGATTTCTCATACCTTGACTCAAAATGGAAACTGCAGTCAAGAAATCAAAAGACTAGAACTTAGAATGGCAGCTATGAAGGAAACAGACAAGATCCTCAAGTGTCAAGATATATCATTGAATACTAAAGTTAGGATTGTCTATGCCATCGTATTACTCACTTCTATGTATGGTTGTGAAAGCTGGATAGTGAAGAAAGGTGATAGAAAATCAACTTTTTTGAAAAGTGGTGTTGGATAAGAGTTCTATGGATACCATGCAATGTTAAAAAGGCAAATATGTCCTAGAGCAAATCAAGTATAAACTCTTCCTAGAAGCCAAGATGACTAAACTGAGACTGTCATACTTTGGCCAAATCATGAGAAGACATGACTCACTAGCAAAGACAATAATGCTTGGTAAGGTAGAAGGCAGTAGGATAAGAGGAAGACTGAATTCCAGATGGATACACTCCATCAAGGAAGCCATGGTCCTAAGTATGCAAGGCCTTAGCAGGGCTGTTGATGATGGGTGACTTGGAGGTCATCATAAATTGAAGTCAACTTGATGGCAGTTAACAACAACAAATGAGCTCCATTATCTTTTTTTCTTTCCCTCCTACCCTGTTTATTTCATCTTTTATTTGATTCTTGCATTCCAGTGCTGAGCAGCAGTGACTCTTCTCCCCTTGCACTGTGCTTGGAAAGTTTGCATTGCTTGTTTATACTTTCTTCTGTATTTGTTACCAGCTGCTCTGCTAGCAACTCCCCTAGATTTTGAAACAGAAGCTATGAGCCACAAACCTCTAGGAATACAGCACTTTATTCTTTTCATTTTGCCACCTCAAACCACTCCTGCATTAATAGGATCCAGAAGTGATTTTGATGCCAAAGATGTAAATCTTCATTAATTTTATTCTTGCAAATAAAGAACAAATAATTATTTGCACAGACTAGATCTCCACAGTTTTCCATGACCATTAAGAGTTCAGGATTTATTCTGTGAAAATCTAATAAAACACTTGGGTGCGTATGTGTGTTTTTAATAGAAAATGGTGTTTTGCACAGAAAACAATGGCATCCATCCTACTATTACAGTTACAGATTTATAACGAAGAGTTATGGATCCAATAACTGCTCTGTATTCAGTTATGCTACAGATTCACAACTGTGGCACTATTGCCACAATCATAAATGCCACCCAAAGCCCACCTGAAACTCCAGGGAGCCTCTCTGAGTGATGAAGATCTGCACTGTGGTCATGTGATACAGCCATCCCCTCCCACCTCCAAGACTGAAGTACTCATCGATCATGCCACAGACCTCCATCACTTAGGGCAGTTCCCTGGAGTTTAAGGTGGATGGGGGGGGGTCATTTTCTTAAGTCATTTGTATCTGTTTACATAAGAGATTATCAGACAAGCATCTAAAAATGTTCTTGTCCCACTATATTTAAAACCGTAAGTGTCCTGGCATAATAATCCCTTTTTTCACATATCACTGTAATAACGAGAAAGAGTAGCCCCAGCATTATTGGAGAACAATCACTAGCACTGGTAACTTCCATGTTCACCAAAGTGTGTGATCTCAGCAGTTCTCTCAAGAAGATGCAAGCATGCTTAAAAATCTAAAAACACCAAAATTAACAAAAAAAGCGAATATACAAACATTGAAACACACTTAAACATTTACAAGCAAAATGGGGAGGTTCATATAAAGAGCGTCCCGTACCTAGCTTTCACATTCTCACTCAAAAGTGTTCTGGCAGGGACTGCCCATTGACGCTGTATTCATGAGAGCATAATGGGACATGGTTTCAGGTGCTTGCAATAACACAAAAAATGCCATCAGCATTCAATTGATTGCTTAGCCCATTAATAAAAACTATGCCTTTTTCACAGGAACGGAACACTTGGAGAATGTGAGGGGACGACATCATGTGATAGGGAAGCCCTTTTGTGTTATCATGTTGTCGCTATCATGCCATATTTGCCACATCTGATAATCTCAATAGTTACAATCCATTGTAGGCTCTTTCCCATTATTTTCTGCACAAAAAAACCCCACATGTTCTCCCTATAGAATAAACCCCAACCTATGAAGATTCTCATCATGCAGGATTCTTCTCTTCAGGGTTTCCCAACCCTTTTTGTTTGGTTCATCATTCCACTATTTGTGAATATCATTTCCATCTCTATTTGATGAACAGTATGCTTTTCCTAAGAAATATTCCCAGTACATTAAATAAAATGTCTTCCCAATGTATGGAGAGATCATTTTTAACCATACTTGGTTATAATATTAATACTAAATACAGAAGTGCATTCCTTATTAGTTGATTCATAATACTTAGCATGTAATATAAGTACTGAGAACAGTTAATTCATCCTTGCATAACTGTGATTTCAAAGGAAAAGCTATTAAAGAAAACTGAAAATTTCTATAGGCTTAGTATATAACAGGCCCTAAGTCCCAAAGGACTGTACACCCATTGTGATCTGCCCTTTGTAGTCAATGCCAACTGCACTTTCTTGGTGTATCAAGAGCATCAACATGGGCCTATTGAGGGATATATTCCTGCTGAAAGTAGTGGGCAACTACCAGGCTTTCAGTTCCCAGCTCCTTATAAGAGTAAGATGGATCCTAATTCCTTGCAGAGAATTATGCTCACCAAATAGTTTTATCTGTTTTCCCTCCCTCTGCTGTTCACTATATTAAGGATAATGGATGAATTACCATATATTCCGGCGTAAAAAATGACTGGGCGTATAAGACGACCCCCCCCCCAATTTTTAATCAAAATATAGAGTTTAGGGTATACTCGCCGTATAAGATGACCCCCCATCACCTGCCCTCCCCGAAGCCACGATCTCATATAGAGCTTTACTCTCAAACTTTTCTTGCCATCAACCACTTGAAAATTGCCAAGTGTGTTGGCAGGCCACTGCATAAACGTTTTTTTTTTGTTCAGTAAGTTATAGGGGACAAATCCAATTTTAACAAAACTTTTACTCAGAGACAGCATCAGCACCATATTATTCCTATGCTCAGAAATGGAAGAATAACATATTACCTACTAAGGAAGAATGGTTGCTAAAAATGAGTGAGTTAGCAGAAATGAACAATGCTGGACTACTTTGATTAGAGAAAAATAGTTAGTAACATTTTGGAAAGACTGGAAACCCCTGGTGGACTTTGAGAAAAAAATGATGGTGGATTGATGACCATTGGTTTTGAATAGTAGGATGAGTTTATTAATGGAAGAAGGATAATATCTAGTTTACAGAAAGAGAGGTAGGATGGTAGGATATATATATAGATAGCTGTGGATAAGATAGTTGGATGTCATTTGTATATTTATTAGTAGTTTACCTTCTAGAGCCCTGGTTAAATGCCAGTACTGCAGCCACAGCATTGTAAGTTGATTCCTACAGGTCTCCAAGGTTGACTCAGCCTTCCATCCTTCTGTAGGATGGTAAAATGAGTACCCAGCTTGTTGGGATCTATTGGCTAACATGTTGTAAACCACTTAGGGAGTTCTTTGGCGCTGATAAGCGGTATAGAAATAGAAGTGCTATTGCTGTTACTATAAAGTGTTTTTTTTTCTTTTTTTCTTTCTGTGTGCTCTTTTTGTATTTTGTCTTACTGTTTAACTTTTCTTTGTTTAATATTTATTGTATATGAACCATCATAATTCCTAGGCCTGCTTTAACTGGTAAAAAAATAGGGAAAATTAACTTTGGGAATGGGGGCCTTCAGGCCATCTAGCAGCCCTGACTGGTGGCCAAAGAGTCTCTGCTCACTGATCCCAATTGCCCTAGTTCTGCCCCTGGTGATAATAGTAATGAGAAGAAATAAAATATTTTTTAAAAATTAAAGGATTTTTAAAACTCTCTAAAGTAGAGGTAAGGAACCTTTTGGACCTTCAGGAATCTTGGACTATAGCTTCCCTGGTCATTTGTCATTGATCATTCTAACTAGAACAACTGAAGCTGGATTCCAAGATATCTTGAAGACTATATGTTGCCATCTCCTGAAACTAGTGAGTGAGCCAAGTGATGCTCTGAAACCTTGAAGAGAAGTTACACCATTCCATAATTTGTTTAATCAAGAAAGATGCTTGATCCAGATTAGATGACGAAACAAAGGCTGAGATAGGGCTGGTTAGCAAAGCTTTTTCCCTACCACCTTCCTCTTTTCCCTGCCTCCTTGCAAGTTGGGGAATCACAGGGGATGGCTGCCTGGCTGGGGAGAAGCTCAGCCCCTCCCACCCAGCAAGGCTCCCCCCCCCCGTGCAGCCTCGCTGGGTGGGAGGGGATCTTCTCCATGACTCAGAGTCACGGAGAAGACCCCCTCTTGCCCAGCAAGGCTCCCCCTCCCGTGCACCTGCGCTGGGCAGGGGGGAGATAAGGTGTCTAGCAAGCTTCCCCCCCCCCCGCCAGCCACCTGCATCGTCACTGAAAAAGTAATCTTATACGCCGGAATATATGGTAGATCTTCACAAATTTCAATGCAATTTGACTTGAGCTGCACCTCTCAGGCTACTATGTAGGCTAGAACATCATTATCCTTCTGACTTCTCACTGAATTTTGTAGATCAGTGCTCAGATCAAAAACTATACCACAATGCATTTAAAAATACATGTCCTGTGGTAAAATGAAGACCTGGGGAAATTACTTGTAGTAATATATTGAAGTCATCCATTACTGAGCAATGGAGTTATCTTATAACATACCAGTTGTGGTTATTATATTCATTCTTCGAAAAGTAACTTTCCAAATGCAAGAATTTGTTTGAAATGTTTCCTTTGAGATGAGAAATGTCTTTGAAATGATTTTTTTGAAAAAAATATTTGCAAATATACCTATTTAAATAACATTTTCAAATTTGGTATTTGTAAATTTTTGTAAATTTCCAACAATATTTATTTACTGATATAATATTTATATTCTGTACTGTATCACCAGATCGCAGCACAAAGTACATATAATATCAATTTGAAACAATGAGAACAATATAAATTTTAAACCATTAAGAATAATTTAAACAGTTTGAAACAATTTAACAAGTAAAACAAATGACAACAGTTTTAAAACCTGTACAGATTTTCACAAGAGTATTAGACACCCAGAGGCTTTGATAAAATGCCATATTTTAACCTGACGTCAGAAAGAAGCCAGTGTTTGTGTCAGTTGGGTCTCCAAGGGCAAGGCATTCCCCAGTCGGGGTACCAAAACTTAGAAGGAACTGTCCCATGTCTTCACAGAGTGTGTTGCTCCCATTGACCATTCATTTGAGCCCACACAAGGTCAAATCCATTCATTGGGACCTGCATGACCACAGCAGTTTCTTGAGATAGTTGGGTGTGGAACGGGGGCTGCAACTGTATGGGAGGTGACATAAGGAATGGCAGGGGAGACAACTCTTTCATTTAATTTCAGGGAGCCATCACTGGATTAAAAGACTCTTCTATTCATGGAAGGGGTTCCTTATAGGACAGCATTAATCCAATCCAGGAATTTTGTTCGTTTGTTCATTTGCTTATTATGGTACAGTTGGCCCTCCGTATCCACAGAGTCTACATCCACAGATTCAACCATCCACAGCTTGAAAATATTCTTTTTTTAAAAATCCAATAGGCAAACCTTGATTTTTGCCATTTTATATAAGGGACACCATTTTGCTTATGCCATTGCATATAATGGGATGTGAGCGTCCATGGATTTTGGTATCCACAGAGCATCCTAGAATCAAACCCCAGCAGATACCAAGGGTCCACTGTATAGTCATGTATATTAATTCTATGGAACTCAGCCCTGTGTTTAATGACTGCTCTTTGGAAACGAAAAGATTGGTTGACACACTTTATAATGCCAAAGCCACCCCCCTCCCCAAAAAAGTGGGGTTAAATTCTCTGCTCTTTTTGAGGCAAGTTATGAGTGACATTGCTAACTGTCGGTTGTACTTTATTAAAAGAAATAACACATTTCAGAAGCCATCCACCTGTATTACTGAAAATACAGGAATAGCAATCTTGAGAAGATCCCCAAGTTTTCACTTTTGCTACTGCTTCTGCCATATTTTTAATCAGAGGATTTTTGTCTTGTTCCTTGTTTACTGTTGATATTTTCTGGCTGATTGGAGAGGAATGACATTTTGACAATTTGCTGTAGCAGTAAGCACTGTACAAACAAAAGGTGCTGATGAAAACTGGGAACCCATTATTATGTAAATTGTGGCTGACTAACACCGATTCCATCTCCCAGTCACCATCACTGAAACCAGTTTTACTCAATGATAATAATTTTCATGATTGCAGACTTCAGAGAGATCAGAAATAGGCTTTCGCTGTTGCATTTATCTACTGTGGGTACTTGACCCTTAATTAAATTCTGAAACTTTTTATACGATAAAGTAAAATACAGCTGACACTTCTCTTTAAGCAACGAGCGTCGAAAACAGAAGAACAGCCTAACAGGGTAAAGGTATTTCTGACTTGCATTTTGCAATGAGAGTAAAATTCAGAAGTTATGTCTTTGAAACTGAGCTCAGTGCTTAAAACAGATAAAAGTGTATTCACTGGATTTCAACACACAGATGCTTTTATCATGTTGATTTTAATTGATACTGAGTGGGTTACTTTACTGTGTGGATATCTGGATTGTCTGTACAACCTAGGCAAATGTTTAAGGAATGCTATTGTTTATTGTTTATGGTTTATGCCTGTCTTTCATTTTTACAGTTTTATTATGTAGCTTTTTAATAATTATTTATGTACATACACTGCTACAAAAACTAAGGAAGAGCATGGATTAGAGGGTTTATAGGCTATGTCCTTTGGGATCTTACTAGCTGCCCAGTTAGACAGAAGTGCATGTTGCCATCCAAAACACAAGTGTATCACCCCTTGTAGTCCAAGTTATGATACAGCAAAGCAAAGACTTAACTAAGTACTTCAAGAGTAGCACTCCTCATGCAAATCTTTTTCAGGGTATGGGTAAACTGCAGTCTGGACCAGTTCAAACTGCCAAAACCAGCAAGGAGTCAAGGCTGTTGAGAACTTGAGTGCTTTAAAAACTGTGATATGGAACTGCCCAAGGAGCAAGGCTGTTCCTTCTACCTAGTGACTCTTGACTGGAAGGAAGGTAGAAGTGTTTTGAAAGCTGACATTTAATATTTCTTTGGATATAACACATTGCTAAGCATTCAGATCACAGAGCCAATGAACTACAAAAAGTAATTACTAGAGTGGATTTCATGAAGAGTAGAAAGATTATTGTGTCACATTAAATAACAATTGTATCCTTAATGATGTGTTTGACTATAATACAAACATCCGTCTACTATTACATGCACTACAATCTACCTTTCTAATTACTCCAGTGGTTTCCTGTTCCCCTGCCAGAATGTTGTGCTTTCAAAGACTATGTAAACATTAAGTGAGACTTAAAAAAAAATTACAGGCAGTGCAACTGCATGGTCACTGATAAATTGGCTATAAATTGTTGACAGAATTATATATGAATATAATAATAGATATATGCCTGACTGAATGTTTTCCAAAACATATTTTAAGTTAGAATGTAGATTTTAAAAATTCATTACCATTTTAACAATATATTTTAGCAAATACACAGTAACTACAGATGTCCTCATCACCCAGGACAAAAAAGAAGCACAATAAAAACATTGGTAGACCATGTAAAAAGGATCTGTAAACCCCACTACCTGGAGGATGAACTGAGGCATCTAAACTGGGCCCTACAGGCTAATGGTTACTCCAGAGCAGACATCACAAGAGCAGCCAAACCCAGAAAAAAAACACAGGAATGAAGAAGAAAAACAGCCACCCGAAGGGAAGGTATTATTTACCATACATCAAAGGAGTCACAGACAGAATAGGGAAACTGATGAGGAAACAACCTCCAAACAATCTACAGACCAACTAAGAAAGTCCAAGAAATGCTACACTCAGTGAAGGACAAAAGAGACCCTCTCACAGCTGTAGGAGTTTACCGCATACCATGCAGCTGTGGACAAGTTTACATAGGGACCACTAAACACAGTGTGCAAACACAAATCAAGGAACATGAAAGAGACTGCAGACTGGGCCAGCCAGAAAAATCAGTAGTAGCAGAACATGTTATAAACCAACCTGGACACAAAATGCTTTTTGAAAAACATAGAAATCCTAGACCAGGCCAACAACAATTATGTCAGAATGCACAGAGAAGCTATTGAAATCCACAAACACCTGGACAACTTCAACAGGAAAGAAGAAACCTTTAAAGTAAGCAAAATCTGGCTCCCAGTTTTGAAATACAATAGAATCAAAGCTCAACACTTACAAAAGAATTCCACCCAGGGACAGGGGGATTCCCAGCAGATAATGGCCCATCAACCAACCATTAGCCAAACAGACACTAACGAGCCTTGCATTTCTATACCCAGAAACTAACCATTCAATTACACAGACTTACATATCCTCCCCAACAGGGGTTCACAGCATATAAATGCCACACATACACTTACCCAATCATTCTCTGAGGATGCTAGCCACAGATGCAGGCGAAATGTCAGAAAGAAACTATTCCAGAACATGGCCTCACAGCCCGGAAAAAAAATCAAGGAAAATCTATGGATGCCAGCCATGGAAGCCTTCGACTTCCCATCAAATAATGGTTGGAGAGTGGTGCTGTTTTAAAAATTAAGGTTTCAGCACAGAATTTATATTAAAAAATACTTCTTGCTGTATATTGGGATGTTAATCTATTAAAGTTCATTATAATATGGAATGGACAAATTTGTTAGTTCCACTTTCTCCCACATTGACATTTTGTGAACATTGGTACATTCCGATCACAACTGAACAGAACTGAAATTCTCACCCATTCCTACTTATGTGTAAATTTGATTGAAATAGATGGGAATAAATTTAGTCACTACGAGCTTTGCTCATTAGGTTTTATTTTTTTATTTATTTATTTATACCCCGCTCTTCAGCCACAAGGCTATCAGAGCGGCTTACAAATTGTTTTAAGCAATAGCTATTTACACATCTACACTGCATTAAACAGTTTCCAATGTGTGTTAGCTAATTGCCCCCATAAGCCGGGTACTCAATTTACCGACCTACGAAAGGATGGAAGCCTGAGTGAACCTTGGAGCCCGCTGGAATCGAACTTGCAACATGGTGGCTTGCAGTACTGGCATTTAACCACTGTGCCATCAGGGCTCCCTTTCAATCAGGGCTCCAGGTTCAATGGGATTTAAGCATGACAATCTTAATTTGGATTAAGGTTTTGGTCCATAGACTTGTTGTACTTACAGATACGGAACTGGTGTCTGGTTAGCACTTCTTCAGAATTTTTGACTGCCCTGTCTCCAAGCTCAGATTACATGACTAAAAATGTGATTAAAATATCACAAATGAAGATGATGTACTGTATATAGCTAAGTATATTCTCTGATATCCTACATTGGATACTTAGACACACATGGATAATTAAGTAACATCTTCTGGACTGACTCCCCAAGGCATCTTAATAGCCAGCGGTTGCATTGGATAAAGGAGGTCTGTTCAGCTGCTCATCAGGGGGCTAGGAGGATGATGTTTCCAGTCCCCTCCCACAAGCAAGTGGGAGGAATCCTGCTTCTGATTGTCACAGCCTTGCTTTCTGGTAGAAGTAGGCTGGAAATGTCATCTTCCTTACTCCCCGATCAACAGATGAACAGACCTCCTTCACCAGATGCGGCTGCTGGCTGTTAAGGTAGGCTTTGGATGGTATTTCTGTAGTCTTACAGTAAGACTTACTGAATATGGAGCAGTTAATGGATCCTCAACTCTTGGTTACAAATCTGTAACTACAGTACAGAATGCCAGCCATTCTTTTAAGATATGCTGGAGAGGACTGCCTGAGAAAGCAGCCCCAAAATGTTGGTGACAGGATAAACAAGGTCTGGGAAAGCGGCCAACTCCCAGTGATAGCTAAGTCAATTAAGGGGAGCCAGATAATGTTCAGAACAAGCAAGGTTCTGTTTCTTGGAGACAAGAAGGCACGGAGAGAAGAGTCCAGAATACAACCCAAAGGTCAAGGCTTACAGAAGGCAGCATAGTCAAGAAGTAGGTCCGTGGGTCAGCAGGATCAGGCAACAGTGTAGTCAGAAACAGTCCAAGGTCTAAACATGAGTCAAGGCAAGAGGAATCAAGGCATGGAGTCAGAGATGCCAGACATGAAGCTTTCACCAGGAAGATCAGTTGATCTCTGACAAAGCCTCCACATTCCCACAATGCATATATATAGCAATCAAGCCAATTCAAACCATAAGATGGATTATTAGAATTATGGTGAAAAGATATCAAAATAACAAATCCTAGAATGGCAAAATGAAATTATTAAGATTAAAAATCCTAAAGTAAGAGAGCAGCAGTTGAAAATAATTAGCAGACGGTATAGAACACCACAGCAGTTATCCTATATAATAAAAGATATGTCACCAAATTGTTGTCATGGATGTGGAAGTAGAGGTAAAGATACATATGTACGTGTGTGGTAGGAATGTTGTAAGGTGCAGAATTTTTGGCAAGAAATAAGTAAAGAAATAAACAGTATAATAGGGGAAACTTTGGAAGTAAATAAAGAAAATTCTAAATGTAAGAAATCTGGGATTGGGTAGATATGATGAGTATTTGCTAAAACAAATGTTGAGGGCAGTTCATGCAACTATAGCTTTTGGGTGGAAAGAAGAACAAAAATGGAATTTGGATAGATGGCAATATTATGTATCAGGATATATAATGTTTGATTTTATATTAGAAAGAAGAATGGGGTATATGGGGCAATCGAAAGGAGGAGAGTGGCTAAGGAAATGGAATAAACTAATATAAATAATTAAAGAAGAGGAGGGGTACAAAATTATAAAAGATAAAATTAATATGATTCTCCATATCAAAGGAAAAGGATTTTGAATAAATAACAACTTGATCCCTTGGGGCGAGGGAGTGTGAGGGAGGGAAGGGCTATAATGGAAGAAATATTAATATTTGGGTTATTGGGGTAATCAACTTGATAGATCTCTGTTAGCACTATCTGTTATCACTAATTGTTTTCTGTTAAGTTTGGGGTATATTATATGTACGTATGTAAAAATAATGTTTGTTAACAATCCCAAAAAATCAATAAAAGTTAAATATTTTATTTTAAAAAAAATCTGAACAGTCAGTGTCAGCTGATTGAAATTTGATATATTCTGCAGTTCTGGTCTATTGTTTTAATTTCAATATGATTATGCTTCTAAATGGTCATCTACTTCATACATTAATTTTGAAAAGCAATATACAAATATTGCAATGCATTCTTTGGCCCCATGAGATTTAGGAAACTATAATCCTTATGAGATTCTGAGATCTTTGGCAGAGTCCCTTTTCTTCATCCCATCACACTCAGAGACATGTTTGGAGGGGATGTAAGAGAGATCCTTGTCAGCTCCTTCTCCCAAGCCGTGAACCTCTTGGCCAAAGAGGCTAAGAGAACTCTCTTCCTTGTTGTCCTTCTGCCAGGTGGCAAAGACATTTCTATTCTAACAGTCCTTTGACATATCAGCGAGGTTTTCATTGAAGTGGCCTTTTGTTTCTTTTTATCCATCAGTTGTTAATGCTGGTTTACTCTGTTTTCATGTTTTAATTGTGTATGGCTTGTATTTGAACATAATTGTTGCTAGAGCACCTTGAGCACCATTTTTTGACAGAAAGATGGGATGTAAATTAGACAACAAACACACAGAGTCCCCCCTCCCCAATGCAGAATTTCATGTATATTCTGAGGCACATGTAGCTGTCCAATCCACTGAATTTTGATAGGGGAGCACAACTCCGCCACCTCCTCCTTCTCCTCCTCCCTCTCCCTCTCCAGTTCCTCTTCCTCCTCCTCATTCCTATTGTTGTTTTTGTTATTATATTTATTTCTAAAGGTTTTTTTTTTTGGTTGTTATATTTATTTCTACCCCAGTCTCAGTCAAGGCAGCTTACAAAAATTTTAAAACAAATACAGCAAAAAAAAAAAAAAAATAAAAAAAAATCACATCATACAAAAGTTTAGAATATAATTAAACCGTCCATGGAATTAAAAGCAGTTAAAGTTTGGCCACTAAAAAGAAAAACAGCAAATGTACATACTATAGCACATTCTGAAATGCCCTTTCTCCTGAGCTTTCCATCCTCAACTGCCTGCTGAAACAAACAAACAATCTTCACCTGCCTATAGCAGGATAGCAAGGAAAGGAGAGGTCTAACCTCTCTACATAGGAAGGGATTTCCAGAGCCTAGGAGCAGCCACCAACAAGTCCTATCCAATGTTCCCACCAGATGTGACTGTGAGGGTGGTGGGATAGACAGAAGACACACACACCCAGATCTCTAAACGTGGGCAGGCTCATGTGAGACTTAAGAGGTCCCAAAGCTACCATTCTTCAAAGTGGAGGCTCAGTGAAAGGACTTACTAGATTAGGCCATATGGATGGGCAGATATGTAGCTCTGCACCAATGTAAAAGACTTTGTTACTACATGAGACAGATGAAAAAAATTGCACCTCCTTCCCATTCTACATTCAGAAGCCAACTGGATTGGAAACTGCATGATAGTACCATCACTAATAAGATAGCATACTCCATTGCAACTGAGCAACAGGTTACTTTTTACAGGACTGTTTCTGAGCCATATGGCATACAATGTTCTGTCCTTCCACAAAGAGGAATGGATGGGAGCTCAGGAGGGACAACCTGGGAGATGGTGCTTCTGTCCACACAGTATTTGCCTAACAGTAGACAGTAAACAATGGTCCACCCTGGCCTCACATCGGGAGGCATGGAGACACACTATCCACAATGCTGCAGCCTTATTTGAGAACTCATGCTGAACAAGTCTTGAAGAGAAACGACAACGCAGAAAGAATCACAACCCGGAAACATCACCCAAGGAGACCTTCTGCTGTGCTTTATGCAACCGGACTTGTCTATCTCGGATTGGCCTTTTTAGTCATCAGCGCGCTTACAGAAAACGCGGGATGAGTCCTTCCTGAATCATCGTTTGCAAAGAAAAGCCAGAGAGAGACCCTTTAAAACTCATGTGGCTTCACTTTAGGAAGGCTGCATTATCTGAGAAAGAGCAGAATTGCAGCTTTGAATCTCTATATGCAAAACACATACCCCAAACTCCCTGCATTCTTTTTTTTTTTTTAAGCAACTCAGAGAAAAGACTAGGCTAGAATAATTTCCCCTGACATGCTAATTTCATCAGCCATTCAAGGTTGGTGTTGGGGGTGACATTCAAGGATGTGATTTCCCTGCTTGAAGCCTGAGATTGCACAGTACTGAGAAATCTGTGCCACATGCATTCCCACCCACCCACCACCCACCAATGATCAGCCAGCAGCCTGAAAAGAATGGTCCAAAGATATGCTGTCATCCTGAATCTATATGTTCACCAGTCCAATTGAAATCAATGGTGCACATTTAAGTAAATGGGAGATATTCTAAGGAATAAAATCCTGATTTTTTTCTATTGACTTGGGTTCTATTTCTTCTGTTGGCTTGGCTCAGTTTCCCTTGTACTATTTTCTGTTGTTTCAGATATGTATACATTCCCCCTCCCACAATGCCCAGTTTTTGGCACTGAGTACTATCCTAAAAGTAGAACTCTATATTTAAGATATAGCAGCATGTTTTGTATATTGCCATGTAACAAATGCAGAATTTGGAAACTCTTTTGGACTACAACTCCAAAAAGTGCACAGCCAATTGGTTAAAGCACTAGATCTTTTATGTAAACTTGGCTCAATACTCCCCCCCCCCCAAAAAAATTGCTGAAACAAACAAACAAAAAATCTTCACAAAACAGAATACCACAGATGCTATTCACGTCTAAGGCCCAAATCACCTATAATATTATCAGAATTGTACAGTTTTGCTTTGTAATGTTAACCCAGGGGAATCAGGTTATATTTCCAGTATATACAAAGAGTTGGCAGCACCTGTAAAAATCTCAAGTAGCAGTGATGAAGCCATTTTGTGGATATGAACGTAGTTTCATGGACTTGGTTCAAGCCCAGGACGGGGCTTCTGATCAGACATGAAATTAGTATCTTTTCCACTCTTTTTGGCTGTAAAAATGAATGTCAGTCACTTTGACATCTGTTTTTATTAGGGATGTAGGAGATTATCAGACACAGGGTAATACGCAAAAAAATTGCTTTCCCAACCGCATCAGAAGCTCACTAATAGAACAGAAATGGAGACCTTACCAAATGCCACATCCTTCTGCCATTCCAGGGGCATAGTTCTGCTGTGGACAAGGCTTCCCTTTTCCATTGACGGGGAGAAGCCACAAATTAAAATGGACACCTTACTGACACCTGTGCTACACTCCTGGAACGCTGGGGGACATCGTCATCTAGTAAGGTTGCTCCTTCCTGTTCTTGTAGCTATCTGTCTGATAATCTCTGTAAAGAATACTCAACAGCATTCAGAAAATGGTTGAAAAAATGGGTTTCTAGAGTGTTAGGAAATCCTGACAAGGAGAATTCTGAACAGGCAAGAATCTTCACAGTTTGGGATATATACTGCACAAAACATGCACGTTTCTGCACAGAAAACAGCATTTTGTGCACAGCCCCATCCCCACATGTTGCTTTTGCACAGAATAGCTGCAACTAGTCTTTGAAAATTACGGTATGTAGTTTCTCACAGCAAGGATTAAAATGCAAAATGTATCTGTTCTTGTCTGGTGAGAATCAAATTTACTAGGATTACGGAGATTTTCAGACACGGAAAAATCGTCCCTTGCCGCGCGAGCAGCCTCCCGAAACTGCTGCGCGGCAAGGGTATTTTTCGGACGACGCTGTGCCTCTTGCGAAGCCGTCCGTGTCACTTCCGTGAAGCTTGGGACGGCTCCGCGTCATATTTCAATCACGGAGGCTGCCCGTGCTTGAAATATGGCGCGGAGCCGTCCCAAGCTTCACGGAAGTGACACGGACGGCTTCGCAAGAGGCACAGCGTCGTCCGAAAAATACCCTTGCCGCGCAGCAGTTTCGGGAGGCTGCTCGCGCGGCAAGGGACGATTTTTCCGTGTCTGAAAATCTCCATTATCTGAGGACTTTTGTTTAAGGTGTGTTGGTTTCACAACTCTGTGTCATGGAGTTGTGGTTCAGCACTCCTATATCTTAATATTTTTGAAAGGAGAGGTTTCTTTGCCAGGTTGTTTGTTCAGAAATGGGAAAGGGTATCTCCTCACCACCCACCACCCAGCCACTCCACAAATTTTTGACTGGCTTTGGAGCAAGTGCAAGATTTTTCACCTTCTCCATGGCACCTTTTCATGGCTATCTGATCCTTGTCAGCATGCAAGAGTGTTTAAGAGATCTTGAGAGTCCATGTTATTTTTAGCGCCAGTTTATGAGTTGGGTTATAATGCTTTATGTGAAAGACTTGCCATACCACAGCCATTATAGCTCAAAAGAAAAACAACTGCATACAACCTTGTGGGCAAGCTAATATTAAGAAGAAAGGAAGTGGAAAAGCCTGTTCTCTTTCAGACTGACATTGTTACTGGCTACAGATTTCAATGCAGCACAATTTACAACTGAACTTGTTCCTCCATAGGGGCTTGTTATGGTATACCCAAACCAATGTCAGACAAGTGAAACCATTGGTCATGTTTGTCAGTTGGCTAAAGTTTAACAGGATATCATCAAGCCAAATTTCCATGAATTCAGTGTTCATGTTAGAACTTTGTATTTTAAAAAAAGACATGAAATGCTGTGTGTGTGTGTGTGTGTGTGGTGTGTGTGGTGTCCCAAAACACATAATACCCTTAACAGCTTATAATTCTGAAATATTTTTATTTCCAATACCTTAAAAAAAATTGTATACACCCTTAACAGGATTAAAGATTACAATAGTGGAGAAGTGTCTTGAAATTACAAGAGCAACTTTTAAGTGAGGTTGGTAACTCTGGGCTTCAACAATGCAAGCAGTGCACTGTTGTACATGGATGGCAATTTGAACAGTTTACATAAAATTGTAATTTAAGATGGAATCTCTCTCTCTCTCTCTCTCTCTCTCTCTCTTTCTCTGGCGTTTCTTTGCAAATGAAGATTCAGGAAGGACTCATCCCGCACTTTCTGCAGGCGCACTGATGACTGAAAAGGCCAATCCGAGATAAAGACGTCCGGTTGCAGAAAGCACAGCAGAAGGTCTCCTTGGGTGATGTTTCCGGGTTGTGATTCTTTCTGCATTGTCGTTTCTCTTCAAGACTTGTTCGGCGTGAGTTCTCAAATAAGGCTGCAGCATTGTGGATAGTGCGTCTCCATGCCTTCCGATGTGAGGCCATGGTGGACCATTGTTGGTGCTCAAATTGGCCAAGCCTGAGATGTTGCTTCAGGGAGTCCTTGTATCGCTTTTTTGGAGCGCCCCTCTTACGCTGACCCATGGCGAGTTCACCATAGATTACTATTTTTGGGAGGTGATGGTCCTCCATCCTAGAAACGTGCCCTGCCCAGCGCAGCTGTGTTCTCAATATCATGGCCTCAATGCTGGTGATCCCTGCTTGCTCAAGGACAGCAACATTCGTCACATTAGTCAGTCCAGTGTATATTTAGGATTGTGCGTATACAGAGCTGATGAAAACGTTCGAGGAGTCATAAGTGTTGGCGATAGGTGACCCATGTTTCAGACCCATAAAGGAGAATAGACAGTACAATGGCTCTATACACACTGATTGTTGTATGCAACCTTGTTTATTACTCCAGACTCAGGTGTTTATTACTCCAGCTGTTTATTATTCCAGACTCTTTTGTAAAGTCTTCCAAATGTGCTATATGCCTTTGCTAATCTGTAATCGATCTCTTTGTCAATCTTGGCATCTGAGGAGATGATGCTTCCCAGGTAGGTGAACTGCTGAATGGACTTAAGCACAGATTTGCTGACGGCAATGTGGGGATGATGGTGTTCGTCCTGTGGTGCAGGATGGTAAAGAGCTTTCATTTTCTTAAGGTTGACTTCCAACCCAAACAGCTCTGCAGCTGTTGCAAAGCAGGATGTTAGGTGCTGCAGAGCTGCTTGTGGGTGGGCAACAAGGGCAGCAGCATCAGCGAAGAGCAGCTCATGGACTAGATAGTTTAGAGTCTTAGTGCGAGCCCTCAGACGGCTTAAGTTAAACAAGCTACCATCAGTACGGTAACGTATATAGATGCCGTTTTCTTCTTTGTACTCTGTCGTAGCCCTTTGCTGAAGAAGATTGTAAATAACGTTGGAGCAAGAACACAACCTTGCTTCACTCCATTAGTTATTAGAAGGGGCTCTGAAAGAGCATCGCCATAGCTGACAACCGTGCTGGCCCTCATGTAGCAAGATAATCATTTTAAGGAACTTGGGGGGACATCCTAGTCTTTCCAGGATCTGCCACAGACCTTTTCTACTCACAGTGTCGAAGGCTTTGGTGAGGTCGACAAATGTTACATAAGACCCTTGTTCTGCTCTCTACATTTCTCTTGCAGTTGTCAAAGGGCAAATACCATATCTGTAGTACTCCTATTGGCTCTGAAGCCACATTGGCTTTCAGAAAGAAGTTCTTCTGCAATAGCAGAACTAATCTGTTCAGGTGTATCCTTACTACATGTGAGATGGAAAGCTACTTTTCTTACATGGCAATTTAGCTGGGCGAGGTATGCCTGGTGAGCAGTTCTCTTCTTTTCCAACAGCTCCTGGATCTCTTGGTTGTTTTCATCAAACCAGTCTTGATTTTTCTTGTGGGAGAACCCGAGGGATTCTTTCGCAGACTGGAGGATACTGTTTTTGATATGTTGCCAAAGTACTGTAGGAGAAGGATCTGTAGGATGGTCTTCAAGTTTTGTTTGCAGATTTGCCTGGAAGTTGTTTCTCATGGTAGCTTGTTGAAGTTTGTTGACTTGGAGTCTCTTCTTTAAGATGCCACCCATCTTAGGTTTGAATTTAAGATGAAGATTTAGTTTACATCTTACGAGGCGATGATCTGTTTGGCATTCTGCACTGGGCATCACTCGAGTATGATGGACATCATGAATGTTTCTCTGGCGGACTAGAACATAGTCAATGTGGTGCGAATGTTTGGATCAGGGATGCATCCAGGTTGTCTTCAAACTATCTTTCTGCTGAAAGATAGTGTTTGTAATAGTCAGCTGTTCTGCACAGAACTCTAGCAAGAGGTGTCCATTATCATTGCAATTTCCAAGACCATGCTTGCCTAAAACACCTTTCCAGGCTTCAGAATTCTTTCCTACTCTGGCATTGAAGTCACCAAGGATAATAATTTTATCTTCTACAGGGAATTTTTGTATGAGTTGGCGTAGGTCTGTGTAGAATTTGTCTTTCTCTATAGGGTCGGCTTGCATAGTTGGGGCATATATACTAAAGAAAACAACATGTGGGAGGCGTAAGGAAATAATGCGATCAGAGTGTCCTGTTGGCAAGGTTTCGAGTTTGGAGGCAATGGAGTTTTTAATCATAAAGCCTACTCCTGAAAGATGTTTTTCAGTTTTGGGTTTGCCAGACCAGTAAAGTGTGTAGCCGGAGCCGTGTTCCTTAAGGCTGCCTTCCTCATGGAGACGAACTTCACTAAGAGCAGCGATGTCAATATTAAGTCGTAATAGTTCATGGGCTATTAGAGCAGAATGACGCTCAGGCCATCCACTATCTGCAGAGTCTCGCATGGTTCTGATGTTCCAGCATGCAAGCGTCAGTTTATTTACACCTTTGGAGGCCGGTGTGTGCTTTTGTTTCTTTGCCTTGGTTTGACTGCATCAGAAGATGCCCGTTGGCCATGGCTAGCCAACCAGATAGATGGGGATGAGCTTTCATTAGATCACCTTTTCTAGGCCCCTCTCCATATGGAGCAAGCAGTGCTCTCCTTAAAAAAGGCTGCTTAGTCATTCAGGATGCTGCTGAACAAGACTGTCATCTCCCAGGTCAGCCTCAAGCAACCAAAGTCCTGAACTGCCTGGATGCAGGGTTGGGTCTGCGGCTTCCAGTGCATCTTTACACCTATCGTTTCGTCCCTTCCCTATTGCTACAGGGCTTTTTCAGAATTGGATTTGTCCTTCGAGCCTGTACAATGGATTTTTCTGCTGGAGTGCAGCAGGCACAGAACTGGACTCACCCTTTAAACCAAAGGTTCATCTGCTGTGGCCTTGCAAGCATAGATGGTAGCAGCAAGGTCCTCAGTCGTAGGTTTGATTAGAGTTTCCTTCTCTTAGATGGTTGACCTTACAGGGTTGGACTAGCACCATCTGCCCAGGTTTGGGATTCGAGTTTTCTTTCTCCTAGGGTGGTTGCCATAAGGCTAGAGAGCCCATCCTGCCCTTTGATGCTCTTTGTCAGACCTTTTGGTTTTGACCTGTCTGGCATGGGAGGCCCTACCGGAGGTTATTATGCCACTGCTAGCATAGCTCAAAACATCATTAGGGTACGCAAGCCTCTCTCCCATGACAAGGGGGCATCAATGGAAAGGAGATGGAATTTGTAACTCTGATTAAATCATTATTATAACATTTATTCTTCAATATAAGTGTATTTACTTAGCCTTGTCCTATGGGGTACAGAATATTGCATTCTGCTTTTGAAAAGGTTAGTACTTTGTGTACTGTGAAGGCAGCACCACTCTTGAAGGAATGGGTGCCAGACTTAACTTATTGTAGGCCCAAGCCCTGCAAGGCCTTTGAATGCACCTCATCCTATCTCATGGTGGGATACACAGCACCCTTCATCCTGAATACCTCATCATATAACAACCACTCGGGTCCAGAAAAAAACAACATAATTCTTATGAATAATATCTATATAACAGATGAGTGAATATACTCTCCAGGGCTTAACTCTTGCAATAAAAAATCCAGAAAGCCAATTATGCGAAGTCCCATCAACTTCCCTTTTGGCACCTTCTCTCTCCTTCTCATCAAGTTCTTCTCAAACCTTCTTATCTACCTCCATATATAGAAATGATAAAACTCACCCCATAGAATCTTATCTATGATAGCCTGTGTTAAGTGATTGCCTAGTGTCATATTCAAATCACCAGAAGGGAGGGCACCATAAGCAACCCCACTATAAGAACCCATAGGAGGCTGCTGCAAGTTTACTTGAGATCCAGGAGGCCACTGCTGCATACATGGCACTGGGGTCCCCTGACATCCAGAAGGCCACTGCTGGAGGCCAGGTGCTAGATTCCCCTGAGATCCAAAAGGCCATTGCTGCAGACATGGTGCTGGATAAACCATCTGTAGATAAAAATTAAAAGGAGGCATTTGTATGCGCCTACCACTAAAACCTTGAGGATTTGGCTGCCTGCCATTCACAAAGCTACTACCAGGGTTGACAGTCCTTGTCTCTCTACCATCTGAACCATAAGCACCTGACCCTAACTGCTCATTGGGCTGGCCAGACCACTCAACTATGCCTTCAGCAGATCCAGTGGAAGCTCTGGCCTGAAGACATTTGTCAAGAGACTCTAGGCAAGATAAAGCCATCTTGTTAAAAGACTCCTTATCATCTCTAGATGTCCTACTCACAGTCCGGGGGTGGGGGGGAGGCTTGAAATCTCTCGATTCCCTAAATCTGAACAAAGATGACAGCCTGCTCAGCCATCTCACCCTCATTCTTAGAAGAAAATGGGGAAACTGGTGGTAGGCATTTAGTGGGAGGCTTATTAGTGGTTTCCTTCCCCTTAGACACACCAGACCCCTTCCTAAATGCCATGTGGTAAAAAAACTTAAAAGCCAAACCAAGGCAAAGAAAATCTGGACTGAATCCTAGTCTAAGACATGAACAAAAAGAATGCTCTATAATGAAAAAAGGAGGGACAAGGGATGACCACTACCTCACCAGGCACTAATGCCTATAGATTTGAGACACTCAAATTTATAGGCTGCTAAGACTAGTGAAGCCAAGAAAATGAGCCTAACTAGCCAGAAGCCAACAAATCAAAGGTGTCAGGAGGTGTGATTACTCCGCACTAGGCACAATGGGGTCCAACCCAAAAGAAGGCTGACAGAAAATAAGGCTGAAAAGGCCCAATGAAGCCTGATCCAAAAGTAGGCTGCAAAAGCCCCCTATAGCCTATGCTAAGCCAAACATGATAAGGCTGTATCAGGCCCAATGGGGCCTGATCCAAGAGTAGGCTACAAAGGTCCAATAGGGCCTATGTTATGTGAAACAAAACAGGTGGAGACAGTAACTAGGACTCAAGGCCCAATGGGCCTAATCACTAATGTGGAGACATAGCAATGTCCAATGGGAAGACAGAAGGCCGCAAAGGTGGAGCACAACCTAATGAGGCCTAGCAAGGCCCAATACGGCTGATGCAAATAATAATAATAATAATAATAATAACAACAACAACAACAACAACAACAACAAGCCACAGAAGGTGGCACACAGCAGGCCTGAGAGGACAGGAGGAAGCCCAATGAGACCTATAAAACAAATATTATGAGGCTGGGAAAGCGGTGTGCAGAGTGGCCAAAACCACAGAGTGGGGGTGGCTCATAGGTGCAAAGACAACTGCAGCCTGATGGTCCTGAAATTAGCCAGGCCCAATGCACAAAGACCTATGGGCCACACACAACCTATCCCTCACTGCTGCCTACCAAACAACACCCAGAATCCATCTGCTCCATTGCCCCAAACCTGCCCACTGCAAACCCCTACTCATGAGAAATCGCATGGCAACTGGGCAAACAAAAGGCCACCCAACCCTGATAACTCCACACTCACTCATACACAACCAATTCACTCTGTGCTCACTGACACTCACTACCAACACAAAGAAACACACATTCTGAACTTCAAGAAAAGGCAACCAATTCACTCCACACTCATTCACAATCACTCTAACCCAGCTAGGTAAATAAAGCACTCAAACCATGGATGCTAGCAGGGACAGAGCAGCCAGAAAACCTCTCCGCCCTGTCTCTGCTAGCAGCCCAACTGGCACACTCAGACACCAGACTTTCCCAAAATATGATCCACAATGCTCCTTCCCACAGTGCACCAATCACAAGAGACACATAAGGGGGTTGCCAGACCTTAAATAGCCTCTGACCCTGCCCTCATCATGTGCTGCGTTTTGGCTCCCTGCACCACACACAAAACCTCCTGGTCTCTCTGACCTTGAAGTCCATCAAAAAAGCACCCTCTCCCCACACCATCTTTTATTGTGCTAGTCCAGGTACATATTAACTACACATACATATGAACACACACATGCACACATACATTGTAAAGCTATGTGATAGGAACATTTTTTTCACCTTGAGCAAGCCTCAAATGGACTCCAAATAGACACTCACAAAATTAGGTGCAAACTACCTGCATTGTTTTAGCTCCATCATAGATGTAAAAGAACCTTGAATATGTGACATCAGCCAGGGGTGTTGGGAAGCCCATGCCATGCAGCTAAGCTCAAGCAAGCCATTGTAATAATTTGTTCAAAGTTTCCATTTAATTGAATGGTAATGGCTATAATATTAAAACCGTGTGCATCATGTTTTTCTCTGGAAAGGAAATGGGTGTC
This sequence comes from Gambelia wislizenii, assembly GCA_030847615.1. Taxonomy (NCBI): domain Eukaryota; kingdom Metazoa; phylum Chordata; class Lepidosauria; order Squamata; family Crotaphytidae; genus Gambelia; species Gambelia wislizenii. The sequence goes on along the minus strand of JAUMIR010000003.1, from coordinate 233,271,397 downwards.
ATGTTGCAGGTAGAAAGTGAGGGTATCAGGCCAGTTAATGCTTATTATTTTTCTTCCAGTGCCAGTACTGACATTCAAGCCGTTGGAATGCTTGAAATTCTAAGGCAAAATAGAGTCCTCTTCCGAGATCCAGTATGTAAAACCTATGCATGCACTTAAAATGAAGCCTATTGGCCATCTGCAAAAAAGGTTATTTTCTTTGGCATCTCTGACCACAAATGCTTCCTGTTGTTGCTCTGCTATCCATCTTGAACACAGCCTTTAAAAAATGTAAGTTATTTTTTAAAAAAAATAAGTATAAAGACGTTGCCCTTTGGGCTCTGGATATGTAGGATTTTTAAAATATGCTGGGTCAACAAAGGGGCTGATGTGAAACAAAAGTCCTTTCATTATTGGATTAAGTTAACCTTCAGCATTGCTAGGTAGCTTTTTTATATTCCAGAACTATATTACTCATGCCCTCTAATCGTCCGCATTGCAAATCCTGGAAAATTCTGCAGGGGTCCTGATTTTTGTATTACTGTATTCTGGGTTTATAAACTGAAACCACGATCAGCCTTGACAGTTAAACTAATGCCAGATAGAAGTTTTATTTATTTGGTCATTTCATCGAAAAGTAGACACTGTGTCTGTGGTTTACATCTCTAAAATCAAATGAACTATTTATGTGTGGCAAAGAGCTGGAAGACACATAAGCCTTATTCACAAATACTTTTATGGTTTCTTTACACTTGTGAAGTAAAGAATTTGTGAAGGTGTATTCTATACCCAACTCACATGCGTTTCGTGAGTGTGTTTGTGTTCTTACCTTAAGAGAAGGTAAGATCCAACTCAAATTGGGCTCTTAGACATGGACTTACTGTGGTTAGTAAGATGTGCCTACATGAAGAGTTGCTATGTATCCAGTTGTCCACGTGCGTATGCATCTTCAATTAGGGACAGAAATGAATTTTGTTGCTTTTGAGATTCTCATTGGAATTACCCATTTTACAGCTCCCAAGACTCATTGCAAGACAAAATTCACCTTGCCTGAAATTCATACATTGCCTGTATTTTTAAAATGTGGATAGCAAAAAAGTATCCAGTTTAAAAAAATATGCACATGCACACTTTAGTCAATGTAGAAAATGTGTATAAAAATATGTATGTTGGACAAAGTGCATAACTATAACTGTATATATTACAGGAAAATGTGTTTGAATTTCACAAGGAAGAAAAAAAATAATTTCTGTGCAAGAAGAAAAGTGATAAAACTGATACAAAGGATAGGATGGAAATGCCATCAGGATCAGGAGAAATGCTGCAAAATTTATACCTATCTTCAACCCAGCAAACACTGTATATATAGACTATAACAAGTCTAGCCATGATGTCCATAAAACCTGGTACCATGTCAGTGCAAGGTTGGTTTCTCAGATACATCCATTTTAGTGCCAAGGCACCAGACTGGAAGCTGAGGGAACCCCACTTCAAGAGCAAGACATAGCCTGGAGAATAGGAAAGGCAAAGCCCTTTGTATCTTTTGCATGGCTCTGTGTTGCTGAGTTAATAGAAGTCCTGGTAGTGCAGTGGTGGAGGGAGCCCTGGTGGCACAGTGGTTAAATGCCAGTACTGCAGCCACAATGATATGAGTTCTATCCGACAGGGCTCCTAGGCTGACTCAGCCTTCCATCCTTCTGTAGGTCAGTAAAATGTGTAACCCAGTTTGTGGAGGGTAATTAGCTGACACATTGGAAACCGCTTAGGAATGCTTTGCACTGATAAGCGGTATAAAATATAAATGCTATTGCTATTGCTATTCTCTCTGGCTTTTCTTTGCAAATGAAGATTCAGGAAGGACACATCCCATGCTTTCCGCAAGCGCGCTGATGACTAAAAAGGCTATTGCTATTAATATAATATAAACATCTAATATAGGTGTTAATGAACATCTATAAAGAGCTTTGGAGTGCAAACTTGGATCCTGGAAGTCTGTTTTTTAGATGTGGACATTGTTGAACATCAAACTCCCCTCCACATGTCTACATGTTTGGTGGCCACTTCAGAGATACATGAGGAAGAGCTAAATGGGGATTTGCCTTTCGCACCATGTTAAGAAATTCAAACGTTCTGATGATGTAGCTGGGCAGTTACAGAACTGAATTTGTACAAACTAAAGAAAATCCATAAAGTCTTGCAACTTCAGTGTTGTCATTGCATTAACAGCAGGAGTCTCCAGTCCAAGTTCCATACCACTGGTGTGTCAGGTGAGTGTGAAGGCAGTTGAAGGCCAAAACCTCAAGAGGCCAAAGGCTCACAACTCCTGCTCCAGAGCTGGTTTCCCCAACCTTGGCTGGGAATTGTGGGAGTTATAGTGCATATGGTGCCACTAGGCTGAAGACATCCACTGAAGAATCTAATTCATTCAGCTCAAGACAATCACAATTAGGTATCTGAGGGTTTGATTATGCAATCACTATTAGGAATTTGAGGGGAGTAGTCTTGGGCTTGTGACTCATGAAAACATGCAGAGAGGTGCCAGCATACAGTTGGCCCTCTGTATCCATGGATTTGGCATCCACAGATTCCACCATCCATGGCTTAAAAATAAAAAATAAAAATCCAAGAAACAAACTTTGATTTTGCCCTTTTATATAAAGGACACCATTTTACTATGCCATTGTATATAACGGGTCTTGAGCATCCACGGATTTTGATATCCAAGGGGGGTCCTGGAACCAAACCCCAGCAGATACCAAGGGTCCATTGTATGAAGAAACAGCAGTTATAATTTTTGCACAGTACAGAATCCATACTTCCTGACTGATAGCCGTGTTGGCGTCTCCACATTTAGGCTCTGAAACAGTAAACACAATGTCAGAGGATAGATCATTTGTATTTTCTGTCCACTTCTCATGAAATGGTTTGCTTTGTCTTTGAATTGCTGTCAGCAAATTTCTTGCAATCCAGAGTTATTCTGCCTTAAAAGCAAAAGGGAGGTAGCCTCAAACTGTTCCTGCATTATGTGGATTCTAAGCAGCTGATTTTGTCTTTAATTGTTTGGGATGACAATAAGGAAGAACTATCCCCAGATCAGGTCTTCAAAAGCAGCATCGTGCCTAAAGTATTAATTGAACTCAGCTGAAGAGTGATGGTTTCTGTGATGGCTCTTGTTATGTGATATTTGTCCCTGATTTTATTCACGCTTGATCTTATTTTGAAGTTATATTCTCACTGTCTTGGAAATGTAGTTGATCACAACTATGCACTGTACTATGTGTGTTGGGGAGGGGGTTAAGCTACAACTTGTATAGCTAATGTTGCAGGAAAATTAGAAGGTCATTAGTGGTTTCAGTGTGCTATTATAGACCTAAAGCATAATCTTTACATGCTCTTTGCTCTAAGAGGGCTAGAAAAACCAGTATCTTCTGTCGTAATGACTTCCAGTTTACAGCCTTCATTTGTTATATTTCCTCAATAGCTGTTGTGTTGAGATTAACTGCATAAATGGTCTGCAGCTGTCTGTTATGAATTAAGGGAGTTTAATCAAAGTATTTCTAATGTACAGCATAATGATAATACATGGGGGAAGTACTATTTAAGAGATAATGATGGCTTCAGAAGATCACTGTTGTAATGTTTAGTGCATATGCCTTCAGCGTTGAATTTGTTGTTGTTCTGAATATCCTTAATGGATCAGTGAAAAGCTGCCTAATGTGGGATTGTTTGATGGGGCTGACAGAGCTGGAATTAGCCCATTGCTGTTTACTGCATACAGCCATTAAGATTAATTGCTGCCAGATAATTTTGACTGTTTTTATCTTTGGGAAAAAGTGTCACTAATGGGTTTATAAATTGGTTCACTATTACTAATAGTTAGGCCAGTGTAGCTGGATAGAATGTCAGGCACTAATTCTAAAGATAAAGGTAAAAAAAAGTATAAAACATTATATGACTTGCTAGTTTTAAGGGATAATGTTATCTAATAACAGACAGACTGATATATGATGCTCATTAATGCTATTTCCCGGGCTTTGGGTTGAACCTAATAGATGCTAATAAAGTCTTATTTGATGTCCCATTAAAGAGCTCAATCTGTTTTCTGCATTAATGCACAATGTTGTTTATCACATTTTCAGTGACTAAAACCCAGACCCTCAATCTGTTACATAACTAAATACTAGGAAGCCAGTTGTACCTATTTTGGTCTTTGTTTAGATAAAGTGAAGAATTTATATACAGAGATCAAGTCTATATCCGTCTGTGCCACTTGGATTTTACACAGTACCTGCCAGCAATGACAGTACTGTAAGAAGAGTGGTCCTTATTTTTATTTATTACTATTTTATAGGAATTGGCATTGGCACATTTAGCAAAATTAGAGCAGACCTTCTTCAAAGCATCTATTAGTTGGCTTATAACAAGTCTTGTTTTGTTTTGCTTTTTGTAATGATATAATCTAGATAAACAAGGGAGGAAAGGTCCACATTTAAATTTAGTGCTTTAATTTAATACTTAAACATACAAGCATGTGATAATACAGTGTAAAATCAAAGTTGTTGTTGTTGAACGTTGCACACACAAGACAGCTGTGTGTGTCTTTGTGTCTGTGTCTTTAGGAATGAACAAACCCTTCAGTAGATAAAAGTAAGTCAGGAAATACTTAATACTTATTTTCTCCTTCATTTAAGCACAGAGTAAATTATAATGCAAGTATTCCCAAGACCAAAGATTGTTTGTAACTTTTGGCATACTTTTCCGATTCTCCTTAGCATGTTTTTCCAATACCAAGAGAGTTGGAGTAGTTAAAATAATGTTCAAAATGCATCTAGTACAAGCAAGTGCTTTGAACATATTTATCTTTTGCTCTTTTCTTGGCAGTACTATTCTATGGTTCTGTTTGATCTAAAAGTCATGTGATAAAATCTGTGCTCTGTATCTTCATGGTGTATTTTTTTAAAAAAAAATATTTAACATTTTGTTTTGGCAAAAGGGGCTGTGAGCTCAATGAAACCCCTCTGCACAATCAGCATTGTTATTCTATTGTGAATAGGGACAATATTCAACCTCATAGCCATGGTAGGGATGTTTTGTAAGGCCAGGAAGATTCCCCTCAACTGGGAATTTCTTGCTCACTATTCAAAGAAGGGTTTGTATCATTATCCAGCCTTGAAAATAATCACTGCAAAATTACTAACCTGCAGTAATTTAGCTGGCCTTTTTGTATATGGGAAACAGCACTGCACAGAGATGTCCTCAGCTAAAAATTATTTATCAGTATCTCCTGGAACACAGAGCGATATCTGTCCTCATAGAAATATAACAGCTTGGACTGTGAAAGCCCCACTATTTTGGTTCAGAGTGCAATTTGACACCAGAATAAGTCCTGACTCAGTTTGGACTATTTCAGATCCCAAATTCAAATTAAGGTTCAGATGTTCAACCTGCATTGGAAAACCAAAACAACTTTAACTGGATGTGAGTTATGGAAGTGCATGAAATTTGGAGAGACTGTAGCCCCTAAAGAGAAAATTGCAAAAAAGCTCTTGTAGGGGTGCTAGCCACCTTTAAATTTCCCTTTTTTTTCCAGGAAATAAAACCCATTTTTAAAGTAGGTACCATCAGCTGAGTGCCCAGGCTAGACTACCCAAGAGCATCTCCAAAGTGCAGAGCTCAAGCAGAAGTACATTGAGGACAGCTAAAGATCAGAAATAATGGTAAGAAAATAGAGAGCAGTTCTGGGTAGGCAAGGAGATATATGTTGCTACCAGCTAAATCTAGAAAACAACCACAAACATGCAATGCAGAACTGAATTTGTACTGACCTCACACCATCCCTCCCATTCCCCAGACCTGTCATTGGAGAGTGTTGGTGAACTACTTGTCCCAGATGGTGTCCCTTATCTCTTAGAGTCATAGTGCACTAGTGCATCAGTGAAACAGTGAAAAGGCACTTCAGTACATTGCTATTTCCCTATATCATTGGTTTTACTGATGCACTATGATGCTGTCAATCTTACAAAAAAAAAACTCCAGAGTTTGAACTAATTAGAATTTGTTATTGCACCTCAGCTGGAAGCTCCAGTTAGTTCAAACTATAATTTGTCCAAAGCAAGTCAGGATCAAACTCAAGATATTGAATCCTGGCAACTGGCAGTTGATGACTCCCATGCCAATGGGGCAATCCATCCACTCTGGGTTTTAGTCCTCTAACTGTAAAGGTGCTGAACCACTTTTGAGAATAGACCATTTTCTGGCAATTACTCGCACCAGCTGCAATATTTTATGCCCATCGTCACATGTGTTTCTTTTTAATTCTGAGACATAAAGAAACAAAAATGTTCACCTTTCCCCCTTTTAAAGTTTTTTTAGAGAGATGGTGCTATCTCTCTCTCTGGCTTTTCTTCGCAAACGAAGATTCAAGAAGGACTCATCCCGTGCTTTCTGCAAGTGCTCTGATGACAGAAAAGGCCTATCCAAGATAAAGACGTCCGGTTGCAAAAAGCACAGCAGAAGGTCTCCTTGGGTGATGTTTCTGGGTTGTGATTCTTTCTGCGTTGTCGTTTCTCTTCAAGACTTGTTCGGCGTGAGTTCTCAAAGAAGGCTGAAGCATTGTGGATAGTGCATCTCCATGCCTCCTGATGTGAGGCCAGGGTGGACCATTGTTGGTGATCAATTTGGCCGCGCCTGAGATATTGTTTCAGGGAGTCCTTGTATCGCTTTTTTGGAGTGCCCCTCTTACACTGACCTGTGGCGAGTTCACCGTAGAGTACTATTTTTGGGAGGTGATGGTCCTCCATCCTGGAAACATGCCCTGCCCAGCGCAGCTGTGTTCTCAATATCATGGCCTCAATGCTGGTGATCCCTGCTTGCTAAAGGACAGCAACATTCATCACATAGTCAGTCCAGTGTATATTTAGAATTGTGCATATACAGCGCTGATGAAAGCGTTCGAGGAGTTGTAAGTGGTGGCAATAGGTGACCCATAATGCATCTGTAAAACAGCACTTTTGCACTACAGCACTATAGCACAGTTGGGGGTGGGGGGGAATTAAAGAAAGAAACTTTGCCCTCCAAAACCTAGGGCCACCAAAGCAAACAAAGCCACAGTGTTGTTACTTTAAAAAAATATTTGGTAGGTCCCTAGTGAAGATCTAAGAAAATGTCTATGGCTCCCCAGCCCAAAGAATAGGATGAGTGGACACAGAGGTAGCAAAACATAGGCAAAACCCAAAGAGCTATATCATGAGACTTCACACTTCTGTAGACCAGTCTGGAAAAGCCCATAATGACAAAATGTGATTAGTAAAACCCAGAAACTGATTTTTCCATCACAGCCATGCTGGAGTTTGGGGGGGAGGGGAATTCATGTCTCCAGGAATAGCTGATGTCTACTAATGCAAACGTTAACCTACAGGTTGCATGAAAATTGGCCACACTGCACAGTGTTGTCAAAGCCTCTATGTAGTCCCAGTAGAATTGTGCTGTTTTGAAGAAAAAGTTATCCTGAAAGGAGTATCACGTCTAACAAAAGAAATGGTGTCAGTCTAATCTGCTCCTGCCCAGTTGGCTTAAGTTTGCAAATAGTTCTTTTGCAATTTTTATGAGCTTAAACAACATTTTAAGTGAAGCCTCCATTACCATAATGAGCAAACAGTTTCTGGCAGGTATTTTGGGATGGGATTAAATTATTCCTTAATGCCAGAAAAAAAATAGAATTAGAACTGTTATGAGGCAGAAAGAACAAGTACACAAATGCATGGGGTACATTTCTTCACTTTGCAGGTGCAACTGTCTCAGCTCATGCAGCTACGTACAGCGGGTACTTCATAATCCGGTGTTTGCTACAGAGATTTTCTATGATTACAGTAAGGTAATACACTGCTCTGATTTCCACATCAGGTATATATGCTGGATGCCTTTAAATATAATCAGCATCAGTGGTCAATCAGACATCTGAATCCTCTTACTATTTATTAATGAGACATCTGTTTGGTTTAAAAAGAAACAAAAAAGGAGTTGAAGATACAGTTTAGGCTTTAACAAATTCACTTATGGCAACTGGAAAATTATGCCTTTTGCATCATGCTAGCAGTAAAATATATTCTACTTCCCTGTGCATCAGGCAATGCTACAAGTGGTCTACCAACTAGTTAGTATTGGTCTCTTAGTCCCAGTTCCATACCTGGCCATGTTGGTGGTAATCCAATGCTGCATGAGCTTAGGATGGAAAGATGAGATACATCACTGGTCCAAAGCTTCAGTAGTTACTTTTTTTGACTACATCATCCAGAATCCCACCACCACCATTGTGATCAATAACTGGAATGGTTGGAGTAGGTTCAGGTAGCTGTCCAAGAAAGAAACTTTACCAAGCTCTCGACTAGTGACAAGCTGTATATGGAAAAGATCTGGGGATGGAAGTGTAGAGAAAACAATGAATGAGAATGAACGCTGGGGTAGCCAGGTAATGTCCATGTGTCTATATGGTAATATAGTAATGAACAAGCATGGAGGGGAGGGGAAATGTGGAAGCAAGTCCTCCATTTAGGATTACAGCCCCCTAGTATTGAACTAGCTGAAGTGACTTTGCTGCCCTAAATAAATTAATATAGTTGCCACTACTACTGCCAACATATTATGCTAAGAAGCACAACTTTCTTTTCAAGGGTTTTCCTGGCTGCAAGCTTCTCTTCAGTGCTCTGTGAAAAAGAAAGGGGTCCAGAAGTGAAGGGAAGGGGCATTTATTTAAATGTATTTATTTATTTAATGTATATATCACCTTTCTCCCAGAAGGGGACCAAGGTGTCTCACAAAAACATAAAATGCAACATACAATTAGAAACAATTAAAACCAATTATATAAAACATTATATAAATTATAGAAAACATCTAAATTATATAAATTATAGAAAACATCTAAAAGTTAAAAAAAAAACATTCATGTACTTTGGGCATTCCCAAAGCACAGGACTGAGTCGAACGTGTTCCTTTTGGAAAAGTTTCCTAATCAGGTAACTACTTTGAATTCAAAAGCCTTGGACAGATGTATGCATTGCCTGTTGGGATGGGGTTAAGGAGATAGCATATTTTATCTAAAATTCACTTTTACCATTGGAGCTTCCTAGTAACATAGAGAGGTTTTGCATTTTGATTTTGTACAGCATGACACAGATTCATAGTGGATTTTCAGACAGTAACGAAAAAAGTGTTCCTGTCCCAGAATCTCCATTCCTGCCCCTGTCCTGCCCTTGTCCTGGCACAATAACAAAAATTTTCAAACCTACCTTGAGTAGCATCAACATGGCAGCCCAGGAGTGAAATCCCACGGATTCTCACAAGAAAACATAAGCATGAGAAATTCAAAAATAAAAAGAAAAATACACAAGAAAAAGTGACAGCGAGTACAAAAACACACTTTAAAACATCCAAGTAAACCAGGGAAGTTTTTTAAAAGTGTGTCACCTTGATGTCCTGATCTCACCTGGAAGTGTTCTGGCAGGGACCTCCCATTGATGCTGGGATCTCACCAGCATAACGGGGCACCTTTTCACTTGCAGGAACATCCATGACAGAAACAGAACAGGGGATCTATTGACAGCTTCTCCTATCAATAAAAAGCAGCACTTGGTGGAACGGCAGCAAAACGGGTGCATTACAAGGGGGGGAATGATGTCATCGGGAAAAGGAGCCCTTTAGCGATCTCCTGGAGTTTGTGTAATGCCACTTTTAATGCATCTGACAATCTCCATAGACTCTTAGAGCTGGACGGGACCATAAGGGCCATCTAGTCAAGCGCCCTGACATGCAGGAATACACAGCTAATACACTTCAAAAGGATGCCCATCCAACTTCTCTTTACAGGCCTCCAAAGAAAGAGAGTCCACCACCCACCCAAGCCATTTATTCAAATGTCAAACAGCATTTACAGAAAAGAAGGGTTTTTTCCCCCTATTTTTGGGCTTTTTTGTAATGTTTAGGTGAAGTCTCTTTTCTTATAATTTGAATCCACTGGTTCATCGTTTAGTCTCAGGAGCAGCAGAAAACAAGCTTGCATTTTAAGCTACTGGAGAACATGTACTTTTGTTGCTTCTGTGACAGAACAATTGTGGTTTCTGAAGTGATTTTTGATTTTGGTTTTGTGTTTTGTTTTTGCCTTGGTTGCCTTGTTTTGCCTTGCCAAGGCAAAACAATCCTTAGGTCCATTGTTTTCTTCTTATTTGTTTAGTTTGACTTTATCTCTTATAGTGCGTACAGATATGTATTCCTGGTGGCTCAGTTTGATGCTTGGTGCCAAAGGACATATTTCAGAAAACTCAGACATGATTAAATCCCATTAATATCAATAAGCAAGGGGATCTTGTAGCACCTTTGAGACTAAGGACTTTTTCAGACAATACTTACCGCGCAAGGAGGTCTTGGGAGAGGCACGGCACTGTCACGCAGCAGGGGGTCCTTTTCGGACACCGCCGTCCCTCTTCCGAAATCATTGGTGTCACTTCCATGAAGGACTGGAAGTGGCCGCGCCATATTTAAACGCTACAACTTCTATCTCTCATTTAGTCTCAAAGGTGCTACAAGATCCCCTTGCTTACTGATATTCCAGACTTACATGGCTATGTCTTTGAATTCAGCCCCCATAAATATCAATGGACAAAACACTTAATTCTGCATACTGGCTTACCTGACTTTCTATATTTCACCCATTGCCTCTTTGAATCTTCTGTGACACAATATTGTATATATGTAGAATAATATGCAATGGCCTCCTCTGCAATAGAAGAATGGATATAATGGATTTCAAAACTTCCTCTTAGCAGAACTAAATTTGCAAAATGATGCCATTAAAATTTAAAATTGACCTAATTAAGTATACCAGGGAACAAATGTATGGAGTTAATACTGCAAATTAAATGGGCTGGATTTTCTTTTTCAGAAAATCAAGGCAGAAAAATATTGCCCTGCAATTAAAATATTTAATATGGAACATTCTCTCCTTCAGACAGTTTGAGGCCAATTCTTTCCAGTCTTCAGCTATTACATGGAAAAATTACATAACTTGCTTTTCCTGCAAATTGCCAGAGCTGCCTTACTGCTTCATTATTAACATTAAGTGGAGAGCAAAAGAAAGTAAAGGATTCCCACTGGAAATAGTAACATCAGGTTTACCTCCCCCTCCCTCAGTTCTTCCTTCATGGCATCTCACAACCTAAACTATCTGCTTAGAGCAAGGAACATGAGCAAATCAAATAGAAGTTGCTACGGTTGCTTCATCTTCCACTTCCTCTTCCTAAAAGTTCAGATCACTGCTCTCAGCACATACCACATTCAAAATGTGGAATAAATATGAAAATTTGGACACCCAGAGCAATGCATCTCTTTTGAAGTAGCTGCCCATGCTAGCTATACAGCGGTCAGTTGGGAATCGCTAAAGATTTTCCAGTCCTACGTCTAACTGTATCCTGTCTCTCAACAGGGAGTATCTGTAGCTTTTGTGATAATGATATGGTAATGATTTGCTGAACTGCCCCAGTGTTACAGAGGAAACAGGGCAGGGAACAGGTTTTCTGGCTGTCATTGGCTGCTCTTAGGCATCATGCTTTAGTCACTATTCTGCTCGCATTGGTTCAACAGCTCACATCTTGCACAGCTGTTTTTACTTTCAATGTCCACTTTCAAAGGAGATTATCAGACATGGCAAAAACCACATCAAAAGATTGCTATGAGCACAGGAAGGGGTGAGGTTATCAGATGACATCATCCTACAGTGTCCTGGGGGTGTAGCGCAGCCATGAGTAAAAGTGTCCCTTTTTATTGGTGGTTTGTCCCCGTCAATGAAAAAGGGAAGCTTCGTCCACAGCAGCGCTACACCCCAGGAATGGCTGAAGGACACGGCGTTTGGTAATGTCTCCCTTTCTGTTCTTCTAGCGATCTTCTGATATAGTTGGGAACACAATTTTTTGGGTGCATTCTCCTGTGTCTGAAAATCTTCAAAGTCCACTTACTAGCCTTTCTTATAGTATGTAGCTATCTGACACAAGAAGTAACTGTATAAAAACTAATTAAAAATCATCTGGCAATCCCAGAGAAATTATAAAAGGTTACTTTCCTCAACATCAAACATATTCCTTCATTCTATCACATACTTCCACAGATTTCAGTGGGCCAAATTTTGTCTCCAACTTCTCAAAAATACTTAACCTCTGTTCTTATCTGTTATAGGGGTAAATCTTCAGTGAAGCTAAATCGTGCCAAAATCCATTACAGCATGGCAAGCACTCTGTTTGTTTTAATCAAATAGGAACTAGAACAACCCATAAAATGTTGAAATGCTAAGGACATATATCATAAACAGTTGACACAGACACAAGATATAGTGATACTGATTTCAAGAAGAGTGTATTTCTTCCTCTAATGAAACTTGAACACAAATCAATATAAGGAGAAATGACTCGACCTGTAATGATCAGACTGGAATGGACCAAGAAAATGGAAAACTGGTCAACACATCCAAAAGTTCTTTTGCTTTATGAATATATGGCTGGCCCATAACAGTATGATTGGAGAAACACACTGCATTTGATGTGTATCACTTTTCAGTGTTGTTGTTGTTGTTGTTGTTGTTTGCCTTCAAGTAGTTTCTGACTTATAGCAACCCTAAGGCAAACCTATCACAGGGTTTTCTTGGCAAGATTTGTTCCATTTAATCTAAATATAGTTTTATTCACCTCTACAGTTATTTATTTATTTATTTATTTATTTATTTAGGGCACTAGTATTCCAATATTCAGCTGAAGAAGTTATAATAATAATAATAATAAATAATAAAATTTTATTTCTATCCCGCCCCTCTGCAACGCAATCGGGGCGGCTTACAATATAAAAACCCCATAGTCACAATACCCTAGCCCACCCCCCCTTAAAGTAATATTAAACTATAAAAGATTAAAAACATACAGTAAATTAAAAATATATAAATTAGAAAAAGATTAAAACATACAATAGTTTTTTTTTTTTAAAAAATCTGATTACAGCTCAGGGAGGACAGCTGAGTCTTGGGCCGGGATAGTTATTCAGGAAAGGCCTGCCGGAAAAGATCTGTCTTGACAGCTTTTTTAAAGCTGTCTAAGGTGTTAATAAGATGGATCTCATCCAGCAGGCCATTCCATAATCTGGGAGCAGCAGCGGAGAAGGCCCTCTGGGACGTCACCGACAGCCTTGTTTTCATAGGCTGTAACAGATTCCTCCCAGAGGACCGAAGTGCGCGGGGAGGGTTGTACGGAAGGAGGCGGTCCCGGAGATAAGTTGGACCCAAACCATTCAGGGCTTTACAGGTTATAACCAACACCTTGTACTGAGCCCGGAAACTAATAGGCAGCCAGTGGAGAGCTTTTAGCACAGGTGTTATATGCTCTCTTCTAGAAACACCAGAAATCAACCTGGCTGCCATGTTCTGAACTAGTTGAAGTTTCCGAGTTAAGCACAAGGGTAGCCCCATGTAGAGCGCATTACAGAAATCCAGACGGGAGGTTACCAGTGCATGTACCACAGTTCATAATATTAATAAAACGAAGAGAATACATTAAAATACATGTACTTCAAACAAAAGAAAATCAAACCAGCTGGTAAAGACATGGCTATATTTTCTTCACCTACCTCTCTCTAGGTAGGTGAAGCTATCCATGTCTGGAGTGCACATGGAGCCATGCCTGCAAATCAAGATGGTGGGGGGGGAATAGAGCACATTATTATTCTCCACATGTGTTATTGCTGCTGCACAGTATATATATTTTTTAATTTGTAAATCAAAGTTGCGCAAGTACGATCTTCCACTTATAAAAAGCTCTTTGGTCACCTCAGCGCAGCAAAAAAGTGCACACTCAATAATACAAAACATGAAAATGGTGCTTCCAGCTCCTTCCTTGCCGCACATCTGACCAATCTGATGTCGACTTTCACCTTCACCAAGAATGGGCAGCATTCTGAATTGTATGTCCAAATGAGTGATAACAGGCATATCCACGCATTATTTTAAAAACTTCGCAAAAATCTGTGAAGGCTCTTCCCATGCAGTATATGGTTTTTTTGTCCCCCTTCTTCCAAATACTGTAAATCTCATTGGGATCTTGTTGGGACAAAAGGTATTCTCTACAAATTCTATGAGCAGTATTTTCACTGTCTAGATGACCGCTACTATTTCTTCCTTCCCAGTTGGCTTAGGTTTGAGGAAGAGGTATGGAAGAGGTAGCCAGGCTAAACCAAGAAGATTGCAATTAATACTAGATTATCTGTTACAAAGCGTCTTCAGAATGATGAAGGATAGGAATGAGAAATTTGTTCAGTTCAATTTTTAATATAAACTTATCTAATTTAACTTACATAACTTCCTGAACTGATACACAAACTGAAACACAGTTAGCCTTTGATACTTACCCTTTCCCTTTCCTAAATGTACAATGAAGCTCTCCAAATAATTCTAGATGCAGCACTGGAAACTTTGAGAAACCAGTTGGATGTATTCAGATTTGGAAATAATGGTTAAAATGACATTTCTATATTGGTGCATTCAGCCACCTAAAACACCAGCCACTCAAATGTGCAGCTATCAAGACATTAAAATGACGATAGAATTCCATACGTCGGAAGAACCACCTTGTACTTAACATTTATTACTCATTCCCAACCATCTGAAAACTTCTGACAAAATACATTTTTAATGTTAACATTCTACTTATACCTTTGGCATTTCAAGTATTGCACTGTCTCCCATAGTGGCTGTCATGATGTGTTTAAGTTTAAAGTTTATTAAAAGACTAAAAATAAATTACTTCATCTGGGGTATGTCTGGAAGTGGTAGGGGAAATGGCACCACTTTCTGAGGCCACATAAATTCAACTTTAGCAATGAGTCATGTCAACATCTTTGAAAAGTTAGGAAATTTGAACACAGTAGGACCGTCTCGTGGAAGACCATCTAAAGTTATTGTTATTGGTGCTTGTTTCGTAGTAGTAGTAGTAGTAATAATAATAATAATAATAATAATTTATTTATTTATTTATTTATACCCCGCCCCTCTGTTAAAACAATCGGGGTGGCTTACAAAAATTAAAATACAATACAGATAAAAATCCCCAAACACTACCCACCCCTATAAAAAGATATTAAACAAATACAAAATTAAAAAGCAACAAATCATTTAAAAAACAATAAATACAATAAATGGCCAGCAGACTAAAAGAGGCCAGGAGCTCCTGAGGCTGGGATCTAATTCGGAAAGGCCTGCCGAAAGAGATCTGTCTTTAGTGCTTTTTCAAAGCCACTCAGGCTTGTCATCTGACGGATCTCGTTCGGCAGGTCATTCCACAATTTGGGGGCGATTACCGAAAAGGCCCTCTGGGAGGTTGCAGACACCCTAAATTTTTGTGGCTGAAGCAAATTCCTCCCAGAGGACCGGAGTGCACGGGGAGGATTATATGGGAGGAGGCGGTTCCAGAGATAAGTTGGATCCAAGCCATTTAGGGCTTTAAAGGTAATAACCAACACCTTATACTGGGCCCGGAAACTGATAGGCAGCCAGTGGAGAGACTTTAATACTGGAGTTATATGGTCTCTCCGAGATGTTCCTGAGACCACTCTGGCTGCCATATTTTGTACCAACTGAAGTTTCCGGAACAAGCATGAGGGTAGCCCCATGTAGAGCGCATTATAGAAATCTAGATGAGAGGTTACCAGCGCGTGCACCACAGTCTCGAGGTCCCTTACTTCCAGGAAAGGGCGCAGCTGGCGTATCAGCCAGAGCTGATAACAGGAGCTCCTGACTGTCGCATTCACCTGACTAGTCATCTGAAGCGATGAATCAAGGAGCACCCCCAGACTGCGAACACAGTCCTTAATGGAGAGCGTGACCCCGTCCAGGACTGGAGGTTGCAACCCAACTCCTGGTTTTGGGGCCGCTACTGTGAGCACCTCCGTTTTGTCTGGATTTAATCTCAGTCTGTTTTTACTCATCCAGCCCATTACTGCTTTAAGACAATCATTAAGAGGAGAGACGCCATCGGAATTTGAGGCCGATGATTGGGACAAGGAGAAATAGATCTGGGTGTCATCCGCGTACTGATAACACCCAGCCCCATAACTCTGAATAATCTCACCCAGCGGCTTTTTTTATAGATGTTAAACAGCATCGGGGACAGAATGGCACCCTGTGGAAAGCCACAAGTAAGCTCCTTTCTGTTGGAGCAGCTGTCCCCGAGCAGCAGCAAAGAACTAATGTGACTAAATCACTTGTGGCCGCCATCTGCCATGCGAAGCTTCTGGGGGCTTCTGGGGCCAAAAACACTGTTAAGAGATGTTGCTGCTGCTGCAAAATGCCATTACTACAAGGATCAGCGATCGTGAGTAAAATATGACTGTAAAAGCAAAAATATCATGGTCAAATGTCCCAGCGGTACTGTAACAGTACCGCTGGGAAGGAGCGTCATACGAAACTGACGCCCTCTTGCGCTGCAGCGTCGCAACCTGGCGACGCTGCTTCCGTTATTTTTACATTGTCCGAAAAAGTCCTTAGTCTACTTATTTGAGGAAGTCGTCTACAAATGCTTATGCTCTAACTTATTTCTCTCAGTTAGTCTCAAAGGTGCTACAAGATCCCTTTGCAGAGGAATAACTGTGATCACTGCTGCCAAATGAGGACAGTCAGGGAGTATAATGTAATAGAATGAAATGGAGTAAGGTAGTTCAGTGGACTGTATTTCTTCAGAGTAGAGATGGATGATCATATTTTGGTAGGCACAGAACAAATGGAAAACTGGCCAGATGTCCATTCTGCTCACCTATAGGCAGGCTCTGCTTTTTCAACCAGCATTTCAGGCATAAACAAGATGATACAATGGAACATATATTGCCATATGGATTTTAATACATCATTCCCTTGATGCCACTGTGGCAACCCTGTTCAAGATATGCCTGATGCAAGTGTCTTTGCCAGTGCCTGGAAAAAGGTCACTTTTCACTACAACTCCAATGGTGTCTTGAGTCATGGTCCCAAAAGTAATGTTTTCTTGTTCTGCCTGAATCCCTCTGGACTTTATCAGACTATCATTTTAAAGGGTTGTTTTCCTTTGAAATCCTGCAAAATATCGCGAGACTTCATCATGTAGGAAATTTAGAAAACCAAACAAAAATAATACTAAAAAGGGTTTTAAAAGCACAAAAACACACTTAAAAACTTACAAGTAACCCAGGGAGGGTCATAAAAAGTGCATCATCTTACCTGGATATCGTGATCTCACCCGGAAGTGTTCATGCCAGACCAGCCACTGATGGGGTAAGTACAGGGGGGAAAGGACGTGAGGTTTCACACGCCAGCTATGCCAGCAAAAAAACAGCAGGGTGGATCAATTGACGGCTTAAGCTGTCAATTAAAAAGTATGGGTTTTGGCAGGGACATAACTGTGAAAGGGCAGCGGCGTCTGATATGTGTGCCCTTTTGCAGTTATGTGGCATCCTTCTGACACCGTATTTGATGCATCTGATAAAGTCTTTTGTCTTATACTAGTCACACTGTGAATACAGCCAGTTTCCAGTTTCAACAGAAGAGCTTAATGGGGAAGAACCTTTAAAGTGATTAGTCCTTAATAATGCTTGTAAATTAAACTTACTCTCTCTTTGAATACTGACTTTACATAATGAGTTAGTAACTGGTGTGAATACATTTGCTTGATTACAGTTGGCATGTTCTTGTTATCTTTTTTAAAAGATTCATTTAAAAGATGATTTTAAAAGATTCATTTTAATTTTTCTTTAAAAGTTACCACTGACCATAGTAACCCATCAGGATCCCCTAATGGCAATTTTTGAAGGCATCATGCCAATACCCCATCCTTTCCCTAGCGATCACACTCTGGACGGAAGCTTGGCTTGATTTATGAGTGCAGCTTCTTCAAAGAATGTATTATTGCTTCTCTATCAGTCACATCAAGAACAGAGATGTTGCAGGATTGAAAATGAAACTCCCAGCTTCTTTCCATACAATCTATTTCATATCTTTCAGAAGTATATCTAATTTTTATTTTGCTGCTCTCCATGCTTAAGGAAGAACACTTAATCACTCTTGGGGGAAATTTCACACATCGGGGTGGGTTCTTGACATGTCACTAGGTAGAGTTAAGAGTATAGGAATATCTTTGCTGAGCTTGGAGGGAATGTGTTAAAAGTAACCCTGTTGTTACTCACTGCTTTTTTGACTACTGTAAGGCAACAATGTTATTCTTTCACAGTAATGGAACTAGGGCTGTACATGGGTCCTCCCAGTGTTGGTTTGGAGCCCAATTCTGTGTTTTGGATTGAGCCCCAATTTGATTCAGAGCTAATCTGACCTGCTTTGGATCCCAAATGTAAATCAAGATTCAGAACTCTAAACCTTTCAGCCTCCCATTGGTCTGCATTGGAAAGTCAAACTAGCTATAAGTTTGTTTGTGGATTTTGATTTTGATTTTGTGCGGGGGGGGGGAGTTCCACACGGGTACATTACATTTGAGGAGATGACTTGCTCTTTTAAAGCAAATAATCCCTAACCAATTATAAACATCTCCAGGACTTTTCGTACCAGTTATCTTCAAAACCTGCTTTGTTTATTTATTTATTTTAATTAAAAGAAATTTAAAAATCTGTACAGTCACTTGAGTATTCAGTCCTGACAATTTGTGCAGCTTTCTGTATGCCAGTATTTGTGATATTTGTCTGCCACTTGTGCAGTAAGAGACTGTGTGCAGTAGTTAGTGTCACTACAGACAAGAAAAAAATATTTAAAAGGAAGGCACCTTTTCACAAGTGAGCACAGCACCCCAATTCTGGAGATGTCATGCTAGAAACCCCAAGAGTATCCCCAATGTTCAGTGCTTAAGTACAGCTGCTCTGAAAAGCACAGCTAAGGGACAAGGCCAATATTCTATATCAGCTAGGTAGCTAAGTATACTTAGCTAAGTACCTCTCCTGGCTTAACACCCCAACTCCAAACTTGATGGAAATGTCATTCACCCATACTTTGGTTGCCAGCAGGATAAATCTTCTTCTCCTTGTGTACTTGATGCGTGGTAAAGTAGTTTGGTGAGGGGGGGTTACAATCATGGCGATAGTGTCACAATCATGACTGAGGACTTTTTCAGACACTGTAAAAGCCCTCCGCGGAGGTTGGGAGAAGGACGCAGCTGTCCCATTCCAGCCAGTCAGTTTCACATGATGCCACCCTCCTCCCGTCCTCCTCCTATCCTCCTTCGTTCTCCTTCCATGCTGGATCAATGGAAAAAGTGCCACTTTTTACTGACGGACTTTTTCATCAGTAAAAAGCGGGGCCTTTTCCATTGATGTGTCATGCAAAACCAACCAGCTGGAGAAGGACAGCTGTGTCCTTCTTCCAACCTCCGTGGAGGGCTTTTACAGTGTCTGAAAAAGTCCTGAGTAGCAATTGTGAGTGGAACTGCCCTCAAGTTGACATTGACTTATGTTGGCCCAATAAATGAGAGACTTCCAAGACACCCTATCATCAACAGTACTGCTCAGATCCTGCAGGCTCAGGGCCATGGCCTTCTTGATTGAGTCTGTGCATCTGGTATATGGCTTCCTCAGTTTCTACTGCCCTTCCCCTTTCCCAGCATTATTGTCTTCTCTAGTGAGTCCTGCTTTCTCATACTGTGGTTGAAGTACAACAGCGTCAGTATAGTCATCTTGGCTTTCAGGAACAGTTCAGGCTTGATCTTTTCTATTACCCATTTGTTTGTCCGTTTGGCTGTCCAGGGTATCCTCAGCGCTGTTTTCTAGCACCATGTCTCAAATGAGTTGATTTTCTTTCTATCAGCTTCCCTCACTGTCCAGCTCTCACACCTGTACATGGTAATGGGAAATGTGATGGCTTGGATGATCCTATCTTTGGTGTTCAGTTTTATATCTGCACTTTAGGTTCTTGTCTAGTTTTTTTCATAGCTGCCCTTCCCAGTGCCAGTCTTCTTCTGATTTCTTGACTGCAGTCTCCATTCAAATCAATAATTGATCCAAGGCACGGAAAATCTTTAACTATTGCTATTTTCATGTCATCTAGATTGAATTAATGTAAATCCACCATGGTCATTATTTCTGTTTTCTTAATGTTCAACAGTAAGCATACCTTAGCCTTCTTTGACTTTCTTTCATAATTCTTCAAAGTCTTTGTGTTGATTTCTGCTAGTTCTATGGTGCTGTCTGCATATCTTAGATTGTTGATATTATTTGCTCCAATCTTCACTCCTCCCTCTGAGTCTAAACCTGCTCTGTATATGATATTTTCTGCATACAAGTTGAACAAATAGGATGGTCATAGGATGCTGCCTTGTCTGACTCCCTTTCCAATTGGGAACCATTCTGTTTCTCCATGTTCTGTTCTTAAAAAAATAAATAAAAATTTTCACATTGAAATCTTACAGCTTGCATAATATTGTCATGAATTTAAACTCAGATATTTCAAACCAAATGCATTCTGTTCTAATGATAGCCTCCTGTCCTGAGTAGTGGTAACACATCAAGACAATCAACTGTAATGGTACACCCATTTCTTTAAGACAATCCATAGCTTTTCATGATCTATGCAGTCAAAGGCCTTGCTGCAGCCTGTGCCGATTTTCTGCTGGAATTCCCTGATTCACTCCATTATCCAGTGTTATGTTTACAATGGGATCCCTAGTGCCTCTTCATTTCCTGAACTCAGCTTGCAGCTCTGGAATTTCTTACTTCATATATGGTAGGAGTCTTTGCTACAGAATTTTGATCATGACTTTGCTAGCATGGGAGAGTAATGCAATGGTCCTATAGTTACTGAAATCTTTTGTGTCTCCTTTTGCGGGGATGGAAACACATATTTATCATTTCCCATCTGTGGGCCATATTTTTGCTTTCCATATTTGTTGGCAGATTTTAGTTCGAAATCAAGTTAATTCTGTCTGTAGATTGTAGGAGTTTGATTGGTATGTAATCTGTTCCTGGTGATTTATTCTTCCCAATTGTTCTGAGTGCAGTGTTCACTTCACTTTCCAAGATTTAGAGTTCATCTTCATATGTTTCTTCTTTCCATTCATCCTTTCATCTCTTTTAAACCAGGATATTCTGGTAGCATAGCTCTTCTATATTGCTTCCATTGTCTGTATTGCTTCCACTTTCTTTTTATTTCATCATGTATTATGTTCCTCTGCTGATCATAGAGCATCCCACCCTTGGTTTAAATTTCCCTTATATTTTGCGGATCTTGTGAAAGACGTCTATTGTTCTTCCTTTTTGTTGTCAGCTTCTATTTCTCTGCATTGATTATTGCAGTAATTCTCTTTATCCTTGCACATTTGCATTCATGGTTCTGGTTCTGTTCCTGTCTCCCTTTTCTTTTGCTTCTTGTCTTTCCTTTACTGTTTTAAGTATTTCATCTGTCATCCATTATTTCTCCTCTTTCTTTTTGGCCATAGACAGCATCTTTCTGCACTCCTCCTTGACTATGTCCATAGTTCTTCTGGTTCCCTGTCATTTAGCTTAATTGTGCAAATCTATTTTTCACTTTATCTTTAAATTCTGCTGAGATTTATTTCAGCATGATGACTGATTTTGTGTTCTTCTTCAGCTTTATTCTAATTTTTGATATTATGGAACAGTTACCTAGATTTAGGGCTTGTCTAGATGTGAAATTTACCCTGTCTTGCCTCTGTCTTAGTCCTGATGATGCAGGGCTTTTGCCCCGTTCTGCTCCCAGGCAGTCATCATGACCTCCAGAGCAAATATGGGGCTAAGACAGGGGGAAGATGGGGTAGGGCCCAATAAACTGTTATATTAAAATACCTGCTTTAATCCATTCCTGCTGGGAAGAAACTGATCAGGCCCCATGAGACTGCAGGAGCCTGTCCTGGCAGGCCAGCCTGTCACTGCAGCTACTGGTCTGCCTTGCTCTCTCCTAAGCAGGAAGGAGTCCCACAGCATGTGACCAAGGTTGGTCACATGCAGGGGGACTTGATCACATGTTGCGGGCTGGCTTCCTAGCTTCCAGGAGAGGAAGGCAGATGGTGGCAGCTGCAGTGATGGGTCAGCGTGCCTGTCTGAACTTCCTCCCATTTGGAGGCAGTAACAGAGGAAGAACAGGCCTAATCCACAACCAGGATATGCTGGTGGGATGCCTGACCTTGCTCTTGGTGGATGTGGGAGTCCAACAAGAGATCAGGGATGATGTGAGTTGCAGTTCAAAAACGTCTATAAGGGCCTCGATTTACCCACCACGAGCTGAGTGTTTCCATCGTATTAATATCTGTAGCAGTCACCTGGTGGGGACTTAGTACAGGCCAAATTAGGAATTAAAAATTTGAAAGAAAGAAATTCATAGTCTAAGGAGATTTTCACACAGGGCCAAAATGCCCCGTTACAGCTCCGCCACCTCCTCTCCCGTTCCTGCCACGGAATAACATAAACCTTTCACACACTTACCTTAATTCCACAGCAGGAACGGGCTCCCCCTCCCCTGGCTGGCCAGCCGTAAATGCAGCCGTCGTAAGGCTCCTTTTACGACCAGCCCTCTGGAACATTATCACATTATCACGTGATAACGGCCCGGCGGTAAATTTAAAAAATAAAACTCTCCCAAACATAAAATCAGTTCACCAAGCACAAAAACACACTTTAAATCACACAATCAAAACAGGGAGGGTAAAATAAAGGATGCCACTAACCTGGATGTCCAGATCATACCAGGAAGTGCTCGGAACGGACCTCCCCTCCACGGCTGTCATTTCAGAACAGGAACGGGGCTCCTGTTCGCACACCCGTGATTGTGTGATAGCGACGGAACAGGAGGTCTATTCATGATGAAAAATCATGATTACATTGTTCCAGAACAGTCACAGGAGCAGGATGGATGCAGGACAGAACTGGATCAACATTGTCCGATAGGGAAAACCTTTCCCAACCCTGTTCTGTTCCTGCCATGGGATATATAGCCTGTGTGAAAATCTCCTAAGTGTGGGATAGTCGTTGCTATTGACCTGCCATAGCTCAGCATTTCTTCTGAGGAATGCTTGCATCATCCCCTTCTCATCCCTCAACTAAAAAGACCTGCCATCTTAGGGAGAATGAAATAGGATGGGAGATAATGGGCTTTTCTGCATCAGCCAGGATAAGCCAGCTCCCCACCGGCATAACCTGCTCTGAATCTGGCACATTCTCTGTCCCTGTTACCTGGAGGAAAATGGACCATGGTCCAAACAGGAACACCAGCCTATCACTGCAGCCACTGCCATTTTCACTATTGATGCAGAAGCCATGAAGGGGCCTGCAACATGTGACTGAAGTCCCCCTGCATGTGATCAGCTTTGGTCACATGCTGAAGAACACCTGCCTGGCTTCTGGGACAGCCAGGGAGCTGGCAGTGGCAGTGAGGGACAGCATCCCAGAATGGGCTCCCACAAACACATGGGGCCTGATTTGGTCCACCCTTGGGGTACCAGATTAAACAGGCTATTTTCTTATAGCAGTTTATTGGGCCCTACCCCAGCTTGTCCCCATTCCAATCCCATATCTGCCCCGGGGGCAGATCGGGGGGAAAGCCTTATGTCATATGAACTGTAGGGTTATGGAATGGGTGCAAGCTGGAGTATTTAGCATGTGTAAATAAGCCCAATGACAGTACCAGAGTGGTTTATAAGAGTAGGGTTTGAGGCCCATGGGAGGATATGCTGTGATTTGCTGTCACATAAGCTTCAACTATAGCGACCCTATGAATGAAAGACTTCTGAGAGCCCCAGGAGATTATCAGATGTGGTGGGGACACACACAAAAATCATGTTCCCAACCACATCAGACAATCACTAAAAGAACAGAAAGGACTTACCAGACGCCTGCATCCTTCTGCCATTCCGGGGGTGTAGCACTGCCACAGACGAGGCTTCCCTTTTCCATCAATGTGGAGAACCTGCTAATAAAAAGGGACATCTTACTGACATTGTACGGTAAGGTTGCCCCTTCCTGTTATTCTAGTTATCTTCTGATGCGGTTTTTGTTGTGTCTGATAATCTCCTCAGTCATCACTAGCCCTGCTCAGGTCTTGCAAACTCAGGGCCATCGTTTCCTTGACTGAGTCAATCCAACTGTAATGCTTTTTTCCTGCTTCCTTCCACTTTTTCCAGCATTACCATCCATTCCAGGGAATCATATTGTCTCATGATATGTCCAAAGTATGATAGCCTCAGTTTATTCATTCTGGCTGGAGAGTTCAGGCTGAATTTGTCTTAGACCCATTCATTCATCTTTTTGACAATCCATGGTATCCATAGAATAATGTCATCCAGTACATTCAGTCACACTGTGATTTTTTTATTATTATTGCTGGTGTGGCATAACGGTTTGTGTGTTGGACTAGGAGTCTGGGAGGCCAGGATTTGAATCCCTGTTCAGCCATAGAAACCCTTTAGGTGAACTTAAGCAAGTAACATGCTCTCTCAGCCTTAGCAGAAGGCAGTGGCAAACCCCTCTGAATAAATCTTGCCAAGAAAACCCTGGGATAGGGTTGTTATAAATTTGAGTTGACTTAAAGGCACATAAGAATAACAACCACCCCCTGAACCAAAGAGGCTGCCAACTCCATCTTAGTGTCAGAGACATAGCAATCTGACATCTTAGGTGTTAGGATGGCCAGTTACTCATTGCCAACATAGAGAAGATGTATCACCAAAAAAAGGAAAAGATTTGCAGAAAATTTGGATTTGGAATTTGCAAATGGAGACCAGGAAACAGTTGTGCCCTATCAATCTTGCTATCAAGAGGCTGGCTGTTAATGTGCAACTTCAAAGCTGCTGCTCTCCCTTCTTATATCCGCATCCCCTGACAGTTTTGCAAAACAAAGGCTGCCTTCTATAAAGTAGGAAATGTGCCTATAGTACAAGTATGTGTGGATATACTTTGTTTATACCAGTTCCAGAACAAAGATGTCCCTCATATACTGTATCATCCTGGTAATGGTGCTGTTGGAGCTAAACACCAGAGGTATTTCAGGATGGCATTTCCCCCAATAACAGACAATGTGCCAGATTTGCAATGCTCAAAAAAGAAAAAAATACTTTTAAAAATACCAGCCCAAA
Source organism: Gambelia wislizenii (assembly GCA_030847615.1). Classification (NCBI taxonomy): domain Eukaryota; kingdom Metazoa; phylum Chordata; class Lepidosauria; order Squamata; family Crotaphytidae; genus Gambelia; species Gambelia wislizenii. The sequence continues at coordinate 233,246,288 of JAUMIR010000003.1, read as the reverse complement.
CCAGGTATACTGTATGTGCTCTTTGGTTCCTCATAATCTCTCTTCATTCTCTTTGGCCTCATCTACACAGGCCAGAATGAGCTAGTTTCCCATCAGCATATTCTGACCATGGATTTGCCCCATTCCTTTCCTGTTACTAGCACAAAATGGGATGGAATCCAGACCAAATAACTCTGAGTGGAATCCAGACCACCATGCCAGCCCATCCCTGTGGCCGCTGCCACCATCTGCATCCCACTCTCCAGATCCAGGATGCTAGCCGGAAGCATGTGAGCAAGGCCCCCTACATGTGACCAGCCTGGTCACATGTTCCCAGCCTGCTTCCTGGATCCAGAGAGTGCAATGTGGACCGCAACTGCAGTGATGGGCTGACATGACAGTAGGGACTCCTATATCCACCTGGGATCCAATCCCTGTCTTAGCTCCATCTTTGACCCAGACATTGTGAGGACTGTCCAGGGACAAAACAGGGCAGAAGCCCTGCATCATTAGGACTGCAGAGCTCAAAGACAGGGCCAAGAGGGGATAAATAGTACATGTAGACAAGGCCTCTATCTCTCTCTCTCACTCACACACATGCACACACACACACACGTATGTATGTATGTATGTATGTGGTATTTAAGGCAATGTTTAAAGTCTTTACCGTCCTTGAGACTTTAATTTACATTGAAGTAACATATTATCCTCTCTCTAATGCTGCTGAAACATGTACAGATAAATTCTTTTTTTAAAAAAATGTAATGTGTGCAATTGAATCTTGAAGCAATTTGGACATGCACAGGTTTGATGCACAGGGTGGTTAGCAAACCTAAGTGAAGGCAGGCAAGGAGGTCAGCATAGCTGTCCCATGGGAATTCAGGGATGACATTAGTAGATGCTTTCCACCCCCCTCCCCTATTTCTCAGTCCACCTCCTTCCCATCCATTCCCTGTATGTGCCTGATTGTTAGATAATTACTTTTCTGCAACAACATTTAGCAAATGCTCTTATTTGAAGATCAGAGCCATTTTCTGTACAGCTGGAAAAAGCAGATCAGGGAAGGGTGTGTGTGTGTGTGTGTGTGTGCATGTATGGAGAGGGAGAGAGTTTGTGCAGCTGTAATCATGGAAGTGAACAGAGGATCTGGGTCGCTTTGGTTCATCAGGTTAGCTGAAACACAAAGGTCCACTTCATCTCAGGCAGGGCTGTGTGTTACAGTAGCATGCTTATCAGAAATATTTTTTCAGGCTATCAATTATTATATTTGAACATTGCATCCTGGCTCTAGGGAGCCCTTAGCAAGCTGTAGCAAAAATCAATCCAGTTTTACAACTTTTACCTTGGCAGTTCTCCAGCTCTTTATCTATTTCACCCAGTAATTTAAAGATGCTGTATCTCTTTCCATGGCACAGATATATTCCACGGTATGGCATGTCCTTGATATTAATAATAGCTCTCACTAAGTTAGTTTGGGGAGGGGTCATTTGTGTTGTTCTTTAGAATAATTTGGTTGGATGTTGCATGCACTGCTGGTGCTCTTTCAGCCTGCTCATCTTATCCTGCTGGTCCATGGATATACCAGGGATGTCTATCTGTGCACAGTAGCAGGTTTATAGGTAATGGAATAAATGCTGTTGGTTTTTATTTATTTCTGGCATAATTTCCCTGCCCTTCTTCTAAAGACACCTTCCCCACCCTGATGCCCTCCAGGTGTTTGGATCACATCTCCTATCAACCTATCCAGTATGGTGAAAGATCAGAGACAATGGAATCTGTAGTTTGAAACATCCCAAGTTGAGAAAAGCTGCTCTAGGGAGCTCCAGATACTATAGACTTGAGAGATACCTATTTTATTCTCACAACAATTCTGGGAGATTTAAGGCTGAGAGAAAGACAACTGACTGAAGAGTACCCTATAGGTGGTGGTCCAACAAGAAATATGTGTCTGGTTTCATTCTGATTCTTTCAGGTGATAAATGGACCATAGGCTCATAACAAACTAAACAAATCAGTTTGGCCAGTGACACCATTACTATTTTTTAAATGAAGGTGTTCGTTGTGACATTTTTCACAGCTGAGCTTTCAAGGAAGGGTACAAAACAGGCAAGAAGCTGTGTTGACCCAGAGTAACGAAATAGTTGTCACATTATTTATTTAGACCAGGACTGGGTCTTTTGTACAACTAATGTGTCTTCTGACTCAATCAGTTCCAAGCCACCCCAAACCATTTTGCATGAATAGCTCACAACAATATATTGTTGCTGGAAAACACATCACCCTTCCCCTGAAGCTCCTGTGTTCAGCTCAGGGGGGACAGGGGAACCTGAGGTGGCAGGGGACAATTGGCATTGCTGTCCCTGCACATCCAAAAGTGCCAGTATTTCAGCCCTACACCCTACAACACCAAACCAGTGTTCTCTGAGCTTCCCAGGATATAGATTCAGAACAACTTCCCCTGTAAAGGTTGGAGATTTTGTATAGGGCTCTCTTTACCTCTTAGAGACATGCATGCACAGTGCATGGTAGTGTACTGCCTACCTCAGCATAGCACAGTGGCAGCACCCCCCATGGTTTGTTCTAGCTGGCTCAGTAAAGAGAAGCAATTTGGTAAAAGAGATCAGGCCTTTCATTCACACAGCTGCACACCTCTTGGTATGCATCAGTGACACACCTGAAGTTCACGAGAAGGTTTTGTGAATTGCAAGTAACAGAGGCAGAGATTTCAAAGCAGGTGACATTGTTCTCTGGAAAGGTGACTTTTCTTCCCAGATGGCAGGAAAATATGGCTTGCAAACACACACATTGGATATTGCTACATTAGTTTAGGCTGCACTAATACCAGCTGCTGGGCTGCATCTCCACTAAGAGGGATTCAGCATAAAATCTATCTTAGAGCTATACTTTCAAGGCAGATAGATATAGATATAGATATAGATATAGATATAGATATAGATATGTTTATTTGTTTTGGTTGTTTGTTCCAGAAGTGCCCTAAGCTTTCCTTTGCCAAATGTACATGCACAAGTTCACACAAATGAGCCATAACCAGATGGGGGCATTTTTCATGTTTCTTTTCTCCACTTAAGAGTTCAAACTGTATTTTGATATATTTTATGTTAATCCTATTCAGTTAAAATTCCTTCCCGGCATTTATTTCAAGGGCTGATGGACTTATTGTGTGTTTCTGTGCTTTTATGCTGCGTATGTGTTTGACAATCCAAAGCAAATAATTGACAACAAGTTCAGGTTTTCTCCAGATTCTGCTAACATGAGTGGGCTGAAGACATGGAGAATATCTTCCTGGGATGTCCCAGCCATGAATTGTACTTGATCACAGTGTTACCTGGCCTTACACCCCCTCTTTCCTATAATTCATAATTTGGCAATATTGGACATCCTCGTTAGGTCTAGGTAGACCAAGTCAAACCAAACTGGGTTCAAGTGAAGGTCACCCAGGATCTAACGAAGATGTCTCTTGGAAATTTCCAACAAACATACCCAAGAAGGAATTAAGCGGAGCCTCTTGGGATTAGGGTAGTCAAAGTAGAATGTGCTAATCCCCTCTTGGATGCTTCTGGCAGTGAGTCATACTCCAAAACAAACAGTGATTGGAACACTTATTATCCCCACTGATCCCCACAAAAGTCTTCCCTCTCACCTCTCCCTTCCCACAATAAGGAAGCCTCCATAAACCCATCAACCTTGATATCTCAGCTATTAGCAGCCATTAGTGAAGTTGGAGTTTCCTTTGTTTAACTGTGGGAAACTCATCTAAGCATTCTTATACTCACAACACCCCTTCAGCATACAAAATTGGGTATAAATATTAGGCCCAAAATAGTGTCCAGTGTGCACAGTTCTTCTTGTACCATCCCTCTGCTGGACTTCTGTGTCACCCTTACCTTCACACCCAAGTCTTCTTTGCTGCCCCGACACTCTGCTCTCCAGGACTGGTAAATATCACCCATGCTTCCCTGAATCTATCCCTCTATCCCAATCTTTCTGTCTTAATTCTTCATTAGCCTTGTGTAGTCTCCTGTGAGCGTGAGTGCATGTGTGAATGATTCTGTGTTTATTTTCCAATATAAACCATTTTTATTAACTTAAACTCAGAGTCTCTGCTTTGAGTATTGTTATACACAGGTGCAAAGATCCTGCAAGTTACCAGGCCTCTCACAGCCATACCTTTGAGCTAATTAAAATTCCTCAATTTAATATCATAATTTGAATGTCATGAGTGGATCCCCATGGACCCCACACATTCAGATAGCAACAGTACTAGTGGTAGCATGTTATTTACTAGTGATTAGATTTCACTAGTGATAAATGTGATGGTGTGCTGAAGATTTTAGGGCTTGAAAAAAGACAGCAAAAAAAAGAAGCAGCAGCAGCTGGAGTAGAAGAGAACATCATTTTGATTTCTTATTGGGGGAGGGAAGAGGAGGGGATCCAATTTCCTTCACTGCACAAGATATTCTTCTAATTACTCTAGAAAACATTGTAGGCAAAAAGATGTTTAATTTTTTTGTGCAAAACTTTTTTTTACTTCTGGGGTCTACAAAAACAGCTCAGGGGGCTGCAGGTAGCCTATGGGCTACACTTTGGCCACCCCTGCTTTATACCTTTAAAGTAAGTGGAATCCCTGAATCAGAAATATCATCCACGTTCTCCCAAGATGGTATAACCATTCCAAAAGTAGGGAAGTGGGATTCTGTACAGCACTTTGTCATTGTGTGTCATTGTGTCATTTCCAATTTATGGCTACCCTAAGGTGAACCTATCATGGGCTTTTCTTGGCAAGGTTTGTTCAGAGGAAGGTTGCCATTGACCTCTTCTGAGGCTGAGAGAATGTGACTTGCCCAAGATCACATGGACTTGCCCAAGGTCCATGGCCAAGAAGGAACTGAAACTCTGGTCTCCAGAGTCCTAAGCCAACAATCAAACCATTACACCATGCTGGCTCCCTGCATGGCACTAGTTAAAAGTTTTTAAAAATTGCTAAACTCACTTGGCAGACATGGCCACTGTGGCTAACGTTTAGCTGCTTGAGATAAGTGACAAGATGGTGCCTCTCCTCTGTTCTTCTGTAGAACAGCTGACTGGTGTGGTAGTTGCAAGTGTATTGCTCTGGTATAGGCAACCAAACAGTGTTTGTAGCTGATGTGGAAACATGCAATGAATTTCAGTAATCCTTAGAAGTGAATCAGCATGTCACACTCAATTCTAAGTACCTTTGGAGATATGATATTAATATATCTATCTAAATGCCCCAGAGTGGAGAAGAATCTGAGACAAATTATGGTTATTTGGACCACCTCTGAATATCAGGCTACCCATGTCCAAAGTGAGTCATGACTCATATCCTCAGATTTGTCCTACTTCAGGGCATGTTCTTTGTCCAAACTGAATTTCTCACAGGCACATCAAGGTCTCTAGGAAGGGAAAATACAAGATTTATGGGCAGGTGGAAAAGAAAGAGAGAGAGAGAATTCTCATTCTGTGCCACTGGATGGTTTTAGGTTTTTTTTTTGTTTGTTTGTTTTTTATGACAAAACATGTTAGCAGATCTGTATGGCTGTACCAGAGACAACACTCCGCTGTGTTCAAAGTTAGAGTTTGTTCATGAACTGGAGGTATGTGAAGATTGCCCGGAAAAGTGGTGTGGTAATAAAATACAGTGCCCAAAAGACTGTAGAAAGTCTCTTGAGAGCACAGATTTCCATTCAGGTACCTGGATAAGCAGCATTTCATCCCAGATCACAGTATGCCATGAAATGTTGTTGTCAGTGGTGACACTAGGGGGAGGGGTGAGAAGAGGCTGAACCACACCAGGTGACACCATCAGAGAGAGAGGTGACACCAGCCTTAGTAATGCCACCGGTTGTTGCCACCGGTTGCTTCTACTGTGGACAACATGCACTCACAATAACTCTAGCTAACAGATGTTTGTGTATGTTTGAGTATATGCATGCAAGATGTTCAGTGGTTTAACATTAACCCTGTTTACTTGTAGCAATAGAGCAGAGTCAGGCCTGACAAGGTCTATGCTCCATGACTTTTTCATTAGCAAAGACAACGATGTCATGATGACGACCTGCCTATCCAAATTTGCCACTCTCTGGCTTCTCTTTGCAAATGAAGATTTAGGAAGGACTCATCCTGCGCTTTCTGCAAGCGCGCTGATGACTAAAAAGCCCAATCTGAGATAAACAAGTCCGGTTGCAGAAAGCACAGCAGAAGGTTTCCTTGGGTGATGTTTCCGGATTGTGATTTTTTCTTCAAGACTTGTTTGGCATGAGTTCTCAAATAAGGCTGAAGCATTGTGGATAGTGTGTCTCCATGCCTCCCGATGTGAGGCCAGGGTGGACCATTGTTGGTGATCAATTTGGCCAAGCCTGAGGTGTTGTTTCAGGGAGTCCTTGTATCGCTTTTTTGGAGCGCCCCTCTTACGCTGACCCGTGGCAAGTTCACCATAGAATCCTATTTTGGGGAGGCGGTGGTCCTCCATCCTAGAAACATGCCCTGCCCAGTGCAGCTGTGTTCTCAATACCATGGCCTCAATGCTGGTGATCCCTGCTTGCTCAAGGACAGCAACATTCATCACATAGTCAGTCCAGTGTATATTTAGGATTGTGCGTAAACAGCGCTGATGGAAGCGTTCGAGGAGTCGTAAGTGTTGGCGATAGGTGACCCATGTTTCAGATCCATAAAGGAGGATAGACAGTACGATGGCTCTATACACACTCATTTTTGTGCTTTGCCTCAGGTGTTTATTGCTCCAGACTCTTTTGTGAAGTCTTCCAAATGCACTATATGCCTTTGCTAATCTGTGATCGATCTCTTTGTCAGTCTTGGCATCTGAGGAGATGATGCTTCCCAGGTAGGTGAACTGCTGAACGGACTTGAGCACAGATTTGCCGACGGCAATGTGGGGATGGTGGTGTTCGTCCTGTGGTGCAGGCTGGTAAAGAACTTCTGTTTTCTTCAGGTTGACTTCCAGCCCAAACAGCTCTGCAGCTGTTGCGAAGCAGGATGTTAGGCACTGCAGAGCTGCTTCTGTGTGAGCAACAAGGGCAGCAGCATCTGCGAAGAGCAATTTGCCACTATACCACTGGTTACTGAACCCAGTAAGGACATGCATGTGATTGTCCTTGGCTATTTGAATGGGAAATGCTTTCTGGGGGGTGTGGGTGTGCTTCTGCATGCAGGATCCAAAGCCCGGCTCTAAAATCATGGCTGGCACGAGAGGCAATGAATCTGATGACAGTCACATCAACAGTCCATTTGTGAAAGCACCTGGAAAGAAAGAGAAAAGATAACACTCTGGCCAAGCACTTATTTTATCAAAGCGATGGTGAGTGTGCTTTTAATGGGACTCCCTAGGAAGCCAGAAGACTAAACAGATAAGAGGGCTTTTTTGTCTAGTTTGTCACACAGTTCCCAAAATCACACTGGGGCTGACATGTGTCTCATGGTTTTACCCCCCTCTGGTACCTTTCGCTGTTCTTCATCCACCTTCTGCTTAATTGTGTCTTCCTAAAAGGCTTGACACTGTGACCTTGTTCTCTAAAAGTATAAGTCATTTCAATTGCCTTCCTTTTTTTTTCCTTCCTTTCCTTTCTTTGCTTTCTAAAACAATTTGTCTAAATAATATCAGCAGCAAAGAGCAATTCTAAAATCAAAACATTCAGTGGAAGGAGATGATGGAAAATTAAAGAGAAAATACATTTCAAAATATACACTCATATTCATGCTTGTTACCTTGGGGAATTATTGTTCTCCTGTTCTGCATTAAATTACTGTGTTGCTTCCCTCCCCAGTGACTCTAATATTGCCCTTCAATGAGATTATTATTTTTTGGCATCAGTATTTAGGATTAGGATAAACTACAAACAAACATGCAATGGCCAAAATAATGAACAAATATTCAGTGTGGTATCAAGATCACTCTGTATATATTTCACTGAACATCTACATGAAGACTTTAGTGGCTGTTAAAGCCAAGTTGTTGCAGCAAAAGGGCTAGATAGAATGAGATTTTGAAGGCAGACACAGACTGTAGCCATTAATTTATTTTCTGGAAAAATTAAGATCCACTCATGGCATGGCTTGCTGGATTTTAACGAACACGAAGCTTGGATTAAATAAAATGCTAAGCACCCTGTAGAATACTAGTATAAATCTTGTCCTGTGATTCATTTATAGATGTTTGAAGACTTGGTTCACACCACCTTTTTAAAGAAATCAGCCTGACTTGTACTTCTAAAATCAGTGTGTGTTATAATGTGTGATTCCTTAGCCTTTGCACTTTCTAAAATGTTATGATACAAGTCTTGGTCCAAAAGAAACCAAAAGGCTTACACATATTAGATTAGCATGTACAATAAAATGACATTTAAGTATAAAATATATACAAACCTGTGTATTTCACTTTAAAAGGGGAAAATTGATTTGCTCTGTTGTTTAAACTACAGACTGATGTCACAATGAGACAGAGGAGTGGGGTTGAAGAACACACACAACTGACACTGACCCAATTCCATACCCTGGGTGGTGCTATCCTCCACTTTGGTGATGCCATTTGCAAAGAGGGCAGGAAAAGAGGAAAATGATGGATGTGGCTTTGCATGCAGTCATGCACCATGTTTGAAGAAGAGTCAATGCTATTTAAACCTGGTCCTTTTCTTCTTCAGGCCTCTATGTAGCAGCTCCCCTCCCACCTTACCCCCTGATGTGATGCAAGGCTGGCTGGTCATCCTAGGAGGCCAAGCAGGGATTTTTTTACTCATTTGTGCTATTTGGGGGAGGGGGAGAGGCACGGGCTAACCAGTGCTTGGCTCTGCACAGGTTAATCAGTGGTTGGCTTAAGTTGCATTGGGTGTTGTACTGCTTGTAAATAAGTTAATTGGTCACAGTGTATCAGGGATGTGAGGCTGGTTGAAATTAGGGACATGTTGGTGTGTTCCTGGAGGCTACTTTTCAGAGACTGGCCAGGCCAGAGACCTGCCCTCTTGGGACTTGTGTGCAGGTACATCTCGATTTTTATGGCCAACCATCAGCAGCCACCCAGAGCTGTGAGGCACTGGGAGAAGGTGCTTCTAGGAAGACCTTTATAGTGTGGTTGGTGAAAAGAAATGGAAGTGTTGCTTCACTCCTTTCCCTAGACCAGGAGTATTCGTCCTGGTCTGACAGGCTTTAGGCTTTTAGGTTGTCAAACCCTGGTCTCCATAGTCCAATGCTCAAACCACTACACCAAGCTGGGTCTCTCAACAACAAAGTTGCCTCCACACTTTAGTCTCCTCTGCTGATTGTTCTCATTGGATTTAATAAACTATGTTCCCAGTTCAAACAAATCTTTGTGTCTGCTTCTTTTTATCTGCCCGCTTCCTTTCTCTCTGCAAAACAGATGTATCTCTCCATGCCTAGATTTATCTGTATATTATTCTCTGGAATAAAACACAACAAAATCCACACAACTGGTATCACCTTCAGGGATAGCACAAGACATTTTGCTCCCCCAGGCATCTGTGCTCAGGATCAGAGAGATCACCACTATCTGTAACATTATTTGAGATCCTGTATTGAACCTTGTAGGCTTTGCAGTGCCATGTCTCGTGAATAGTTGGTTTCAGAGTCAGTTACATTCGTGATCATATTGCCCCCTTTCCTGAATAAATCCCATTTATTTAAAACAAATCTTATGGTTTATTTGGCCCTGAAAGCTAATTGCCAGCCACACTTCAGCCAGCACTTCAATATTCCTTCCTGAAAATTTCTATCTACCAAGTGGTAGAATTCAAAGACATAGCCATGTTAGTCTGGAATATCAGTAAGCAAGGGGATCTTGTAGCGCGTTTGAGACTGAGAGAGAGAAAAGGGGCTTACCAGCTGATGGGGGGGGGGCTTTTTGTGGCCTGGCTGGCTTCCTGCTCCTCTGCCCCCAATCGGCCTCCTTGCGATAGCATGGTGAGTAAGGAGGCTGCCATGCTGGTCCTTCTTCTTCCCAGCAGCCTTGGTGGATGGGAAGAAGCAGGAAAGGGGGTGCCAATCAGGGCCGATCAGCCGCACCCCAATTGGCTGCCGGGAGCAGAGGGGAGGGACATCCGGCTGCATTTCCAGCATGGCTGGATAACATGGAGGCTTGCAACAGGGCTGGTATAAATAGGCCGGCCCTGGTGCAACAACTCTAGTCTGGCTCAAGGAGCTGAAGAGGACGGTCGGGGAGAGGGAGCGGAGGCCCGAGGCAGTGAGGAGCAAAACAAAGAGCGGCATGACCAGCTGCCTCAGACCCCCCCTGCAGCTAACAAGAGCCACCAGGTGGGACCAGGGCCAGATGCCCATTGGCTGTAGATCTAGTGCTGGATGAGAACCAGCCGGAGGCAGCCTGACTTGGCAGCGGATGGCCAGGGAATAGCGCCAGCTAGGTGGCGCAGATGGCTGCTGGGTTGCTGAACAGCAGGACCGCTGCCAGTGGGGCAAAGGGCCGCCAGCCCAGACTGGTGCAGCGAGTGCGGCCTGGAGAGTTGTTTGCCCCTGAGCAGCGGCAAAAAGCGGCGGGGCCAGAAGTGGTGAGTGGTGGTGGGGAAGCAGTTGCGGGAGGCGGGGGCAATTGGTCCTCCCCCTCCTCTCTCCCCCTCCCTTCCAGGTTTTTTTTTTTCCTCCACACAGGTCTCGGGCCACGAGGTCAGCTGCTGGAGGCAAATACATTTTGGGGGTGGCACCACAGGGAGCTAGGTGACCAGGAGGTGCGGGGCTGCAAGAGTGGGTGGGTGGCGCTGCACCCCTCCTCCACCTGCTGGTCCCCTGGGGATGGACGGAGCAGAACAAACCCCCTCCATCCCCCCACTGCACCACCACTGCATGCTCCACCACCCAGGGAGTGGGGAGATGGGTGATCAACCATGCCACCCAGGAAGGCAAGGGCCAAGACTAAGCATATGGCCGCACCTCCAGAGCCAGAGGTGGCCCCCACATCCCAGCAGCTGGAGCTGGTTGCACCCAATGGGATGGTGGCTCCTCGAGGGGAAGCAAGGGGCTCGGACAACCCGAGGCTCATAGCTATCAATCATAGCACAGAGGCTCGACAGCTTCACACAGCGCTCTGCAGAGATCCTCAACCCCAGTGCAGAGGCCAACAGCAGGGGGGTCCTTGCTCAAGCGGGGGGGGGGGGCTAGCTCATCTGTTAGCATGGGGACGTCCAGCGTCACTCTGGACACGGCAAGTGGCAGTGGTTGATTGCGGTGGTCCTGGTCCAGGGGAAGGAGAGGTTCCAGGGGCACCAGAGGATCCGTATCACTGGAGTCATTGGCCAGGAAATGCAGAGGTTCCCGGAAGGGAAGGAGCCCAGGCTGTAAGCAGCGAAAGTCACATCGCCATAGGGAGTCTGACTCGGATATAGAATCATCATCAGGTGAGTCTTCTGCTGGAGAGGATTGCGCCAAATTCAGGTATTGGGTAAAGGGGGCATTCAAGCCAGGCCTTACCAGTTGGGCTTTGAGGCTGCACAAGGCGTGGGGAAAAGGGGAAACAGAGAAAGCGAGTGTGGGCAAAGAGCAACCAAAAGTTGAGTTGGTAGAGGCCAAGGCCAAGGAGGATCCCCCGGGCAGCCACTTGGACAAGAAGGTACGCTCCAAAATTCTGAGGGGTTATTATGTGGATTTTTTTTCCTTAGCCCCCCCCCCACCTGGCGCGGAGGCCAGAACATACCAAGGGGACAAGAAAGATGTGGAGAAGTCCAAAGCGGACCTGGTGGGGTACATCTTCTCCAACTGGCTTGGGGGGGTACTTGGTGTTCATGGGGGGGGGTGGCCATAGTTGTCCCAGAGAGTGGCTGGCACTTGATCAAACACCTTCGCCAGGTGTTGAAGATCAGGGCAATGGCTGGGGACACGGCGGCCATCATGTACAATGAGGAATGCAGGAAGAAGGCATCCACGTCAGCAATTCACAGGTGGGATATCATCAACAGAGGGATCTGGCTGGTGGTGGTGGGGCCCAAAAAGAGAGGGCAAGGGAAGGTCCCCAGAGAGCCCAAAAAGAAGGAAGGGAAATGGATAGTTTGCTGGGAATCCAATGGCAGTAAGTATACCAGGTATCTCTGTTGTTTTGAGCATTCCTGTGAATCCTGTGGGGGAGGGTACCCAAGGGTGTCATGCTCCAGGCATCCTGGGGGAGGCCAGTCCTTTCGGACCTCCCGCCCTGCTTCAGCCGGCAGCAGAAAGGAGGCAGGGTTGGGAGCCGGTCAGGGCAACACCAAATGAAGGGGCAGTTACGGGGGCTGAGGGAGGCAGCATGGCTTATACACCTGTCAATCTGGGGGCCATGCAGCCTCTCCTCAAGGCCTATCCAAACAAGGCAGCCACCAAATACATAGCCGAAGGTTTCAAAGATGGCTTCCGCATCCCGTTCCAAGGGCTTTGTGAAGCGTCCATCTCTGGCAACCTGAAGTCTGAGCACAGCTGCCTGAAATTCTGGCTAAGAAAATTGAAAAGGAAAGGGAAGCAGGGAGAATTGCTGGTCCCTTTCAGGAGCCCCCAATGCCAAATCTGCACGTATTCCCCAGGGGAATACCGACTCATGCACCATTTGTCTTATCCCAAGAGAGCCTCAATTAATGATGCTATCCCACCTGAGCTTTGCTCAGTGAGGTATGAATCGTTGGACCACACCATACAGCTCCTGCAGAGCCAAGTGTGTTTTCTGAAAGCAAGATATGGAAGACTAATTTTATCTCTTGTTTTGATTGTGTTCCAGTGGAAGCTGACCATAGAATCATGCTAGAGGACCTACAAATGCCTAGAGAAGTTCTCTTGAGGAATCTCTAGGTCCTCCAGCACAACTATATGGTCAGCCTCCAGTGGAATCATACCATAGAATCACACTGGAAGACCTACCAATGTCTAGAAAAGTGTTTTCTCAGGTTTAAAGAATGGACCTATAGTCTTGGTTTTTCGACTTAAACAGGGAGAGGGGAGGTCCTCTGCCCCCAGCCCTCATGGAAGTTGAGGACCAACTGTATTTGCCTTCCAGAAAAAGGACAAGAGAAAGGGGGATAGCTTGCCCTCCCCCAGTAAGGAATTCCAGAGGCTGGGTGTAGCTACTGAGAAAGCTTTGCATATTTGCCATGCATTAAAGTAAACAATAAAGGCTACAGCAATAAATATATATTCTACACCAAAGGCTTTCAAACTTCAGCCACATCCCTTCAGTCCAAACCAATACTATAGATTTTACAACAAGTACTATAATATAAACAAGTATTATAGATTTTACCAATTAAGAGGGATTGGGCATGTAGGGATAACAATGAGATAGAGTGCTAGTCGAGGTTTCTCAGGTCTCTCTCTCTGGCTTTTCTTTGGAAACGAAGATTCAGGAAGGACTCATTCTGCGCTTTCTGCAATTGCGCTGATGACTAAAAAGCCGAATCTGAGATAAACAAGTCTGGTTGCAGAAAGCACAGCAGAAGGTCTCCTTGGGTGATGTTTCCGGGTTGTGATTCTTTCTGCGTTGTTGTTTCTCTTCAAGACTTGTTCGTCGTGAGTTCTCAAATAAGGCTGCAGCATTGTGGATAGTGCGTCTCCATGCCTCCCGATGTGAGGCCAGGGCAGACCATTGTTGGTGATCAGTTTGGTTGAGGCTGAGATATTGTTTCAGGGAGTCCTTGTATCGCTTTTTTGGAGCGCCCCTCTTACGCTGACCTGTGGCGAGTTCACCGTAGAGTACTATTTTGGTGAGGCAATGGTCCTCCATCCTAGAAACATGCCCTGCCCAGCGCAGCTGTGTTCTCAGTATCATGGCCTTAATGCTGGTGATCCCTGCTTGCTCAGATCACATCTATATGTAAATACTGAGAAATGGGGAAATGACAATTTCTGCCATTTGCCCATCTTGGTATGGTGCTATACAATTTAGCTTAAAATTTCCTTATGTGGCATCAGGGTGATTGATCTACGAGGCACTTTTGCTCAATCATCCTTCCTCCTCACTCCCAATAATTTTGGGTTGTTTGCCTCATTGTCACAAATATCATAGAGAATGTCATTGTTCAATACAAGTTATTTATCCCAATGTGGGACACCTTTATAGCGAGGACTGCTTAAGCTGTCTTGGACATGACACGATTTTTAATTCAGCATGAAAAGTCCATGGAATCAAAATATTCCAACTTGCTGTGTTTTGGAAAAGTTACTTTGCTAATCTGAAACTTGCAGAATCCTCTAACCACCACCCATGCTGGCTGTGAGATTCTGGAAGCTGTAGATCACAAAGTAAATTTTCCAAGTTCTGCCCACCACCACCACCATACACTGCTAATATTCTAGGAATCAGATTATATCTCCTTCATTACTTGTTTCCAAGCCAGTAGCAATCAGGGGACATGATGCAACCAGTAGTGGCTAGAGGTGGGAACACAGAAGCAGAGTTGCTATATGTCATATGCCAATCTGTGTGCACCTGCTAATGAGGCTGACATGTTTGGACGAAGCAACCCAATTTGCATTAGTCATGAAAGTGAGACATTAGCTATATGAATACTAAGAGGGACAGATGTGCCCTAGCAAGACTGCCACCTCAGACAGCCCGCTGTGCTATCAACACCAGAGAGACTGCCAGCCTGGGGAATGATATCACCTAGTCTAAGGCAGAAAGATGTGCCTAGTGATGTACAAGTAGAGAAATACTGTACACTTCATGGAGGTTATTCCAGCCTACATCATGGCAATAGGAGAGATGGAGGCAAATAAATTATTTTTCTCTGTGTTGGAAAGATGGATTTTCCAAGCCACAAATGTCATGGACTTTCTACAAACCCAGCTAGAACTGATAACCTACTAACCAATATTTCACAGATGAAAATAAGAGCCCCTGTATGAAGATGTAAAGCATGTCATTGAGCAACATGGTGATGTGATCAGAAGCATGTGGTCAAGTGCAAAAGTTGTTAACAATGAAGAACACATAAAACATAATTGTTTTAAGCAGAGGAAACCTCTGTATTTATGTATTGAACTGAGGAAAAAAGAAAAAAACTAAATCAATAAATACATACCAATATGCTACTTAGTTATGGACTAAGGAACATCTCCTGGCCTGATTCTCCCAAGTCCATCTTAACAGCCAACAGCCATATCAGGTGCCGGAGGTCAGCTGCTGATCAGGGTGCAAGGAAGATTATGTTTTCAGCCCCCCTCCCACCAGTGAGCAAGGCTGGGATGAGGAATTACAACAGGGATCCTCCTTCTGATTGTCATAGCCTCACTCGCTAGAGGGAGGGGGTTGGAACCATCATTCCCCTTGCACCCCAATTGGCACATGAAGAGATCTCATCATTCAATACACCTGCTGGCTGTTCAGGTGAGCTCAGGGGGGGGGGGCATTTCTGATCATGGCAAGAGTGCCACAATGGTGACCACATAATGGTATTGAATATGGAGCTGTTAGAGATCCATAACCACAATACAGAATGCCAACCAATATTCTAGCCTAAATCATATTGTAAGTCCTGACTAAAGTAGCCTCATTGAATCAATGGGATTTAGCTCACACAAAATACCCACAAATGCTCTCATACACATGGGTAAAGAAACACACACACGCCTTATTTTCAGAAGACACTCTAAGCTGGAAGAAGAAATTGGAACTGCTTCTTGCCTCCCACAACCATTCTGTTCCTGTTTCCCCTTTCTTCTTTGCTCAGTCAGCTTCCAAGGACTCAGAGAACCAGCCCACTCAACCCCATCCACATCTGATTGCTTGTGAAGGCATTTTCGCCCTCCCCAGCCCCTTTTTGATTGACTAATGGTTCGCCCCAGGGAAAACATCTAGTAGTTTTAATGCTGGTGGTGGGAAGAGCTCATGCTCGAGTTCAGAATCCAGGATTCTGCCAGGGTATGCAGCATAGAGTAGAACCCCCATATCCACTGGGGATTGGTTCCAAGGGGCCCCGTGGATACCAAAAACCATGGATAACAATGAACACCATTGAAAATAATGGGACTTCCAGTTTAAAATACCATAGAGTTGCCTTGGAGGACCTAGAAAATTGCTGGAGAGGATGCATTTTCTAGGAAGGCTCTATGGTAGGTGTGCTGTTTTGCGTCCTGTGGATAACTGAATCAGTTGATAATGAATCAGCGGATATGGGGGGCCTACTGTACTGGATTACCTGTAGGTTTCCAGGGACATTGCTGTGATTTTCAGGACCCTTGGAAGGCTTGTGACAGTTAGAAATCCTACTAACCATGATCCCATATTTTCCTCTAATTATTACGTAAATGAGTTGACTTAGATGTGCTAGTACTGTATTACTAGTAGCTCACATGGTAAGAACTGATAACATGATAACATGATAAAGTATCAAGTAACTTGATACTTTTTCCTTTGTATGAAATGAATATTCTAGCACTTCAGTGATCTCATCTCAATTAAGAGCAAAAAATTAAGTGTACATATGCATGAGCAAGCTACTGCACTGGCAAAACATGAAACGTGTCTCTGAAAGTCGATTAAGATTACCTGTTTTACAACTTTATATTTGCAACAATAGCACAAAAGTGCAGTTGGCATTTTTGTCCTTATCTGGTGAGTGTGGACTGAAACAAACCAAACATGCAACCCAACTCTTCTCAATCTGTTGATTTATCTTCCATGATAATTTCAAATATTTGACTTAGGCTGCTGATACACTGCAGAAATAATGCAGTTTGACACCACTTTAATTGCCATGGCTCAATGCTATGGTATTCTAGGTTTTGTAGTTTTGTGAGATATTTAGCTCTGGTGCCACAACAAACAAATCCCAGGATTCCATAAGATGGAGCCATGTTAATTAAAGTGGTGTCAAACTGCATTATTTCTGCAATGTGTCAGTACCCTTAGGAGATTACCACACTGCACTGTTATAGTGCTTTTGTTCCATTTTAACCACTCTGGCTGCCTCCTTCAAGAGCAGACCTTTTAAAATTACTATTTTAAACAGTTTGCTGCCATTGTAGCTACAATTTTTAAAAATAATTCTTTACTAACTCAATATCAAAAGTAACTAAATACTTAATTTTAGTTACTTTTTAATGTCAAAATCATGACTAAGTAGTGATTGTGAACTGTAATCACAAATCTGACACTACGAGGACTGTCTATTAAATAACAAGACTGTGTTTCTACCTTTCAGACAAATCAAGGAGAACTGATTGTGAACACTTGAATGGTGACCTTGAACATATCTGAACCTGTATGACAAACATCAACACTCTTGGCTGTTCAGTTAATTGTCAGTTGTCGTTTAAAGCAGCTGAATTGTCTGTTGTGCACTGGAAAAATGCTAAGTTTAAAAGTCAAGCAATGTGACATTCTGCAGCAACTTGAGGCAGACCCAAACCTTTTTCAAAAAAATCATCACTTGTGATGAAACCTGGATCTTCTAGTATGTTCCTGAGTCAAAATGACAGTCAATGCACTGGAAAACACCATCATCACCAAGAATGAAAAAGCACATCAAAGCAAGTCCACGTTCAAAACTGTGCTCATTGATTGGTTTGTTTTTTATATCAAGGACATAGTTTTGGCAGAATGGGTCCTAGAAGGCAGAACAGTGAACCAGCATTATTATAAGGAAGTTTTGAGAAAGCTGAGAGAGTCAGGGAAAAAAGGCCAGAACTGTGGGGAAATGGTTTCATTCATCATCAAGACAATGTGTCTGCTCACACAACACTTTCTGTGAAGCAGTTTTTTGGCTGATAAATGCATTACTACACTTGAAAATCCTCCATATTCACCAGATTTGGCACCATGCAACTTTTTTCTTTTCCTTAAAGTGAAATCAGTGCTTAAAGGAACATGTTTTGAGTCAATTGATACAGTAAAGAAGAAAAACAGCAGATGTGTTAACAAGCTGACAGAAACTGATCTGCACCACACCTTCAACCAGTGGAAAACAAGAGTGCTTTCAGTGTGAGAGTGTCAACATGGAGTATATTGAAGGAGACAAGCATTAGAATTGTAATACATATAAATAAAGATGGGTGTATTGTATCAGTCTTGTTATTTAATAGACAAACCTCATATTACCACAAATTTAATTCATCCCCTGATCAACTTTACTGGATATCAGCTGCATCGGGAGAAGGAGGGCCAGTCTGCCAATGACTGGAGCATGGTTGAATGATGTTTCCATCAGGTTTTGCATGGTTGGGCTGGTGCTGCCCCAGAGTTGTTTTTTTCTGTTCACTCGTGCATACAAATACACATATCCCAGAGGACTGTATTGCTGGATAGGCTAAGATACATTTATCCAGATAGGCACAAAATGGGGGGGGGTGTAAAAAGTGCCCGAATGGTGTCCCATCCACTGGAAGCCCCACTCCTGGCTTTGTTCTGAAGCCAATCTGCGGCTGCCATATGGCCAACTGCACCATGACTATGGGGTGTGTATGGGATTTTTGCCCATGTAGCCAAGCCCTGTGATATTTTTCTTCCTTTAAACTTTTTTTGAATTTAATAACAGTCTCTGGCTCAAGAGTGCACAAAATGCACACTGTTGAGCATAGGGTGTCTTGAAGATGTCTCATTCATGGGATTGCTATAAGTTCAGGCCAACTTGAAGGCAGTTAACACACACACATCATGGTCAATTTAGTTCCATTTAGTTCAATATCAATAGTCAATATCATAATCAATGTCATGCTAAGTAAATCCTATATGTTTGTCACACACACGCGCACACACACACACACACACAGAGTAAGTGCTGCCTATGGGTGAGAGATTCAGATCAGAAAAATACAGTATTTTTAACTGCCATCAAGTTGACTTTGATTTATGGTCATGCACTGAATGAGAGACTTCCAAGACACCCTAGCATCAACAGCCCTGCTCAGGTCCCGCAGGCTCAGGGTTGTGGGTCCCTTGATTGAGTCTGGAGATTATCAGATGCTCTAAATATGGCGTCATCATGACACCAGGAGATCGCTAAAGGGCTTCGCTTTCAGATGATGTCATTCCCCTCCCATAATGCTCCCGATCAGCTGTCGTTACTCCAGCCCACTGCTTTTTATTGACTGGCTAAGCCATCAATGGATCCCTCATTCCATTTATGCCATGGAATTGACAGTGAGTGAAAAGGTGCCCATTTCGCTGGCGCAATCCCATCATCAATGGGAGGTCCATGCCAGAACACTTCCTGGCAAGATTGGGATAGCCAGGCAAGTGATATGCTTTCTTGTATCCTCCCGAGGTTACTTGTAATGTTTTAGGGGTGTCTTTGTGCTTGGTGTTATTTGGGGGGGGGTTATTTTTATTTTTGAATTTCCCACGGTGTCATCTTCTCGCGAGAACAGCCGGGATTTCAATCCAGGAAGTGAAAGGAGCTCCATTACAGCTCCTTTCACTCCTGGGCAGCCATGAAGATGGCAATAAGGTAGGTCTGAAAAGTTTAGTAACTGTGCTGGGAGAGGTGCAGGAGAGGGGTGAGAGAGGAGATTGTGGGATGGGAACACTTTTTTTGTTCCCATCTGATAATCTCCAAAATCCATCTGGAATGCAGTCTTCTTCTCTTCCTATTGCCTTCTACCTTAACAAGCATGATTGTCTTTTCTAGTGAGTCATGTCTTCTCATTATATGGCTAAAGTATCAGTTTAGTCATCTTGGCTTCTAGAGAGAGTTCAGGCTTGACTTGCTCTAGGACCCGTTGATTTGTCTTTTTAGCAGTCTGTGGTATCCATAGAACTCTCCTTCAACACCACGAATGAGTTTGTTTTCTTCCTATCAGCTTTCTTCACTGTCAAGCTTTCACAATCATATATAGAAATGGAAAATACCATGGCATTGGCAATTCTAACTTAAGTATTCAATGATATATCTTGATACTTGAGGATCTTGTCTCGTTCCTTCATAGCTGCCCTTCCAAGTCATAGTCTTCTTCTGATTTCTTGACTGCAGTTTTCATTCTGACTAATGACTGAGGCAAGGTATGGAAAATCCTGAACTATTTCTATGTCTACTTTAAAGTTATGTAAATCATCTGTGGCCATTATTTTTCTTTTCTTAATGTTCAACTATAAACCTGCCTTTCCACTTTCTTCCTTGATTTTCATCAGTAATTGTTCCAAGTCCTTGCTGTTTTCTGCTAGTAGTATGATATTATATGCATATATTAAATTGTTGGTGTTCTTTCCTCCAATGTTCATACCTCCTTTGTCCAAGTCTAATCCTGCTTTCTGGATATGTTCAGTGTATAGTAGGACCACCGTATCCATTTATTCATTATCCACTGATTCAATTATTCATGGGACACAAAACAGCACACCTACCATAGAGTCTTCCTAGAAAATGCATCCCCTCTAGCCATTTTCTAGGTCCTCCAAGGCAACTCTATAGTATTTTAAACCGGAAGTCCCATTATTTTCAATGGTGTTTGCTATCATCCACGGTTTTCAGTATCCACTGACCAATCCCCAGTGGATACGGGTGTCCTACTGTATAAGTACAAGTTAAACAGATAGGGTGATAAAATGCAGGCTTGCCTGACCCCCTTGCTAATTGGAAACAATTCCGTTTCTCCGTATTCTGTTCTAACAGTAGGCTTTTGTCCTAACTATAGGTTACACATCAGGGCAATCAAATGTTGTGGCACACCCATTTTTTTAAGAGCCAGCCACAGCTTTTCATGATCTACACCATGAATGGCTTTGCAATGCTCAATAAAGCACAGGCTGATCTTCTTCTAAAGTTCTTTGGTGTACTCCATAATCCAACATATGTTTGCAATATGATCACTAGTGCCTCTTCCTTTACTGAACCCAGCTTGGTCATCTGGCATTTCTCACTCCACAGATGGTTAAAGTCTTTATTGTAGAATTTTGAGCATCATTTTGCTTGCATGGGAAATTAATGCAATGGTCCTGTGGTTACTGGAATCTTTGGTATCCCCTTTCTTGGGATTGGAATGTATATTGAGCATTTCCAATCTGTGGGCCATTGTTTTGTTTTCCATATTGGTTGACAGGTTTTAGTTAGAACTAGAGTCAATTTTGTCTTTGTAGCTTGAAGCAGTTCTCTTGGTATGCCATCTGTTCCTTTCTCTCAAGTGCTCTTGAATCTAGCTTCCACCTCACTTTCTAAAATTGGAGGTTCATCTTCATATGGTTCTTCCTCAAATGAATCTGTCACACTTTCTTCTCTTAGCAAAGTGAGTTTGGAATTTACCTGAAGAAGGCCAAGCCAGCATGGCATAGATTTCTTGATGGAGTAGGCTTTGGTCTATAAAAACTATGAAATCTCAGAAGCCACAACTACCATGGCAGCTGATTATTATTGAAATAATACTCCCCCAAACACCAGTGTGAAATTAGTAGATTCTGGAAGTCTGGGAGCTTGAGGGTTTTCCATTGGGAGTTGAGGATGCAAAAATGGGGCTGTGGCACATGAAACCATGGGCTGCACTTTCCCCACTCCCAGTTTAATGTCATACTATGAAATTAATAAACTCCATAAAGAAGGCATGTCTACCACAAGGGCAATTGGGCAGGGAAGAGACAGTCATGAAAAAGTAACTTTGTTTGACTGGAACTCCCACAATCCTGGGGGCTATAGTCCAAAAAAGTAACTTTTAAGCATTGGCATAGTAGACTTTGGTAGCCAAAGAAGATGGCTGAGTCAGCCTATTAATATGATCAAGAATCATGAAGTACTATGGGAAAAGACATCCATCCATATGATGAATGAGCCTTGCTAGTGAACTTTGTAGCTCAGTAGGGATTCAGATTGGGCCTAAAAGAGTCTATCATGCTGTGACATTTGCTCTCAAAAGCTAAAGGAAGATCTTTTTCCTTCCGCATACAAGGTAAAACTTAGAATCCTATGCTAAAGGTAGAAGAGCTTTTTGGAGCAGTGGTCTAAGTGTTGGACTATGACTCTGGAGACCAAGTTTGAAATCCCTGGGAGGCAAAGACAACCCGACTCTGAATGAATCTTGCCAAGAAAAGTCTGTGATGGGTTTGCCTTGGGGTCACTATAAGTTGGAAATGACTTGAAGGCAAACAACAAGAAGAGGAATGGAAGGGAAGTGCCAGTGGTAAAGGAAAGGCTTACTGCATGCAGTCACTTGTGTTGTGTTTTCATTATTTTTTCTCATATTCTGGGACTTTAGAGTTCCACACAAGTTCTAAGGCTGGGCCCCAGTAAGTGAGCCTTTGTTTAGTTTGTACCCCAAAGGAGGATGCCAGTAGATGAGAGCATTTAAATGGGCTTTTTGAACATGCCTCATGCGATACTTTCAATGTGGGAGTAATTTCTTCTAAGAGGTTTCAGGACTACCACCTTTCTCTTCCATGTGTAATACAGCTGACTTTGTGCTGCTTTCTGGCATGTGAGAATTCTTTGAAAAATGTTAATGGATAAAGAAGAGCCTGTAAAGAGTAACTTATTTCATTTTCAAAGGGCTTTTGAATAAGTCACACACAGGAGACTATTAAGAGACCTTGTAACCAAGGAGCGTGGTAAACCTTAAAACACTAGTGAAGGAATGGGAAGGAAAAGCTATGAATAAATGGTCAATTCACCATAAGGAGAGAAGAAAAAGGTTATTATGGAACACCCCAAGGATTGAAAGCTCCTGATATCCAATGTGCTATGTCAACAACCTGTCAAAATCATTTTATTAAAAATTTCTGTTTGTGTCTCATACAAAAAGTACCAGACGCCAACAGAAGCTGCTTCAAATCTCTCCCCCACATATATCTCTCTCTTTGTTACATGCAGATCATCTCCATTTTAAAAGTTCACATATATCTTACCATTTGAAGTATGATGATGTCACTTGGTTTTTTTTCTACCATGGACATGTGGTATAGGACCATAATGAACATCAAAAGGAATCTGTTTTTGCTGGGTTATTTCACACATGACCTAATTTAAATTTTATTGCTCTGTGTAAGTTCTCTTTTAAGTTTGAGTCTCCATGAGGCTGGAGCCATCTTAAGCCATCTTATCTTTGTTTAGCCATCTTTCCTGCAACCATGCCTTGATGTTCACCATGCAGCCTCTTACCGCTATAGTCTGGGTGAGTTTTCCTACCCTAAATACCATTAGTTAGTTAGGAACCTCTTTTTAAAGTTTGTTTTAGTATGTAGATTGAGATTGATATACCTTCAGTAAACTTTTGATTTGCATTTTAAACTGACTCCTTTGTTTTGTAATGAGTCTAATTTAACTGAGTTATCTCAGACCTCTGAACACACCTTTTTTAAATGTTAATTGAGCTTTACCAGTCTGCATTCCTAAGTTGCACTCTGCATGAATTTAAAAGTTAAATGATTTTTAACTCTCTTTTTAAAGAAGATAATTCTTGTTGCTTTTAAAAGGACTAGATCCTGGAATTGTTTTAATACAATTTTATTTTTTAGACTCATTACTCCTACAGTTCTATGCTGTCATAGTGGACTGTGCTTAGTCCACATGGCAATCCCGTGAAGACAAATGCTCACCTTATGAAGACAGACACCACAAAGAATTGTTGGACATGGCTAATTCATATATCCTTGTTTGTTAATGACAGTTATGAGAAAGGATGGGTGATATATTTATGCAGTTGGCATTTAACCTTTTAAATCCATGCATTCCCCAAGATTACAATGTAGATTTCTGCCAACTCCAAGCAACCTACAGCAATGTATGTATTTGAAATGGGACACAGTATGCACACAAAAATGTGTGTATGTGAAACAATGTTTAATACCCAAGATGTATATTTTGAAAAGTGTAAACAAGACAGTTTATTCAATAGAAACATTGCTTTAAAAAATGCATACAAAACATGTATATTTGGGGCAGGGGAAAGTCAATGAAAATATTATCAATTTTTTGCAGAACAGAAAAAAATAAGAATAATTTGCAATCCAGTGCAGAAACAGGATGGAATGAACTTAACCATGGCAAAATGAGAACCTAAGCACAACTGAACGTGATAGATGGGGTTTTTTTTCAGAGACTAAATGTTCAGTTAATGCCTTCCCCATGAACTGCAGATGCTCTAAACCAGAAACAGCCAGAAATTGGGTCTACTGGTATATCTCTAGATGACTTCCAATAGAGCAACAATGATTTCTTACTCCAGTGGTTCCCTTTTCACTTCTCAGTTAGGCTGCTAAAATCAAGAAAAAAATCTTGGGGGAAAATAAGGGCAGATTTGTTTGTGCAAGGATTTGTGTGATATCTGGTACTGAAAGCAAAATCCTGGGCTGAGCAAATGTTTCAAGGCACCTTGATTCAACACCTAACTTCCTGAATCACATTTATGTACCTGGCTCCAACTGATGGACCTTGAGGTTCTAGTGAAAAAAAGCAAGTAGATCTCTCATGCCTAAACCTTACTGGCTGAAGGATTCCCAGATCTTCCACATGGGTAATAGGAACAGAAGTGGTTTCCTTATGGGTCCTTATGATTTCATTTCTACCCTGGTTTGTTCTCAGATTTGTCTTTTTAGTAGTCCATGGTATCCATCGAATAGCAACACATTTGAAATTTTGATTTGGGATTACAATGTAATATGGTGAGGAAAATATTATTTGGGGGCCATCACAATAGTATAATCTGCCTTAGTGTGAAGGAGCAGGGATTGGATTGGAGCACTCCTGAGAGTTTCCAATCACCCTGCACTCTTACAAGTCTATTAACTTAAATGCAACTTGACACGAGCTCACCACAGAAATAAATCTGCAGATGAAACTCTCTCACAGGCCATATATTATGCCTGCTCTAACAGGATTAAATATTTTTTTCACCTTGATGACCCTAAGTAGCATGCAGGGTTTTTTATAGGAGAACCAGCCAAAGATGATGAAAAGGTACATCCATGGATTTAAAAAAGAAAAACCCAAGAACATTTAGATACCAAGATTGCAATCTCCATTGAACTGAGTGGTGCTTACTTCTGAGAGTACATGCCTAGGATTGTATTGAAAGGCATTGTATTGTTGTGTTTCGGGCTAAAGAAGGAACAGCTTTCTGAACTGGCTTAGAAAGCAAGCTCTCTTTGATAAGGTGTGTACATTATAATGCAGCTGGATATAAATCATACTCAAAAGAAGCTCACTTTGTCTCCCCTTATTTTTCAATATTTTTACTTTGGTTAACAGATGTTTCTTTGGTACTGTAACATACTTTATAATCTACACATGTGTTAATTTGACTAGCAGTAAAGTTGACACACTGTGCTGTACCTACTGTGTACTTAACAACTACAGATGTGTAATGCATGTTACACACAGAATAATTAACACCTGCAATGTACAGCCTTGAAATATTTTAAATGTACAGAATTTGGATCCAGTTTCTTAGATAGCTTCTGAGCATACATTCCAATTATGCCAACTGAAGGATCATTTGAAGTCCCATATGTAGTTGCACTCTAATATTCAGGACGGAGCCGAAGAGAGGGGGAATTAAAAACTTAATTAGAGATCCTTCTCATCAGCCAGCATGAAGTCATCAACCAATAACTTAACCAAATTTGTATGCTTTTCCAAAGCTTTCTTTTATATTAAACAATCCCTTTTAATCCATCAGGAATCAAATCTGAGCTATCAGTTCAATGAGTTACAGAGTACAGGAATAATTGCCTTCAGTCTCACCAGTTTACTTTATTATGTAGCAAAATGTCCATTATTAGGAAGGGTGAGGAGGTGTATTCTAAAGGGAAAACAGGGTTCCTTGAGTATGTAATGTATTGTACCTCTCACACTACAGTTCCTGTTGGCATAGGCCAGGATTGTGTCCTGCTAAGATGAACATGAGATATATCAGGACTTTAACTAAGAGGTTTCTTGTGTCTAAACTTAGCTTTCTGATTGACTGCATATGGATGAGGGAAGAAGGGTGGAAACGCTGCAATAGAGCCAGTGGTGGCTGATGGATTCCATGAAGGTAGAACCTTATCCCAAAACTAGGTTCAACTCCATAGATTAGTCCTTTCAAGTTTAGCCTAAAAGATGGAGTGGATTTACCACCCTAGAGATATGGATGCCACCCACTGCCACTAGATAGAGCATAGGCTTTGTATGCACAAGCTCCCAATTTCAGTCCATAATATCCCCTTGTAGGTCAATGAAGTGCCTTTTCTGAAATATTGGGGAGTAGGTACAAGTCAAAGTAGATACTACAGAGATGAACCAATGCTGTGGCTCAGTATAAGACAGCTTCCTATATTGGTTGTGACCACCCTGTGTCTTAGAGCCTTACTGTACTCAAAGAAAAGTGGCAAAGCAGCAGGAACGTTCCATCTTTCCTGCTCCCTTATTGCATGACATCAGCATTCTTTTATTCCAGTCCTGTGGGAGACTGAGGTAAAGCCACATCTTTTTGCTAACCAGAAAACTCCATTTGCAAAAAGATGTGGTTTTACCTCAGTACCCCATGGGACTGGAATGAAAGAATGCCAGAAGAATGCCGACGCCATGTGGTAAGGCAGCAGGAAAGATTGAACATTTCTGCTGCTTTGTCACTTTTCTTTGGTGTGCAATAAGGTTCATAGATACAGCATTGATTTTACTCCCACTTCCAGGCTGTCCACCATGGCATATTTCTTCCACTATTCCTCCTAGAGAGAAATTAAAGCAGTTCCACTTGGAGAAACATTTGGGATGAGTGGGGAGCAGGTTTCCTCAGAGTTTGTGCCTCTCAAATTATAACCCATTTGTTTTGGGCCCATACAACTCAGAGCCACAAACAAGGAAGATGCCATGCATACATCCCCCTCCTAGATTTCATTTTTTCAGTAGAGGATGAAAGAGTGCAGGAATTGATATCTATATACAGTATATAAAACTCTTGGGTATGCACATGGCCTTAGGTATGTGGGTATGTTGCAGTTTATACAGTATATAAAACTCTTGGGTATGTACAATGGGTTTAGGTATGTTGCCTCTTTCAGTGTGCTGATTGGCCACTTAGGATCACTCCTGTCACTCCTTCAGTCAAGCACCACCCACATGCAACCCACCACCCACATGCAAATTCCCTCTCCACCTCACAATCCACTCCTGCCACTCGTGGGCAATCTGCATACTGGGAGTGACCAAACAATGTGCTACAGTGTTGGCTATAGTTACTAAGGTTGCAGGCCTTTCCAGTTCACCAATGTCTCAGGGCTCCACAATTCCCACTTATGATTTAAGTCTACACAGTAATATCATTTCTACTCCCACTGCAACAGGACCCAGGCAGTCAACTGGCGGCAGCGGTGGCAGGAAGCCTCTGCTGCCACTGTGACGGGACCCAGGCAGTCAACTGGCGGCAGCAGGATGCCACTGCTACTGCTGCAACAAGACCCAGGCAACTGGGCATGAGGTCTACCAGGCATTGGGAGGGGGTGTTTTTAACATCATATGGTACTCCGGGTCCAGCTAGTATGTATATGAGAGAGGTACTCCAATTATGAGGTTAAAGGAAAGGTAAATGCACTGCTCTGAGTGCATTCATTTGCATTCACATCTGGTGAAAAACGATTTGGGGTGTCTGTGATGTAAATGAATACATAGCTAGAGCAGCTAAAGATGTTACAAGTCAGGAAGGTATAACATGCTTTTACAGTCTAGGTTTACAATTTCATGAGTTTCTAGATATTGTTACTGGTTGCAAAGCAGTTTTATTAGCCAGGCCTGTAGAATAGCCAGTTGGGAAGCATAATTTATAGCCCTGCACTAAAATGATATTATGTTGGTTGAAAGAGGCTTTTTTAAGAAAAACAAAACAAAGCTTGGAAACATTATGGCTGAAATCCGGTTGGTGGCATATGTTCTTGGAGATAGAGAATCCTCATCTGGCTCAGCCTTTTTCTGTACCGCCTACGTGTTTTCAGGTTGGATGCCCCACCATGGCCATTCAGTAGCCAGGAAAGGATGGGGGAGTGGCCAGGCAGCAGCTGACTCTGGTCCAGCCCCAATGGATAAATTGCCAGATAACCTCTTGGACCCATCGGGGGTCCCCTGCAGTCCAGGAGGATGTTGTATGACCACTACCATCCTGTCCTACACTGAATGCTTGGGCAGGGGCACCCAGCCTGAAAACAGGTAGGTTGAGCACATCAGGGAGGGTGCATCACTACATTAGGTGGGGCTTTATACTCTACCACAGGGGTGGGGAAAGTGCAGCCTGCAGGCCATATGCAGTTCTTGGCATCCCCAAGTACAGCCCTTGAAGTCCTTCCAAAGCTCCCATTTTTTTTAAAAAAAAAAATTGAGCTGATTTTCAAGTGATTTTTTTTTTTGCCTAAAACCTGCCCAAAATGTGCCCAAACCATAGCATATTGCTTCCCCCAGCCCTTCAAATCCCTCCAAATGCCCCCAAAGCACAAAGGAAAGCTTAAAAATTGGCCCCCAAGTCAGCCAAGATTGCAGTGAGAAGCGATGTCACATCATGTAGAGTGTGCCAAAATGTGTCAGTGTGTCCTGCCAGGTGGGTACAGGGTGAAAAATGACCCCTTCCTCTGAGCAGTTGCCCAGCCCTGCTCTACCAGAATGATGTGGGATTACAGCCTACTTTTTTGTACTACTGCTTCTAGAATGTTCCAGTCAGCATGGGCATTGGTCATGCTGGCAGGGGAAGTCTGACAGTTGTGGGACAAAAATTATATTTCCCAAACTCTGATTCTGAATATTACATTGTTACCATCCCTATTTCTCAAAACCTTTTAAAAATGATACCTGACACCAGTGAGGATTTGCCTTCCTGAACCCTTGCCTTTTGACATGATACCAAGCTTTCTGCCAACCCCTAACACAGACCATCTTCCTCTTTGTCTACTCCTTAATCTGCTTCCAGCAGCCAAGTGAAGAAAGTTTTGACCAGGGAATGAAAGCAATCCTAACAAATGTTCTTTCCATTTGTCATGGAAGAACAGGATGTTAGATAGCTGAGTATTTTCTAGCCCTTTAATTTCCAATGTATTTGCAATCCCATTACTGGAAAAGTTAATGACAAAATTAATCTAGTTACTAACATGTCTATGCCTCTCTTCATTGCCAGAGAACACCTTTGATGCCAGCTTATGGTGACATATTAATTGGGAGGCCTCATAAGCTGATCTTCTCAGATGGGCAGTAAACTGCTGTATCCCTACAACAAACTATGGAAACCTTCCTTAAACACAAGAGTGGCACAGGAATAAATAAATAAGAAACCTCCGTTGTACAGCCTCATTGAAATCAAAAATGTTTTGGGCTCATAGTAGAGATTGATTGTGACCCATTTGTGTCAATCAAGGACACGGAACTTGGCTGGATGTCACAATCCTTGGCCGAATTTCACACCCCTTTGCCTTGGCCAATATGAACACTGGTTAGTAAGCCACCACTACTTGGTTCTCTACCCCAATGCAGATCTCTCATATTGCGATTGGGGTTGAAACAACCGTGACATCAGTTTCATGAGACTGTGAGGATTTTATATGGATTTCCACTGAATAGGCTACATGACAAAATGGCTTGGAAAGCCCAGTTTCAAAAACAAGATGTTATATGATACAGAGGCAGTGTCTCCTCCTCACTTTTACATTTCCCAGATCTTAGGGAAAAAACCCTCTTATTTATTTATTTTTTGGTCTAAATATTGTAGATTTGCCCCTATTCTCAGCCCGCATTTATAGTCCAAAAAAGCAATGTTTGCCAGATTTATCCCTTCCTTCCTTCCTTCCTCTTCTTGTGGACTAGTAAAAACAAAACAAAACAAAACAAAACTAACAACTGTAAGAAAGAATTACCTTTAATATTTGTGGGATTTTAAATTCTTTGTAATAATTCACCAAAACCAAACTAGGCTGAAAACGAACCAGCTACCCCTATATCTCACATCTTTTGGGAATAAAATGGGCTTTCAGTTACTGGTGCTAATTTGTCAGGGTTAAAATCGTGTTACATGCTTAGCTGGGAATAAGCCTGATTGAACTCAATGGGTCTTACTTCTAAGTAGCTATGCATATGTTTGCACTGCAGATACCAGAGCAATTCTGTGAATATATACACCAAAGCAAGTGCCACTGTTTTTAATGGTGCTTGCTCCTAAGTAAGCATATACAACATTGCAGCCAAAGCCTCTAATTCTTACCAAGTAGATTGGACAGTTAATAAAAACAGCATCCTGTTGATCATTTTTGCTTTCTCACCTGGAAGTTTTCTCCCTGGGAATGGGGACAGGGGAAAGAGAACCACTCATTCACGCTGTGGTCGTGCGATTACAGTGGGAAATGGTTTCAGATGCTTTTAATACCACCCAAAAGTCAAAATTAAGGATCTATTGATGACTTATCCCATGAATAAAAAGTGATGCCTTATTCATGCCTGGCACACATGCTTTCCACAGGAGGAGGACGACATCATCTGATAATTTAATCTGGTAATTATATTATCATGTCGTTATGATGAAATTTTTGCTGCATCTGATAAATTCCTAAGTCCCAGTGTATACAGGACAAATTTAATGTTGTTCATCACCTGTTTCTGATAGCTTATTCTGTATAAATCCTTTTCTTTCTGTCTCTCTCAACACAGAGATGAGCCAAAGAAATAGGGTGGTTATTTTGATCAAATAAAGTGTGTTTTTCATGTAATCATTAATTTGTCATGTCTGTTTTACCTTAATTTAATTATAAGAACATCGAAAAATGTAATACATAACTAAGCCCTTAAGGTCAATTAATCTATTTGGATTGTAACAAATATAATTTTTATTAGCTCAGCTTATTTGGCTAGTAACAAGTCTAACCTTTCAGCAGACATTACAGACTCTGAATTATGGTCTATTTTATGTAAAACCAGCATTTAGTTCAATAAAAAGAAAGTTCTTTTATCTGTCATTGTGTAAGAGAATTGCTGTATTAATGAGCATGCAATATGCACTATGACCATTACCTAAGAGCGAGGTTCATTTTCCCCGGGCTGTGACTGGGAAAATGCCCAGGTAAAAAAGAACAACCAAATCCAGGTCAAGGTTTTTCTTCTTCTTTTGGAAAATCCCCAAGAGGAAATTGTTGCATTTTTAACAGAATTCTTTCTGTTCCCCCTGCTCCACCACTGCAAAATAAAAATCACAAATGGAAAATACCTCCCTCCCCTATTATGGACACAATTTTCTCTCAATGAATGCCTTATTACATATTGTTAAAACTCCTTTTTAAAATTGTGTGTGTGTCTAACTAGCTAGCAGTCTCCTGGCATTTTCAACAAAAGCTTCTCATTTTATATCTCACTCTCACGCACACACAAATGGACTCTCCTCTTTTTCAGGACTTCCGTATATTTTTTCAAGATTTTACATCACATTCTAAGTTTTGATAGAATCAAATTTATGTTACAAAATGCCCAGGGTTTTTTTTAACTTTCTATTTAGTACATTAGTATGATGTTTGCTTTTGGATTGGTTCTTGGACTGCATTCAATTATTCCTTTCCTCAAACAGAGGAAGTTCTTGTGTATGTGGAAGACTCTTCAAAGTAGTGGAGAGCTCTGTTAATAAAAGAGGTAGGTAGGCAACCCCCTTCTCCTCCCAGCACATTTCATGCTGCTGTGAAGCGCCTTCAGCTCTTCCAAGTAGATTTTCGATGGTTGAGGGTAGTACTTGGAAAAGTTACTCTTTTGGATTTCAGCTCCACCATGGCCATGCTGGCTGGGGGACGCTCAGAGCCGTAAGTACAAAGTGGTAACTTTCCCAAGTTTCAGTTGAGAAGGGAGGAGAAATAAATGTTAAGCACCTCTCCTCCTTTTCTTTGGGGAGACATGGATCAAAAATCCCTGCCTGAATGGAAGGGCAGAATTGGATCCAACCTGATATGTTTAGCTATATTAAGCATAAGCCAACTGTGGGGCTCACCCCTCAACAAACCAGAAGGCAAAGGGTGGTATCCAATGGACCACTAATGCTACAATCCTATACGCTGGGGATGGGAACCATGCAGCCCTCCAGACGTTGTTGCATGCAAGTCCCACCAACCCTAAACCAATTTAATTTAAAACTGTTTAAAATACTTGAAAATATGGTAATGAAGATAAAAATACAGCACATTCCATTAAACGACCCTACTGCAACAGCCAGTTAACATCAAAGGTCTTTGGCTGCTACAGAAAAAAAGCAGAGAGATGGGGCCAACCTGCCTCCCATGGGAGGGAAGTTCTTAGTTGGAAGTAACAACTAGATATAGGTCATAGGAGCTACCAAGGCAAGTGCTAGGGCTTGTCTAAATGAGAAGAAATAATGCTCATACCTGCTCATTACAGCAAATTTGCAGCAACATCATTTTGTTTCCATGGTGTCTTTCAAAAAAACAATAGGCTGCAAAACTCTCCACACCTGACAGTCACATGGCCACGAAGTAAGATGGTGACTGTGTTATATTTTTGTGGTCAGGGGTGATCAGAGGAGTGAAGGGAACCTGGCAGCACCTGGAGATGACAAGGAGGGTGGCCACTGTGAGGAACAGGAGGAAAGACCAAGCTGCTCACCCTTCATTTATCCCAGTGGTGGTAGCATCCAAATCTGGCTGCAATTAAAGGGATGGGAGGAGATGTCTGGCCAGCTGGTGGTTGTGAACAAGGAAGAGGAGGGTGGTTCTTTGACACTCCGGCTTCATCCTGCCTTCCTGGGTTCGGCTGCTCCTTCTTTTATGCCTGTCCCACACCATGCAAAGCCCACTGACATTGAGCTCAGCAGATGCAGGACAGGCATGAGAGAAGGAGCAGTCCAGCCCAGGAAGGTGAGATGAGGCGCCCTCCTCCTCCTTGTTTGCATCCATCGGCTGGCCAGGCGGCTCCTCCCATCCCTTTAATTGAAGCCGGATTCAAACAATAACAATAGGATGTGTGCAGGGCTGACAACGATAGGATGGGTGTATCCAAAAAAGCAACCAGTTACCAGCAATTAATACACAGTTTGGGAGTTTGACCAAGATAAAGCCCAAAAGACCAGGAAAGCAGCCAACTCTCCATGATAGCAAAGTCAATTAAGTGGAGTCAGATAAGGTTTGAAACAAGCAAGGTTCAGTTTCTTGAGCAGCAGCAAAAACAGCAGGAAGGCACACAGAGAAGAGTCCAGAATATAGTCCAAGGGTCAAAGCTTACAGAAGGCAGCATAGTCCAGAAGTCGGTCCGTGGGTCCACAGGGTCAGGCAACAGTTTAGTCAGGAACAGTCCAAGTTCTAAACACGAGTCAAGGCAACAGGAGTCAAGGCAATGAAGTCAGCAGGAAGCTTTCTCCGGGAAGAGCAGGTGATCTCTGACAAACCCTCCACATTTCCCCAAAGCATATATATAGGAATCAAGGCTTTGTCAGGTGCGTCTTGACAAGCAGGTGTGTCTCATAAAGTCTCAGTGATTTCCTTTGAGCTTCCTTTTGAGATCATTGTTGGCTGTATGATGGTGGAGGTAAGTTCATCTCTTCTTCATCATCCTTATCTGAATTGGAAGGACTCTCTGCTGGGACTGGTGCCAACCCAGTAGGGTCAAGCTCTTCCTCTGCTCAAGCCTCCAGGTTGACAGGGTTCTCTGCTGACACAGGTGTAAATAAACCTATGCCAGGGTCCATAGGGCCAGTCCCTGCCACATCCTCCAACTGGCTCTCCTCCTGTTCATTGCAGTGGCCACCTTGAAGAATTGACAGTTCAAAGAAGTGCACAATCGCTAGCGCAAAAAGCACTTCCAGGAGCTTATAGAATCATAGACTCATAGAACTGCAGAGTTGGAAGAGACCACGAGGGCCATCCAGTCCAACCCCCTGCCATGCAGGAAATCACGATCAAAGCATCCCCGACAGATGGCCATCCAGCCTCTGTTTAAAGACCTCCAATGAAGGAGACCCCACCATGCTCCGAGGGAGTGAGTTCCACTGCCGAACAGCTCTTACTGTCAAAAAGTTCCTCCTAATGTTGAGGTGGAATCTCTGTTCCTGGAGCTTGCATCTATTGCTCCATGTTCCAATCTCTGGAGCAGCAGAAAACAAGCTTGCTCCATCCTCAATGTGACACCCCTTCAAATACTTAAACAGGGCTATCATATCACCTCTTGACCGTCTTTTTTCCAGGCTAAACATACCCAGATCCCTAAGTCTCTCCTCATAAGGCATGGTTTCCAGACCTTTCACCATTTTAGTCACCCTCCTCTGGACACGCTCCAATTTGTCAATATCCTTTTTGAATTGTGGTGCCCAGAACTGGACACA
Source organism: Gambelia wislizenii (assembly GCA_030847615.1). Lineage (NCBI taxonomy): Eukaryota > Metazoa > Chordata > Lepidosauria > Squamata > Crotaphytidae > Gambelia > Gambelia wislizenii. The sequence goes on along the minus strand of JAUMIR010000003.1, from coordinate 233,212,106 downwards.
GTATTCTAGGTGAGGTCTGACCAAGGCAGAATAGAGTGGCACTATTACTTCCCTTGATCTGGTCACTATACTTCTATTGATGCAACCCAAAATCGCATTGGCCTTTTTAGCTGCCGCATCACACTGTTGACTCATGTTCAACTTGTGGTCTACTAGGACTCCTAGATCCCTTTCGCACGTAGTCTCATTCAGCCAGGTCTCCCCCATCCTATATCTATGCATTTCATTTTTTCGCCCTAAGTGCAGTACCTTACATTTCTCCATATTGAATTTCATTTTGTTAGCTTTGGCCCAGCTCTCCAGTTTATCCAGGTCATCTTGAATTTTGATCCTATCCTCCAGGGTATTAGCTTCTCCTCCTAATTTGGTGTCATCTGCAAATTTGGTAAGTATGCCCCTAATTCCCTCATCCAAGTTGTTGATAAAGATGTTGAATAGCACTGGGCCCAGGACAGAACCCTGTGGCACCCCACTGGTCACATCTTTCCAAGATGAAGAGGAGCCATTGCTGAGCACCTTTTGGGTTTGGCCGGTCAACCAATTACAAATCCATTGAACTGTTAACTTGTCTAGCCCACATTTTACAAGCTTGTTTGCAAGAATGTCATGGGGAACCTTGTCAAAGGCCTTACTGAAATCAAGGTATGCGATGTCCACAGCGTTCCCTTCATCTACCAAGCTGGTAATTTTATCAAAAAAAGAAATCAGATTAGTCTGGCATGACTTGTTACTCTGAAACCCATGTTGACTTTTTGTGATTATGGCATTGCCTTCTAAATGTTCACAGACTCTCTGTTTAATGATCTGCTCTAGAATCTTCCCTGGTATTGATGTCAGACTAACTGGACGATAATTGTTGGGATCCTCTTTTTTCCCCTTTTTGAAGATGGGGACAACGTTTGCCCTCCTCCAGTCTGCTGGGACTTCTCCTGTTCTCCAGGAGTTCTCAAAGATTATTGCCAATGGCTCTGAGATTATATTTGCCAGCTCTTTTAATACTCTTGGATGTAGTTTATCTGGTCCTGGAGATTTAAATTCATTTAGATTAAGAAGGTATTCCTGTACTACCTCTTTGCTTATTCTGTGCTGGATTTCCCCTGTTGTGTCTTCTGTACTTTTATCCTCAGGTTGGTCCCCCTTTACCTTTTCTGAAAACACTGAGGCAAAGAAGGTGTTGAGTAATTCTGCCTTTTCTTTGTCCCCTGTTAGCATTTTGCCATCTTCTCCGCGTAGTGGCCCTACCATTTCCTTCTTCGTCCTTTTGCTGAGGACATACCCAAAAAAACCCTTTTTATTGTTCTTAACCTCTCTAGCAAGCCTGAGCTCATTCTGTGCTTTAGCTTTTCTGACTTTACTCCTACATGTGTTTGCTATCTGTTTGAATTCTTCTTTGGTGATTTCCCCGTTCTTCCATTTCTTATACATGTTCCGTTTAAAACTTAGCTCTGTTGATATTTCTTTAGTCAACCATCCTGGTTTCTTGAGACACCTCCCATTTTTCTTCCTCAATGGTACTGTTTGAAATTGTGCCTTCAGTATCTCCCTTTTGAGAAAGTCCCATCCATCTTGAGGTCTCTTCTCTTTTAGTATTCCTGACCATGGGATCACCCCCAGTATTTCCCTGAGTTTATTGAAATCAGCTCTCCTAAAGTCAAGAATGCGTGTCTGACTATGCCTGGCTTCTCCTTTCCATTGTATAACAAACTCCAGGAGAACATGATCACTCTCACCTAAGGATCCCACCACTTGCACCCCATTAACCAGGTCATCCCTGTTGGTTAGGATCAGATCTAAAATAGCTGACCCCCTTGTTGCCTCTTCCACCTTTTGGACCATGAAATTGTCTTCCAGGCAAGTAAGTAATTTGCTAGACCTTGAAGTTTTGGTTGAGTTAGATTTCCAGCAAATATCAGGATATTTGAAGTCACCCATCACTACTACATCTCTCCTTTCTGCGTGTGTGTTCATCTGTTCTGGCAAGGCATCATCCAATTCCTCCGTCTGACTTGGGGGTCTGTAGTATAGTCCCACAATAACATCCCTGTTGTTTCCCTCCCCTTTAATTTTTATCCAGATGCTCTCCACCTGGCTTCCAGTATTGATGTCATGGATCTCTTCACTGGTGTAAATATCCTTGACATATAATGCTGTTCCTCCTCCTTTCCGGTTTGGCCTGTTTCTCTTTAAAAGGTTATACCCCTCTACTCCTACATTCCAATCATGAGACTCGTCCCACCAGGTTTCAGTAATGCCTATTATATCATATTTGTTTTGTAGTGCTAGGAGTTCAAGTTCACCTTGCTTATTTCCCATGTTCTGTGCATTAGTGCAGAGACATCTAAGACCATGTGTTCTCTTTACTTGCTGCCTGTGCAAGTTTTTTTGCCTCCCACTGTTGGGTCCTTGCGCTGTTTGCCTTGTTCCCTCTGTGACAGCTTGACTATTTTCTCCAGCCCTTTTGCCTTCCAGAATATTGTCTCCCTGCCCCATATGACTCAGTTTAAAGCCCTCCTGATCAAATTCTTGAGACTGTAGGCAAAATCGTCTCTGCCAACTGGTGTGAGATGCACCACATCTCTTGCCAGAAGTCCCCCCTCATGGAAGCACAGCCCATGATCCAAGAATCCAAATTGTTCTCGGCGACACCATCTACGGAGCCAGTTGTTTACGTTGGCCATTTTCCTCTCTCTTCCTGGACCATGCCCTTCAACTGGCAGAAGAGACGAGATGACAACCTGTGCCTCCATTTCTTTCAGCTTCCTCCCCAGAGCCTCATAATCTCTTCTGATCTTCGGAAAGCTGTGCCTTGCCGTATCATTGGTTCCCACATGGATCAAAAGGAAGGGGTAATGATCGGTAGGCTTGACGAGTCTTGTTAGCCGCTCCGTCACATCACGGATCTTTGCCCCAGGGAGACAACACACCTCCCGAGACATCTTGTCAGGCCCACAAACCACTGCTTCTGTACCTCGCAGCAAGGAGTCTTGATGGCAATCCTGCCCCTGTGCATGTCCAACCAATCAGATCTCCAGTTCCACCCTGTCCGGACTGCACAACACATCAAATTAGTTGTCCAAATGAGCAGGAATGTGCATTTCCCTTGCAGTTTTTTTAAAATGGGGAAAGCCACAAAGACTTTTCCCATGGAGTATTTGCCCCCCTTCCTTCTGAATACGTTGAATAAATCGCCATGAGATCCCATTGGGACAAAAGGTATTCTCCTCAAATTCTGTGAGGAGTATTTTCACCATTTAGACAAATCCCTCAAATCTTCCTCACCTTAAATGGATTACTCTAAAAACCAGCCCCAAAGCATTATATTGTTTGTGTCAGGCTCATCCCTGAATTCTGGGCATTAGAGTGGACTCCATGGAAGATCCTGACATGAGGTTGGTAAAAGGCTTTGGCCTGTTTTCCTTGTCTGGGCCTCTCAGCGATTGGGTGGGTGCCAGCCCGCCTTTTTGGGCCTGGGAACGCTGTTCTCCAAAGCAGCTCAAGGTCACAGCACCTGGAGCTGGTCTGGCTACCTACGAGCCTCCCTGCATGCCATTCTCATGCTTAAGGGTTTATCTGGGAATTGTATTAGGTTGTGTTTAGTTTTGGCTTTGCCTATGTTCCTGCTACACGTATCCTTGCTTAATAAAGAATTCTTATTGAGTAAATGTGAGCTCGTGTTCCTGATACATCACAGTTTGTAAAACTACTCTGTTCATCAATGGGCAAGCCACTGTTGGGCCTAGTTTGGCCTTTATATCTGAAATAGGTCTACTTAGAGAAAGGGTAGAGACCAATGGAAGGGTCTCTTTCCATAGAGACCTATGGAAAAGTTGGCTGGAGCCCCCCATCTATGAATCCATGGAATTATAAGAGCTTGGAAATGTTTTATATAGACTACAGTTCCCAGAATCACCCAGCCATCATGAGAGGATTCCAGTGGTTGCAATTTGGAAGAATAATTTTCCAAGCTCTGTGTAATATGTCCCATATTTTTTGTGACTCAGTCCTTACTGTCATCTATGGACAGATCTACCGTTCAGATTCTCCAGAAATTCTCAATATACTTGTAAAATATTTTATTGATGTAAAGGCTTACAGAGAAATTATGAATCACCTTCATCTCCGATTCAACATAAAATTTGGATTTTCAAAAAGAAATAATTGTGCAGGTTTTCATCAAGTGTCATGCAACACACACACATATCTAAACAATCTCAGCTTTTCTGTCATTTTTTTAACAATGCTTCCATAGCCTTTCCTTCTGAGTGACAGTTGAGTTGATAACAGTAGAACAGAATCCATACTACCAAATGTTCTTCGACAACTGTAGGCTGGTTTATGAGGTGTTCTGATGCTTCCTTATTGCTCTGCTTAATGTCTTAGAGATTATTTTTAATGAAAAACTGGGATCTTAAGCTTTTTCCATGCCTTAACTTAGCTGTGTAATTCCGGTTTCAAAGCCTAATTTCACAGCCTGAGAACCAAGATGAAACAGTTGTCATTTTGGTGTTTTTAAACAAAAGAGCAAACAAAAGAAAGCCAAATACCAATGAATGAGAAGGTGCTGTTTTAGTCCAAACAGGACTGGGGCAAACACTCATGTTCATGATGCAAACTAATAATAACACAACAGCAAAATATGTAGCTGGAAGGAATTAATCAATGCAAGTGCAATAATGTGTGTGTATGTTTGTGTGCATAAATGCTAAATAGAGATGGGATTGTGAGTCAGATTATAAATTATATTAAATAATTCATAGTATTGTTTCCAGGACCACTCATTTCTCAGGTTTGTTTCTTTGTTTTAAAGAAGAGAGTTGTTCTGCTAAACCAGACTTAGGACTTTATCAGACACACTAAATACAGCATCATAATGATGCCACATAAACACAAAAGGATGCGCAGATCAGACAACATCTCCCTTTCGTGTTTATGTCCTGTCAAAATCCCATAACTTTTTATTGACAGCTGAAGCCATCAATAGATCCCTGTGGTGCTTTATTGCTGGCGTTGCCGGTGTGCGAAAGAATTTAATTCTTGTGAATGCAGCATCAAAGGCCAGTCTGGCACGAACCCTTCTGGGTGAGATCATGACATCCAGGTAAGTTTCTCTCTTTTTATGACCCTCCCTGGGTTACTTGGGACTTTTTAAGTGTGTCTAGGTGATTGGCGTAACTTTTTAGGCTTTGTTTTTGTTTTTGAATTTCCCATGTGATGAAGTCTCGCAGGATTTTGAATGAGGAACTGAACAAGGCTCCATTCACTTCCTCTTTATTGCTGGGGAAAGGAGGTAAGTGCAGTGGGGAGCATTCTTTTGTCTGCATAAAAACTGGGTTTTTTTAATGCTGGCAAAGAACATTTAAAGGGGATTGTCTGATAAAGTCCTTAGATTAGAATTTAAGTCCAATTTAAATTAGACACTAGCTGCTAAAATCTGTATTCGTCACCATCCATTGTGTTTCTTGTTATATCCATACCTGTGGCTTTCACTCAATTGTATCCCACTGCTGGGGTGACCATGTTTCAGTGACAAAACAGATACATTTCACAGTCCTATTGCTAGTCCTAACTAGAGTAGATCCATTGAATCAATGGGATTTACATAACTGCTGACCCACTGTTCAACAAGTGATACCATCATTCTACTGGGATTATCAATAGGATTCAGCCCAGAAGGTCCCACCGTCAGTCTCTGGAACCTGAAATGCTGCTACTAGTTAAAGTAGATAATAGTGAGCTAGGTAAACTAATGGTCTGATGCAGAATATGGCTGTTCATATGTACTGCCTTCAGCCATTCAAAGATCTGTTGTTCTCTATTCTGCTTTTCCCATTTTCTATTAGCTCCCCTATGTCCACAATTTTCTCCCTAAACATGTAGGGTGGAATCCTGTTAGTATTCCATATACAGACATAGGCCAGATCTACACTACACAAATAATCCAGTATAAAAAGGGATTATTTGCCAAGGCTCCTTCCTATTGAATTCTGGAATTTGTAGTTTTACAAGGTCTTTAACCTTCTCTGCCAAAGAGTGCTGATGCCACACCAAACTACAAATCCCAGGTTTCCATAGTAAGGAGCCATAGCAAATGGTCCCATTTCAGACTGGATTATTTGTGTACTGTGGATTTTGCCATAATGTCACATTATGCCTAGATATATCCTTGTAGGGCCATTGTAAACAGATGTATTCAGCACCTCCATCCACAACAAACTGCTGCCCATGCAACCTACCTCCATACTGCCAGGGCACCCCCCCCCCATTGCCTTTCAGGGGTTGGGGAAGGATGAGAGATGGCTAGCGAACATCCAGCTGTGCTTCTGAAGCTGGGAACATGAAGAAATTATTCTCCTGTAACTTCTGGAGGTTTTCTGGAGGTCCACGAAATAGATGTCGTTTTTATGTGCCCAGCCCTCTCCTGGCCATTAAGTGGTTCTGAGGGATGCTTGATGTAAAGAAGGTAGGTTGTGTTCAGAGGGAGGGGAGAAAGGAAACAGACCTACAGCTGGAGGAGCTTTATGCTACGCCAGTTCAATGCAAGATCTTGTTTGTAGATTTCCCTAAAGATGTAAACCTTTCTCTCATCCTTCACATACTTCCACTAACCCAAGTGTCCCAATCTTTCAGCCTGAAGTCCAAATTTGATTACAGGTAAGTTCTCTGTGACCACATTTTAGTGGTACATAAGATGAAAAGCAAAAGTATGGGGCCAAAAATGCCAGCAAATTTTAGCTCAGGGCTCTTACTGCCAATAACCTAATGCTTTAGGAGATACATTTCACCCTTTGGGGGGGACACAAAAGGTGAGGAACTACCAAACTGGGTGCAGAAGGTATCATGCCCCCCTGAGAAACACTGGCCAGAATTCAGGTAGGGACATCCACATGCGTAAGTGTCCCATACGCATGCAGATGTCCTGTTTCAGGTACTGTGAGGGATGGTATTCCCCTCCTCTTCACACAGCTCCAAGGCCCCCCTCCTGACTTACTTTAAAGTCTCAAAGACATCTTGCACAACCATTCTGTGCTACATGGTGAGCAGAGAAGCATCTGCCAACCTTGCCTCATGGCCAGATGTGCAACAATTACAAAAGCACTGAGACTACTGGAAGACCCCAGTGGGAGGGTGGTTCATGGGTTAGTGTAGCGTAAGGTCTACATGCAGATATTTAAGCTACACTGAGGGGGTGTTGAATTGAGGCCACTGTCTGGGAAGCTACCAAATGTGGTAGAGAACAAGGTATGGCTGCCTGAGGAATCCACTTGAGAAAACCAAGCTATTGTCAGGACTCTGGCGTGGGCTTTGTATAGTTAGCTAAATTAAAAGTACTGTTGCAGCTAGGCTGTAGTTAGCATGCCAGAGCTGACATGAGTAGAGAGCATGCTGGGAGCTGGGATGCCAGGTTAGAGTTACTGAGTGTGCTATCTGTAGCTGAAGTGTTCAAGTCTGTCTGGGCAATTATGTTTGGGGAAAGTACTGAGGGAGGTTGGGAGAATGGTACATATTGGAATGCCCTCATGATCCATTTCAGGTGTGGGTGATGCAACTAAAACTTAGCTTTCCTATTATCTTCTGAGTTCTGTTGCGATACACCAGAACTGTCTATGCAATGAACCTGAATGCTTCTGTCCCTGATCCAATAAACCATTTCTGGTCAATAGATATTGTCTCAGTGTGTGAGTGTTAGAAGAGATTTCACAGATAGACAGTTCTCAGTAAATTCCTTACCAGGAGCCTTGGAGCAAAATGATGTCCCAAGGCCTTGGTGAGCAGGAGACTGAAACAGGGACCGGGGCTCCAGTCCCCAAGAATGTGGTGGGAGATGAGGTGGCCAAAGTCAAAAAGGCCAACATGAAGAGAGAACAGTGCAGAGCTGGAGAGCTAACCGGGCAGGAGGCGCTGGAGGCGGCTTCCCATTGACACCAAGCTGAGGCCCAGGAGCCATCCTGAGGATCAGGTGGCTCTGGGCTACAGGATTCAATGAACATAGCCGGGATGACAGAAGATCCCGGAGGTGGGACCTACTTACAAGCGGTCCATACAGTGGGACAGGGTTGTCCCACCTAGACTTGGACGTGGATGTGGAGTGGATGAAGTGAGATATGCAAGGCATCCAGTCCAGCCTGGCTGAAATCCTATCCCTAATGAGGGGAGAGAAGCCAACCGATGCAACTACCCCAGCCAGGAAGGTCCCGCCAGTGATGGCAACGCCAGCCCTGTCCCGCCGAGAGGTTCCAGCAGTAAGGAGGAAGAGGTTCCAGTCCCAGCACCCAGACTGGTTCCAGGCACCCAAGTTCCCAGGCAGCCCGCAGCTCCAGCAGTGGCTGCTCCGGTCAAGCCAAAGAAGAGACCATGGGGGTTCACCCATCGGGAATTGAAGGCAACTTTTGTCAGGGAACCTATGAAGCTACCCTACTTCTTAACCTAAGTGATGGGCTTTATGAAGGAGAGTTCCAAACTTGAGGAAGAGAAGGTACAATATGTCTCAGGACATCTAGAAGGCGAAGCAGCAGAGTGGCTGGTAGGCCTATATGACATGGCAGCTCCTGAGTTGAGTAGCCTCAATGAGTTCATGGAAGCACTGTGGGCTCAGTTCAAGGACCCATTCCAGATTAAGCAGGCCCATGCAGATTTGCAGCGGATGCACCAGGGGAACCAGTCGGTGGCTAAGTACACCACAGAATTTTGGCAGCTGATGAGCCAAGTCCCTGACTGGACCAAAGCCACAAAGGTGCAGTACTTCAAGGATGGCCTCAACGCCAATATCCTCGAGTGGTCCATGGTACAGGGCAACCCTGAGACCCTGCTCAGTTGAGTCCGATTGGCCAAAGAGGTGGGGGCCCTGTGGCAGAGTGTCAAGTTGGTAAAGCAACAGCAAGGGTGGGCCAGTAAGCTGGGTAGTGGAGTGGCAAAGAAACCTGTGACCACCCCAACAGAGATGGAGCACAAGAGGAGGATGTGGCTGGGCCGGTGTCTACGCTGAGGTAAAAATGGTTACCAGATTGTGGAGTGTCCGGAAAAGATGGTGAGTGGCAGCAAGAAGGAGGAACCACCAAAGAAAGGTGAGGGGAAGTCTTCCCCATGGAATGCTTCAGGAAAAGGAAAGCCTAAAGCTGCAGTGAGAACGGTGGTGCCCACCCGCCCGGCTGGAGAATCCTCCTTGGAGACCGAGGAGGTGGATGTCTCATCTTCTGATGGGGAGCTGTCGGAAACAGGCAGAGTGAGCCTAGTGAGTGCCAGAGGGTGGGCTAATCCTGAAGGGTGCCCAGATTCCATGGTGAGTGGAGTGAAAACCCCATTATTGTTACGGCACAAGAAGGATTCCTCTCTCCATTTATGTATTTATTACCATGGCCTCAACACAGTGAGTGTATCAAATGAATACCTCCTCCCTCTCATGAAGGACATGTTGGCCCATTTGGCTAAGGGCAAGATTTTTACCAAACTGGACTTGTACAAAGGGAATCTGGTCTATTTAGATGATGTGCTTATTACTCCAAGGACTACACATCCCATGTTAAGTTAGTCCAGAAAGTACTCAGCTAACTTGCTGAAAACCATTTGTATGCTAAACTGTCAAAGTGTGAATTTCATCAGACTAAATTAGACTATCTGGGGTATCACATTTCCAGTAGAGGGATGGAGATAGATCCTGAAAAGGTGAAGGGAGTGCTAGCATGGGAGACCCCAAGGAACTGCAAGCAACTACAGAGTTTCCTGGGGTTCACTAATTTCTATAAGGCCTTCAGCCCCAATTTTGCAGATGTCACTCTGCCTCTAATGCACCTGTTGAAAACCAAAGGGAAGGGACCCAAACAGAAAGAGGGGACTGGTGGGAAGCGGGAGAAACCCCCTCAGAAAATTGTGTGGACTGAACAGTGCCAGAAGGCATTTGACAAACTTAAAAAATTGTTTACTTCTGAGCCCATCTTCAAACACCCTGATCCTGGGGAACCTTCTGTAATCCAGGTGGACACCTCGGATGTGGCCATGGGGGGGTTTCTACTACAACGCGACAAGACAGGAGAGTTGAGACCATGTGCTTACTTGTCTTGGAAGTTTAATAAGACTGAGCGCAATTGGCCCGTCTGGGAAAAGGAGGCTGTGGCCATTAAAGTAGTGTTGGAGACCTGGTGGCACTTGTTAGAAGGGTCATCCAAGCCCTTCAAGGTTTGGACAGACCACAATAACCTAGAGGCTCTGTGTACACTTTGTAAATTGGGACCCAATCAAATCCGGTGGGCCGATTTTTTTTCTATAGGCTCAATTTCACTTTAAAGTTCCTGCCGGGGAAAAAGAACTTTTTAGTGGATGCCTTGTCAAGGCTACTGCAACACAAGAGTAAATGCAAGGAGGTGATAGACATGGTGTTCGCCCCTTCCCAACTAGGACTAACAATTACCACCCACAGTTAAACCTGAAAATCTAAGGGGATACAGACCCTGAAAACCCCAACTTGTGCCTGAGAACCCACCACCCACTGAGGTGACTAAGAAGAGACAGCTCCAAGCAGTTACAGATGATGCGGTGGTGGGATGGAAGGGTCAGCTAGTAGAGGCGCTTCAGCAAGACCTCTGGTTTCAAACACATCAGGGTGAATTGGACTTGAAAGAGGGTTTGGCTTGGAAGGGGGGAAGATGTACGTGCTACAGGTGATGAGAAGCCAGATTCTGAGACAGTGCCATGATGTAAAGGGTGCAGGTCATTTTGGGTATGTGAGAACTCTGCATCTAGCACGAAGGCAATTTTGTTGGCCAAAAATGCGCAGAGAGGTAGAAGACTATGTGAAAGGCTGCCACACATGTGCTATGGCAAAAAAGGGAGGGGGAAGACCAAAAGGTCTGTTGCAAACTTTACCTGCCCCTACAAAGCCCTGGGAGGTTATCAGTATGGACGTCATTGTGGACTTGCCCCAGAGTCAAAAGAAGATGGTTATTTGGGTAGGAGCGGACTTGCTTTCTAAGCAAGCCCTTTTCATTGCTTGTAAAAATGTTCCCACAGCACAGCAACTTGCCAAACTGTTTATCCAGCACATGTATAGGCTGCACAGAGTTCCAGCCAAAATAATTTCTGACCGAGGGGCCCAATTTACCTCCCAGTTTTGGAAGGCATTTATTAAGGTGCTGGGAATTGAACTTGGGTTGAGCAGTCCCCATCATCCACAAATGGGTGGTAAAACAGAATGAATAAATGGGACAGTAGAACAGTACCTACAATGCTATATCAATTTCCAACAATCTGATTGGTAGACCTGTTGCCCTTAGCTGAAGTGGCATACAACAATGCAGTGCATCAGAGTATTGGGCTCTCCCCCTTTATGGTTGTCTATGGTCAAGAGTTTAATCCCCTACCCATAGGGGAAGTGGACAGCAAGGATCCTGTCCCACTAGTGCAGTGGAGTAACAGGGTCAAAGACGCTTGGCTCAAAGTTGTATCTGCATTGGACTTTCCAAAAGGACAATATAAAAAGCAGGTCGATAAGAAGCAGGATCCTAACCCGGACTATACAGTGGGAGATATGGTCTATCTCTCCACCAGGTTCCTGAAGAGCCCCTACCCTTCTAAGAAACTGGGACCTAAATACATTGGACCATTTCTAATTGTTCGGAAAATCAATGCTGTTGCTTTTGAACTGACTTTGCCTAAACTGTACCGTAATGTACACCCTGTCTTTCATTCTAGCCTGCTGAAGCCTGCTCCCCCCTCGAGTACTTTGCACCCTACTCCCAAGGAACCACACCCCATCATGGTTAATGACCATCAGCATTTTGACATTTCTGAAGTCCTTGATTCCAGGCAGCGCAAAGGACTCCTTCAGTATTTTGTCAAATGGAAGCACCTGCCTACTGGGCATGCAGAGTGGATCAATGCGGAGCATGTGCAGGCTCCTCGCCTCTTGGCCTAATTCCATGCCCACTTCCCAGACAAGCCGGAGTGAACTGTCCTTGCGGGGGATATGGTGTTGTGCTGTTTGTGTTGTGCTTTTTTGTTCTCTTTCTGTGACTTTCTTTCTGGGGGTCTTTGGCTTTGTGGGGGGCAGTATGTCATGACTCTGGCATGAGCTTTGTATAGTTAGCTAGATTAAATGTACTGTTGCAGCTAGGCTGTAGTTAGCATGCCAGAGCTGACATGAGTAGAGAGCATGCTGGGAGCTGGGATGCCGGGTTAGAGTTACTGAATGTGCTACCTGTAGCTGGAGCGTTCAAGGCCGTCTGAGCAATTATGTTTTGAGAAAGTACTGAGGGAGGTTGGGAGAATGGTACAGACTGGAATGCTCTCATGATCCATTGCAGGTGGAGGTGATGTAATTGAAACTTAGCTTTCCTATTATCTTCTGAGTTCTGGTGCAAAACGCCAGAACTGTCTATGCAATGAACCTGGATGCTTCAATTCCTGATCCAATAAACCATTTCTGGTCAACGGATATTGTCTCAGCATGTGAGCATTAGCAGAGTCTTCACAGCTATCTGGGGACACCAGAAAGGCCAGATTCAGCCCCAGGCTGAAGTTCGCCATCCCTACTTCTTTTATTGCTCACCCTTTGCCCTTTATACTTATTCTCAGCTATGTATAAGTTTTATGTAGATGTTAACTGACAGCAGGTGTGGTGTAGTGGTTTGAATCTTGGACTAGGGCTCCAGGAAACCAGTAGGTTTCCACTCAGACCTGGAAACACACTGGGTGACCCTGATCAAGTCACACACTCTCAGGGCTTGTCTACATGAAGGGAAAAAATGGACTGCTCCACAGTAATAGCAAGTTGCAGCAGCTGTGATCTGTCTTAATGGTTTTACAGCCCCCATAAACTTCACATGCCTGTAGCCGAGATGGCGACCACGAGTGGTTTACTTGCATTTTTAAATCTGCCACCACCAAACTTTTTTTTAAAAAAACTATTTCTATGGTGCACACAAGTGATATTTCACGTTTCCCAAAAAAAGAAAAAAAGATAGCACAAACCTCCATTTTATCACCTTAGCGATCACTCATTAAAGTGAAAATCCAACACGGATTTTCCAACACAGAAAATCCAACACAGATTAGCAGGCACTTGCCCAGTATCCCAGCCCCACCCCCTGTGCTGGTCCAGCCAATCAGGTTTACACCAATATAATGAGACAATGTGGGATCCCATTAAGACAGTTCATTTTCTGAGTGCATTCTGTGAGGGGTATTTTCACCGTGTGGATAACCCCTCAGACTGAGAGGATGGCAATAGCAAACTTCCCCTGAACAAACCTTACCAAGAAAACCCTATGGTAGATGTGCCATTAGTTGAAACTGACTTGAAAGCACAACACAACAACTAGATGTTAACTGATTTTTTCCCCTCCTTCATCTCTTTTGTCTCTATTACGCAGTGAGATCTTTGAGGATTTTGTGTTCAAATTCTACTTAGAAACTCTGTTTTTGTTGTTGTTGTTGTTTAATGTGCCTTATCTTGTGGAGTGAGACTTTTGTTTAGACTACCCTGATCAAAACAGGAAGATTAGGAAATGAAGCACTAATGTGCAAAGCCAGTGGGAGAAGGACCAGAATACATATTTTAGCTCTCACACATGCTTCAAAATGCCTGAAGAGAACTAATAATATTAATAAATCCTAAATGTAACTCGTAGGAAATAAAGTCTATTGAACTCACTGGGATTAACTATTGAGTTGACCTATTCATGCCAATGTTCTTGTGTCATTTCCCCCTCATGATAGGACCACTGTGACTCACTTTCTTGTAGGAGATTTTCAGAAATTAGAAATTAAAGAAAATATGGAGGACAGACTGGTTAGCAAAGAAGTGGGTAGGATGAAAGGATAAGAGGAAAGCTTTAAGAGGTAAGAGGAAAAAAGTAACTGCAGACAGGCAAAGTATAAAGGCGAAACAGAAAAAAAGATAGACGTCTGAGGAGTTTGGGAGTAGGACTAACATGTTGGGATAATGAGTAGTGACAAGGAGAGAGAGTGAACCTGTCTATGTTGATCTGAGCCTGAAGGTAAAGCAGGAAAATGTTATGTTTGTCCCCACAAAACAATGCAGGTTGAACCATGTTCTTCAGGAACCTTGAGAAACAAGAGCCTGTGAAAAGCCTTCGAAGGTAAATGAAAGCTTTCCACAAAGCCTCTCTCACCGTGCCTCTCTACAGCTTTTGTCATCTTGTTTACACAATAACACATCCATTATGCAATCAGATTCTTCAGATCGCACAGAAGCTAGCTGACGTTTTGATTCTCCTCCCCACCAGCTCCAGTTTGATCCCTAGGTACCTGTAAGTCTGCCTCTCCTAATGAAATAGTGGGCAAAACAACAAGGGAGAGGGGATGATAATCGTCTAGTTTTCTACAATGTCCTGAAGAAACAAATAACTAATATAATCTGAAGAGTGACAGTACATCTCATCCTTGCTTAGTTCTCCTGTTTTGCCCCTTTTTTCAGAACTATTGTACAAAAAAAGAGAAGAATGGCGCAGAAATAATGGTGTTTGAATTGCTTTTATGCAGTTTGTTCGCTGACGTTTATCCTGTGAGAAGCCACAGGGAGTGTGTGGGTGTGGGTATGTGCAAACAGAGGTTACCAAAGCATTTTTAAAGCATACTTTTTAAAGTTTGTGTGGATGTGTTTCTCACATTCTGAACAAAGACAAGTAAATGAAAATGCCACGCTGTTTTGCTTAGAATATACAAAAGTAATTTTTGTATATTCTTGTATAATTTTTGTATAAAAAGTAAAATTATTTTAATGAAACCATTCCTATGTCTTTCTTTTTCTTCTGCCAGTTAACTTGAAGACACTGTTGCTCAGAGATATGTCTTGTTTCTTGTGATGGACATTGAGCTTGGAGCTCAATAAGAAGCCCAAAGAAGACAATTGACACGGTGCTCCTTCCCCATATTCCTTCCACCTGGCCAGTTAGACTGGCCTAGTAACTCAATGTTAGGAGCTGGTGGGCATTTGTTGGACTGCTCTTAGAGCGGCTTTCTCAGGGAGAGTTCATGGTGGTGGGGGTGATAAGTGTCTCCTTCATCTTTCCCCCTAAGAAACTCTACAGAGTCATGCAAGGTTTCATAGAATCATAGTATCCCTCTAATCCACCCCCCTGCCAGTGAATCCACTTCAGAGGTGACCATATAGCCTCTGTTTTTAAAAATCCAGTTAAGAAGATTCTGCAACCTTCAGAAGCAGTCTGTTCTACTTTCAAATAGTTCTCCTAACCTCTGGTAGGAATTTCCTTTCTTGTGATTTGACTCCATTAGTTTGAGTCCCATCTCCTGGGCAGCAGAAATCAAACTTTGCCTGACAAGACGCTTCTGCTATTTTCAAGTGACTATCATATCACCTGATTTTTGATTTTTTTACAGTGGTCCGCCCTGGCCTCACATCGGGAGGCATGGAGACGCACTATCCACAATGCTGCAGCCTTATTTGAGAACTCACAACGAACAAGTCTTAAAGAGAAACGACAACGCAGAAAGAATCACAACCCAAAAACATCAACCAAGGAGACCTTCTGTTGTGCTTTTTGCAACCGGACTTGTTTATCTCGGATTGGCCTTTTTAGTCATCAGCACGCTTGCAGAAAGTGCGGGATGAGTCCTTCCTGAATCTTCGTTTGTGAAGAAAAGCCAGAGAGAGATCATATCACCTTCAAATCTTCTGTTATCCGGGCTAAACATACCTCTCTCTTTTTTAAAATTTTCCTTTATTAGTTTTATTAGTAACATACATCTATATAGTAAACACAGTTAAAACTTATTACTTATTCTAACAAAGCATTTTCCCCCCTCCCGGCCCCCACCCTCAAACCCCTCCAATGGCTATAAGGTTGTTTTAACATCCATTATGCATGATGTGGAATATCTTTTTTATAGTTTCTCTCACCTCTTTGTACCCCCTTTCACCCTCAACTTTCTTGATCCAAAATCCCCACCTATCCCACCAAGTCATTTCTTTTATTTGTCCAATAAATTTTCCTCTTCTCTCCCTTAAAAAGTTGAATAGAATATATTCTACCATATAATGTGTTCAGATATTTATGTCCCAACTCCGTTTATTTTTCCACCCTAATGCTATAACTGTATGAACCACTCTTAACAAATTTTGAATTACATAATCTTCCTTTTTACTTACTCTCAAATTCTTTAGATCCAAAGTTAGATAATTTTCCTTATTAAATTGGAAGCTCCTCCCCATCATTTTATTTATCTCATGAATAATTTGTCTCCAGAAATTTTGTACATAGGGACACTCCCGCCACATATGAATATATGTCCCTTTTTGCCCAATTCCATGCCAACAATTTTAAGAGAGATGTTTGTTTATCATTGAGAGCTGATGTGGGGTTTTATACCATTTACCAATTAACTTTATTTGTTGTTCTTACATACCTAACTCTCTCAACCATTTCTCATAGAGCTATGTTTGTAGACCTTTGGCTACCTCTGGACACATTCCAGTTTGCCAATGTCCTTCTCAAGCTATGGTACCCAGAATGGGAAACACTATTCCAGGTCAGGTCTGAACAAAGCAGAACAGATTATTACAGTTATTACAGTACAGTGATCTTAACACACTATAATTCTACTCATGCAGCCCATAAATGCATTGGCTTTTTCTTGCTGCTGCATCACAACATTAATTTGTTTTAAGATGGTGGTTACAAAGAACCCTTTCACGTGTGCTGCTATCAAGCCAGTGTTGCTCATCTTATATTTGTGCATCTGGTTTTCCCCATCCAAATATATCCCCTTCCATTTATCCTGTTTCATTTCACACTTTTCTTAGTCAATATATTTACAAAGTTTAAAAGCATGATTTTTGGAGGTTTTATATACAGTGTCAGCAGCCTTCTGTCCTTGGTCCTGCTATTTTGGTTTGGTTTAGTTTGTGCATGTGTTGTGTGTATATGTCTGTAAACATATTTTTTGTATGTTTGATCAGGGTACGGGGCTGATTTGGGGTTAAGCTGATTGGAGAAAATTATGGCGAGACTGAAGTTAGTATTACTTTTAAACCTAGGGAAGGATTGGGACATCCATAATTGGTTATAGATAGTAATCAAACCTTTTAGGTAGCTCAGATTTACCACAATGGGGTGTTTCTTGTTCTACATCTGCCTCTGTAAGCTCAAATGAAGCAACAACCAGGCCAGAGCTTAGAAACAATGTCTGAGATCTTGTATGGCACAATGTAGTGTAATAGTTCTGCATATGGAACAAGGCTAGAGCTTTCCATTCCACACCCCCAGACTCACTGTTGAGCCACAGCTGACCCCAAACAAAGATATGCAAAGGTAAGGTCAATTTACACCTGTGTGTGCCACTAACAGGATGCCAGCCAACATGTAAAGAATAACATTTTGGCCAAGATTGTGCATTGAGAAATTTGTGTCTATACATAGCTATATTTCTGCAGCTTTACCTCCCATGCTACACACACACACACACACACACACACACAAAATCTCACATACTAAGCTGTGCCAGCATGGCCTTTTCTGTCTTGTCAGAGAGCATAGGGGATGAGCAGGATGCATCCAGCTATTATCCTGTAGCTGGATGAGCTGGAACAGGCATCTGCAGAGACCACCAGAGATCTACAGGACATCCCTGCAAATGACATCCTTGCAGTGCATCCAGCTGCAGGAGGATGGCTATATGCATCCCCGCTTATCTCCTCATTCTCCAACAACACAGAGATAATTACAAGCAAAGGGAGCTGCACTGCTTACCAGATGGGTTTTAGAGGTAATTTTGATCATTGTGTGGTTAGTACAAACTTCCAACCTCCACAACAACCAAAAAAGTGAGTTGTTTTAGCACAAGTCCCACTTATGCTACCCTAATTCACAGAACAGAATGCCAACCATTATATTGATTTTGTTGGGGATTGAAAAATGAGTGGGAGAAGCTTCACATTTTGTTTTTAACTCAATTAGGCACATACTCACTAATTTTTTTGGCAGGACAAGTAGTGAGTTTGACTTGTTATTTCGTTATCTGCCCTTATCTCCAATCAAGTGACAGGAGCTCTGGTGTATAGACTGGCAAGATTTTGCATGGCACAGGAGTGTTGTTTTGCAGACTGCCTATGACTTTGTTAAAAAGTAACATGTAACCTAATGATTATCATAAAAATGTAGTGAAAGGTTTTTTTTTAACAATAACAAGTTAATTATTGGGACTCACAGACAATTAATGAAACTAATTTATTTCTTAACATTCCAGGCTCTGTGTGAGACATTGCTTTGGTAAACTTCATTACTGAAAAGACTGTGATCCTTTTTTGTATAATCAGGACCTGCTGACAACCATCATTCTTAGTAACCTAGCCTGCTCCAATAGACTGTATGCAAGGTGTGCCCTTGAGGATTGTCTCCAAGTGTCAATTAGTACATACTGTTGTAGCCCATCTCCTGACAAGGGTAAGGTAACAAGGGCATATCACACATATAAGGAAAAGAATACATCGCTGAAAAATGCACAGGGAGGGATGCTTGCTTTTCTGTTAAGAGCAGCAAAATGCACATGGGCTTGGACTGGAATGGCAGTGTTATGCCTAAGTCATTCCAACCACTTGATGGACAGTCTGAAGTTACTAATAAATTAGTACAGAGAATGACCAGGGCCCAACACATCCCTTGAGGACCTTCCATGTGAGATGCTGGCTGGTCCAGGAGTGCAATGCTCTAAGCCAGATCAATAATCCTTTAAATTGATGTTATAGTCCATTCAGGCTAAGGGCAATGACTGAAGTCTGGAGTAAGTTATAGATCCTCAGAGTCAAAACAGGCACGATGGTGGCTATCCTGCTGCCTTAAGTGTAGATCTGCCACCATCATTTCTCACATAGGTTATGGGGATCCAGTGTTCCAGCAAAAGGGGAACATGGGTAAGGAAGAGAGAGAGAGAGAGGGGGAGGGAGTCTTTTTCCCATTGCCTTCCCCCCCCCCCATGTGGAGATCTGTATGCTACTGAGGGAAGTAGGTAGCAAGCATGGGGTGGCTAAAAGGTGGGTTTATATACCTTCTGTGGTTCCCTTTTACTCTTTAATTTATCCATGCTTTTGGGAAAGATGAATCAGTCACTGTCACCATAGTGTCTAGCCTGAATTTTGGCTAAGCTTTCTACATGGAAGCAAGTCATTGGCTGCTTTGGAGCTGTCCTTGGTGCTGCTCATACTTTTTCCAGCTAAGATGCTATGACTTGACACAAGCACCCAGCTGGCCGTTTCTACCACCTCCATTGCCAAGAGGTATATCCTCTTAAATTTATCCAGGCCTACCAGGGTTCACACCCAGTGGCTCCTAGGCTTTGTTAAAACAGAATAGACAAAATAACACAACTCAAAACTGCAAGGGAGCATACTGAGTAAAGTACTACTCAAGGAAAAGTGATCCAGTAACTGTGAAGCAGCCTTTTTATTAGGAAACACATTTATGTTAAATGTATTTAGTGAGTAGAGCTTTTTTTAAAAAAAGGGGGGGAGGAAAAGAAAATAACATTTGGACCCAAATAACACAAATGATTTTTTAAAAATGTAATATGCAACAGGGACCATAGATGACTTCTTTCACTTTTTATAATCCCGCTGTGTGGTTTATCTGTGCCCTTTAGATATATTTATTTCCATAAAGTGCAACATTTATGCTGATGGAAGCTAAGCTGGTGTTTTAAAAATAAAGATGAAAACTTTATTAAAATTCAAAAGGAAAGCAAAGAGAGATGATTTGGGAAGTTTTATTTACTTATTGGGCAAATCCTGCTAAAAACATTTAAGCCCACTATGTATTTAAAAAGTAATAAATAGCTATTGTGCTTACTTCATAAACTTGTCAGAGTGTCTTCATTTTATTTTCCTGAACAAACTGAATTTCTGTAGTGCTCATCCCCAGCCAGTTAATAAATACATCACCCCTAAAAAGTGCTGTGGTATTAAATTTACAGCAGATAAAATATGGATGAAGTTGCTCAGCTTCAGGTACGTCAAGTGTGATTTAATATCTCTCACTACCCTTATGAGGAGTAAAATATTACTCGGCTGCTCCAACAGCAAGGCAGTGACCTTTGCCCCCAAGTAACAGCCACTCAGCAAACAGTACCAAATGAAGAAGTAGAATAACATATAGATTTGCCATAAGAAAAAAGAATTGATCGCAGTCCATATATCAAACCTGCTGATCAAAGCTCTGCAAAAACAGGAGAGAGACCTCATAATCTTTAGTATCTGATTGCAAAAACTTGGGATGGAAAGACACTGTTTATGTCTGACGCTTGAGAATAAGACATAGAGGAATATATTTTTCTTCCAAGAAGGTTATGTGTTCACTGCTTAGATTTAGCTTCAAATGGGAGAGCATTCAATCCTAGCCTATTCCATTATTGGTCAGTGCCATAAAGATCAGTACAGTAGTACTGTTTCTCCCCCTTTCTGGGAGCTGAATAAAAATATTATAAGATTTATAGAAATTTCCATGGTGGTGCTTTATATTTGTTAGTGATTTTCTTCTGGGAAATTTCTGAATAGTCTGATTTAATTTTTATCTTTTAAAGGAAGAATCTGGGGGAGGGGGCAATACCAAAATCTATAGTAATATCTAAAGGTGATAAAAATTCCCAAGAGAAAGTGTTTGTTAGCAAAGAAAATACATTCCAGTGATTTACATTTTGCTTTCAAAAATGGTTGGTGAGTGAAAGTGTGCTGCTCTGCATTTCAAAGGGAAAGAGAATGAAGAATTTTTGACAACAAAGACAAAAAATGAAACAGACAAATCATACAGCTGAGCACTTTTAACCTAGAGTAGCGTCGACTAACGAAGCAGCTCCTGTATTTATAATAAGTATTGAGGAGGTATTCTTTCAGAGGCTGGAATGAAAAATAAACTTTTTTTGTAATTAGAGCATATTAGTCCTAGCTGTGCCAGAAACTGGGACTCAGTTCAGCTGTCAGCTTAACTGGTATAAATGAGGAGCTACCCATCCGAAATTGATGGGAAATGTGCATATGCACACACACATAGACACACACACACACATATGCACATATATCAAACTAACCTAGATTTGAGAAAGGCAGGAACCAGTTGTTTCTTTTCCTTAACTGTCTTTTAATAAAATGCTTTTTATTGTTTGAATTACCGTAGTTTTTTATTTTATAGGTGGGCATATAATCCAGTGATACAGCCCATGTTTTGCAAGCATAAGAGTCCAAATTTAGTTTCTGGCATCTTAGTTCATGGCATATTCTGGCTGTGGATCTGGCCTGTTCCTCCCCCATTACCTGAATGAATTGGGATGGAATGCAGACCACCACACCAGCCCATCTCTGCAGCCGCCATCACTGCCGTCTGTGTCGCTCTCTCTGAAGCCAGGAAGCTGGCCTGCAGTACATGATCAAGATCCCCTGCATGTGACCAACCTTTGTCACATGCTGCGGGACTCCTTCCTGGCTTCTGAGATAGTAATGTGGATGGCAGCTGCAGCAATGGGCTGGTGTGGCGGTCTGGCCTCCTGTGGTCATGCAGGGTCTGATCAGGATATTTTTTTTCATCTGAGGCAGTTTTTCCTGGGTATCTTAATATAATGGTTTAATAAGCTTGACCTTGTCTTCTTCCATCTCCCCCACCATCTTTGCCCCAGGCATCATCAGGACTGCCCAGGGGCAAAACAGGGCAAAAGCCCTGTGTTGTTAGAACTGCAAGGCTCTAAGATGGGGACAAGAAAGGGTAAATAGCCTTTCTAGACAAGCCCTTAGGTAGATAGGTTAGAAAAGAGATCTGCCTGAGGTGTTGGACATCTGTAGCCCACCACTGAGTCCCACCATACTACACAAATATAGCACTATGTTCCTCTTTAACTGCCACAAAAACTTTCTCTGGAATCCTGAAGTTTATAGTTTGATGAAACACTAGAATCGCTGATGCCCCTCCCTGAACTGCCAATCCCGGGATTCTGTGGGGTGTTGCCGTGTATGAAGTAAGCACAACTGTGGCTGATGCCCCTCCCTGAACTGCCAATCACAGGATTCTGTGGGGTGTTGCCATGTAAGTTAAAGTGGAATATAGCACTATATTGCATAGTGTGATTGGACCCATAGCATCAGACAGCAGCAGAAGCTTGGATGTTTAGGCTCTAACAGATATGAGCTTTGGATTGTTAATGCTCCAAGAGTTGACTAAGGAGAGCCAGTGTGGCATAGTGGTTTCAGTTTTGGACTAAGGGATTGTCTATACAAGGCCAAAAAAAAAAAGGAGTGTCTCACAGTAATGGCAGTTTGCAACAGCTGCAACTTGTCTTAATGGTGTTTTTGCCCCCATAAGCAGCCATAAGCTTTGCATGCAAGATGGTGACCATGAATGATTTACTCACGTTTGTACTCACCTCAATTTGTCACCACCCAACTTTAAAAAAAAAAAAGATGCCCAAGGTGTGCTAGAGTGATTCTTCAATTTAACAGGAAAGTTTTTTTAAAAAAAACCACCCCATTTTATCGCTTTAGTGATTGCTCGCTAAGGCAAAAATCTAACATGGCGGCAGAAGGTGCATGCCTTGTTAGCAAGCCCCCCCCCAACTACCCCAGCCAATCAGCTTTGTGCTTCCCCTCCTGTGGTAAAGTGATTCATATCCCAATGTCTCAATGAACAGGAATGTGCATTCCCCATGAAGTATTTAAAAAAGTTTGTGGAAAACCGCAGATTCTCCTAGTACACAGTATATAGCAGGTTCCCCCCCCCTTCTGAATACAGCGAATCACTGCGGGTTGCCACATGTGTTCCCCTCGAATTCTACAAGGATTATTTTTACTGTTTAGACAAACCCAAAGAGTCTGTGAGATTAGGGTTTGAGCGCCTTCTCAGCCATGGAAGCTGCCCAGATGGTCTTGAGCAAGTCACACACTCTCAGCTTTAATCTCATTTTGCCAAGAAAACCCTAAGAGAAAATTACCATAAGTCAGAGTCAGCTTGAAGGCACATAGGAAAACAGCAAATGTAATGAGGAGGTAGAATGTCTCTCTGCCAATAGTCTAGCACAGGGGTGGGCAATGTATGGCCCATGGGATGCAAGCAGTGCCCCCAAAGCCATTTCTGTGTTTTTGTCATGCTGTGCATCAGCATCAGCATCCTCATTGCTACTATACAGGCATTGCAAGTAATGATGCTACCTGTATGTAACAGCAGTGAGGATGCTGATGGTGGTGGTGGTGATCCACACAACAACACTCCTTTGCAGGCACACTCTGCTGTTTCATTTGGATATTTGTTGGAGGAAAAATAAGAATAAAAATAACTTTTAAAACTGGAATTACACTTTAAGCTCTCCAAGGGAAAGAGAGACTACAGGGTGAAGAGGGTAAGGATAGACTAATCAATCTCTATCTGATCTATGTCTGTTCCACATGTATTCATTTATTAGTGGCCATTACACTGTATGAGTCATTACTAGTCCCTTCTGGTCAATTTCTACATCAGTATGTGAGCTGGAATTCACTAAGGCAGTTACAAACATATAACCTAGAGTTACGCATTTGTGAGTGATTTGTATTCATGATCCCTACATATTCACTAGTTTAGGGAATATGTAGGGACCATGAAAGTCCTCCAGACCTCACTTTTTGGGCAGCAGCTGTTGCAAGCAATGGGCTCTGTTTCCCTGTCAATCAGGAAGCAACTGACTGATGCTCTCACTCATCCCCCTAGTGTGAGTGATCTATGGTATGAGGGGGAAGTACAACAGGGATCTGCTTCTGCTTGTAACACCAGAAATAGCTCACATGAGGGATGGAATGTCAGTCAGCTGCTTCCCAATCAAGAGGGGAACAGATCCCCATTGCTTGCTGTTGCCTGGTAAAACATCAGCTGTTGCCTGGTAAATCAAGACTGTGGAAATCAGATTGGGAGTCACTGCATAGCTATATAACTAAAGTGGTTACACCTTAATAACTGCCTTAGTGAATTCTGGTTGTGATTCTTTTCAAAAGACACATGAAAATCCAAGTTTATTTTCATATGTAACTTTTTCTTAATATGCACATTTTTGTATGCAGCTTTTCCTCATACAGCTTCACTTAAAGTTCATATTAGTGAGTGGGATCACAAAATTCAGTCACACGTGCAATTGAAAGAATAACTATTTTGATCTGCATATTAGGCAGTGGAAAACACTTCCCTGGCTGCACAGTGAACAATGCTGTAAGCAAGGGTGGTGGTTTGAAGAACTCCATGAAGAGAGGCCAGAATCCCCTGCACTCAGCATTGGATGCCAAGTGCTGGTTGTGTGACAGAGGAGGAGACAGAGGTTATTTAATGCTTTGCCTCCCCTTCGTGTGTCCTCTTTGCTCTCCTTGCTGCAACCCACCTACCCACCCTCAGTGCAGTGTGAGCTAAGCTAGTTGCTTCTGGGCCAGGTAGGAATTTTTCCCACTTTACCTGGGGCTTTTCCCTTAGCCCATACTGTATCTGATGGGACTTGAAGAATTGGCTATGGGTGGTGTCTAAAATAGGTTCTCACTTGGCAGGTTACATGGGGAGAAATTAAGAGATCAGTGTTCACCATGGTATCCTTTTGGTGGAAGGTGGGCTCTGGAACCGCCTCTATGGGTTGTGGGACCTGGAGGGATGAAGGAGTCTGCCCTTGGGGCTGATCTGGGGGTTTACTCTCTCTTATAAAGTCTTGTGACTTGGAGGGGTGGAGCCAATAAATGACTGTTCAGGCAGCAACCAATGGTTATTGGATTGCCCCCAGCGGTCTGGTGTTTCGCCCAAGGAAAGGCTGGGAAGGCTGGTTACAGGTTGACATCTGGGCCTCAGCTGGACCCACATCAGGTTGTTCCCCCATGTTTTATTTATCCACAGGCCCAAATTCAACTAAATAGGGTATAGGTCAATAAAGTGACCCTTATTCAACCCATATACTTGTGTCTGGTCTTGTTGTTTCATGGTTGGTCATCAATAGAACTATTCCCTTAAAAATGTAAATCAAATAAAATCCATCACCATCCCTAGAAAAGATGCAGGGAACTCACTTGCACAACCATACTTGTGCTTTCACCAGAGCTAGAAAAGTTATTTTTGGACTCCAGTTCCCAGAATCCTCCAGCCAACATGCCTACAGGCTGGGGATTCTGTAAATTGTAGTCCAAAAAAGAATTGTATATCCCAGTTCTGGCTTATACTGTGCCAAGTTTAACCCAACAGGTTTGTTGCTGTTGTTAGAGCTTGTGGGTCAACTTAAAATGCCTGGATTTTGTCATACATTATGGCAATATATCTCTATGCAGGAGTCTTGCCATCAATGCTCCAGTGCTTCATTTGCTAGTGTCCACGAACACAGAAATGTTCACATCATTGTAAATGATTGTGCTGCTTCCTCTGCTTCCTTCTGCTTTCTTTCTTATATTTCCTTCTTCTTTTTTTCAAATCTGCTTTTGGCAAATGAAAATGAAGGCTGCCTACGTGTGTATATGTTTGGTGTGTGGAATATGAAGGAAGGTGTTGTTAAAGTGCATCTAGAAGGGCAAGCCTATGTATTTTTTAAAAAAGAGAGAGAGAGAAAAGAAGTAATGTCAAGAGGTTGTTATCCAACAATCATCAATGCCACAAAGAGCAGCCACAGACATGTCCTTGTTTGGCAGGGCTTCAGGGACTGGCTGGCTGCCTGGATTAAGAGTGAAAGTGTGCTGCAAATGATCACTTTGGCATCAGAAGCTTCTTAATGTTTCTCTGAAAGTGAAAGACAGAGAAGATTGTGTTTGTTTTATCTCCTTTCTGGGCTCTTCTGTGATGAACACCTACTATGCTATTCAATGCACAGATATTTTTTTCCAAGCTACCCATTGAGCAGCAGAAAGCAAGAAATAGTAGGCCAATCACCTGCATTATTACACCTTACTTCCTATGGAATTTCTGGAAGCAAAGTGAGCTGTAGCATGCTCACACTATGGCTGTTTTGCAAGGCCAATTTTGCAGGTACTCAATCCCCCCCTCTCTGGCTTTTCTTCGCAAACGAAGATTCAGGAAGGACTCATCCCGCGCTTTCTGCAAGAGCGCTGATGACTAAAAAGGCCAATCCGAGATAAACAAGTCCGGTTGCAAAAAGCACAGCAGAAGGTCTCCTTGGGTGATGTTTTTGGGTTGTGATTCTTTCTGCGTTGTCGTTTCTCTTCAAGACTTGTTCGTCGTGAGTTCTCAAATAAGGCTGCAGCATTGTGGATAGTGCGTCTCCATGCCTCCCGATGTGAGGCCAGGGCGGACCACTGTTGGTGATCAATTTGGCCAAGCCTGAGATGTTGTTTCAGGGAGTCTTTGTATCGCTTTTTTGGAGCGCCCCTCTTACGCTGACCCGTGGCGAGTTCACCGTAGAGTAGTATTTTTGGGAGGCGATGGTCCTCCATCCTAGAAACGTGCCCTGCCCAGCGCAGCTGTGTTCTCAATATCATGGCCTCAATGCTGGTGATCCCTGCTTGCTCAAGGACAGCAACATTCGTCACATAGTCAGTCCAGTGTATATTTAGGATTGTGCGTAGACAGCGCTGATGAAAGTGCTCGAGGAGTCGTAGGTGGTGGCGATAGGTGACCCATCTTTCAGATCCATAAAGGAGGATAGACAGTACGATGGCTCTATACACACTGATTTTTGTGCTTTGCCTCAGGTGTTTATTGCTCCAGACTCTTTTGTAAAGTCTTCCAAATGCACTATATGCCTTTGCTAATCTGTGATCGATCTCTTTGTCAATCTTGGCATCTGAGGAGATGATGCTTCCCAGGTAGGTGAACTGCTGAACGGACTTGAGCACTGATTTGCCAACAGTAATGTGGGGATGGTGGTGTTTGTCCTGTGGTGCAGGCTGGTAAAGAACTTCTGTTTTCTTCAGGTTGACTTCTAGCCCAAACAGCTCTGCAGCTGTTGCAAAGCAGGACGTTAGGCGCTGCAGAGCTGCTTCTGTGTGGGCAACAAGGGCAGCATCATCGGCGAAGAGCAGCTCACGGACTAGATAGTTTAGAGTCTTAGTGCGAGCCCTCAGACGGCTTAAGTTAAACAAGCTACCATCAGTACGGTAGCGTATATAGATGCCGTCGTCTTCTTCAAGCTCTGCCATAGCCCTTTGGAGCATCGTGCTAAAGAAGATTGTAAATAAAGTTGGTGCAAGAACACAACCTTGCTTCACTCCATTAGTTATTAGAAAGGGCTCTGAAAGAGCATCGCCATATCTGACTTGACCATGCTGTCCCTCGTGTAGCAAGATAATCATTTTAAGGAATTTGGGGGGACATCCTAGTCTTTCCAGGATCTGCCACAGACCTTTTCTACTTACAGTGTCAAAGGCTTTGGTGAGGTCCACAAATGTTACATAGAGACCCTTGTTCTGCTCCCTACATTTTTCTTGCAGTTGCCTAAGGGCAAATACCATGTCTGTAGTACTCCTATTGGCTCTGAAGCCACATTGGCTTTCAGGGAGAAGTTCTTCTGCAATAGCAGGAACTAACCTGTTCAGGAGTATCCTTGCAAGGATTTTTTATTATATTTATATTATTTATATTTATATTTATATTTATATTATTTATATTTATATCCTGCTTTCCCCCCAAAATTGGGACTCAAAGTGGCTCACAATTTAAACGAACAATATAATTAAACACATACAAAAAGAGAGCATTAGAATAGAATTAAACTATTTGCAGTATTAAAACAATTCACATTTCAGTAAAAAAATAAAATGCCATTAAAAAGATTTTAAAAGCTCTTAAAAACAGCTCAGTTAAAAACAAAACAGCACCATCACCCCCTAGCCCGTTCTTTAAAAACCTTCTGTTTTAAAAGCCTGTCTGAATAAAAAGCTTTTTGCCTGCCAACAGGACAAGGAAGAGGCCATTCTGGCCTCCCTGGAAGGAGTTCCAGAGTCCAGGAGCAGCTGCCCAGAAGACCTTCTCTTGCGTCCCCACCAACCATGCTTGTGATGGTAGGTGGAACTGAGAAAAGAGCTCTCCTGATGTTCTTACAACCTGAGCCAGCTTATAAAGGGAGATACAATCTGCCAAATAGCCTGAGCCATATAGGGCTTAATAGGTCATAACCAGCACTTTGAACTGTACCCAGAAACATACTGACAGCTGGTGGATCTGTTTCAACAGGAGCATGGTATGGTCTCTGTAACTTGCCCCAGTTAATAGTCAGGCTGTAGCTCTTTGGATAAGCTGAAGTTCCCAAACGCTCTTCAAAGGCAGTCCCAAGTAAAGCATATCACAGTATTCCAGATGGGATGTAACTAAGGGGTCATTTAGACCCCTAATGAAAATACTCCTCATAAAATGCAAGGAGAATAACTTTCATCCCCAACGAGAAGTGAGCGAGATTCATGGTGTTAGGAAGGAGGGGGTCCAAAAACTCCAATTACTTTGCAGTTTTTCCCGAAGGTTTTTTCCTGATTAAAATAATGTTTATTCAAGTATTCAAATACATAAACACAAACACACACACAAAGCAAAAAAAAACAAAAACAAAAAACACACAAATACAAAGATACTCCCCAAATAATAATTAACACAATGTACTCTTTCGTCCTCCCCACAATAAAAAATTAAAAGACTTCCTGAATATTCCCCAGCTGTTTTATAATTAGGAAATATTAGCCCCACCTCTCTTATCTACCATTATCCTTTTCTAATCTATCTAGCTATCAAACTATTCAACTTTTCCCAAACTTTTTGAAATAATGCATGGAAATGCAAATTACTGCTCATTTGAACAACCAATTTGGAACAATGTGCATTCTCAGTGAGGGCAGAAGTGGAAAGCTGATTGGTCGGTTGTGTACAGGAGGCAGCCTTGCTGGCAATAATGTGGCCAGAAGCACCATTTTGGAGTTTTGCATTATCAATTGTGTGCTTTTTTTGCTGCATTGAGGTGACCAAACAGCTTTTTTAAGCATAAGGTTGCACTTGCACACCTTTGATTACAGTTTTAAAAAATACTGTGCAGCAGCAACAACTTGTTGAAAGTAATAATGTGAGTAATTAACTCTCAGCCACCATCTTGATTCGCAGGTATTGCTGTGTGTGTACTTCAAACCTGGATAGCTTTGCATACTAGCGATTTTGCCAAATGACTGTGAAAACAAATGAACGCTGCAGCAAATTTGTGTTAATGCACAGCAATCCATGTTATATCTTCTCATCTAGACAAACCCTAAGGCATGTGCCACCATGGCAAGATCCGGTGTCTCGAGGAATGGGTGGGGTTGGCACAAAAGCTTTAAATGTGTAAAAGCACTACTGGCCACTGCAGAACCTGGGCCTCCTCCAGGTTCAAAGCTGAGTCCAGGAGAACACCCAAATTGTGAACCTATGTCTTCGGGGGGGAGTGTAATCCCATCTAATACAGGCTGAATCCCTGTTTCCTTATCTGTCTTGCAACTGATCAGGAGCACCTCTGTCTTATCTAGATTATTTCCCCTCATCCAGCCCATTACTGATGACAGACACTGGTACAGGACCAAGACAGCCTCCTTGGATTTGAGGTGGAAAGGAGTAGTAGAGTTGATAGCTTTACACCCCAAAATTCTCGATGACTTCTCCTAGTTGTTTCATGTACCTGTATATGTTCAATAGGATGGTGGACAAAACAGAACCCTAAGGGACCCCAAAAGCCAATGGCCAGGGAGTCCCCCAGCACCACCTTCTGGGTTTGCTCCTCCAGGGAGGAATGGACCCACTGTAAAACTATGCCTCCAGGTCCCATCCCAGCATGGCAGCCTAGAAGGATACCATGGTCAATAGTATCGAAAACTGCTGAAAGGTCCAGCAGAACCAATGGGGACACACTACCCCTGTCTCGTTCCCTGCGTAAGTCAAAACCAAGGCAACCAAAGCTGTTTCTGTTCCATAGTCAGGCCTGAAACCAAATTTAAATGGATTTAGATAATCAATTTCATCCAGAAACCCCTGGAGTTGTGCGGCTGCCACATATCTTTCCCAAAAATGGTAGGTTGGACACTGGTCAATAATTATCCATTACAGAGGGATTCAGAGATGGCTTTTTCAATGAAAGCCTTACAACTGCCTCCTTTAGGCTAGTTGGGATGCTGCCATGTTGTAGGGAGGCATTGTGTATCCCCTTTGTGGATGCATGCAATTAGTCCCCCTCTGACCTGTTTGATATCAAGAAGGACAAGGGTCTTGCACACATGTGGTGGCCACACCTCTCCCAAGGATTCTGTCCACATCCTCATTCTGCACAGACTGAAAAGTATCCATTAACACTGGACAAACAAGAAGCAAGGTTGCATCCACTGGAACTGTATCAACTACAGCATCCAAGTAAGAGCGGATCTGAGTGACATTATCTGCAAAGTACCATGCAAATTCTTCACAGGGCTGTTGAGTGGTCTGCATTTTCTACTTAAGGACCAATGTGTAATAGACTTATGAGGACCAGCTCTGCTAGACAGTCCTTCACAGATGCAATGGTGGCAGCAATAAATAATTTATTTGCTGCCCACACTGAGTATGTTTTCAAA
The DNA here is from genome assembly GCA_030847615.1 of Gambelia wislizenii. Classification (NCBI taxonomy): domain Eukaryota; kingdom Metazoa; phylum Chordata; class Lepidosauria; order Squamata; family Crotaphytidae; genus Gambelia; species Gambelia wislizenii. The sequence goes on along the minus strand of JAUMIR010000003.1, from coordinate 233,181,607 downwards.
TAGGCTTTATCCCTTGTTCAGTCAGACTCACTTTGACTCTTCCACCAATATCACTCTAGTCTCTGTCTCAGTCACTTCATCACCACCAACTCCCTGGAAAACCAGGAGGCTCGCTTGGTTCCACTCCATAAGAGGGGATGCTCAGGAGTGATTGTGTCCACTGCACTGGACATTAACACATTTCAGAGGTCAGTCAGAGCTTCAACAGAATCACCTGCTGAATTGATAGGAAAATCCCCAAGAGCCATCAGGAATCCATCAGGATCCATCAACCTCTTAGGGCAGACAGTCCTAATCAGTCCCCCATCACTGCAGAGGTTCTTAGTCCCAGTGAGTCTAAATCTGACCAGGTAATGACCTGTCCATGACACCAGAATTGTGGAAAGTTCCTCCACACCAAGATCACTATCGTCCATCCAGACAGAAAACAAGATCCAGAGCTCTTAAGATATAGAGCTATATAGCTCTAAGGGCTGATTTTGCAAGTGCCAGCAATACAGTTATGATGCCAGAATACTACATTTCTATAGTTTCCCTGAAAACTCACAATAGGGAAGTCACATGAATGATAGAGGCCCCAAATGCCTTGTTTACAAGGCTATTAGCATTTCCAGGAGGATTCCCAGAATCCTATTTGACTTGAAAAGCAACCACATGTCCTGTAGGCTTGCTTTTTGGTTCAAGCAAGAAAAAACATGATTTTGGGAGGCAACACAACGGATTGGGTGGCAGCAGTGGGAAGCAGAACTTAAACCAATGCTTCTCAAGCTATTGGATGTCAGGGACCAGTACCAGCAATTGTACCATATTTGTGCCCATTAGCTACAACTAAATCTTTCTTTCCTGGCAACAGGCTGTGAGCTGGTAGACAGTGGCTCATTGACTGACACCAGTCTATGGACCACCACTTTGAGTAGCACTGCCATAAATGACTTTCAAAAAAAATTCTGGAATGTTTCTCACTCAAAACTGGACACTGACACAGAAGATGGAGGTTTCCATGTCAGTGGGGTTTTGGCACTTTAGAGAATTCCTGTAAAGTTTAGACTAAGGGCTCATCTATATGAGTCAGGATATGCCAATCCCCGCCATTGCATCCTGGCATGATAAGGCCTGTTGTTCCTCAGTTACCGCTTCCAAACAGGAGAAAGTCCAGACAGTCACACTGGCCTGTTGCTGCAGCCACTGCCATTTCCCTCATTGTCTTGGAAGGCAGGAAGGGGACACACAACACATGCCCAAGGGCCCCCACATGTGCCCAATTTTTGTCTCATGCTGCAGGACTCCTTCCTGCCTTCTAGGAAAGTGAGGCAAACCAGCAGCTTCAGCGAGGGATGTCTCCTGCAGTCTCTCAGGGTCCAATCCATTTCCTCCCAGTGGAAATGGATTTAAACAGCTATTATTCTAAAATGTTGTATTGGGCCCTATCCCATCTTCCCCCCTCATCTTAGCCCCTATCTGTCCCAGAGGTGGTGAGGACTGCCCAAGCTGTATCTGCCTCTTCTTCTGTCCCTCGAAGGCTAGAGCAGGGGCAGTTGGGATGGAGAGAGTGCCTTTCATTTGCTGCTGGGCCTAGCTATGATGGAACTGTGCCTGCTTCTTCTTCTCTCCCTCCAAGTAGTTATTAGTGTTGACTACCTGGATATATAATCTTCTCACACCCAAACCCCCCAAATATCAATTCTTATAGATAATTACACAAGAGAAACAAATGCATAATGCTCAACTTGTTGGGAAATGGATAGCATTTATTACACTTTGAAAAGATACGTTTAATGGCAATGTATGCCATGTTCTCTTTGAGTTATTTGTGGATTTGTCACAGAGATTCAATTATCTGGTATAAGCACTTGAGCCAATGTTGTGTAGTGATTACAGTGTTGGATTACAACTCTAGAGCCCAGTGTAAAAATCCCCACTCAACCATGGAAACCCACTGGGTGACCTTGGGCACATCACACTCTTTCAACCTCAGAGGAAGGCAGGAGCAAACCCTTCTGAACAAATCTTGCTGAGAAAACCCAATGATGGGTTCACCTTAGGGTTACTATAAGTCAGAAAGGACTTGGAGGCACACAACAACATAATCGCTTGAAAGACAGCCAGCAAGGTGTAGTGGTTTGAGTGTTGGCCTAGAACCATGAGAGACCAGGGTTTTAATCTTGGTTTTGCCATAGGAATCCATTGGGTGACCTTGATAAGTCACACTATCTCAGCCTCAAGGAAAGGCAAGAGCAAACCTCCCCTGAAGAAATCTAACTAAGAAAACTCTATGATATGTTTGCTTCAGGTCACTGTATGTCAGAAACAACTTGAAGGCACACAACAACAATGAGCACTTGATTTTTATTTTTCCTATATCTATCTTTATGTAATTTTTAAAATAATCTACATTTCTAAGAAATAAAAACTTGCTCCTCTCAAAAAGAGGGACTCAGCTGTTACCTCCTCCCAAAGTGTGTGTAGGAGTGGGGCTGGAGGATATCTGCATACTCAACAGGGAGTTGAACATTTATCTTACATATTGTTCACTAAAATTTATTGTATTCATTTATTACATCTAGGCCCCATCTCTCTTTCATCGGGGAAGTCAAGGCACTCTGAAATCTGCTTCCTAAGTGGCTTCTCATCCAGGAAAGAATCTGTGTACTTAGATTTCATACGGTTGCCTTTGGACCACTCAGACAAGCGCATAAGGACATGCTGTACAAAATCTTGAATCCTCTTTCTTTTCCCTCTCCCTCAACCCTTGTGCACATATTTTGAGTACTCTTTTTATGAGGTAACAGCCATGGTTCGTTATTAGAACTTGGGCTGATGGGCTCCTGCCCCACCTCATTTGTCCTGCTTCTGAACATGGCTGACTACTTGGCTTTGTCCACCAGCATTCCTGCTCTCCTATGTAAGTGTGTTGAAACAGCCAGGGCTGTTATGTCTGTACTGGATCATCTCTGTTTGAGCATGTCTTTGAAGTACATCCTAAATTGTGCTGACTGGTAGCTTCCATGTCAGTGAACTGGTGAATCCACTTTGAGTTTTGATCCGGACTTGAAAGGAGCTATCCAAGCTGTTGAGCCTCTTTGAGGCATAGGATCCAGCCCTTTGGGTAGCATCTTTAAAGTTCAGACTAAAACCTGGAGCAGATTCACTGCCCCATGGAAGCTACCATTTATGTCTGGCTTATAGTACATTTCCTGTTGGGAGGATAAGGTTCAGCACCTTGGATATCTCCTTTAAAATCTAGACTGAAACCTGGAATGGAGTCATTGCCTTACTGTCATGGAAGCTATCAGCCACCACTGATCCTAAACATTTGGAGTACTAGAGTTCATTTTGCATTTTTACCTAGAAGTCTAGATGATTTAGTGAGAGAGGATTGATGCTGGCTTACCACTCTCAAAAGCTTCTCTTACTAGTGGTCCTTTTAAGGGGGGGGGGGACTGTACTGGAAATTTTTGATTTAGTTTTCTTTCTTTTTTTTTTTCAAAGCATCTTCTTTGTGGCAGACTGTTTGAGAGGGAAGTGCGTTGTGTTGTTTTCTTTTTGCCCTTCATATATCTTTCAAGACTGTGAGCAGGATACATTAGTGCATCACTTTCCAAGTCCCTGAGATCTATCTATCAAGATCTGACTGGAGTGGGTGGTGAAATACAGTGGGAGGTGGCTAGCTGCACAGTTGTACTATTAAATTACAGTCTGTCCAAGGAGAGTAATCTCTTGTTTCAGCAGCAAGTAGTAGTACCAAAGACTGTAAACCTCCAGCTCCCTGAAATGGGCTGTCATATCAAGCACCATAAATTACATCAGTCAAATATTCCATCAGTCACTCATGCCAGAATCTTATGCAGGGATGAATAGCCTGCTTGGGGGGGGGGAGCACAATAGCCAAATGGGTTGATTTCTTTTCAGTTCACCTTCTCTGTCAGCGCACAAGGCAGCAGCACAGGAAGTTTAGTTAATCATAAAATGAGGTTTAACATCTACATCTCTGTAAGTTTCTGAATTCATAGGTTACATGCCCTCCTTCAAGCTGCAGGTTATACTGGCACTACAGTCATTCTTACACCAAAGAGTGAGATTCTGTTCTCCATTTTGGTATTCAAGATATCTTTGTAGACAGACTTTTACATGACAAGAGAAACAGGTGTTTTCACGAGGAAGACAAGATAGCATATAATGTGAATGCCAAAAACCATCATTGCTACTACATATTAAACCCTTCCATTGTCAAAAGTCTAAACACCTTTAGCATAACACATGTGCATGCCACTGTTGTGGAACCACAGTTGTGGAACTGTCTGTGTACCTGTGTGCATGCACATGTGTGTGCATGAATGCTTGCAGAAGGATTGGCCTCACAAGGGGCCACAGTTATACAGTCTCAGATAAAATGCACTTCCTTGCACAATGATTTAACATTATGGTAGTGCCTAAAAACGATTCTGCTGAATATAGTTACCTGAACAGTTTTCATTTTACATAAATAGAATATTTATATAAATATTATTTATTATTTATTTTTTAGTTAGTTAGTTTAGGTATTTATGCCCTGCTTTTCAGCCACAAAGGCTCTTGGAGCGGCTTACAAATTGTTAAGCAATAGCACTTTAAACATCCACACCACATTAAGCAGTTTCCAGTGTGTGTTGGCTACTCCCAAGCCCTGTCCCCAACTTCTTAACTGGATGTAAGCCCCATTAAACCTAATGGGATTAATTTCTGGACTCATCTGCAATTGTTGGGTAATGCTGCAATCCTTTATACACAGATCTAGGACTAACTCATTGATTGCAGTAGGCCTCACTGCAAGGTACACATGCAATGTAAATACACGTATTTTGAGCTGCTCTGTGTAAATTCATTTTGTTATATGAACAGTGTATGTTGGAATGATATTATATGAACCATGTCCACAGACTTTTTGAGGGCAGGCAATGTACCAGCTTACCTTTATGAACTCAGAAGTGTCCAAAAGGGAATACACATGGCCTGAGATCTTCATGGTTTCCACTGCTGCTCTAAAGTTTGGGTGATTGCCAGCCCAGTTTCTTTTGCACTCATTATGCATAGCACTGTAATGCATGTACTTATTTCTTTTATGATTATCATTTTGGCAGAACACTATGCCAGGCTATGCCAGGAACTCCTCAGCTCCTGGACATGAATCTGGCCTAGCCTCATGACATCATTACTAGGTGGTTTCCCAGCTTTTGTATGTTTTCCCCCATTCTAAAGGGGGAAAGAGCCGAACACTAAATATGCCAATATTTTTGGCTCCACCATTTTGTCCTTCACCACACCCATCACTGGAATGTGGCCCCCAAAAACTTCTATGAAACTGAATTTGGCCCTCAGACTGAAAGAGGTTTCCCATCTTTGACCTATACCATCTCTCCTAAGTCAGTAAGTAAAAGGAATTCATAACTTAAGGCTGTAATCCTGTACCATTCACAAAACTCAATAGTACTTACATCTGGATAGTTACATGCCCTGCTAAGCTGCAATTCTAAACACACTAGCTTGGGAGTAAGTCCCATTGAACTCAGTGGGAGTTACACCTGAGTAGACCAATTTAGTATTGAAAGGCCCTGATTCACTATCTTCATTGCTTCTGTTAAAGAAGTTGCACAAGTGTAACATTCTTTCCTTTTGTTTCATATTAGTCGAACACAACACTTGACAGTAAGTTAAAATCCCTAAATAAAATATGAAAGCTGCCAAAACATTACAGAAGACTCTCACTTGGAAGATATGAAAGTGGATCCAATGATGCAAATGTTGCTAATAGACAGTATGAAAATTGCATAAAGGTACAGGAATCACTAATGTGACTTGAAAGAACAAATGTCTTCCAATTGCTGAGAGGTTGATCATCCAGTGTTAGTTTCACTGTTTCACTGTTCTGCTTACCTGTCCTGATATTGCAGCTTATTATGACATTCCTCTTCAGGCTCATCTGCGATAAAAGCATTTCTCTTATTATTTACTTTTGTGGAGTATCCAGAAATTGCCACTGAAGCTAGTGCTGAATATGATTTCATTTGTAGGTGAGGTAAATGGGTGTGGAAGCTCTCTCTGTAGTAGCTTCCTTCACCCTTACCTTTTTTTTTAATTACTATTTTTTAAAAGATATTGATGATACCAGATAAAGTATTTTCATTTTCTAGATGAGGCTTCAATCACAGCTTAAATAACTTTTGAATGAGTCTCCCTTATACTGAGATCTGATCATGCTTCATGTGAAGAAAACATGGCGAAAAGGCATTTGTGATAGAAATGAACATTCTGTTCAGGTTAGATTTCACACTTGCATTACACACCCAGTTCCTCAACCAATTAAAGCACAATCCACCTAAGATTCTCATGAGGCTAGGCTCACTGTTTGCTAGTTTTGAGGAAGATGAAGTAGACTGAGGACTTTATCAGACATAGAAAATATGGCATCACAACCACCAGTTATGTCACATAACTGTGAAAGGGCACGTAGATCAGACGATGTCGGCTTTTTGCGGTTAAAATCAGCCCAAAACCTGTGCCTTTTAATTGACAGCTTAAGTCATCAATAGGATTTCCCTGCCACTTTTTTGCCAGCATTGTCGGCATGCAAAGCCTCTGTCCCTTTAAATCTCGTACTTACCCCAACAACGGCTGGACCAGCGCGAACGCTTCGTGGTCAGATCGGGAAATCCAGGTAAGTGACAAATTTTTTTGACCCTCCCTGGGATAGTTTAAGATGTTTTAGAATGTGTGTGTGTGCGCGCGTGCACGCTTAGTTTAACTTTTTCACATTTCTTTCTTATTTTATATTTGAATTTCCCGCATGATTTCAAAAGATGAAGTGACCAGTCCTCCATTCAACTTCCTCTTTATTAGCAGATGAGCCTTTGGCTGGAAAGGAGGTAAGAGGGGGGATTCTTTTGTCGCCATTAAAAAAAAATGATTTTTCTTTTTTTAATGCTAGCAGAAGAACATTTAAAAGGGGACATCTGATAAAGTCCATAGTACTGTGCAAAGGTCTTCTTCCATAGGACAATTCTCCACTAATTTCATTTTCAAAGGTAGTAACAAGTAATTTTAACAATGTTCTTCCCCTGTGAGAAAACTGAAGTTTTAAAAGGCTATTCTACATTTCAGGAATTATTGTGCACAAAATTCACACATGAAATTTCTGTATAGAAAATAGCATTTTCTGTGCATGAAACTTGCTTCTTCTGGCTAGAATTCATGATCACCGTTAAAATGGTTATTGTTGGGTAAAAAACTGAAGCATTCTCTTTTTCCCACACTCTATTAATATAGAGCAACACCTGTTGGACTTCTTGTGTATATTGGTTTGTCCCCTTTGAAACCCCGTCTACATGACCAAAAAGAAAAAATCCATTTGGGGGGTAAAAAATTCTAAAAGGCAATCATCTGAATGCATACAATCTGCCTACATGATTTTTTTACCCACTCTAAACTCTGTATAACCCCCCCCCCTTGCCCAGCTGGCTGGAGCAAGCAAGCCAAGTGGTAGTTTTAAATCTCCCACCACTTTTTTTTTTATTTTAAAAGGTGCCTGTTATGCAGATAGTCAGTTTTCCATATTTACAATATAAAATAAAAATGAATAAATGTAAAAAAAAATCTCAATTTCATGGTCTTACCGGACTCTTGCTTAGTCAGGAATCCAACATGGCGGCCGCTCCCAATTCCCCTCTTTGCTAGCCCTCCCCCCTCTGCTCAGCCAGCCAATCAGATTACACTGCCTGTTCATATGTGTGCAAATGGGGTGTACAGACTATCAAGAATTCAAACGGTTGCACAGATTTTTGGCCGAGATCCACTAATCCTCCCGAACCCTGAATCCACGTAGTTTATGGGGGATCCGCTAGCCCCCCTTCTGAAAGACATGAATGTATCTGAACAGCTGTGTGTACACATTATTGATCTTTCGAATACCAAATGGATTTTTTTCATCATGTAGACATGGCCTCAGCCTCAGTTAGCATGCTTCTGTCTGTGCCGCCCACTTTTTCTTGGGCAGCCATCGTCTTCTTCTCTGTTCTAAGCTGGTGAGTCAGGATGAGTCTTTCTCCTTCACCTCTGCTACCTCATTAAGTAAAGTAAAGTTTCTTGAGTTATTTGAACCTAAAACTGCATGCCTCTTTTATTGTATAGTTAAGAGCAAAGCAATATATTTGAGTCATGCTTCTAAACGGATACTCTGCTTAGAGGGAAGTTAAAAAGAATTTAACTTTTAGAGTTCCCAACATAAGGGCGACTCTAATTCCCCCACAGTTATGAATGCTTAACTGTCTTAACTGACATCTCAGACAGAATGTAGGCCTGTGACTCTAACATCATCACCATCTTTCTCCTGTATGATTTTAACAGCTTTGCAATAGTAATAGCATTGATATTTCTGTACTGCTTATCAGTGCAAAGCACTCCCTAAGAAGTTTACAACATGCTAGCTAATTGCCCCCAGCAAGCCGGGTACTGATTTTGCCAACCTATGGAAGGCTGGAAGCCTGGGTGAACCTTGGAGCCCTTTGGGATTGAACTCACAACCTTGTGGCTGCAGTACTGGCATGTAACCACTGTGCCACCAGGGCTCCTTTGCCTGACGATGAAGCCAGCTTCAAAAGTTTCATAATGTATTTTATGATTTGGAGTTGCCCCCCCCCAAAGGTATTGCTGCTTGTGGTTTTTGGATTTTGTTGTATTTAACCTAGGGTTATGCATGTCATAACTCAGCCCCTAAACATCTCAGATGAGGATGAGGAGACAGAGTACCAGGAAGTTGCACCTCCTGATAGTGGAACTCTCTCTGAGTCCAAAGAGATGGGGCTCGGGACACTGTTTCCCAGCAGGTGTTGGCAGAGGCTGCAGATACTGAAGACGATATGTCCCCGTCCTTCATTGAGCGAAGGAGGGAGAAACACTAAGCCCAGCACTGGTTAAGTCAAAGACTTTGACCTAATTAGGCACTCATTAAGCACCTGTGATCTTGAAGGAGTTGCCCATAAATATCCCAGCAGTTCTTTCTCAGCTTTCTTGCTGGCAACTCTCTTATCTGTACTCTCTTGCATTCTTGTTTATGTTTTGGACTACTCTGTTAACTTTTTCCTGGTTCATGTATGTGGACTTCTGACCTGCTGATACAACATCTGGGCTGGCTAACAACCACCCTTGTGCTTCTCCCTTTATCTTGCTCAGGTAACCCATGACTAGCCCAGACTGGTCTGACTACTTGACAGCTCCTACACACCAACCACCTGCTTCCTTGGGCATTTGCTGACTTGTGTTCAGGACAATGCATTAATGACTGGTTCATATTAATGATCCCTAAATATTCAATAGTGTGGGGAATACATAGGACTCATGAAAGTCCTGCAATCCCCACTGATGCAAGCAATGGGAATGTGTTCTCCTGTCAATAAGGATGCAGCTGACCAAAGTTACCACCCTCTTCCCATAGGTGAACTCTGATGCAAGGAGGAATTATGATAGGAATCTTGCTTCTGACTGTCACACTGGAGATTGCTCACAGGACATGGGTGGAAATGTCAGTCTGCTGTGTCCTAATGGACAAAAGAAGAGACACTCCCCCCCCCTCCATCACTCACTTGGTTGCTGCCTGGAAAACCCAGATTTGGCGGCTGAGGCTGGGAGACATGACCTAGCTATGAAACTAAGATACTTAAATAGCTAGGTAGGTGATCTAAAATAATTACCTCTGCAGGAAACAGCTGTGCAGAAATCAGCTTTTCCTGATCAGAAAATAATGGCTGGAATTCACTAAGGCAGTTATGAATCACACCTCCAAACATATACAAATACACACACAAAACCCTCCCCAACCCCCCCCCCAAAAAATACCCACAGAACCTCTGGCCCCTCTCAAATATTTTCTTTTCCCTCTGTTTCCCCTCACAATGACCCAATATAACTTCCATTCACCATTTGGGAAATGAAAAGAAAAAAAATATTTTGATGCATTGGGGGTGGTGAGCTGCAAGGAGTAGGAAGTGGGAAATTGGCCCCCATGTAGTTGCCCACTCCTAGCATAAGGGCAGCCACTCTATCACGCCCCCATTTTGCAATGCTCTCAGGGCCTGGGCAGGTTGATATGAGGACACAGAGGACAGAATTCTGTTGGGGACCTCTGTACACATAAGATTTCTTTATGCCTGAGGATGACCTTTTTCAGGCACTGTGAGGGTTGGTTTTCCCTTCCTCTCTCCACAGCTCTCAACACCCCAACTTACTACAAATCACCTGAAGTCACCTCACTTGGCCATTCTCTATTTTGGTATGGGCAGGCAAGCTCCGGGACTCATCTGGCTACATCCCCGTAGCCAAACAGTGAGGACTTTATCAGATCTGGCAAATATGGCATCATAAGGATGCCTAATGATCGCAAAAGGGTGTGCATACCAGACAATGACGTCCTTTCATGAGCATATCTTGTTAAAAAGTCATCCTATTTTATTGACAGCCCAAGCCATCAATAGATTAGCCATGGCACTTTGTTGCCAGCATTACCGGTGTTTGAAACCTCGTGCCACTGTACTCACGTGAATACAGCATCAATGGGCAAACACTTCCAGGTGAGATGATGACAGCCAGGTAGGGGACACTCTTTTTATGACACACACACACGTACTTGTGACTTTTAAAGTGTGTTTTTGTGCTTTGCTGTACTTCTTGTGTGGGTTTTTTTGCTTTTATTTTTAAATTTCCTGTACTAGCACCTTCTCACAAGAATCGGTGAGATCAGGAACCAAGAAGTAAACAAAGCTCTGTCTGTGCTCCGTTACTGCCAGGGAAGCCTCTTTTATGCTGCTGAAGGTAAGTCTGGAAGGGAGGGTTCTTTTGCCAGCATAAAAATGACACAATTGATGCCAGCAAAAGAACATTAACGTGAGGTGGTCTGATAAAGTCCTGAGATCCACTGGGGCCCTTCAAGGGTATCAGCATTGCTGTAATCATTGCCCCTTTCTTTTTGCCAGCAGGCAAAGACCTCATTTAATTAGACCTTCAGTTTTAACTGGTTGGGGTAGTTTAATGGGTGTGCTGGTTCTTAATGTGTAAAAGGTTTTAATGTGCTTTTAACTGTTCTAAATTAATGTTTTCAAGTGGGTTGTTGTTTAATGCTTTTTTTAATGTTTGCATTCAAATTGTTTTAGCTATTTTGTTTTAACCTACAGTGTAAGTTGCTTGGCATTCCCTGTGGGAGAAAAGTGGGACATATATTAAACCAATGAACAAATAACTAAACGTTCTTTCAATGGGACTGCAACATTATCCAGAGTGGGAACCACCAGTCCACTGAGCTTCCATCTGACTGGGATTCATTTTCGGTTATTTGGCCCTCATCTGGCCCATTAGCAGAATCCAGAATTGCATGGCCCCAGCTGACTCCAATAAGAAGATGAACTGGATCCAACAGACTTCTCAGTTCTTTAAGTCCCTTGCATCCACCTATTCCACCCTAGAACAACACAATGTGGCAGATTAATTAGAGAGGATAGGCCTAACCCAGCCCTATGGAAAGAGAGCTGAGAGAGGATAGGCCTAACCCAGCCCTATGGAAAGAGAGCTGAGTGGAGAACTAAATGTGCATCTGAAACAAGGGAAGGCAACTTGGTATTCTCAAGATGTTTTGTACTCCATTTCCCATCAGTATGACCAATAGTCAGGGATTATGGTCACTGGTGTACAAGACATCTTCAGAGCATCAGGCTGCTTACCCTTGTTTTGAACATCACATCACACTGAAGGAAAAACAGAGGAACAGGCTTGATTCTTCGTGCCTTAGAGCACCAGAAAAAAAAGAGCTAGGACCAAGATGAGTTCCACCTTTGCCCGCTTGTGTTGTCCCAGAGCACATCCTTTGACAAGTGAAGAGTTGCAGTTCACCCCTATGGAAAGGGAGCAAAGTGTTTCATAGTGGTGGGACACTGGAGGGCCCTTCCAGCAGACCTTATGTCCCTGTCTATTGCTGTCCCTTGCTGGCATGGATCCTGGAGCAGTGAATGCTTCAGCTGCCTCTTGCTCTCTGGGGCTCCTGGCAACATAAAAGTCCTCCTTCCACCCATGTCCCACACTTGTCATAATGACAGACATTTTGCTGTTAACGTATACTCTGCCTGACATGAACATTTTAGGCAATTTGGAGGCCACGCAGTATCAGCTGGCATGCTAGATTTAAGCTTCATTATAATATTCATTTAAATATGCCATTAATATTAATCCACCACAATTTAGCTACACACCAAGAGGAATTAATTACATATGAGGTGGCTTTCTCAGAAAGAGAAGCCATGTTTGCCATGATCCTGTTCTTTCCTCCCTCCCTTCCTCCCCCACCCACACTTCCCCTCAAATCAGGTTCAATTCCTCTGTTTATAGGTGAGTTAAAATAATACATTTTGTACATTTAATAACAGTTTGGATTTTGCTCCTAAAATATGAAGTTACTGTAATGTTTGGAATAATAATAATAAAAAGAAATCTTTTGAAGCTAATAATCAAAAGATTAGAGAAAGGATATCTTTTAATTAATTTCAAACCCTGGACTGAGTATTAAATAGAAACATGAAAGAAAGATTTCCAATTGGAAAGGCTAGTAAGTGAAGAGCATCCCATCTCTCTCGAGGATTACCATTTAATTTTAAACATTGATTTGAAATAAATGATGGCACAATCCCCAAGGAACGGCGTTATTTCAGTTGTAAACATAAGAGTGATGTATAATAAATGAAATATATAACATTCTCCTTGTGGATTGGGTTTTTTTTTCAACTTTATTGCATAATCACACTATGGGAATTATTCATATCTCAGTCAAAAGAGTAAATTATTATAGTCAGCTTTTTTAAAAAAAAAGTCTATGCTGCATCTGTACAGTACATTTAACATCATGCTATTGCTATGGGCAGCTGAAATGCATTAATCATTAATTGGTTGATTAAACAATTGATGCACCAAAATGTTAAATTTTAGTAAGATAACAAGAGTTCCTTATATATTTTTTCTTCATGGCATGATTGTGCACAATGCATGTGTAACTGTAGATCAGCCTTCTCCAACACATTTCCAGATATGGTGGACTACAAATCCCATCATCCCCAGCTAGGATCGTCAGGAACCCCCTTATGAAGCTGCTTCAACATTGTTCTCACCCTTTTGGAATCTGGTTATTTCAGACAGAATGTAAGGGGTGGCTATATTGGTAAATTATTCCCTGTGGGAATGTATCAATTTGCTTTGGTATCCTGACCATAAGCCTTATGTCTATGGGATCAGAGTTCCCTTCCAGAGCCCATCCAGAGCTCCTCTTGGTGCTTCTATGTGGTTTCCCCCTTATGATCATAAAGAAGGAATTTGAAATTTTGGTTCCAGCCCATACAGATTTGTACATCAGGATCTGGGTTTTCCATTTTATTTGATCATTACTGGGTGTTTCAAAAGCAGATTTCAGTGTATAGTATGTTTTGCAATTCATACCTCATTTGTTTTCACAATACCCTGTGAAGTAGGTTAGGCTGACTGAAGAAAGGCCACCCAGACAGTTTCACAACGAACAGGGATTTGACCATTATCAATGTGTGTGTGCTCTCTGGCATGCCAAGATGTTTTTACAGTGGTTTATGTTTCATGGTAATTACTGACACTTGGTCAACCTCCTCATTCTTCTCAGTTATTAAGTATCACATAACTTAGAAGTGAGAAAAGTGTGGCATGTGCCTCTAAGACCCTTGTATTTCCTTTGATCTTTCAAAGGAAACAATGCTCATAACCTAATGTTGTATAGTTCCAGAGGACGGCAAGTTTTGAGCTTTCAAAGCAAGGCTATCAGAAACATATCAGCTTTTCATCTTGGAGTCTCTTTCAGGGGTTCCCATTATCCCCCCACCACATAGAGTATATAACATGGGTCCATTAGTGGGCCACAACTTCACTAACTAGACGTCTGTACTACAACTCTCCTATTTAAACCAGTTCTAACCCGTGCAGTTTTAAATTACTGGTGGGCTTCTTAAATTCGATACAGTTTGGGGCCTTGGCACATCTCATTCTGGATTACCAGATCAGGTCAGTCCTGATTGTAGTCCTCTACTGTCGATACACAACACATCAGTGTGAGCAAGGGGCCACTGGGCTCATCAAAATATATTCAGTAAATTATTGGCTAGTGAGGCTTCAGATTTAAATCCAATTGCTCACCCCAAGAAGAGTAGGTCCTTTGAATCAATGGGCTTTATACAATTGTTGCTTTACATTGCAATTGATTCAACTGGTCTATACAAATTGGAAGAAGCCATTGGGTTTAGGCTTCAGTGCCCCAAGGCTAGCCTCCTATCCTATTTCCCTTGAGTCAGATATGAATATTTGGTTCTACATAGCTTCCTTTCAACCTTCTCATGTCTTTCTTGTATCTTAATTTTTTTCATTTTCTGCCTACACTGGTCCTGAAGCTTACATATAGGGATGGCCAGACCTGTCAAAATAGTTTCCATGGACTTCCCTTTTTTGCCCCTCCCCCCAGGTTCATTGGATGCTTGTGTGGTGTGGATTCTTGGGAGGGGGTGTGTTATGGGGAATCCATATAGAATTCTTTTGTATTTTTAAGAATGGGTCCATTTTCATCAACATTTTTTTAAAAACTGACATATTTTTGCATGCATCCCCCACTGATTAAAACACTTCTGCATGCATTTTAAGTGCATGCACTTTCCCCTGCATACACTTCAAATTAGTGGGTTTTATCAGACACCTATTCCCTCTTATGGAAAATGCATTACCAGTCCTAAAATATACAGATCTTCAGATGTGAGGTGCATCTCATCTCTGTGAGTTGCCAAATGATGAGGATTCCTCTGACATCCATACCTGTGACCCATTTATCACCCTGAGACTTGTTGAGTTTATATGGCAGTTGAAAAGATCTTCATCCAACAAATGATTGTGCAGGAAACCAAAACTTTCCAGTTATCAGAAGTGGCCAACCAACAGAGTCAGCTCAAAACATTTTGCTGAGACAATAAACAGAACTGGCATGCAGAGAGAGAGAGAAAGAGAGAGAAGTTGGCTGGAATGTGAGTGACGTCTTACCTCAAAAGTGCTCATAGATCAGCATTGTTCACTTTACCTGCAGGCAGCAAGCCAGATTTGTGAGTTCATATGCAGTTCTGTCTTCCAGGCAAGAGCTGAGTCTCAGAAGGATGATGATGATGATTCTTGATTGTTGTGTGCATTCAAGTCATTTCCAACTTATGTAGACCCTAATGTGAACTTATCACAGAGTTTTCTTGGCACAATTTGTTCAGAGGGGATTTGCCTTTGCTTCTTTCTGAAGCTGAGAGAATGTGACTTGTGCAAGGTCACCCAGTGAGTCTCCATGGCTGAGCAGTGCATTCGAATCCTGGTCTCCTGAGTTGTAGTCCAGTACTCAAACCACTAAACCACGCTGGCTCTGATGATGATTCTATCCCAATCTATAGCACAATACTTGAGGGCAGCATACAAGTAAAATCAGTATAAGGAGGTTAAAACAATTAATACAAATAATAAAAATACCGTAATTTAAATAGACCATAAGCCTATTGCAATCCAGTGTGGTATAGTGGTTTGAGCACTGGACTATGACTCTGGAGGTCAGGGTTTGAATCCACACTCAGCTATGAAAATCCACTGAGTTACCTTGGACAAGTTACACTCTCTCAGCCTCAGAAGAAGGCAATGGAAACTAATCCCCCCCCCAGAACAAATCTTGCCAAGAAAACCCCATGATAGCTTTGGCCTAGGGTTGTCATAAGTCAGAAATGACTTGAAGACACACAACAACAACCTATTAAACATGTTAACAAGTTTTTAAAAGGCTAAAACTGTTTAAAATGTCAGGGGATGATAGGACATGCAATCCCCAGCAGAAGCCAAAAAACTGTCTCAGTCGACGCAGTAGCAACCCGTTCCCAAGAATACACACAGAGTGTTTGACGTCCAAATAAGCAGGAGGCACTTTTATTTTCAAACTCAAAACAGTTGCAAGATATACAAATATTTACAATTCAAAGAGAAACTGCTTCACCAGGCCTCAACATTCACAGGAAGAAGGAAGTGAGCTCTGTTCTGAACTCATTCATATATATATATATATATATATATATACAGGACATTGCCCCCTATTGGCCTGACTAGGCATGACTTGGTAGTTCATGCAGCATGGTTCTGCAGTTGTTCGGCCATTTTATAATGGAGTTCAGTCTCTAACTCCTGACATAAAACCATGTGCATAAGTAAATCAGTTAGGCCCAAAGGCTTCAATAAACAGCCTTGGTTAGATCCTGTATCATCTGACAGTTACAGCAATGGAACTCTGTCACTGTAGCTTCATCTCCCAAAACTCATCTTAGAGGCCAGGCAACTGCACCAACCAGAGGAGTCCCAAGGTGCTGGAGAGCAGCATGCTGAAAAATGATGCATCCTGCCAGCAAGGAGCAGTGAAAAAAGCAGCCCCTTGGACCCCTATCACAACTGCTTTTTCCACCATGCCTTGCTGATGGGAGGGGGCACCATGGTTTAGTGTCCCATTCTCCAGTATCTCAGAATTCCTTCAGTTGGCGCACCTGCTTGACTTCTAAGGTGGGTTCCAGGTGGCATGATTGTAAATATTAATTGCAATATTTACATTGTTGTAAGACTGGCCTACAATATCTTAAATGCTGAACATGATGCCAGACCTCATTTTTACTTGGCACCTAAATGAAACTCGCCTTGGTGCTAATTACGGTAAGCCTCCAAGGGGAGGGCATTCCACAATTGGGGTACCGTGGCTGAGAAGCTCCTTTCCCACATCCTCCCAAGAAACCTACAAAGAGGCTGTGGGTTGAGAAACCTTAACAGAGAAACCTAAATAGTTATGCATTGCATACCAGTAGCTTCTCCAGAGGAGGCAAGATGAGTCTCTGGCTTCCAATAACTCCTTTGCTACTAACATGGGGCATGAGAACAAAGTAACAACAATGTGAAAGGGGTCCAGCTTCCACAGGTTGATATATGTACCACAAGTTGCTATAAAATCCAGAAGGCACTAAGAAATCCAGGGCAGTAGACGGAAATTATGCTCCACTTCTGAGGTGGCTGGCTATCTATGGATAACAAAGTTATTAGGTCAGATACTAGGTGGTTTGATGAACTTTTGGGGAACAATCCCATCTTTTAAAAAGATACTCCTTTCCAATATCAATGGCAGTATGCCTCTCGCGATGAGTTACTGAAGTTGACAACTGCTGTGGGGCACAATTAAAAGGATACTGTTAGTGTCCTACATATTGGTTTCCCATAGGCTGTTGGCTTTACTAAGGCTGCTGTCATCCCTCCCTCCAACAGTGTCATCTAGTGCGGTTCAGCCTCTTTGCACCCCCCTAGAGCCACCACTGCCCTAGGATACTGATTGGCCACTGCGGGAAAAGATCAGAGCTAGGAAGTAAAATGTAGAAGTAATGATGTTGCCTATACTATGTCATGTAACATGTAACACTTATTTGTTGCTTTCTGTTGTTACTGGAAGAAGTTAAAATGTTTTCTTGGTACCCTCCCCATCCTGACATCACTAAGGCTGGTATCACCCCTCCTCCTGATGGTGTCACCTGGTGCAGTTAGGCCTCTCCACACCTCCGTAGTGTCACCACTGGCTCCGCCATACATATTTTAGGCCCCTTTTTAGATTTTTTCAAATGTAATGAAAAGTAATGAGTAACATAATGAGTGGCATACCAAATTACTTTAAAATGAACACTAACAGAACTTCTTTTGCTGTTCAGAAGTGGAATACCCTGCCTTGTAGTGTGGTGGAGTCTCCTTCTTTGGATGTTTTTAAACAGAGGCTGGATGACCATCTGTTGGGAATTATTTGATTGTGTATTCCTGCATGGCAGGGGGTTGGACTGGGTGGCCCTTGTGATCTCTTCCAACTCTATGTTTCTATGATTCTATTTTTTTTCCTGCTTACATGCTCATTCTTTTATACATACAAACAAAACATAGATACATACATATACATACATAACATAAATACATGCATAGCTTGCCTACTTATCTAACACAAGTAAAAAGAAGAGAAAACTATACAAACGAAAATGTATGATTCTATTTTTACTATGCAAAAATCATTTTGAGGAAAAAAACAAAATATTAAAAAGAAATTAAAAGAAGGGAT
This sequence comes from Gambelia wislizenii, assembly GCA_030847615.1. NCBI lineage: Eukaryota > Metazoa > Chordata > Lepidosauria > Squamata > Crotaphytidae > Gambelia > Gambelia wislizenii. The sequence continues at coordinate 233,163,396 of JAUMIR010000003.1, read as the reverse complement.
AATGAATTAATTAAATAGAATAATCCAACAGATAATAAACTGAAAATACACCAGTGTGAAACCATTTATGGATGATCTAGAAAGAGGACTAAATATCCAAATATGAGAAACTTATCTCTATATGTTACCTGGCTCTTGCCTAATAGAGAGAGGACATTGATCTCTCCTGTGCTGTAATATGAGTCATTTAGCCACTGGAAGGGCATGAAGAATCCATTTCCATTGACCAAAAGTTAATTTCCAAGATACAGACAAACAATTCAAGAGCACATGGGAGTTTGCAAAATTCAAAGATTACTGCAAAATTAATTTGGATGATAACCTCTTCCCCCAGAAGAAACTACCATTGTATACAGTACAACCAGATCATGTAGTTAAGAGATGTATGAGAAGAGTTACAGCAGTCTCTGTTAGCAGACATACTGAAAGCAAATATGATGGAGCCTAGTATACATGAAACAAGAGGCTTTGCTGTATGGATTAGAGTTTAAAACTCATAAATATAGCAGGAATGCGGGCCAGATCTCGTAGTGGAGTATCATTCCATTCATTGTTAAAACCCAGAATGTCGTATTAATTGACTGACAATAAGTATTTATAATCAAATATTGTAGGTGTCTTTTCAGTACACTCTCAAAAGTAGAGGAGATTGCCAGGTACTGTGTTACATAACAAATTACCTTCTAAAACTTTTTAGACTCTGGAATAGATACACAATCTGAGTCCTCCAGCAGGGCTCTCCTTATGTTCACATACTCACACTTTCAGTCAACAAGAATAACAGTAAGCAAAAGAAATCAACTGACATGTGAACTAGCTCCAATATATTCACTCTTCTGCAAAAGTCCTTAGAGGTCTTAGGGGTTGTCTAAATGGTGAAAATACTCATCATAGAATTCACAGAGAATACCTTTTTCCCAATGAGATCTGAACACGATTTGTGGTATTCGGAAGGAGGTGGGCCAAAAACAATATACTCCATGGGAAGAGCCTTCACAGATTTTTGTGAAGTTTTTAAAATAATGCACAGAAATGTACATTATCGCTCGTCTGGACATCCAATTCAAAACGCTGCTCATTCTTGGTGAAGGCGGAAGTCGACAGCAGATTGGTTGGACATGAGGGTGGGGTTGGGCTTTCTGGCAAAGAAGGGGCTGGAAGTGACATTTTCATGTTTTGTATTATCGAGTGTGCACTTTTTTTTTCTATGCTGAGGCAACCAAAGAGCTTTTTATAAGTGGAAGATTGTACATGTGCACCTTTGATTTACAAGTTTAAAATATATGTACTGTGCAGAGGGGATAACGTGTGTGGAGAATAATAACATGCTGTACTCTCAGCCACCATCTTGATTCACAGACATGGCTCCATGTGCACTTCAAATGTGGATAGTTTTGCATACACCTGATTTTGCCAACAAAAAAAAACCCATGGAGACAATTTAGCACTGCTACAAATGTGCAAGAATGTGCATCAATCTGCATTATTTCTTCTTGTCTAGTCAAACCCTTAGTGTGCGTGTAAACCATTTCCCCCTGTGCAGAGCAAACCAAGACATGCAGAGAACTGCAGCCTGCAAATATCTATGGTGGGACTCCGCACACCTCAAAATCAAAAAGAGCAGGGGACTTATGGCATAGGAAAAGTGTAGCATAGATATTCTTGAAATTTTAAATAGGAGGGGTTTTTTAAAAAAAAATCAAAACCAGACATGTAAAACGAACACTGAGCTCAATCAGACCACATTATTATTGCTAACACCCATATTGTTTAAATGAAAAAGAGGTGTTTTCACCTTTGGGGTTTAAACTTTCCAGAATAAAAATAGAATAAAATAAATGCAACATGTTCACTATATACGGTTGAGCTTCAAGCTGTGGTTTGGTTTCAAACTGTGACCTTATAGGCAAATTATGTTAATTAGATGAAACTGAAATATGTAATCTACTGTGGCCCTTTAACTCAAAATAGCTTTCCGTTGTTGCCCTCCGTGGTGAAAAAGTTGTCTAATCCTGATTTGCTTTCTTCTTTACACATATCTGACAAGGATAGAATAAAGCTTAAATTGTAGTAGTGGAGAAAAGACAATGTCCCTTGTAGGGATTGGAAAGATACTGCTGTCACTTATGTATATATACACACATGTCCAGTGAAGATTTTGTACACTGTCTTAAGACTTTTTTGGATGAGTCTTTTACAGCGCAAGCAGCCTCATCACGTTGCGAGGCTGCTGCGCTGCAGGGCGTCCCTTTCGGATGACACTCTCCCCTGCTGGTACTGTTGCGTTACTGCGGGGACACTGCAGCATTATATTCGGCGGCTTTCTAATCATGAAAGTTGATCGTGATTAGAAAATCGCCGAATACAGTATAACGCTGCAGTGTCCCCGCGGTAATGCAACAGTACCAGCAGGAGAGAACATCATCCGAAAGGGATGCCCTGCAGCGCAGCAGCCTCGCAACGAGGACGAGGCTGCTTGCGCTGTAAAAGACTCATCCGAAAAAGTCCTTAGTTTCAAGTTTCATATAATTCTTGCTGCAACATTTCCTGTAATTCAGATTTATATTTATTTATTTCTGAAGTGTGTGTGTGTGTGTGTGTGTGTGTGGAGAGACAGCGAGGGAGAGGGAGAGAGAGCATGCATTTTGCTTCACCTCACAGCTAGAAATTAATCTGTTCCACTTTACAATGAAAAGATAGCACAATCCTAGACATACCTACTGAGACACCAGGTTCCATGTAAGTGTGTCAGTAATGAAAAGGCTATACTAACTTACCTGGGACTAGGCTCAATTGAGCTCAACGACACTTCCTATTGATTGAAAATATATACAATTGCACTGCTAGACATTCAGGTTTCTTTGTCTGAATCTTGAGAATGGATAAGGACATGAATTTGAAGTGTACTGCTTTGTTTGTTTCAAAAATACAACTTATTTTCTTTGGCATTACATCTCTTCCAGCATTCCAGCTATGGCTCATCTCACTCCACAAAGTAATCCCATGATTCTGGGTATAGTGAAAACAGAAGAGAAAATAAAATTCAAATTTCAGAAGACCCACATTTTAGCTGTCATCAGATGCTGCCCATCAGACATTCACAAAGAGAAACCCACCAACCAAAGTATAGTTTCAAGTTATACCAGCCTATCTGCATGGCCATTGCCCTGCATTATAAATAGAACCATCCCCCTGTTAGATGGTATCAGGCCAGGGGCCCATTCACACTGCACAATTATAACACTATTATTCCATTTGAACTCTCATGGTTCCACCCTGTGGATTCCTGGAGTTTGTGGTTTCATGAAGCACTGGAATGCTCTGGCTGAAAATTCTAAATGCCCCTTCCTAAACTGAATCCATTGGACAGAACCTGTAGCAGTTACAGTGGAATAATAGCATTATAATTGTGTCATGTGAATGGGCTTCAAGTGATGCCTGGAAAAGTAGGTAGCTCCAGATTGAGAATATGGTTCAGCAAAAACTCAATAAACCATAGCTAGTATATTGGAAAAAATATTTTTGGAGTATATCACTCAGAAACCCCAAGGTTGCGTAGGGATTTTTGGAGTTGTAGTTTAAAAAAAACTTTGTAAAGGTCTGGGGCCTACCTGTCTGCTCTTTGTCAACATATCCTGACAAACTAGAGAGTATGGGAGTCCCTGGGCTTGCCTATATGGTGAAAATAATTCAAATGGCAATCGCATGGAAGGTGATCTGTACAAACGGACAGTCGCATAAATACATGTCATTCAGAAGGAGGGCAGCCAAATCCACCTTAAGTTCTGTGTGGGAAGCTTCCAGGGCTTTTCTTGGATCGTTAGGACAGTCACATTCGCATTGCTGCAAACAGGAAGCGTAATCTGATTGGCTGGACAAGAATGGGAGCTGGGGTTAGCAAACAGGGAAAGTGCCTGCTGACGCCATGTTGGATTTTTGGCTAAGCAAGGGTCCGGTAAGTCGATAATATGGTTATCTTTTACTCTCTCTTCTTCTTCTCTTTTGTAAATATGAAGTATTGCTTATGCACACCATGGTAAACTGTTTTTAAAAAATTGTTGGCGGCAGATTTAAAAGCACAAGTAAATAACTCACAGACACCATCTTGTTGGCTAGGGGGCATGTGAAATTTAGGGGGGCTCTTTTGACCGTTAAGACAGGTCACAGCACTACGGATGGCTGCTTTCTCAGGCGTGTTCATATTTTTTCCCTTCATATAGATGGGACGCTGTTATAAGACGTTCAGCCCACAATGATTTCCATATAAGGGCCCTTGGTATCCACTGGGGTTTAGTTCCAGGAACCCCCCCCCACCATGGATACCAAAATCCATGGATGCTCAAGTCCCATTAATACAATGGCATAGTAAACTAGTGTCCCTTCTATAAAATGGCAAACTCAAGGTTTGCTTCTTGGAGTTTGTTTGTTTGTTTGCTGAATATTTTCAAGCTGTGGGTAGTGGAATCAGTGGACACAGAGGGCTTACTGTAAAAGACAGTGATTGCTTCCATGTCAGTGAGACAGTGAATCAACTCCTTGGTTTAGTCTGAACTTAAAAGAGCCATCTAAGGTGGTGGCTCCTATCACAGCAACAAACTCAGTGCCTGGGATATCTCCTTTAATATTTGGACTAAAACCTAGAGTGGATTCACCACTCCACTGTCGTGGAAGCCACCAGCTACCATTACTTATATGCCTGTTCCTTTTTATTTCTCATTTGTAGTTGATGGCCCATAGTGTAAACCTTGAACGCTATCCCTGGGTTTGTCTACACAGACAATAAAGCCTGTACTCACCCTGATTTGTGGCACAGTTGACACATTACATTTTCAGTGATGCACATTTTCACATTAAGATTTCACATTAAGATTCTGTAAGATTGCAGTTTGCTCCAGATTTGAGGGGGAAAACCCAGATTCCTGTCCATGTGATGACTGAGGATTGACTTCGGAACAAAGCCATGGCAGGACTTCCAGTGGATGAAACTCCATTCTGGCACTTTAAAAACAAACTTAAAAAAAAATGGATTGTGTACATATCTGGATAAATGTATCTCTGCTTATGCAGTAATACAGTGCTCTGGGACCATGTATATTCATTTATTCGCATGCACAAACAAACGAGGAGGGACACTGGATGAGCCCCAGCCATGTGGGCAGAAACAGTATGATGTATAGGACACATGATTAGTATAGGCCTGCCCTTTAACACACAACTAACAGTGTGGCAGGATACTCCAGTCTACAATTAGAGAATCCCAGTGAGTGTGGCATTTATGGGACTGCTGCGGACCAAAGAAATCTGCCGTAGCTATGAGGTAGGTGTGGGGTTTCCTGTTCATGTCGTGAAGCCCCCTGTGTTGTCCAATGAAACTTTTTGTACCATTTTTTTTTGTCCATTTTGATAGCATGGTGAAACTTCAGCACTTAAGCCATTCTATAAGTCTCTGTAAAGGAAATCTTAGGGTTCCCACATAAGAATAGAAAGAATAGAAATATTGATAAAGATTCATTCCCAGGTTGAAAAACAGGTCACTTGACTATCACAAAGCTCTGTCACAAAGAATAAGAGAGCAGCAAGAATTTTGCACAGTTTTATCCTGATATTTGAGTGTCCTGAAATTTTGCAGAAAAAAACAAAAAAAAAATATCTCTTTTTGCTACAATGGAAATTTCCTGAAAGGAAATCTGTTTTCTACACAGAAAATACATTTTTGTCCTAAACATCCCCTGCCTTTTTCTCTGCAGAATAATTCCTCTACAACACTTTGGGATGTTTGAATACGGAAAGAAAACTAGGGAGGAATAATCATTTTCTCCAGCAGTGGGAAGAAAAGAGGGTTTTTATCCTCACATACAAGGATGAAATAGTCAAGGATTAACATCCCCAATTCTCTCATTTTCCACCTCAAAAAGTGAGGATAGGTTCTGGAATTCCCCATGCAATAACACTGGCTGGGGTAGTTATACGTGCCTAGCTTTGCATGTTTTAGTTCATTTCCAAGATATATGAATCACCTTCTAACCCCCAAAATGCATGGGTTCAGCTCACAAAAAGCCCCAAAGTTATAATGGGAGTATAAAAAAATAAAAATAAAACAGGTGGCAGTTTCCCCCCCCCCCACTTGGAGAGAAAAAAAGAAGTTTTTCACTCCAATGGGGGTAAGAGAGATTTAAAAATTTTCCTGCCAGCTGCTCATTGTCCTTAATCCCCACACACACACACTGTGCAGGAGTTAAAAACAAAATGAAAAGGCCTCCATAGGTGCCAATAGAGGCTTTCACACTTTTGAGCCTCCATGTTGGGATGGGTAGGGTTTAGGGAAATGGGTAGGGTTTAGGGAAATGACTAGGTACGGTCAAGGAATAAACCTCCCCTACCTGGGCACAGGAATCCTGATCCAAATTAGAGCCCAGTGTGCTTACATGTGAATGTTCATAAAAGGGATTCAGAAATACAGTATACTTTATTACAGTTTTCAGAATCCCTCCAGCCAGTATGGCCAAGCTGATTATTTTTTCACCCTATAACCAAGAACTAATTTTTCACATTTGAGATTCCCAAGGGTTTTTAAATAGACTGACTTTAACACACTTCCCTTTGTTCTTTTTTTTATTGGTTTGATCCTCCAAATGCAATTCCTACATAATCCACACTGACGAGAATGGAAGTTGGCAAGAAGCAGTACTTATTACATGGGCCCTGCTATTCACCTTATAGAACAGAACAGAATGAAGGTGATACACAAATGCATTCCAGGGCTGATGTTAATTATTTTGTTAATTACAGCACTGGGGAAATGTTTTTTTAAAAAAAATTCTGGAACACATTATACAACAGGAGTGAGTGAGATGTAATTGATGCTGTATAGAAAAACAGCAGCAACAACAGAAATTGTTAAAAGGAGAGATTTGTGCCAGTAAGTATTGGCAACAGCTAAATGGAAATTATAGACTCAAAGCCCATGGTGGAATAGATCTTGTGGCAGTACAATGTACAATAAAACCTAATAGTTAGAAACAATTAATACAGCTGCAAAATCCATAGTTCTTTAATCTGCTTTTAATCATTGAAGGAGACAGGGACTTGAGGATTTTAGCTTGAAGGATATTTAAAAAAAAAAAAAAACCACCAGAATATCCACTGGAGATTGGCTCAATAATAGGATAAAATAATTCATATAAAATAAATACTATTCCAATGTAGAAGCCTCCCCAAATAAATGGATCTTACCAGAGATTTAAATTCCATTTATTTGCCATCATAGTTATTAAAAATGATGGCTCTCTACCACAGCTTGGTGGCCCCATGTGTTTCCCAATTGCTTTCATGGGAGAACTGGCTTTAAATATAATATACGACATTGTCTGTTAGCAAATATAGAAACAGTGATGCTCACAAAATGGTGCAAGGCTACAGTGTTCTCTTCTTCTGTCATGACCCCATAGCTCCTTTTCTCTTTCTGCAGTTTATTACCTCAGCAAGAGTGTAAGTCCCAACCTGGTGTGTATGAGCCTTGTAAACTGAGCTGTATTTGACCAATGATTCTTTGCTTACGAGGAAACCTCATTTGGGAGATAATGGAGGGGCAGGTTCAGGGTGAGGAATATGAGATCTAGAAAACAAAAGGAGAAGAAGCTTTTTGTGGGTATTTGTTTCTGTCATGCCCCTGGAGCTAAGGAATAATCTACTACAATTTTGCCAATTGGGCAGTGTTGGGAAGTTCCTATTGTTTTAACATAAGTGGCCATCATTCTGAGGTAGAAAAGGCTATGGGCTCTATAAAAGAACTCTTAAACCTATTTCCAGAAGCACAAGGCCATCTCAATACAGGAATCAGATCAAATTTTCTATCCATGAACTACCTGTGATCAGCCTACCCATGAACTACCAATGAACCTGGGATCTCCTGTAAATCTTTAACAGAGGTAGCAATACATATGCTAGGAAACTATAGAGGAGTACCTAGGTATGCCCCTTTTGAATCCCTTAAATAACAAGACCTATATGTAAGGCCTCAGTTGAGATTTGTAGGTACTCATCAGTGCATTCTCAGAGCTGTCCATGGTCTGGCAGATCCAGTCTCTGACTTCAGTTCCATTAGAATGGTCAAGTACAAGGCGTTATTACAAACTGCTGTATGAGGGTAACATGCTTGAGTATTCTTCCAGACCAAAAAATGAAAACCAAGAAATTTTTAAAAATCTATACAAATAGACATGTAGCAGGTCAAGGAGAAGGATTCTAACCAACTTTTCTCTGTGCCATATTAGATTTTTATGTGCAGGTATATTTTTATTCTTTTTGGAGTGTCCCATCATAAAGTGTTCAGGTTAAATTACATTCTGAACTGGTTTATCAGTGCCTCCTTCTGCACAGTACTAACAGAAGTTAAATAAACTATCACTACTGTTGCCTCTGAGAGAAACTTTGCCACTATCACACACACTACTACTACTACTATTACTACTGGGATGTGTCCAGAGGAGGGCAACCAAAATGGTTAATGGTCCAGAAGCCATGGCCTATGGGGATCAGTTTAGAAAACTGGGTATGCTTAGCCTGGAGAAGAGAAGGTTAAGAGGGGACATGATAACCATGTTTAAATGTTTGAAAGGATGTCATATTGAAGAACAAGCTTGTTTTCTGCTGCTCTAGAGAATAGGGCACAGAGCAATAGATTCAAACTAAAGGAAAAGAGATTCCACCTAAACATTTAGGAAGAACTTCCTGACAGTAAGAGCAGTTTGACAGTGAAATACACTGCCTCTGAATGTGGTGGAGTCTCCTTCTGTGGAGATTTTTAAACAGAGGCTGGATGGCCGTCTGTTGGGAGTGCTTTGATTGTGTGTTCCTGCATGGTAAGGAGGTGAACTGGATGGACTTGTGATCTCTTCTAACTCTATGATTCTATGACTCTACTACTACTGTGCCCCAGTACCTGTTTGGCTCATTCCTGCTGGCTCCACAGCAAAGCCTGTCAGACTCATAAGATTCCACAGGCAGCAGTGCTACCATCAGCACAGCCTCTTGCCACACAAGTGCACCCACCAGCAGCAGGTATTCCTAAGTGTAAAAAATATATCATTGCATACCAAGGTCAGGATCGTCCATGCCACTGTATTTCTGATTTCTATGGATGGTTGTGAAAGCTAGACAGTGTGGAAAATGAACAAGAAGAAAATCAACTCATTTGATTGGAGAAAGTTTTACAGATACCATGGATGGTAAAGAAGACAAATAAATGGGTTTCAAGAGGAAATCAAGCCTGAACTCTCCCTAGAAGCCAAACATTACTATACTGAGGCTATCATACTATGGACATATTGTGAAATGATATAACTTAGGGAAAAAATGATAATTCAGTAAAGAGGAAGACAGAAGAAAGAAGGAAAGCTGCGTTACATTTGGATAGACTTAAGAAGGCCATGGCCCTGAGTTTGTAAGATTTTAGCAGAGTTGTTCATAACAGAGTGCTTTGGAGGGCTCTTGTTTATGGGGTCACCATGTCAAAGCTGACTTGTTGTCTGTTATTATTAGTAGCAGTAGTAGTAGTAGTAGTAGTAGTATTTCAGAATGATCCAATCATGTAATCCTCATCTGCAACTAGGGCTTCGAAAAGTGCCCCTTTTTTGGACTACAACAAGCCATTATAGCCACTAGTCATGGTAGCTGTAGGATTCTGGGAGTAATAGTCCAAAATATTTTTTTCTAAGGCTTGCCCTTATTTGAAATAGTATCCCACCTCAAATGGCCTCTGCTACCTGCTCTTCTCCTATCTCCTGGTCCCAGATCTTTCCTACTTGCTCCTGGCTTCTCATTAAGCACTCCCCTTTGTCGCCTGCTATCCACCCAAATATATCCAGTCAAGCTGCAGTAGACTTGGTGACAATACCCACATTTATTGATCTGGCTATAGCACCTGCGCCCTAGACAAACACAAGGAATCCCTGAAGGACAACTTCCAGGACCCTTCTTCTAGGACCTCCAGTGGAGTGCAGCCATTACCCTAGAAAGATCTGAAGTTGGAGATAAGCTATTCTATCCAGGAAAGATTTTCATCACACCTTAAAGACTATTTGGTGTGTTGTGGTGTAAGCTGTGTAGACCAGAATCTACCTCATCAGATGGCGCAATAAATGTGTAGATTTTAAGGCACCGCCTTAAAGAGATGGCCCTCAGAGAGTGCATTCCAGTGACAGGTAAAACCAAAGGGAAAACATTTCACTCAAAGCTCATGTTGCTAAGCATTTGGAGACACATTTCAACACTCTAGAGACAGGGAAGCCAGCAAACAATGGCACCGTAAGAAAGGTGGTGGGGTATGGTTATCTGAGGACCCCTAGAAAGATAGATTTGGATTCAGGCCAAAGGGTCCTTACTTCTTATTGGAAAATATTGTTTAAAATACCAGGGTAATTATGTTGTCCCTGTTTAAACATCCACACTGTACTTCACACGCTAGTGGAGAATACAGCCAATTTAGCAGAGTTCAAAACAAATGCAGCAGCATTTAGCGTTAGATTCTTAGCATATATATGAAAACACACCTTAGTAAATAACCAAACACCCTTTGTCTTTTCCCAAGTTGTTTAACTAGCAAAATAACCACTCAGGACTCAAAAGTTATTTTAAAAAGTACAAAAACTTCTTTACCCACAGTTAGAGAGCTCATTCATGGCAGGTACACGAAACTCCATCAAAATAAACTAAGACTACAGTACTTACAAATGTTTAAAAACTACATTGTTACAAAATAATACTCAGGACTCCCCTGGCTGGGGTCCTCTCCCTTTGAAAGCCATGTAGTTTGTTAAAGAACATGGCTTCTGGAACAAAGAAGGAAACTTAGACACTCCCCTTCATCCCAGAACTCCAATAGCAAAACTTCAGGAAGTTACATCAGCTCATCTTATATGGCTTCTTAGTTAACCCTTCAGTAGCAAAACCATTTCCACTTATTGGACTGCAAACTATATTTTTCCAACACGTCTGTTGTAGAGGCAGTGGTGTTTCTGGTACATATTGATCAGGCATCTCTGAGCCTTAGGATTAAAAAGTGTGTGTGTGTGTGTGTGTGTATCCTGAGACTGTAGCAACTACTATCACTTTGCATATTTTAAGGCAAATCAAAGAAACCTGGGTCCTCCACATGTTACTAGACTCCATCAGCCAAGTTATCTTGGCCAATAGTGAAGCATGGTGGGAATAGTAGTACATCAACATCAGGGGGCTACCAGTTCCCCATCTCTATTTTAAGGAGTTATGAAACCAGCACATGTTTTTTTTTTCAGCACAATACTCTGATTTCACCATGTGCACACACTGCAGAGTTTGGAACAGCTTTTTTATTACAGCTTCCAGAATCCCCCAGCCAGCATAGCCACTGAGAGCTATTATCCAAAAAGGTAACTTTTCTTAGCTGTGCATGCACATATATGCAGATACATTCACAATGTTGTTGAAGTCCCAATTAAAGGTATGGGAACTATACTTTTTGTTCTTCTGCTTGAAAAACAGCCAATGCAATTCTAGGCTGTATCATTAGGACTATAGCGTTCAGATCAAGGAAACTAATAGCACTACTGTACTGTACTCTATTCTGCTTTGGACAGAGCTCACCCAAAATACTGTATCCAGTTATGGACACCAAAGTTCAAGAAAGGTTATTGAAAAGTTAGAACTTGTGATCAAGATGGCCAATAGTCTGGAAACCAAGCCGTACCAGGAACAGGCATAGGGATCTGGGGGTGTTTATCATGGAGAAGACTGAATGGTGATATGATAGCCACACTCAATTATTTGAAGGAATGTCCTGTAAAAGACAGGACAAGCTTGTTTTATGCTGCTTCAGAGACTATGGACTTCATCAGACAAGCCCCTTAAAGAGTTCCTTTGTTGGCATTTAAAAAATTCATTTTTATGCTAGCAAAAGAATGCTCCCTACTGCACTTACCTTGCTTTCCCAGCAAAGGCTTCCCCAGCAATGAAAAAGGAAGAGAATGGAGCTCCATTCACTTCCTCCTTTGAAATCCCATGGATTATTCCAAGACTTAACGCACGGGAAATTCCAACAAACAAACAAAAAGAATACACAAAAATTGACACAAAGTACAAAAACACACTTTAAAACTTACAAGTAACCCAGGAAGGGACATAAAAAGTGCATCACTTGCCTGGCTGTTGCAATCTCACCCAGAAGTCTTCGGAACGGAACGGCCATTCTTGATGCATTGACGTGAGTACAATGGCGCACGGTTTCACACACCAGCAATGCTGGCACAAAAATGCTATGGGGGATCAATTGATGGCTTCAGCCGTCAATTAAAAACTACGTGTTTTGGTGGGGACATAAACACGAAAGGGCTACTCCATGTGGTATGCGTGCCCTTTCGTGTTTATGTGGCGTCATTATGACGCCTAATTTTATGCGTCTGATAAAGTCCTATGACACAAGCCAATGGATTCAAATTACCAAAAGAAAAGTTTCAAGAAAAGAGACTCCTAAACATTGCGGGGGGTGGGGGCTCCTTATAGAGCTGTTCAACAGTGGAATAATAAGCCTTGGAGGGTGGTGGTCTCTTCCTCCTTGGAGATCTTTAAGCAGAGGTTCAATGATTGTGTATTCCTGCATGGCAGGGGGTTGAACTGTCTCTTCCAACTCTATGAGTCCATGATTCTTTGAAAGATTCTTTGTCTTTTGAACAGCCTCATTGTTTTGATTAGAAGTACGTAAACCTATTGTTCCTAACAAATACCCAGGAGAGGGCAGTAATGTTTCAACCATTTGCATTGCCAAAGGTGAAGCCACCATCTTCACCACCCCACCCCCAGGATGCAAATTCCTCCACGAGATCCAGTGGGTGCAATTTGTACCTGCCTTTGCCCTCAGGGGTGAAATCAAGCTGAGAAGTCTTTCTCATTTACTTGTTAATTATTAGAAGAAAGAATTCTTTCTAAAGGAAGCCAGATTTATGGTTTTGCATCTCCTAGCCCAGACCTTACTGAAACACAGCAGATCACATTGTGGTAGAATTATAATGATGCACTATTTTCCCAGAAAGCCCAGTTTGAGGACATAAGTTCTGTTTCTTCTCTTTCATTGCCCCTAAAGTGAGTATTCGAATCCCTCCCACTACAAATACTCTCTGGATACAATTCAACCTTACTTAAGTTTTAAAAAACAAACCAACCTAATGATAAAGCGTATGAATGGAATCGTTTTGTCTAATAGCTTCTAATTATGTTCTTAATTCAAAAATTTTAATATTTTTGCAAAGGAGATTATTGCATTATTAATGGAATACAAGAACCAGCATGGATATTTTTAGTTTCATTTTATTAGCATTCTCCCAGTTCATCTAAGATATTGTTAGATTCCTATTATGTAAACTATGCAGTTATGTGTGAACCGGGGAGAGGGCAGGAAGAGATGCTGTGCATTACATTATACACCACAGTACCAAACAGTCTAGGTTTCTAAAAATTGAATTTGCTTTGGATCTCTTCATCCTTTGGGCACACACTCAACAGTGCAATTTAGCAATCCCATTTCTGCCATATATTTGATAGATCTAGTCTACCATATTTATGGCAGTATTGAATGTGGTTTTGTTGCTCTTGTTACAATAGGCAAAGGAACTATGAAAGAAAGCTGGGAAATCAGAATATGAGCTAGGAGTGGGTTACACTAATTCTAATCCTACCCCCACCCCACCCCAAGATATATCCCATCAGATCAGGCAGGATATGTTTTCAATGCTCTTCCCAGCAGTGTGGTTCCATGCAGAAATCAGCCAAAACAACACAGTTTGGTCCTCATTGTATCCTAATTAATACTATAATGAGTTTCCTCAGATAGCCAAATCCTTAATCAGCCCTATCAAAACTATGTCTGCTCAAAGAAAGACTCGTGTTAATTCTGCTTAATTCCTGACAGTGGTTAAGCACCATTAATACTCCATAATTTCATTGTGTGTTATTGTAATCATATCAGCATATATCTCAGCAGCTCCAGAAGGCTCTGTAGGCTGTTGGTGAATTATCAGTCACGTGATGCCCTCGCTCAGAGACTATCTTCCATCACAGCCAGACCTCCTCTGCCCTCCCCACAGTCAGTAGCCTAAGCAGGTATTAATAAAGGTCTCCTTTTTAAAATTGCACTGCTCTAAATGGTCTTTAAGGGACCCAGCAGTAATCTCAAGATCCCTATATTTTAGCAGGAAGCCAGGACAGAGGAATTAATAAGACCTCCCCCCTTTCTTTTCTTTCCCCCTCTTTCTCTGTGTAAACTGCTCCCTGCTCTAAGGCTATATCCTGATGTCAGGGCACTAAGAGAATTTTAAATGCACAGATGAATTGTTTGTGTTGCGAAAGCGAAACAGGGGGCAAAGGCTAAGAGACTTGAGAAAATTGAAAGACTGCCAGGGAAACGCCAGGATGCAAATAGCAACAAAACAGGGATAAATGCTCCTGCTCACATATGCAGGAGTTCTGCAGAAGGAGGAAAGGGAAAAGAGGCGGGGGGGGGGAGGAAAGGTTATTAATTTTCACCAGGCTGTATCTTACAGCTGGTAGCTCAGCATCACTTTTTGGTGTAATGAAAATGGTCTGAGCAGAAGATAAATGGTTCATAAAGTGGACCATTTAGATGCAATCGAGGCTCAATCTGGCCAGTGACTAATCACGTCCCCCCAGTAAAGCTGAATTCCTCTAACAGACTTTTTTTTTTTCCTGATGTACCAGTGAATTGTAGTCGGGTCTAAGTTCAAGGCAGGCAGAGAATTATCTTGATTTATTAGAGCACTGCCTGGCTGTGCCACTCTCCCGGCTGTGGCTTTGTGGGCTTCTGCCCTGTTGCTGCCGGAGTGTAATTTTTACTGTTCCCTTGTGACTAGTACACAGCATCATTTTCAGCCCTGAGAAAAATGGGTTGCTTTTGCACCTGTAATTTTTCTTCTTTTGCCCGCTGAAGGTATATAATATATCTCTAAAGTGCGTAATAAGTTTCTGAAAAACGTGTTTTTAAAAGAAATTGATTCCAGTGGTTTATAAGCCTGAGCAAGGCCATGTAAGGAAATGCACCAGATTGCAAAGGTATGCTTGGCTGGGGAAAGCAGCCACCCTCTCCCCCATACCCCTACCTTTCCACCCCAGACCTCACCCAGGCTTCCACTGATTCAGGTTCCCAGCCCAATGTGCTGCTTCTGAGCCTATATCCACTCCTTAGCATGATTTTTTTTAATGTGGTTTATGCTGAGACTCATGACGATGGAGGTGTTCTCTTCCTCCCTCTCCACACTCCATTTTATATTTAAAGACATAAAGGAGATTATCAGATGGGCCCTTAAAACTCGACCCTATCCCAGTACCCCCCCCCACTTGCCTCACTCCCACCCAACTCCTGTCCCTGTTACAATTTAAAGAAAAATTTTCAAACACTTACCTTTATCCCAGCATAAGAACTGCTCCCCCTCCCCTCGGCAGGCCAGGAGTGACTACAGCTGTCGCAAAGCTGCATTCACGTCCTGTAAAGCAAATCCTGCCCGTTCTCATGAGAGAACAATCGCGTGAGAAATTTAAAAACAAAGACCCCACCAAACATCAAATTAAAAAACCAAGCCCCAAAACACAGTTTAAAAATAACAAGTAACGGGGGGGGGGAGGGTGTCACTTACCTCCTCGTCCCGGTTGCACCCAGAAGTGTTCAGCAGGGACCTCCCACCATGGCTGGCATCGTGCCAGCATAATTGGGCTCCTTTTCAGACCCCGGTGATTCCATCACAGAGATGGAACGGGTGACTTATTAATGGTTTAAGCTGTTAGTATGAGGAAGCCGGGGGGGGGGGGGACGGGAACAGAATGGGAGCATCCCAGGACAGGGACGACATCGTCTGAAAAGGAAGCCTTTTAGCGATCTCTGGCCATCCCTGTACTGGGATATTAAGTGCATGTGATAATCTCCTTAATTGAGGGGGAGGGAGGTCCAGATATCAGAGAGCTTAGTGGCATTTCTTCAGCATTCCTTTGCATGGTGTCAACTATAGGAAGTGCAGTGATGACATTATCACAAATAGTGTATGAGTCCCAGAGAGGTTTGTCATGTGTTTGGGCCAGCACAAAAATTAATTTAAGACACCCTCATGGTTGGATTCTTCCCACTTCTGCTCCTTTCAAAAAGACACACACACACCACAACTCACATTGAGAATTAGGTGAGCTGGGGCTGATGTCATCAATGAAATTAGAACCTTCAAAATATCAATCAAACCACAGCTAATTGGGTGTTTTGAAAACCAGTTCTAAGTAAATGTGTATGTGTACAGATGTATGTGCCTTCACAACATCCCTAGTTCCAAAATTTACTGAAACAGAATATACTCACAATATTCTCAGGAGATTTTCACACTACGCTGTTATAGTGTTACTATTCCACTTTAACTGCTCTGGCTTCCTCCTGTGGAATTCTGGGGTTTGTAGTTTAGTGAGGCCTAAAATCTCTCTGGCTGAAAGTTGTAAATGCCCCTCCCTAAACTGCAAATCCCAGGATTCAAGAGGAGGCAGCCATAGCAAATAAATTGGAATAGTAACACTATAACAGTGTTGTCTGAAAATCTCCTAAATGTAAATGTCAGAAACAAGCCCCATGACAAAATAACAAAATCCCCGCCTTTGAATATTAAGACTTACCATTGAATGCCAACACCCACCAACCCACTGATATTTTCTGTAACATATATGTGTTAGATTTGACCTCCAGAATTTGTCAGAAGCTGACATGCATGTAAATGTTTGCAGTCATACAAAATTCTGAGGT
Organism: Gambelia wislizenii; assembly: GCA_030847615.1. Taxonomy (NCBI): domain Eukaryota; kingdom Metazoa; phylum Chordata; class Lepidosauria; order Squamata; family Crotaphytidae; genus Gambelia; species Gambelia wislizenii. The sequence continues at coordinate 233,146,580 of JAUMIR010000003.1, read as the reverse complement.
CAGAACAAAATCCTAAGATACACAGTTGAATGTTAACCATCATCTACATATGATTTATTTATTTACTGTGGCCAGAATTCACTTGGGCAGTTACAAATATGTAACGACCATAGTTAGGTGGCTATTCAGTGACTCCTATCCCGACCCCTCCAATCCCCACTTATAGGATAGCAGCTGCTGTGAGAGACAGGGGTCTGTTTCCCTGTCATTCAGGAAGCAGCTGGTTGACAAACTCACCCCCTCCTGTGTGTTCTCTGGGTAGAGTGCCTGTCACAATCCCCCCTTGTGCTAGAGATTACTTCTGCAAGGGGTGGTGGGAATATCTGTCAGCTACTTCCTAGTCAACAGGGGAACAGACTCCCCATTGATTACAGCACCTACTGCCTTATAAGTAGGGACTGGGGGACTTACACAGTTCCTGTGTATCCCCTAAACTAGGGAATACGTAGATATTGTTAATACAAAACAATCACAAATCCATAACTCTAGGTTACTCTGGGACTTAGTGGATTCCAGCCTATATTTTATTTTATTTTATTTTATTTATACCCTATTTTCATCCCAACATGGGACCCAAGATTGTGCAAAAAGGGGAAAATCTATGTATCGATCAATTGATCACTCTTCAGGCCTTCCTTTTGGGGGTCATCAGCATTTTCATTTAAATGTCCATTCACCTAACTTGGGACAGTCACTGCAATACCCAGGTGCACGTAGACAGAGATTTATAAATATATATAGACATCTTCCCAGCAAATGAACTGGACAGTTTTGTCTTTCTTGAAAGGCTCTATCAAACATCTAGGAGAAAGTGTAGGCATAGATCTATAGAAATATAGATATAGAGATACTGCTGTAAGACCTTGTGACAATGTTGTAATAACATTGTGGCTACAAAAGTTCACCACCAGCCCTTGTAATTTCTTCCATTTTTGTTACATTTTTTTTCCTGAGGAGTAAGTAGGAAGCTGTGCCTATCTGATGTAAGTGTGGGATTAATTATTTCAAGGTTGACCTCTCTGTTTTGCTCTTATCCCATTCCTCATCCAGTAAGGGGATCCTTTGCTTATTTCATTTGAAAGAACTCTTCTCTTTGAACAATGCTGGAATCTATAAGTCAGAGTGTAAGCAAAAAGGAAACCTCCTCTTGTCTTTGGGTCATGACCACATACATTGCATATGAACCATTTTTTCCTCCCCCTCCATAAAACAACTCCACATGTTTAAGAGCAGAACTGCCTGCTTTGTGCAATGGCATAAAGCAGCAAGGCCCAATGTGAAGGAAATTCTCCATTAACTCAAGTGGCAGACATCATTCTTGAACTTCTACAGAGTTTTTGAGTTCCTATGTCACGACAAGCAATGGGACAGAGTCCAATGCAGTCCCCTTTGTCTCTGTCACAAGCATCTCTTAAAATCAGTAAGAGGCAGGAAAAGCATTGCATTTGGAAAAATTTCATGGGGAGCAATTGGTTCAGGAGCTCAACCAGTTGGACACATTCAAGATTTTTTTTTTTAAAGTACATAGGAAAGGGGTTCAAAGTGGAAAATTCATTGCTTTTAGGGGAAGTAAAATGGAGTACAGTCTCTCTCTGGCTTAAATGGAGTACATCACCTATTGTAAAATTTGTGTCCTAGTTTTGCCTGTTGAGAAAAGCAGAGACATTAAAACTCACAATGTAGTTGTTTTTAGTGGTTACCCTTTTCTGGTAGGAGGTATTAAAAATATTAATTTTGTATTGCAAACATCTTTGGCATTTGTAGATTTATGTGTGCCTTTAAATTATATTCCTGCAACAAGGAATTTAACTGATGTCATCATCATTGGATTCTACATGCTTTCACTATTATTAAAAGTATTCTACTCCAAGGTTGGAAAGATAAACATTCAAGATCTGTTGTTCAATGGTCAGATCTTACTTGTTTAGCTAAAAATGAACTTTTAGCTATTTTTCTTGATACTGACATCCATAAAATACAACAAGTATTGCTAGAAATATAACAGCTTATATTAATGTCTATGCATAGCCCAGCTCCCTATCCTATATACTCTCACCTTTTTTCTTCACTTTCTTTTTTTTTCCTGTCATTATAATTACACTTCAAAAATTTACTTTTACAAAAAAAAATATTCAGCATTTATTTAATGCAAACTGTAGAGAGGGCTCAAGAAAAAAAATTAAAGTATTTTGAATTACAGCAAGAGAAAACATTCACCCATAACAATGGAAGAAATTGTGTCCATGGATAAATTGCATGTTTTAAAATACATATTTTTATTTATTTATTTTTATTCTCTCTCTCTTTCTTTATCTGCCTTTTGTGTCATACTTAAAGAAACTAAAAGGTGTCTCTGAAGGTCTGGGAATCACTCCAGAGCAGGTTTTCAGCACTACAAAGAGCTGCATCTGGGAGAAGGGAAATAAGAAAACCTTCACAACAGCACTACTGTAGTGTTGCATTTAGGTTGTTGAAATCTGATTTGCTGAGACATGTGAACCTAACTATGTTAACCAGTCCAAAACTGCACTTTGAATCATAATTTGTTGTCAGCTTACAAACTCTGGCTTGTTTAAACTGTGACTTGTGACCTATAATGGTGGCTTGTCCCTGGCTTGTATTTCCAACTGCCCACCCTGAAACAGGAGCTGACATTAGAGGCAAGACAAACCAGAAATGCAGAGGAGAAGCCACAATTTGCCTGGCTACCTGCCATGCAATTCATGGCTTAAGCAACAAACCATTGTTAACAACCAAAAAACAACCAAAAACCCATGGTTTATCATAACATGCTGGCACGCTGTCGCCTGAACCCTGTTGTTAAGAGTAGACCCACTGAATTAATAGAATTTATATGTGTTGACATCATCATCAATTGAGTCAATGAGTCTTCTGTACTTGAGACAAATCAGTAGAATCCAGGGCCCATCTATATCTGGAAGATACACTTGATACCATGCAGTGTGATGATTCAGAATGGCAGGATGGTTTATGAGGACTTCAGGAACAATTAAAGATATGTCTCTATCCATGCCTATGTATGTATGTGCCTTCAAGTTGCCTGTCAATGAATTTCACAGGGTTTTCTTAGGCAAGGAATACTCTTAGGTGGTTTTCCCAGTTCCTTCCTCTGAAATGTAGCCTACAGCACTTTGTGGTCTCCCATACAAGTACTAACCAGGGCTGATCCTGCTTAGTGTTCAAGATCAGAAGGGATCTGGTGCCTTTTAGGCCATGCCTACTCAGAAATAAATCCTACTAAGTTCAAAGGGTTGTTACTTCCAGGTAAATTGGCATAGGATTTCAGTGTAAGTGAATTAACTCCATATCTCAATGGAGTTAATGGCAATGAACAAAAGACAGACATAGCTTGAACTGAATCAAGACTATCATCTTGGGCACATGGATCAGTTGCCTAGATTAATCTATGTGAGTTCATGAATAATGTTCACCGACTTGATTGTTCATCTTATTTTCAAACTGCAAGTTATTGAGATGGATGTAGGTGGTCTCATGAATGACAGACTTGACTTTAAAATCCAAATAATACAGCTTTAGAGGAAGGCTTGGGCGTCAGTTACACAACAGTTTTTATCATGGGGAGAAACGGGATTTCCTGATCCTGAGTTCATCCCTTGTTGTTTACTGAGTTCATCCCTTGTTGTCACTGGATGAACAATATCCCAGGACTGTTGTTTACATGACAACTTTTCCGTGACAAAAGCACAAAAGCAAGATCCTGAGACATAGTATCCCGGGTGGTTTTTGTTTGCTTGTTTACATAGGGAAAGGTTCTGGGATATATATATATATATATATATATAGAGAGAGAGAGAGAGAGAGAGAGAGAGAGAGAGCTGTCAGTCAAGGATGTGATTACTCATTTTTTCACAACCTCGGTGATGTATTTCCTGTGGAGTTTCCCACCACGAGCAATGCTATTGGCTATTGGCTGCCACAAATGTTTGCTCAAGCTTCTGCATTGGTAAAAGAAGAAAGGTGAAGGCAACCCCCTCTGCAAAATCCCTTTTAAAAAAAACCCAATGGGCTTGCCTTAAGGTCACCAGCTCCATTTATATGGCTGTAAATCCACAGAGGTTACTGCAAAATAAAACTTGTTTGTCTTTAAGAACCCACAAGAATCACTCTTGAATACCAGAAGCTGTAGGTTATATTTCAGAGGAAGGAACTTGCAAAGCCACCTAGGCAGCTTGAAGGCGTGCACACAAGCACACGCACACACACACACATGCACGCCCTGCACGCCTGCTTTGCTTTCAGCCGGGAAGTCGAGTGGTTTGCAATCTACTGAGGCACACACACACAGGACTTTTTCAGACACGTCTTACTGTGCAAGAAGACACTGGGAGAGGTACGACGCTGTCGGGTGGCAGGGGGTCCCTTTTCGGATGATGCCGTCCCTCTCCTGGCATCATCCATGACAGTTCCAGGTCCCATCTACAGCAACCACACCACTTTTTTACTCACAGAAGTTGTCCGTGAGTAAAAAATGGTGCGGTTGCTGTAGATGGGACCCAGAACTGTCACGGAAGATGCCGGGAGAGGGACAGCATTATCCGAAAAGGACCCCCTGCTGTGCGACAGTGTCATACCTCCCCCAGAATTTTCTTGCACGGCAAGATGTGTCTGAAAAAGTCCACACACACCGTGTGCCTGCTTTGCTTTCAGCCGGGAAGCCGAGTGGTTTGCAATCTACTAAGGCACATACACGCCCGCCCACAACTGCTTTGCTTTCAGCTAGGAGGGAAGATGGGGAGCGGAAAAGAAGCTGAGTGGCTGGCAGTGAAAGAATCCATTTTAAAAACACGTGTCCCTTTAAAGGGAGATTGACAGCACAGACACACAAGGCTTTAAAAAATACAAACCTCCGTGCAGGGGATGGGGAGGGTGACTGACCCCTCCTTCTCTAAACTCTGAGCCTGCCCCTGCCCACCTCAATTTCCGGCCATCACTTACTCCCAATATATTTTGTCCCAACCTGTTCACATACTGTGATTTTCCACAACATCCCGAGACTTTTGTAAAAACATGGGACAAACTGAGGGACAGAAAGTCATGCTCCTTGGAGGATATATGGTGCCCCCCCTTCTGAAAAGCTCAAGATCGTCATGATGAACGTGTGAACAACCAGGGTTCATCGCAAGTTCATCTCACAACATTTTCATCATGTAAACAGCCCCTTGGTCTCACCACCCTCACACACACATGAGAGAGTGGGGACATGAGAGAGTTCCTTCTGAGCGGCTGCCTCCAGGCTGTGGAACTTACTTCTACAGGAAGCTCTTCTGCTCTCCATCTGCAGTCAGACAAAGGCCTGTTCATTTAGGCACTACTTTTGGCCACTACTTAGCTACTACTTTGGAATGGTATTTTAATGGGTGGATGCATGTTGTACTGCCCCACCATTTTAAAAATGTTTTTAACTGTATGAATTCAGTGCCTGGTTTTACCATGATAATTTACTTCACTGTCTTTTAGGACCTGTTTGACACCACTTTATCCACTATAGTTCTATCTTATAGAATCCTGGTATTTGTAGTTTTGTGAAGTATTTAACCTTTTCTATAATAGAACTCTGGTGTCTCACCAAACTACAAATAAGAGGATCCCATAGAACAGAACTATGGTGGATAAAGTGGTATCAAACTGCTGTATTTCTGCAGTGTAGACAGGTTCTAATTGTTCTTCAGTGTTATAAATGTCTGGGGGGGTTGTCTATATGGTGAAAATACTCCACATAGAATTCAAGGAGAATACAATTTGTCTTAATGAGATCCCACATCAATCCACTGTATTCAGAAAGAGGGGGGCCAAAAACACCAAATACTCAGTGGGAAAAGCCGTGAAGGCTTTTCCCGTATTTTTTTAAATTCCAAAGGAAATGCACATGCCCGCTCGTTGGGACAATTCGCTTTGATGTGCATTCCCCGTAAGAACAGAAGTGGAAAGCAGATTGGTCAGATGTATGTAGGGGGCGGAGCTTGCTGGGAAGGCAAGTTCCCTAAACCGACATGTTGAATTTTTGCCATAGTGATCATTCACTGAGGCAAAGAAACAGCTTCCCCCCCCCTCTTTTTCTCCCCCTGTTTATTTAAGCAGAAGATTGTACTTTTGCACCTTGGATATGTTCTTTTAAAAAAAATACTGTTCAGCAGCAGCAACTGGTGGGAATAAAAACGTGAGTAATTCACTTGCACCTACCATATTGATTCGCAGGCATGCCTGTTTGAACAACAAATGTGGATAGCTTCACATGCCTGTGATCTTGCCAACAAAATTGTGGAAACAAATGAAAGCTGGTGCAAATTGGCATTAGTGCACATCAATCCACATTTTATAGCACATTTTATAGACAACCCCTGGTTTTTACGTGATTTTTCAATTCACTGAAAACTAAAATTGTAAACCACCTTGGCTCCCACACTGAGGAAGCAGGGGAGGGAGGGAGCAAGGGATTCCTAGAGACCAGCAGGACTACTAAATGCAACTATGAAGCTGAAGGAGCACCAGAAGATGAGTTGTACCAAGCCACACTGGGCCTGTTTCATTCATTATTATACTTACTGGCAGTGGCTGTCCAGAGTTTTGCACAGGAGCCTTTCTCAGACTGACCTGCAAATGCCACAGATTGAACCTGAGATGTTCAGACTGAATCTGAATACTCCCCAGGATGTTTTCTGCTACTTGAGCTATGGTATTTCCTTTAAGGCAACTGACATTGTCTCAGTGGTCATTTTCTTGTGAAATAAACATGCCAGGCATCCTGTCAGTGACATAAACAGGCACAAGTCCACCTTATATCTCCATATGTCTTTTTTTTTTTTTTTTGACATTGCAGACGTTAGTATTCTCTCCCACTCCCTGCAATGAGCAAAGCTCCCCCTGCCCAGGGACTTACCATTCAGCCACTCCAGCCCCTGCATGGCTGATGGAAAGCAGAGGGATTGGAGAAATGCCTGGCTACATCTCTATAGTCAAAACAGAATGAATACACTATCTGCTGAAACCTCTGGAGGACTTCAGAGGATCTGGGGCCTTAGCTAGAAGCTTCTTACATCCCTCCCCACAATCCAGAAGCTGCAGATTGGCTGTTGGGAGGGGCTGAATCATGGCTCCACATCCTGAAGCAGGCCCCCAGGCCAGGATCTTTAGCGGGGTCCCTACCTACTGCTAAGGTTAAGGGCAGCAAGATGCTCTACAGGATTTAGAATAAAAATTAAAATATGAGTCAGTTTAAATGATGATGCCAAAGTAATATTTATGTTTATTTTTTAAAAAACTAAATGGATTTGCATAATAAAAACCTACAATAATATCACACCGGGGCCCCTTCCTAATCTCGGGCTCCTGGACTCCCATGCTAGAGCCCTGTCAGCCCCCGCCCCATTGTGGGGGCCATGACTGAAGTGGCTAAGCAATGAATCCAATGGGGTGTTGAAAGGAGATGCAGTATGTAGAATAGTTCCACATGCAGAACTATTACCCTACACTGTGCCCTGAGAGTGGAAAATTTGGGCATAAAATGGGGAGCAATGAAGTAAGGCCAGTCCAGCCATATCTACAACAGGGATGGGGCAAGAGCCAATTTCCATCCTTAGGACCCTCAGGGACTCTCTTTACTCCCCCCCCCATTAATTCCAGATTGAAAATGAATGTCAGATTTATTTTTAAAAAAACTGATATATATTTTTCCTGTCCTAGAATAAGATATAAGAGGCTCCTTGCTGTAAACTACAGACAGGGCTTCTGGAAGCTACTAGGAGAGACTGTTCTCACTTCTGAGAAGAAAAGAGGGTGGAGTGATTGGAGAGATAGCCAGGAGGGACTTGTCTATATGTATGCATATGACTTCAAGTTGCCTACTGACTTATGGTGACCCCATGAATTTCACAGGGTTTTCTTAGGCAAGGAATACTCAGAGGTGGTTTTGCCAATTCTTTCCTCTGAAATATAGCCTACAGCACCTGGGATTCATCAGACAGGATCTGGTGCCATCAGCATTTATATCTTTGTCTAAGGTATGACAAGTGAACGGTTTTATAAATCTCTCTCTCTCTGGCTTTTCTTCGCAAACGAAGATTCAGGAAGGACTCATCCCGCGCTTTCTGCAAGCGCGCTGATGACTAAAAAGGCCAATCCGAGATACACAAGTCCGGTTGCAAAAAGCACAGCAGAAGGTCTCCTTGGGTGATGTTTTTGGGTTGTGATTCTTTCTGCATTGTCGTTTCTCTTCAAGACTTGTTCGTCGTGAGTTCTCAAATAAGGCTGCAGCATTGTGGATAGTGCGTCTCCATGCCTCCCGATGTGAGGCCAGGGCGGACCACTGTTGGTGATCAATTTGGCCAAGCCTGAGATGTTGTTTCAGGGAGTCTTTGTATCGCTTTTTTGGAGCGCCCCTCTTATGCTGACCCGTGGCGAGTTCACCGTAGAGTAGTATTTTTGTGAGGCGATGGTCCTCCATCCTAGAAACGTGCCCTGCCCAGTGCAGCTGTGTTCTCAATATCATGGCCTCAATGCTGGTGATCCCTGCTTGCTCAAGGACAGCAACATTCGTCACAAAGTCAGTCCAGTGTATGTTTAGGATTGTGCGTAGACAGCGCTGATGAAAGCGCTCGAGGAGTCGTAGGTGGTGGCGATAGGTGACCCATCTTTCAGATCCATAAAGGAGGATAGACAGTACGATGGCTCTATACACACAGATTTTTGTGCTTTGCCTCAGGTGTTTATTGCTCCAGACTCTTTTGTGAAGTCTTCCAAATGCCAGTTCTAAAGAGTAGGCAAAAGGAAGCTGTTCTCTAACATGTTTGGCCCATCTAAGGGCTCATCTAGGTGACATATCCTGGCTGCAGATCAGGTCTGTTACTGCCTCCAAACAAGAGCAAGTCCAGACAGACACACCAGCCCATCACTGCTGCCGCAACCATCTCCATCACCCTCCTGGAAGCGAGGAAACTGGCCTGCAGCATGTGAGCAAGGCCCCCTGCATGTGATCAGCCTTGGTCACATGCTCCCTGCAGGAATGGATTGAAGCAGATATTTTAATATAAAAATGGTTTATCAGGCCCTACCCCATCTTCCTTTGTCTTAGCCCCGTATTTCCTCCAGGGGTCCTGATGCTGGGATTAAATCCCAATACCTGAGGACCACCCAGGGGCAGAACAGGGCAAAAGCACTGCACCAACAGGAATGCGGGGCTCTAATATGGGGGCAAGATGGGGTATATTGCCCATGTAGACAAGCCCTTAGACAGTGTTGTCTATGTATCCTTGGGCACTTTGGACTGAGTTGTTTCCCAGTCCTAACTGAAGATACCATCAAGGGACTGAACTCAGAATATTTTTAAGCTACAGTGAGCTCTTATCTAGCCCATTTACAGAGGCAGCCTGGTATCTGTTTCATTTCTGTGTGCTCAATGAACAAATTATTTTTCTTTAAAAAGGATTAATTGCCCTATATAACACCTCGATTGCATTTCTCCTTCATACTTTCTTGCCCAAATAAACGTGCTGTTTTTACTGCTGGAAAGGCAGGTTTTGAAAGATGGCAGAATGTCAGCTCCTGGATGGTTGGTTTCATTTAACAGGGCTTCCCATGAATTTATGAACTGTTCTGTAACATCTTCTGCCAGCACTGAATGGCAGTCTTTAGGCAGAAACCCAATGTGTGTTTAGCTATATAATAAACACAGTATTTACATGGTCTGTGGACTCCATTAGGAGTAGAGGGGAAAATGTCCACTTTCTGCATATACATTCATTTTGTTCCTTCCACTAAATGGCATTTTGCACATACTTCATGGGGATATTGAGGAAGTTGTGTGCCTTCATTTGGAAATACCTTTAACTGAACATCTGACAGTGATCTGATTTCCCATTTGCTATTTGGGTGACACAATGGGCTTTAAGATATTGTTTCCTGATTTTTAAAGGTGCTTTTGTGCATGTTTGTTTGTGGGTGGGTGGTTTTTTTTTTCCCCTTGAGATGATTGCTGCATCTAAAGAAATTCTGCTCCAAATACAATCAGCTGGTTCATTTCTTAAGCAATAAACAGCAAGCAGGGGTTGATGCTGAATAAGCATGCTTATATGGAATTTCTCTTTGAAAAGCCCACTCGTTAAGGTCCTATAACACTTCAGTTGATATTTCTGCAGTGCAAACACGATAGTGGAAAATTAAGTTGCCCCAGCAAATTCAGTTTCAGAGAAATTTGTTATGAATAAAATGCTGCTGCTGGCCTTAGAACATTGAATTTCTCCACCAAATAATATCTTAGAAATACCACTTCAGAAGAAATCAGCTCTAAATAATTGATAAATTTGGTTTGTTTAGAAACCTTTTGACCCCTGTAATAGAAAGTAAAAACACATTTCAGTTATTAAAGTCACATATATTCCCTCTGGTAGGGGAAGCTTTTAATTTTAAGCTGGGCTCTGTTGGGGCCATTTGATAAAGCTAGGAAAAATCTTTTCAACTGCTGCTGGAGGATTTGGGTCAGCTTCCCTTGGGAAAATGGCAAAAGATAAATTTGTAGCTTTTCATTTTTAACACATAAGGAAACTTCAGAGATTTTAAACATCAAGACCTATTGGAACTGAAAGACAGACTTTTCCTCTCTATTCCTCTCCCTCACCCTCCTTTTCATCTTCTCCCCCAACCCTCCAATCATATAAAGTAACTTTACATTCTCTTGTTGTTCTACTATTTTTCTGAAATGTGGGGCTCTAATGGTTTGGTCTTTCTAACACATGCTACTTGAGGCCTTATAAACATTTGATTAATTTTAAAAATAGAAATAGCATTTTCAGTGACTTTTAGCACTGAAGTGCATTGTTTGAACATAAATATTTTAAGGTAGTTGAAAACTGAAATCTCCCTTTCATAATAAAAATTCAAGCGGGAATTGACACATTAACTGTTTTACTGAAAGGCACTGATTAGGATGTGGCATGTTTGCAAACTAAGCATATTTTTTTCCTTATTAACTTGCCATGATGCAGATCCAAGGAATCCAAATAGTTTTGGATTGTCCCTTTTTGGCATTTACTATTATGAAAAGTCCATTTCTAGGGTTCTAACATGCAGCGATTGCATTGATGAAGCAAATGGAAACATAATGGTATTGAAGCAATCCTTATCACACCTGTGCTTCAATACTGGTATGTTTCCATTTGCTTCACTAACACGATTGCTATGCAATACCAGCAGAAGGGGGAGGGGAAGAAAAGAGACAGATGGGGCAGGAGGAGGAATGGTTAGATGGGGCAGGTGTGGAAGGAAGAAGACCAGGTGGCAGAAAGCGGGGACGAGAAAAGAGACAATTCAGGTGGGAGAGGGAATTGACAAATCCAGCAGGCAGGAGGGCAGAGAAACAGGGGGAAGAAGAGAAAGAGAAGAGGACAAACACGCCTACTCACCCCACATGACTGCTGGTATGGGAACTGAAGCAGAAGAGGACTTATCCCATGGAGTCAGTAATGAGAACATAGCTCTATTGTGGGCCTACTGACAGGTTTTCCCATCAACGAAAAGGTGCCCTCCAGCAACAGTTTGAATGCAGACTGACAACAGAACAGAAACAATGTTGTGCAATAAGGAACAGTCATATATGCTATTATCCTGCTCTAGTAGCACTGGTAACGCCTCATGTGATGGTCTCCTAGGTGAAGAGATTGCATTCTGGATGGGACATATATATATATATATATATGTTACCTTTATATCCCATCCTTTCATCAATGAGTTCCAAAGTAGTGTATACTGTCCTTCTCATATCATTATCCATACAAGAACACTGTTGAAATAAGTTAGGCTGACTGACAGTGATTGGCCCAGGATCACCCAGTGAATTTAATGGTTAAGTGAGGACAAGTACCTGGATTTCTCAAGTCCCAGTCTAACACTATAACCATTAACCACACTGCCTGTTATACAGTTTCACAATGGAACCCTTCCTGATCTAGCAAGTGTGTTGCTGATGATGGTGCTCAGAACAAGGAAATAAAACAAGAAAATAAAAATAATAAAATGTGCGTTTACATCAGTATAGTCATTCACTTCACAGTCATGTTGTTGTGTGCTTTCAAGTCATTTCTGACTTAAGGTGACCCTAAGGCTCACAGGAGTGGGGATTCAAACCCTGGTCTCCAGAGTCGTAGTCCAACACTCAAAACACTACACCACAGTGGCTCCATTCATGGGAAGTACAAGAAAAGCAGTCTAAATGTTCCCTGAGATTGGCAGCCCTTTAAATGACTGAAAGACCCTGTTTTCAACATTTCCTGACCTGAAACCTGATACCAACTTACCTCAGACTGATTCTCCAGTTCTGCAAGCCCCATCTTGGGATGTGAACTGAACCATAGATCCTGTGCTTCCAATATCTAGCCTCAGTGATTTGGGAGACTGTTCTGTTTCTCCCCACATTGCCCAGTGTGATGAAGAATCAAGAGATTGCCTTTTAAATTATATTTTAGTGGCCCAGTAGAAGTATTGCCCATTCCTGTTTTTGGTTTTTTCTTCATAGACAACAAAGCTGTTTTCTTGTTGTTTCAACATAAAATAGCAGCTTTTTTAATGAATGCAGAAACAGAACTCATCATAATATATTGCGTGTAACAAAGTGCCTTCTGGAATCCACTGTTGATGTAAGCATTTATTGATTTATTTATTTTATTTTATTTTATTTTCCGTATATTCCAGCGTATAAGACGACTGGGCATATAAGATGACCCCCAACTGTTCCAGTTGAAATATAAGGTTAGGGGTATACTCGCCATATAAGACGCCCCCCCCCTCTTCCAACACACCCCAAATAAAAATTTAAAAAAACATCAGATTTGATTTCAATATGGTAATTTTAATTCAAATGCTTATGACATGCAGGTACTTACCAGGAAAACAGGAAAACTGTCACTTATAAACATAAGGCTGTTTGTCATCAAACATGTAAACATAAAACAGTGCAAGTGGATTAAACTTTTCCTAATTCACTCTAAAGCTGAAAAAAAGGATAAGACAATAAACCCATGGGAGCTGCCATGGTCTTTGTTTTCTAAGCTGTCAACCAAACTGGAACTGATTTTTTATTTTTTATTTAGTTATTTATACCCCACTCTTCAGCCACAAGGCTATCAGAGTGGCTTACAAATTGTTTTAAGCAATAGCTATTTACACATCTACACTGCATTAAACAGAGAGCAAGTGCCAGGCAAGACCCTGGCAAGTTAGCAACGCCCATCATAACTACAAGCTATGGTATTTTTACAGGTTTTGCTGGCGTGACAATTTCCCTTTAAAAGCCTTCAAAATCCTCCTGTTCATCATCTGATATCATAAATAAATCAATGATATCTTGTGATACATTTGTAAGGCAGTCATCATATGGATCGAATTCTGTATCAGATGGTGTGGTCTCAGCTTCTGCTTCCTCTTCATCTTGCCACAAGTAGTCGTCCTCCATACCATCTAATGAATTTGATATGCCACACTTCTTGAAAGACTTGATTACTGTTTCTGCATCAATATCATTCCAAGCTTTTATGACAAACTTGCACAAAACATCCAACTGTGGACCACTCATGTTTCCTCCTTTTGTGAATGACTTTTCGCCGCTAACCATCCGTTCATTCTGCTGTTCTCGAATGCGATCTTTAAATCTTGTTTAGGCACACATCCAGTGGCTGTACCAATGATGTCAATCCTGCAGAAATAACTGCCACCTGTGTGTTTAGTCTTGCAAGCCTTTGCTTGGTGCTGGGGGTTAAATGTGCCCTGAATATATACCACACCAATAGACTACATTTTTGAATAAGTCCACCTGGTCGCCTGCTCCATACATTATCAAGCCATAGCTTTACCCCTTCTTCATCCATCCAGCCTTTTTCATTCACATGTACAAAACAACCAACAGGGAACATGAGTTTCGGCATTGCTTTTCTTTTAAAAATAATCATTGGTCTCAATTTGGCGCCATCAGCTGTGCATCCCAGTACCACTGTAAAACTGGACTTCTCATGTCCTGTTGTTTGAAGTAAAATTGTTTTTTCACCTTTTTGATGGATAATTTTATTTCCAACCATATCAAAATTCATTGGAGTTTCATCCATATTTCCAATACTACTTAATGCATAGCCATGTTTTTTGTGCAGTTTTATTATGTATTGATGAAAATTATTTAGTTTGCTATCTAGATCTGTAGGTAATTTTTGGGCAGTTTTTGTCTTTTGCCTCAGTACCATATTATGCCTTCCCATGAATCTAGTACACCAGGATGCAGTGGCCTTAAATCTGTTGCTATGCTCTGGGTTAGATTTGGCCCACTGAAGTGCAAACAAACGTATTTTATTTCGTGTCACTACATAACCGTTCTGACGATGCTCATTCACCATGTCTACTACATGTTTTTAAAGTTATGGCCAATGTGGGGTGCCTCTTCTTAACGCACACTTACCCCTTGGCATACTCTGTAATGCTTTTACATTTGCTTTCCAGTCCTGAACCATCTTTTCTGTTACTCCATATTGCCTTGCAGCAGTGCAGTTATTATGTTCCATGGCAAAGTTTACAACTTTAAGTTTGAAACTGGCTTCATATTTCTTTCTTCTTGATGGTGGAGCCATGATGGGGTTTTGACTGTTGGACATTTGTATACTGGTACCTTACTGTATATACTGGTGCTATACTGTACGAAGAGGTACAGATACTGGTGCTGTGCTGTGTATGGTACCCAGTAAACAATAACCAGCCAATCACAATACCTGCGATTGGCTGTTTGTTGTATACAAAGCCTGCTTGGATTGGTCAGCTCTCCCTGCCTTCCCAGCCCTCCCTGTGTCCGAGACTAACTTATCAAAGCAGCACAGACACACCTCTTTTAGCCATCGGGCCTGCCCTTTTATCCTATTACAGGTACATCCTTCTCTACCTCTGGTAGTTTCCTGATTGAGTGCCTTGCTTGAATCCGCCTTTGCCCCAAACACTCAAGGGTCTAAAGCTGGTTCAAGAGGGAAGCTCGCTTAGCGGGAGCTCTCCTTAGCCACTTTTCCCCTTGAACTGGTTTTAGACCATTGAGCGTTCAGGGCAAAGGGTGGCTGAAGTGGGGCACTCAATGAGGAAACTGCTGGTGAGATACAGGAGATCAGGCATCGGGCAGGGGGGTGAACGTGTACCAGTACATTTGCCCCTCTCCTCCCCCTTCACCCTCTCTGAGGAGGAACCCACTTTGCCTCGCCCGCTTCTCATCCCCTCCGTCTTCATTCCCTTCGCAAAGATCGGGCAGCAGCCAAGGCAAGCCACTTTATTCTCACCCCTCCTCTGCCTTCGATTGCTCCCCAAAGGGGGAGAAGGCAGAGGAGAGGAGCGAAGGTACCCACTTTACCTCAGCCTTCCCCTGATCTTCTGTGTCTTCGTTCCTGAATGGAGACACAGGAGATCGGGTAGCAGCCGAGGCAAGCCGCTACATTCGCACCCCTCCTCTGCCTTCGATTGCTCCCCAAAGAGGAAGAAGGCAGAGGAGAGGAGCAAATGTACCAGTACACGCTTTGCCTCACACCCACCCCACCCGATCTCCTGTGTCTCCTGTGTCTTTGCAAAGGGAGCAAACAGGCAGGAGATCGGACGGCGGGTGAGGCAAACTGTATACCCGGCGTATAAGACAACCCCTGAGTTTTGAGGATATTTTGGGGAGTTAAAAGTTGTCTTATACACTGGAATATACGGTATATGCTGCCTTTCTCCCAGAATGGGACCCAAGGCGGCTCACAACACAATAAAAAATAATTTTAAAAATATGACAGTTAAAATGTTAAAAACAATTAAAATAATTACAATTTAAAATTATATAAAAACATATAAAAGTTAAAAGAATAAAAATTATAAAAACACATCCCAATAAAAGCTTCTGTGTCCGCAACTAAAAATTAAATGCCTGCTAGAATAAAAACGTCTTTGCCTGCCAGAGAAAGGAAGGCAGGGAGGGGGCCAGCCTAGATGTCCGTGGACGGGCATTCCAATTCCAGTAAGCATTGTGAACATACAAAAATGTACAGAAGCAAGTGTCAAAAACTGATGTCAAGAATATAGCATGCAATTACTGCAAGAAATAAAAATGCAAAAGAAATTCCCATTATAGTGGCCGGCCAAAATTAACACAAATCTATCAGAATTGAATTAGAACAAGTATCTTTTGCTAAAGAATAGTTACTTAAACAATGAGGTGTTGTCCAACAGCTTAATGTAACAAATTAATGACATGTAAATTACACTTTGCAGTTTGTTCAGATTCCAGGAACTTGAATAATAGCTAATTTTCCTACAATGTATGGCTTAGTTCAGAAATTCTCTCTGGCGCTTCTTTGGTATGGTGAAGCCTCTTCTACAGCTGACAGATGAACAGATTATTGGAATTTTTCTGTGACATATAACTGTGCATAGGGGCAAAGGATCATGTGGAAAGAAATGCTTCCATATTAATATGGTGGGCCCTTTTTCAATTTGATGCTGTGGACAGGCATTTGAAGGTCGGAAACACCTTCTATTTCAGACTCAAATTTATGATGCAATGGATGGGTGCATTTCACATCAGACAGGACAGTTGTACATGTATGCTCTGCTCCTGGACTGAGACAACTTTCGACAAACCAATATTGAAAATACCTCAGCTGAGGTGCATTTTTGCAGAGATTTTTCTACAGAGATATTGAAGCTCCACATGTGGAAGCTATTTTCCTGATTCATATACATAACTGAAAATCCCTCTCAGCCCCACCACTTCTCCAAGGTAACATGTCATATGCCCAAAAGGGCAGGCAATTTATTGCTGAGATGTTGCATGGAAGGATCCCAATTTGGATCTGGGCCCAGTTCAAGTCTGGGTCCATTTTATCCCATATTGATCTGGACTCAATCTGTTCTGATCTGGGCCCCAAATTTGAATCACACACACACACACACAGAGAGAGAGAAAATTTAGAGACCCACATATCTAGGCTATTCAACAAGACAAAATGAAATTTAAGAAAGAGTCAGTAAAACCAACAACTACAGCTCTTTCATGATCTGCTACTAGCACAAAATGAAGAAACCTCAGAGGAGATTCACTATAGATAGTGATGGGCAACAGTAAGAGTTTAGAGAACTGTGTTGGTCTCCTATGGGAACTTGGAGGTCCCCACACACACCTGCTGCAGCCCCACTACCTATTTGTTTTACTTGTTTAATGCAAAAAAAAAAAAAAATCCCCTTGAGGCCACGGGGGGGGGGGGGGTCACATTGGTGGAGGGCTGGGTTAATTTAGGTCCAGAAGAGACCTTTTTAAAAAATAGAAAGTCAATAAGAAGTCAACTTTCCATTCACTTTGCATTTTTTAGAGGGCCAAAAAAAATTGCCTGTTTTTGGAAGATTTCACCATATTTTGGTAACATGGTGAAATCAGGACAGTCATCCTGTCTTGGCTTGACTTGCCTCACAGGATTGGTCTGAAGATTACATGGGGAAAGAAAAGAGCCACATACAACTTTTTGAGCTGACTAGAAAAAATGTTGCCTGTAAATAAAATAATAACAACAGCATCATGACAATAAATGCAAACTGTCATGAAGCAGCCCTAACTCCTTCCATCCCTAGCTGCCTGTCTGGGCCATTCAGAAGTCACCTGGTCTGAGACCATTTTGTGCTTCTGGATTTACTTTCTTCCCATCTGGTCTCCACTCTCCTGCTGTCTTCCTCTTACTCTCAAGTACAATCCTCTAAACCGAAGGGTCACATCTGTATTTTTCTAAGTATTCACTTTTAATTTGTAAAGTGTAGCCAAATGAGCTCTATTTTTGACTGGCAATATCTTGCATGAACTTGACCTTCTGTTCTTTCTCCTTTTTTTTCCTGTGAGGTTAAAAGGTAATAAGAGAGATAGTTTTAAAAGTCAGATTCTTGGGTCAATATGATACCTGCCATGTTCCACACATCACTTGGCTGAGTTATAAGGTTTGTCATACCTAACAAATTGTGGAATTACTCTTTAATCACAGACATTCAAGCTCATCATGCGCATTTAAAGGTCCATATGGTTTACTGTTAATGAAAAAGACAAGAGACTTAGCCATTGCCATTAGGAAATCCTCTCTGAAACTTTGCTGGTATTAGAGAAATTCTTTTGACTTTTCTTGATGTTCCTCCTGGGAAGGAATCTCCCAATTCATTTTGAATTTAGCTTTTGGTAGGGGCAACTCTAGTTCAGTTTGTCTTTTCCCTGCCAATGCTGTAGCATAAAGCATTACAATTAATGGCACACAAGGGCCAGATTTACACCAGTGTAATTATCTGGCATCAGGCACCTTGAGGGGTGATGCATAATAGTGGCAAGGGACATCAGAAAAAACTATGTCCGTTGCCAGTCTATGGAGATTTTCAGACAGGGGAAATAACCCCCACAGAGATTGGGAGAGAAACGGGCTGCCAGTGCTCCATTTCACACACACCCATCCTTCTCCTAATCTCCAGTTTTTCTCCCTCCATCCTGCTTGCATTTTCCTTCCACTATTTTTCGCTATTTTTTACTAATGAAGAACTTTCATTCGTGAAAAATAGCACAAGGACGGAGGGAGAATGAAGGGAGGTCGGAAGAAGGATGAGGATGTGTGAAACAGAGCTCTGGCAGCAGCAGAACAGCCCCGTTTCTCTCTGTGGGGGTTATTTCCCCTGTCTGAAAATCTCCTAGGTCTCTGTTGCCTTTTCTACCAGCTTACAAGCAACTCAGGACCCACCCAACTGTCATCTCGGACATCAAGCCTGACAGAGGTGAAATTTGCTGCCATCCCCTACAACTGTTGTAATGCCCACTGTCATTTTGGCCCTGTCACCACTGCACCACCCCCAAACACAGGGCTGCCACATACTTTGATGTGGTTATGCCAGCCAGCCAACAAAAATTGCAGCCAGAGTTTATACCAGCAAAGAACTATTGAGTGTTGGCATGAAACTCTGGTGGATCACTCCCTGTGGGAAGCCAATGGCATAAAAAAGGGAAAGGTGGTATGCTAGTATCAGTGGTGTAGAATTAAATTGTGAAGTGTATGTGCTCATCTGGATCGTTCCCCACCACCACCTGCAGCCAGGACCCCCAAGAGAGTTCAAAAATTCAGGCTGCTGTGTTTTGACCCACACCAGGGAACCTGTCCTAGCCAATTTATTTTCCTCTAGGATGGAACCTGGAAGGTTACATGACTGAAAAATGAAGATGATGACATTCTGAAACCATCCATAACAGATCAGTGGTGAATTTGTAAAGCTAATGGCCTTTGTTGCCCATTTAGAACCAAACCACCCCAAAAGACTTGACTAGAAATCTCACATCAACATATTATACCTGGGAAAGGAAATCATTTTCCACACACACACACACACACACCAAGCTACCGTGATGGTTGCAGGTAAACAAAGGGGGTTTAGGGGAACCCATGGATTGTGGCCCATGATACCCTTAGCTCCCTCCTAATCAAAAGTCCTGGTGCTCAACCCTGTGGACACTGTCTCTACTACAACAGTGGTTAATATAGTTCATAGGTAAATGAGACTGCCATCTGAACCTTTCTTAAATCCTCATATCCAGTTCAGATGCTTACAAGATACAACCCTTTTGCCATGAGACAGTGGTATTAAAGCACACTATTCCATTTGTATAATGTACAACATAGGTGTTCTACAGCAGTGGTTCTCAACCTTGGGTGCTTAGATGTTGTTGGATTTCAATTCCTATCAGCTCCTGCCAGAAAGACCAATGGTAAGGGATGCTGGGCACTATAATCCAATAGCATCTGGAGAACCAAAGTTAGGAATAGCTGCTTTATAGAATGGTCCATGCATAAATTATACTTTTATACTTACAGACACTCCTTCCCTCTATCCACTTCAATTTTTTTGGAGCCACACAAGCTGCTGTCCAGTTCACATCACATGCAGGTCAATCCACATATGATATTATTTGTGTTTTTCAAAAAGCATGCCCAAACTCACCAGAATTATTTTGAAGCAGATGCAGCTATGAGGCCCCAATCTAGAATGTGCACAAGGTAGGGAAATTAAGCCCCCCCCCCTTTTTTTTTCTTTATTCCAGTGTGCACAACTTACAGTATACAAAAAGTACTTGTATGGTTTGCTCTTTCACAGTCTGTGTACCATGTCCTTTTGTACAAAAAAAATCAGATCCTCACAAAGAAGGCTAGGGCATGGAAATAACTAGTTACATGTCAATCTCTTTTGCATGTAATAAAGTTGTATTTATAGCTGTATCTTAATGAGGGATAGCTTCATTCCTTTTGCAGGGCAAATCCAACTTTAAGTTACTTTTGTACTTAACATGTGGCTTCACTAAATGGCGGGAGGCGGGGACATAAGTCCTGGCACATGTTGTTCTTTGTACTGCTATTTTGATATAGTTCTATGTCTTGTGGCAAATATGTGTTGGTCTGGAACTGCAAACAGAAAACACATATTCTGCTGACTTCATCTCTTACAAAAATGTATTCCTCGTGTATGTACTGTATTATTTATTTGATTTATATCCCAGCCTTCTGCACAAGATCCCACACATAAAAACATGCACTAAATACAAATTATAAAAATCTAAAATCACATACCTCCAAAGATGTGAAATTATAAATGGGAAATAGATGATAAATATACAATAGAAAGACAAAAACAAACATCTGCAAACACATGTATAAATAAATACACATGTATACCCTGAACACTTGGGTAAGTAAATGTGTTTTTTAATCTGATACCTGAATGACAAGAGCATGGAACACATATGTTTGTTAAATATCCCCACATCCATTTTTCAAACCTTTTAATTTTTAACAATGTAAAGAAATTGTTTTGTCCAAGGAGATCTGTTATTATCATGAAGACACAATTGATGCATCACTGCATACAGGTAAGTCTAGCTACAAAACTGAAAACCTCTGTTCTCAAAAGTTAATTGCGAGCTAGATTATCTTGTATGAACAGATGTAACCACTGTCAATAATTTGGTTTTACATGGTAGAAACAGCAGAACTAAATCATAGTGAGTCTCTCCTTATAGGTGAACTGTGATCAGCTGTTCTGCTTGGATAAGATCAATCTATCAGCAGGAAATGACCAGTCCTTACGATGCACATTAATAAAGCTGGTTCAGCAAAGAAGGGTGCTAGAGGAAGTTATTCTTAGTCAATGATTATTTATTTACCTGTCTGTGACAATGAAGAGATTGTTAAAGTTAAAAAGAAGCAAATGTTCCCAGAAGAGAAGTACTTGGAGTAGAGTGGGTTGGGGTGTTGTGGGAAGAGAAGAGAAGTACTCTTCTCTTCCCACAACACCCCAACCCACTCTACTCCAAATATTAGTTCTTTTGCAAAAGAACTTTGGTTAGAGTTAGCGCCAGTCTAAAGGAGGGAATAAAATGTGGAGTGGTGCCCCCTACACCAATTCGCACACAGCTTTCATATGTCTCCACGATCTTTTTGCAAGACCGCTGGTGTGTGAAGCTATCCATGTTTGCTGATCACACAGAGGCATGCCTGCAAATCAAGAGGGCGGGTGGGAGTGAATTACTCGCTGTTCTATACTCCCCAACTTGCCCCTGCCAAACAGTATTTTTTAAAATGAAATCCAAGGTGTGAAAGAGCGACTTAAATAACAAAAAAAGGGGGGAAAGGCTTGTTTCATCACCTCAGCACACAATCACTATGGCAAGAATCCAACGTGGCAGTTCTGGGCACTGCCTTTTTAGCACCCTCCTCCCCACACACACATCCGACCAATCAGCTCTCCTCTTCAGGAATGCACTGCACTGCAATTTGGTTGTCCTAATGAGTGGGAGTGCACATTTTCCCCGCAGTTCCCTGAATTTTGCTTTCTCGCCCTCCAAAAATGACAGAATGCTTTGGAAACCCATTTGGACACATGGGACCCCCCCCCCCCCCGGATTCCATGAGGATTTATTTCACTGTCTGGACTGACCCTTAGTTATCCAATACTGTGGTTCTTATGGCTGGGGATGGGGAGAGAAGAGAAAAAGGAGATAGAGATCATTGGCCATGTACTAAAATACAAGGACCCAGTAAATTGACTGGACTGGAAGGCATTTGAAAAACAGGTGGAAGAGGTCTGGAAAAGGGACATGGGATCATGATGACTATCCATATCACACCAGAACCTGGAAATGCTACTTGCTTGACTTCAGCTCTCAGACTCTCTAAATCCTCACATCTAGTTCAGCTCTGTTCCCAGATTCCCAGAATCCCTGGTAGATTCTGAGAGCTGTAGTCCCCAAAAAGTAACTTTTCCATGCTGGGTATCACACTGGCCAGGAGACATGGGGTTTGAAATAGCAGAGGCCAGAGGTGAAAAATATTTATGTACAAATGCAATGGGGGGAAAAGACATCTGACAAATCATTTTCTGACTCTTCTGTCTGTCTCCAGCCTAGTTCAGCTAGCCACCTAAAGGTAGGACAGTCTGTACTAACGCACCCTGAGAGTTAACTGTCAGTCAAGCCTTCTCTGGAAATTACCATGAAAAAGCCTGTTAGGAAATTTGTTCCGTTGGTTAACTGACTACACTGAACCTATGAAATTACCTTTTAGTTAGGGTCAAACTAGCATCCTTACTGACAAAGTGGAACAAAGCTCTGGAAACTCTCCATGAGACCTGTGGCAGCTGTAGCTGATACTAACTGAAAAACAGGACAGGGCTTCCATAATGGTTGTGGGGAAGTGGAACTTCAGCAGGTGGAGCTTGTGTGGCAAGCAACTGCTATTGAAATTTTCTCTTCAGCACAACTCTGAAAGGTACAGGAGCCCTGTTCAGTTTTTCACCTAGTACCTCTAGCCAGGTGATCAAGGTGGAGCAGAAGAAAACCATAGTCATAGCTTCAAAGGCTATTAACTAAGGCTGGCCCAAGACATTTAACTGATTGAGGTGAAGGGCAAGATGCCTCCTTTTATTGCATGTACACTGGCTACTGGTTCATTTCTGGGCACAATTCAAAGTGCTGGTCATGATCTATAAAGCACTATATGACTTAGGTCCAAACTATTTGAAAGACCATATCTCCTGATACAAACCTTCCAGAATTTTAAGATAATCAGGGGAAAGCTTTCTCTCAGTCCTGCCATCATCACAGGCTCATTTGGTGGGGCGTGAGAGAGAGCCTTCTCAGTGGCTGCTCCCACCCTTTGGATGCCCTTCCACTGGAGGCTAGGCGGGCCCCTCTCAGCTTTCCTTTCACCGGCAGGCAAATACATTTTTATTCCAGCTAGATTTTAATTCATAGCTGCTGGCACAGAGGCTTTTATTGTGATGTGTTTTTATTGTTTTATTCTTTTAACTTTTATATATTTTACTAGTTGTACCTGGCGTAACATATGCCCTGCTGAGGTTTCAAGTGGTTGTTGCAGCCTGGAGCTTGTGGCTGGTGTCCAATACTTGCACCTTGCTGGGCTCTCACACTGTTCAGCTACATGGGATTATTTTAGGTAAAAATATTACATTTTTTTATATGTGGGTGGTGAGTGACTGAGGGAGTGAGAGGAGGGAGGGGCCCTTATGAGGGGGTGTAGCTGCAGACTGAGTGGCAGGAGTGGATTGTGAGGTGGAGAGGGAATTAGCATGTGGGTGGTAATTGGCTGAGGGAGTGAGAGGAGGGAGGGGATTGGTTTGGGTATGTTTCCTAAGTGGCCAATCAGCACTCTAGGAGAGGAAACATACTCAAGCCGTTTATAGATAGATAGATATTTAATTTTAAATTGTAATGAATTTAATTGTTTTTAACTCTTAACTGTCACATTTAATTGTATTTTTATATGTTGTGAGTTGCCTTGGGTTCCATTTTGGGAGAAAGGTAGCGCTGTTGGGAGTCAGGAGCGCCTGTTATCAGCTTCGGCTGATACGCCAGCTGCGCCATTTCCTGGAAGTAAGGAACCTCGAGACTGTGGTGCACGCGCTGGTAACCTCCCGTCTAGATTTCTGCAATGCGCTCTACATGGGGCTGCCCTCATGCTTGGTCCGGAAACTTCAGTTGGTACAAAATATGGCAGCCAGAGTGGTCTCAGGAACATCTCAGAGAGACCATATAACTCCAGTATTAAAATCTCTCCACTGGCTGCCAATCAGTTTCCGGGCCCAGTATAAGGTGTTGGTTATTACCTTTAAAGCCCTAAATGGCTTGGGTCCAACTTATCTCCGGAACCGCCTCCTCCCATACAATCCTCCCCGCGCACTCCGGTCCTCTGGGAGGAATTTGCTTCAGCCACAAAAATCTAGGCTGTCTGCAACCTCCCAGAGGGCCTTTTCGGTAATCGCCCCCAAATTGTGGAATGACCTGCCGAATGAGATCCGTCAGATAACAAGCCTGAGTGGCTTTAAAAAAGCACTAAAGACGGATCTCTTTCGGCAGGCCTTTCCTAATTAGATCCCGGCCTCAGGGGATCCTGGCCTCTTCTAGGCTGCTGGCCATTTATTATATTTTATTGTATTTATAGTTTTAAATGTGATTTTAGATTAGTTGTTTTAATTAATATTTGTTTAATGTTTTTTTTATGGGGGAGGGTGGGAGTGGGGGTGTTTAGGGATTTTATTTGTATTGTATTTTAAATTTTGTAAGCCGCCCCGATTGTTTTAACAGAGGGGCGGGGTATAAATAAATTTTATTATTATTTATTATAAGGTAGGATAGAAATCAAATAAATAAATAAATATAGAGGATTGGCATTTCACTCTTCCTTTGAGACTAGGAATTTCAACAATGCCACTGAACCTGAAGGCAGCAAGATAGTTTTGTGTGGCTGGACAGGCAATACAGCACACATTTCTCATCTTCAGTACCTTGCTGCTGCCCCCTACAGTCTGCTGCCAATGGGGACAAACTCATTCTACCTATTGATAGGGCCAGCCATTCTGCTAAGATAGCAATAAGTGTCAGCAATCAAGTATTGACTGGAGTCTTGTTTGGGAGACATACAGGTATCATGCAGCTATGTCTCCCAATGATATCCCCTCAAAACCCACCTTGTAATCAGTATAGCCCCACACACACATACGTGCACACACGGCTCATCCCCATGTTATCAGAAAGCAGAGAATCATAAGGAATGCACCCAGCTATCTTCCTCTAGCTAGATGTTTCACAACAGGCATCCATAGGGGCCTCCAGTGGTCCTTTGGAGATCCTGGAAGATGACATCCTTGGAGCCCACCCAGAAACAGGAAAATAGGGGGCATGTTCTCCTGCTAATCCTCCTGTTGTCCTGCGACACAGAAATGGCTGTGTTGGTGATGGCGGAGGCTGCTTACAAGGTAGGTTTGAGAAGATTTTGGATGCTGCATAGTCAAAACAGAATTCCAAGCTTTTCAATGACCAGAAAGGTGAGTTGTGATGGGGTAAGTCTGATTTATGCCATCATAATCCATCAACAGGATCCTGGCCATAATCTCAATGAAAGATTGTCATTTGACCTATACCTGCTATTAGTCTGTCAATGCCCAGAATTGAGTAAACACTGAAATGGGGAAAGGCCTTTCCCAAACATTCACAAGTGAAAAGAAGGCATGTAAGGGAGGTATTGTAATAACAAACTTGCTGTTAAAACAGACAAAATCCTGAACTGGCTATATGTATGGTCAAGAGTGAAACTGCAAGAAACCTACTGTGTGTACCAGCATTCAGAAAAGCTACTCTTTTGCACTACAACTTCCAGACCTTCAGCCAGCAAGTCTGCTTGCCATGCTAATTCTAGGAGTTCTCCCCCACCCCAAAAAACAATAGCTTCCCCAAGATCTGGTGTATACTCATATAATAAATGAGTCCCCAAGCTCTTCTCACCAGTATTGGACTGGCTGTGATTGCAGGTTTGTCAAGGCATTTCATATTCAAAGATGTGATAGTAAATTATTATTTGCTCTGTTTCTTTGCTTGTGGTAACAAGAAAACGCAGCAATTTGGGCTGCAAGCAGTTACAATTGACTTCAACATGGGGTATAAACCTTTATCCATTTTATTCCTCTTTAAATTGTGCACTGAGCATTCAAACAAATTCATCTGGTTTCTGGAGATACTTTAAGAAATGTAGAAGAAGAGAGAACCAAAATGTGGCTCCCTGACATAAAAATATGTTCTGTCTAATATATGCCAGTGTGAGTGGAAATGTGAAAACAAACAAGTTCAAAATGCAAAGCTCAGGTTACACTTCAGTTGGCAATGTGATTTTCATTTCCCCCCCATTTGCTATAGTCTGTTCATTTTCTCAGCCCCCTGTTACTCATTCCAGGTTAAGATACTTAAAGTGTAGTGTAGATTACTATAATTAACAGGTTAAACACATGACAACATTACTTTTCCCCTCTTAATGTTCCTCTGGATTCTTTACATTGTTAGCTTTAAAACAGAATAATAACTTCACCAAGGCAGAAATTACCTCTGTGGGATTTTTAATTGTGACCGAGTTTCTCTTTTCTGCTGTAATGCTGAAGAAATGAAAGTTTGTAAATAAAGCAATCTATCAGAGCTTCTGTATCTGTAAACTCTTAATTTTAAAGCTTCATTTCTCACACACAAATAAATGTGCAAGCCAGACATTTAGAACAACTTTTACATAGTGAATAAAGTAGCAATAGAGAGAGGCAACAATTTGTAACAATCTGTAACTGTGTTCAAATGTCATGATAACCCATGAAAAAAAACATTATTTATAAGCCATGATTTATCATGATGGAAATACACCCATTACTTGTTGCTCTCTTTTTCTCTGGCTTTATTTTCCAAGTTAGGGACTCAGCCAGTGCTGGATGGGGTTACACCCCCCCTGAAATCTCAGGCTTGCAGCTTGGGTGTGCTCTTGGACTCAGTTCTGAGCCTGGATACCCAGATCTCAGCAGTGGCCTGGAGTGCATTTCCACAGTTAAAACTAGTGCACCAGCTGCGCCCATTGCTTGAGACATCAGATCTGGCCACGGTGACACATTGTAGGAGGTATGAGTCTAAGAATAAAAATGTATTTAAAATTCCAGGAATCTAGCCCTTTTTTAAAAAAAAATTAAAAATTTCTTTTAAAAAGTTAAAATCACTTCACTTTCAAAGTCATGCAAAGTGACGCTTAAGAATGCTGAGACAAGCTCAATTAACATTTAAAAGTGTATTCTGAGGTCTGTGGTCTGATCACCCAGTAAATTAGACTCATTACAAAAACAAAGGAGTCAGTTTAAAAATGGATATAAAAAGTTTACTGAAGGTATATCAATCTTAATCTACTGTAAAAAGAGGGTCCTAACTAACTAGGAGGATTTAGGGTAAAATGACTCACCCAGCCTTTAGCGGTGAGAACTACATGGTGACTTGAAAAGCAAACATCATGGCAAGACATCATGGCATAGCATCATAGCATTGCTTCATTGCAGCATGGCTACAGCCGCATGGAGACTCTAACTTAAAAGAGACTCACACAAAGAGCAATAACATTTAAATTAGGTCATGTGTCAATGACCCATCACTCCAGTTGGCTGGAAGTGCCTAGTGAAATAAGAGAAAGGGAGTTTGGGAGAACAGAAGCATGCAGGGAAAAATTCCTAGACTTATCTTAAAATGTGAATGGGGTACACAAGATTGTTTTACATTACAATAATTATTTCACCACATACTACACACATGCCTTGATTACATCCCATTTGAACTACTGTAATGCACTCTACGTGGGGCTGCCTTTAGAAACTGTTCGGAAACTTCAGCAGGTCCAGAATGCTGTGGCCAGAATGCTGACTGGGGCTAGCTATAGGGATCATATAACCCCTGTGTTTATAGGGACCAGCTTCACTGGTCATGACCTATAAAGCCCTATATGGCTTGGGTCCAAACTATTTGAAAGACAGTCTCTCCCAATACGAACCTACCAGAATGTTAAGATCCTCAGGGGAAGGCTTTCTCTCAGTTCCACCATCATCCCAGGCTCACTTGGTAAGGACAGGAGATAGAGCCTTCTCAGTGGCTGCTCCCACCCTCTGGAACAGCCTTCCTCGGGAGGCTAGGCTGGCCCCCTCCCTGCTTTTCTTTTGCCAGCAGGCAAAAATGTTTTTATTTCAGCAAGCTGCAGAGCTAATTTCAGCAAGCTAATTTGTAGCTGCAGAGACAGAGGCTTTATTGGGGTGTACTTTTATGTGTTTTTATTGTTTTTACTGTTTTAACTTGTATATGTTTTTAAAAATAATTTTAATTGTTACTTTTAATTATTTTTAATTGTCTTAGGAATCGCTGCTTTACAGAATGGTCCATGCATAAATTATACTTTTATACTAACAGACACTCCTTCCCTCTATCCACTTCAATTTTTTGGAGCCACACAAGCTGCTGTCCAGTTCACATCACATGCAGGTCAATCCACATATGATATTATTTGTGCTTTTCAAAAAGCATGCCCAAACTCACCAGAATTATTTTGAAGCAGATGCAGCTATGAGGCCCCAATCAAGAATGTGCACAAGGTAAGGAAATTAAGCCCCCCCCTGCCTTTTTTTTTCTTTCTTTCTTTATTCCAGTGTGCACAACTTACAGTATACAAAAAGTACTTGTATGGTTTGTTCTTTCACAGTCTGTGTACCATGTCCTTTTGTACAAAAAAATCAGAGCCTCACAAAGAAGGTTTCCAACTAGGGCATGGAAATAACTAGTTACATGTCAATCTCTTTTGCAATAATAAAGTTGTAATTATAGCTGCTTTATAGAATGTGTGTTATTTTTTACTTGTTTTGTACATTGTAAACCACCTAGGGAGTGCTTTGGCACTGATAAGTGGTATAGGAATTCAATAAATAAATAAGTTAGATCAATCACAATTTCACATTACACTCAAACCCTAAACCATGGTAAATCTTAATTACAATGTATTGAAACAGGGAAGTTTCATAAACAATGATTTGATCTTGGCTTGTTGATTAACTATAGTTTGTCAAGTTGAGATGGCACAACAAGCTACAGATCAATTTGATAGAAAATAGATTCCAAACTCTTCAAAGTTACATCAAATGGGAGTGGTGAATGCATAAGCCCAAGAAAGGGACTGGGCCATTGCCATAATGTTAAATTATGTTTTGTATGTTCAGATGCAGTCATTATGACCTTTTCTCAGGTCACCTCGTCTGGTCCTGTGCAAGCTTATATATTGCTGCTGCTGCTGCTGTTTTGTGGCCTGGCAGCATTTCATACTTATCAACAAATCACTTTTAATTTATTTTTATTTATATAACCAGCATCCACCCTTCTCTTCAGTAAAAGCACCATTAGGACATCTAATCAATTCAAAGTTTCTCTGGAGACACTTAGGAGATTATCAGACAACCTTTTTAATCTGGAACAGGGATGACAGGAGAGCACCAAAGGGCTCTCTTTTCAGATGATGTCATCCCTGTCCAGTTCTGCTCCTGTGCCGCCTCCATTCTGTTTCTGTTCTCTTCTATTGATGGATTAATCCGTCAATAGATCACCCATTCCATTTCCATAACGGAATAACGGGCTTGTGGAAAGGTGTCCATTATGCTGGCGCTATGCCAGCCACAGTGGGAGGTCCTCCCAAACACTTCCGGGTGCGATCAGGACGAAGAGGTAAGTGGCACCCTTGGTTTTCCCCCTCCCCGGGTCACTTGTTTAATTTTAAGGGTATTTGAGGGTTTACTTTTCTTTTGTGACATTTGGTTTCCTTTTTATTTTTAAATTTCCTGCGCATCATTCTCTTGCGAGAATGTGCGGGATTTGCTTTCCGGGACGTGAATGTAGCTTTACGACAGCTGCATTCACTCCCGGAGGACCGAGGGGAGGGGGAGCAGTTACTATCGCAGCATAAGGTAGGTGTCTGAAAAAAACATTTACTGGAACAGGGACGGGAGTGGCAGGAGTGGGGCGGGTGAGGGGGTAGGGGGATGGATACGCTATCAGACAGTTCATCTGATAATCTCCTTTCCATCTTCATAACAACTCTCTGGGGTAGCTTAGGCTAAGGGCCAATAACTGACCCAAAAACATCCAGTGAGGTTTATGGATCTCCTCAGTTCTAGCCCAACTCTCTCACCCAAGTTTGGGTAGCTGTGGCCCTCCAGATATTTTGGATTACAACTCTCTAGGGCTGGTGAGAGCTGTAGGCCAAAAACATTTGGAAGACCACAATTGCCCTGTTCTAACCACTGTGCTACACTGACTTTCCACAATTAATACAACATTCTTCAGAAGCAAGAATACTCATCTGACTCAGCAAAATGGAATCAGTTTTGATTTTAAATTGCATTCATATGTATGAATCAAGTGAATTAAATGATACCTTCTGAATTAAAGTATGCCTAGATATTTACAACAAATGACCAAAGAAGCCAAACCATAGATTCTTGTGCCAAAATATACACATTTCTACAGGCTTTAAAAAAATAAAAATTCATATACCCAGGTACATATAACATAGTTAACAGAAGAGCTACAATTAACAGACTGTCAAAGGATCAACTAACAATGCCCGATAAGCTTCATTTAACTAATTTGAGAAGTGGAAGTTTTATTTTTTATTTTTTTTCCGCAGGAAGGTAGCTTGTTTCCTTATTTCCTTTCAAGTGAGCCAACTCCTGTGACCTGTATTTAAAAGGGCTCTTTGTAATTAAGGCAGCAAGTCTCCAAGCGAACTGTTCTCACAGTGGGAGGAAAAAAAGAAAAGGGGAGGCGGGGGAGAGGCTGCCTGACACTGCTTAACGAAGCAATCGGCATTCAGCCAATCCATCCTGCTCCCGGCAGGTTAGCATCCCAAGTGCCTTTGGCAATCTCTTCCTCCATTGGCTTCTTGTCCATTTTATGGACCACCGAGTCTATTAAGATCTTGGTCAGTGGCCCTATCAGAGGGCAGGACTCTCTTTTTCAGTGACTGCCCACAGACAACCAGAAACTGATCAGCCGTGTTATATCAATAACATTCTCACACCAGGTTGTGTAAATTGATCTTTTACAATTTCTCTCGGTGACAGTCTTGGTAACCAACAAGATAAATCATTCCTCCCATGGCTTTTTTTATTGATTGCTGGGACCTGTATAAAAATTACACAGCTCAAGCTGTGAACTGAACATCCTCATAAAGGAAGGCTTACTATTTAAAATTGTGTGTGTGTGTGTGTGTACGCGTGCATATATATACAGAAAGAGAGGCAGGCAGACAGACGGATGGACATTTGGGCCCAGATTGAGTACTATATTCAAGCCATTGGAGTCCCAGTGGCTGAACCTGAGAAAGAAAACATTTGGGAAATAACACTCTATAAACTTTTAGAATTCAAATAAGGAATATGCTAAAAAGGCCATGTAGGAAAAGAAAGAGACAGAGACGCCGGCCCAGCTTAGAAACCGTTTATGGAAGGTATGGCAGTTATAATAACAGACCATCTGTTAAAAACAGTGATGCATAAGAAACACAGCTACAAAACCAAGCAGGGCATTTTCTGCAATCACCGCTACAAACATGAACACAAATAG
The DNA here is from genome assembly GCA_030847615.1 of Gambelia wislizenii. Lineage (NCBI taxonomy): Eukaryota > Metazoa > Chordata > Lepidosauria > Squamata > Crotaphytidae > Gambelia > Gambelia wislizenii. Next base: position 233,115,037 of record JAUMIR010000003.1, on the reverse strand, counting down.
CTTTTGGATCCCATTCATCTGTGCAATTTTTCTAATGGAAATGATGATTGGAAAACTCCCGTGCCTGTTTTCCAGGAAAACGTAGATTCCAGCTCCCAGAACAGTGCACACATAGGTTTTCTGAAAAGCTAAAAAGGATAAGTCATGGCGGATCAATCCAAATCCTTGCTTTTCTCCCCAAGCACCTGATCTACAAGAAATGCTTTGTATGCACTGTCCCTCCTAACTGCTACACCAGGCTAGGTATGCATAGTACCTGTTTCCTTGATTGATTGATTGATTGATTGATTCACTACCCAAGTAACAAAATGCAGAATTTGGAAGTAATGTGTTAAAAGCAACCAGTAATAGCTCCCATATCAGTGGAGTAGTAAGTCCACTACGGCATTTTAGTCGACACTTTAAAGGAACTAGGCTCCCTATTGCTTTCCTCTCAGACTGAGAATTACTTGCCCATGATCATCCAGTGGGTTTCCATGGCTAAGCAGGGATTCAAACCCTAGTCTTTTGGAGTCCTGGTCCAACACTAAAATCACTACACCATGTTGGCTCATCCTCCATTAATTCCTCTGATTCCTTTTTGAAGCATACAGGTTGTTGGTCATCACTGCATCTTGTAGTAACAGATTCTACTGTTTAACTCTTTGTTGTGTTAAGGAGTGTTTCCTTTCACCTGTCCTGAATTCCCCACCATTCAGCTTCATTGGATGCACCTGGATCCCAGTATTATGAAAGAGGAAGAAAAAACCATTCCTCTCCATTTTCTCCATACCAACCATGGTTTAAACATCTCTGTCTCCCCTTAGTCACCTTTTCTCTAAGCTACATAGCCCCCAAAGTTATAATCATTCCTTCCAGGGAGTTGCCCAAGACCCCTGATAATTTTATAAACCAGCTTCTCCATATTTTACAGCTCTATAACATTCTTTATGAGGTGCAACAATCAAAACAGTACAGGGCATTCCAAGTGTAGTCATTGTATTGAGGCTTGCCTCAATAATTGGGTGGATGTACCTACTGAGGACATAGTAGGAAACCAACCACTGACTACCTGAGGTTGCTGTGGATCATTCCAGCTCTAGGCAAATATAGTTGCTAGGCAGCTACTGCATCTAAATAGCTTCCTGCAAAGTCATTGCAATTATAGATCTTGTTTGTGAGCCTGTTCATGACTAAGGGCTCTTTCATCCTACAGAATTATACTGCTCTGATTCCACTTTAAGTGCCATGACACTTCCTGGGATTTGCAGTTTAGGGAGGTATCTAGAATTGTCAGCCAGACTGCTCTAGTGCCTCAACAAACTACAACTACAACCAATAATTCCATAGCATGTTGCCAAGGCAGTTGGAGTAGAATCATAATTGCATTGTGTGAAAGCATTGTGTTAGAAAATTTAAATCAGTGTTTGATCTTGGTTTATGTGTCTCACCTCTTTATCCCTCCATCAGGGCACAACTTTTTTTCAGTCCTTGTAAACCAAGCTCTAGCCCAGTTGTGTGTGTTAGAGAAAATCTATTACAATAAATGAAATTACTTTGTGTTTTATGTATATGTTTGTTTGTTTAAACATTTCTAATTCTATCTCAGCAGATCTTGGGGCAAGGTACAACTGGCAATTTGTATTGTCACTTTAAAAGCAATCAAAAACACAATTTAAGCAAGTGAAGACTATTTAATTCAAGGAAAAACTAACCTACAATCTGAAAGGCTGATAACCAAGCCATGATCTCACTGGGTCCTAAACACTTGGGTGAAGAGTCAGATCTTAATTTGGGGGGCAAAATGAAAGCTATGTCGGTGCCAAGGGAGGGCATTCCACAGCCAGGTGCTACTGCCAAGAAAGCCCTTATATCAATGGTTTTCAAAGAAGTAGCTGTGTTAGTCTCTTGCAGCATAAAAAGGAAGAAGGTAGTGGGGAAAGAAATGTGGCAGCACCTTTAAAACTAACTGGATTTTATTTTCACATGAGCTTTCATAGACATAGATCTATTTCTTCACATAGTTACCAAGTGGTATTAAGGTCTCATGCATAAAGCATATTTATTTATACAGCTATGGGAGTGGGATAGAATGTATCTGGATTCTATTACATTATATCCCACTCCCACAACTGTATAAATATGTTTTATGTCTGAGGCCTTAATACCACTTGGTACTGTATCCAAAGAAAATGGGTTTATATCCACGAAAGCTCATGGGAAAATAAAAACCAGTTAGGACTTTATCAGACACACTGAATACAGCATCATAATGACACCACATAAATGTGAAAGGGCACATGTACCACACAATTCGCATTTATGTGCTGGCCAAAATCTGTACTTCTTAATTGATGGCTAAAGCCGTCAATTGATCTCCCATGGTGCTTTAGTGTTGGCGTTGTTGGCGTGTGAAACCTTGTGCCATTGTATTGATGTGAATGCAGCATGAATAGCCAGTCCGGCATGAACACTTCCGGGTGAGATCACAACATCCAGATACATGATGCACTTTTTATGACCCTCCCTGGGTTGCTTGTAAGTTTTTAAGTGTGTGTATGTGCTTTTTAAAACTTTTTCTGTGTTCTTTTTGTTTCTTTGTTTTTTTAATTTCCCGGATGAGCATCTGCTTGCAAGAATCCACGGGATTTTGAACAAGGAAGTGAACAGAGTTCCGTTTGCATTCTCTTCATTGCTGGGGAAGCCTTTGCCGGGAGAAAAGGTAAGTGTGGTGGCATAAAAATATTTTTTTTTAATGCCAGCAAAAGAACATTTATAAAGGGGCTCTTCTGATAAAAGTCTTTAGTCTTGAGGGTGTTGCTGTGTTTCCTTTTTTTCCCCTCTCCCTTCCTTCCTCCTTTTTTTATATGAAGTTTTTTTAATCTGTGGTAGAGGTCCTTGTGGTGGCTTCAGGGGGTTCATTAACAGAATGCAAGCAAAAAATAATCCCTCCCCCATTCATTTTCTTTGTTGTTATTCTAAAAGTTGTACTGAAATGCATTTTGTTCAGAAGGGGTGTATAGCTTTGGTCAGATTTTCAAATGGCCCATGATCCCAAAGAGATTAAGACCACTGCCTTGTATAGCACTTTCCTAAGTACTGAAAGCCTGGTGTGCATTGATGACAGAAGTGTGCGTGTGTGTTTAAATAATACATGTATGTGTGTGTTTAAATAATACATTTTTAAATAATCTGGATTTGTTAAACATTGCCCACTAAAAATGATATCATATAACAAGGAAATTGTGTAACTCTTGAGAAATGAGCTAGACCATGGATACTTTTTAAAGTTGTTGTTAATTTCCATCAAGTCAGCTTTGACTTCTGACAGCTCTATGAATCCAAGGGGTTGGCTACATGGCAAAAAAAAATATCCTTGAACAATTCACAGACACTGGCCCACATTTGCGATATTAGGAAGGAGGGGGGCTGAAAACTCCACATAGTCCGCAATAACAGCTTTCGTTGTTTCTCGCAATCTTTTTTTAAAAGTGTGCAAAAATGCACACAATAGGTCATCTGTACAACAAATTTGCAAAGGGGACACAGCAGAGCTGAAAGTTGATTGGTCAGACCTCGGAGAAGGTGGGCTTGCAAGGCAGGGCTTGCAATGCCGGAGCAGCCATTGAATCAGTGATTAGGCTATTCCTATTTCATCCCTCCATCTTTCCTTTAACTGGACAGGCCATTCACTTGCAAAAGCCCTTGATCACCTGCATTTCTCTCCGTTAGGATCCCATCACGGAGTCCTCGAGCATGCCTGGAGCAGCAGGAGGAGGCCTTGAGGGTGCAGCTCCTCACTTCCCTTGGGCAGCTGAGACCCAACACACAAACCAGGCCCAACTGAGCTGGGTTTGAGGAGGTTCGGGGGGTGGCAGGTTCAGGGTCCTGAGCCCACTGTGGCCTGCCGAGGTCAAGGAGGGACTGGAGAGGCCATGGAGATGGAGTGAGGGTTCCATGCGGGAGCGTTTGGGAGATGCTCATGTGGGCCTCACAGGCTCCAGCACCCCTTGCTGGGCAACTGTGGAAAGAGGGTCAGGGCAGAAGACTCAGGCCAGCCTTTTCCCCTTTGGGCCCAGCCTTCAAGGAAGGACCAGCCTGGCACACAGAAACTGGGAGAGCGTGCGACCCCATGGTGGCAAGTCCTCAGGGGAGAGCCAGTGCCCTTCCTCCTTTGGGTCTCCCAGGGGGGCCACACACACTCCTTCCTTCCTTCCTCCTTTCCTTGACTACAACAGGTGCAACTTCTCTACTCCTGTCCCCCAAAGTCCCACCCACACAACCCATGAGGAGGAGGAGAGGGGCATTTGAAATGACACAGAAGTGCGGTTCCCCTCTTTTCTGGAATAACCCTTGAGGCATGGACAGATCACTCGTGGCCACCATTTTTTCCTTCTCCATGTGAACTGCAAAATCGCTACTTTTCCCCTTCAACAAATTTTGAACGGATCATGGGCACTGCAGAGAAAGGGAGGTAAGGCAATATTTTTCAGAATTAATTCTCCCGTCTAGCTGACCCCTAAGTCACTCTATCATCAAAAGTCCTGCTCAGGTGCTGCAAACTCAGGGGTGTGGTTTTCTTGACTGAATCTATCCACTTGTAAGGTAATCTTCCTCTTTTCCAAGTGCCTCCCACTTTACTAAGAGGATCATTGAATTTCTGGCATATTAGCTATACCTTCTTTTTTCTCCTAAGTATTTCCCTGTTGTGAAAGATGTTTTCCTGTGTTGCTCAATGATTCAATATACGGACTTTTTCAGACGTCGATGTATGGCGCAAGAAGGCTCGTAACACTCGTGAGGCTGCTGCATGGCAGGGGGCCCATTTCGTACGACGCTGTCCCCCTGCCGAAATCAACAGTTTCAGTTCCGGGAGAGATCAGAGGCAGCCGTGTCATATTTGGCCATTTTTTTAATCACAGGCAACTTCCGTGATTAAAAAATGGCCAAATATGGCACGGCTGCCTCTGATCTCTCACGGCAGGGGGACGGCGTCGTACGAAACGGGGTCCCTGCCATGCAGCAGCCTCGCGAGTATTATGAGCCTTCTTGCACCCTAAATCGACGTCTGAAAAAGTCCTACATATTGAATATATTCAGAAACAAGATTCTGAATTGGTCTTTTCGGGCTTGTCTAAATGGTGAAAATAATATGAACAGAATGCGAACAGAAGGCAATCGATTCATACAGACATTCGCACAAATACCTGTGCAGCCAAATCCACTGCAAAGTCTGTGTGTGTGGTGTCCGGGGCTTCGTCCAGATTTTCTAAAAAGCTTCGTATGACGTGAATGTGCAATCATTTGGACAGTTGCATTTGCACAGATGCGAACAGAGAGTGTAATCTGATTGGCTGGATGAGCTTGGGGGTGGGGCTAGTAAACAGGGAAAGCGGCAGCTGCTGCCATCTTTGATTTTTGGCTATGAAAGAGTCCGGTAAGTCAAGAAAACAGTAACATTTTACTCTCATATCTTCTTTTCTCTCTTTTGTAAATACAAAATATTGCTGTGTGCACCATGGGAAACGGATTTTTTAAAAAAAATGGTGGCGGCAGATTTAAAATCATGAGTAAATCACTCACGGCTGTCATCTTAGCAAAGGGGTCATGTGGAATTTAGGGGGGCTCTTTTGACCATCAAGACAGGTCACATAGTTGCGAATGTCTGCTTTTTCGTATTTCCCCCCCCCCATATAGACGGGACCTTAGATACACTCAAAGATTTGGGCATGTCTAGAATGTTTGGGTTTCATTAATATTTTGTTTAATATTTGATATATACATATCAAAGACTGCTTTTAAAAGTCTGCTTGCTTTCAAAAATGGTTTTCCACATGGCCTATGAACGACCACTTCAACAAGCAGATCCTTAACACAATGGGTTCTTGGTATCCTCTGGGTTTTGTTTCCAGCCACCCCACGCATGGATACCAAAATCCATGGATGCTCAAGTCCTATTATATACAATGGCATAGTAAAATGATATCCCTTTTATAAAATGGCAAAATCAAGGTTTCCTTTTTGGATTTTTTTTTTAATGTTTTCAAGCCGTGGATGTCAAATCCGTGGATACAGAGGGCCAACTGTACTGCTATTTCCCCCGCTCCCCAGTTTTACTGATACCAACATCACATATAATGTCTATAGCAAGGTGGGAGTCATACAGCCCTCCAGATGTTGGGCTGCAAGTCAAAGTATCCCAGCCAATTATGAGGAATGCTGGGAGGTACAGTCCAACAATAGCTGGGCAGTCCACATGATTCCCACCTGTGGTCTGTAGCCACAGCTTAATTTCTACTCAGAACTTAATTGGTCATCAATAAGTGAGGCTGCCTTCCCTATTCCTTCTTCCAGAGACAAGAATCAAAGTGATAAATGACAATACTTGGACAACCAGGGCTTATTCATATGATTGGTGGGGACACAATGGGGAAGACCTGCCTGGGGTCTTCATATTTTTTGCAGAGCTAATGCATCTAGAGATGTCTGCTTGGGACCATCTCTTAGATCTTGGTTTAGATCGGGCTGGTGCAGCCCTCATGCAAGCAACCAATTTTCACTGAACTGTCATTGTTACAGTTCTATATGAACATTACAGAAAAGGACAGCTCTGCCTTTTGCTTTGATGCTGAAGAAAACCCAGGAGGCATCATCTCTTTCGATCACAGAGTGCATTCTTCTTTAGTTGGCATGCCTCCCACGAATTACATAGTTTGAAGAGGATTGGGGGAGCTGAAAAATTCTACCAATGTGTGGTGTGACCATTGCTGTTTTCCTCTTCGACTATAAAAATAAAGTTTCTAGAGCTAATTTTGGGAAGTGTGCTTGCCGTTTTTGCCTTAATTTACCATTATTGTAGCTCCCACTCGATGCCATTTTGAGGCAGGGGAGGCCATTTCCTTTTCTCCTGCCCATTCCAAGTCATAATGAGTTCACAACTTAGATACAGAAAGTCACTTGAGAAGTCAGTCAAACATATTCTGCACAATGGCTTCTGCGTTTGAAACCATAACAGCACTATAAATGACAAACTGAAGGATAGCACTGGGGTGGTCCAGAGGAGGGGGGGAGAACATTGGCTAAGTTGTAGGAGGCAAGCCATGGAACCACACAGAGAACTGAAGTCTCTTCCATCTACTTCGCAGAATACTTTGTTAGACTGTAATATAGTAGGACTCAGGACAAGAGGAACAATGACAAATGAGCTCTCTTTGGGATAAATGAATATGCTGGACCACTCTCATAGGTCAGCTATGAGAGTACGAGTTTGCACATTGACGCTGTTGTCAGGATCAGTCCCATACATAATCTTCTGCCAACTTCAGTTCGGTTATATCACTTTGTGGCTAATTGTGTTTGCATTCCCTTGTACTTACTAATGAGCATGTAGTCTAACTGGGAGAAGGGAGGATATGTTCTATGCCTGGAACTGTTTGATTAAAATATACAACTGGGCTTTGCCATGAGAAAAATGGGATGTGCCCACTACTGGTGGGAACTGGAAGTGGGGATGATGGATAAGCAATGACTGTATAGCTCACCAGATTTATAATCTGAAAATACTTTTTAACTTAATGCTTTGTAGCTTTGTAGCATTCTGAGTGACAATATTGTAGGTAGGAATAGCTCTTTGGATTACTGTACCAATGAAGTTTTCTGTTTAGCTCTGAAACTGCTAGTTACTGAGTCTGAAGAAGCCGGTACATGACAGCTGTGATGGCCCAGGAAAAAAAAGCAAGGCCCTGAATGGATGGATGGATTTGAAGGAGGAACCTCTGAAAAACCAATGAGGTCATAGGAATACCCTCCCTTGGGTACCTTGTGTATGACAAGAACTCTCCTTTCTTACATAAGGAGAATCTGCCTGAGAAGCAAGCATTGCTTTTTCATTTTCAGTTTTAGGGATTCTGGGCATTGTAATCCAAAAGAGTAACTTCATCAAGCTCTGTTTGGGGAGATAGGAAGCATTTAATGTAGTTTAGTTCCAGTCTGGAATTTGAGGCATGTGATGATAATCTGAATGTATATTCTTTTCATTGCACATGCCATATTAGGTAATAGCAGGAATTATTTTCATATAAAAATGGCAATAGAGTGAATGGAAAAAGAAAGCCTGAAAATGAAAAAAGTGAACGCTCATATGCAACTATATGAATTAAAATCAGTGTCTGTTGAGAGCTTTTTCTGTTTTTAATCAAATAGGAACCATTAACTTCAAGGAGTTCTGGAGAACACACAGATAAGAGACTCAGCCAATACCTCTTTTCACACTGTTATTCCTGCTGTATTATGGGACAACTGACACTGACACAATCCAATGAAAATTGTTTTGAAGCACTTCTTTAAATACTTCCGTTCCTAACTGTGGTTACTCTATATTGTAATCTATATGATAATATAATACGTTGTTGTTTATAATGGCAATGGCAAGGACCAGAACAAGCTGATAATATTTTTTGTGAGAGAGAGAGAGAGAAAAGAGAACTGTACACTGTTGATATTTTTTGAACCCAGTATTGCAGAGAAATTATATAAAACCTCTATGTTGGGCAACTACTTACATGGTGGTTGTTAGTTCAAACTAGAGTGGGCTTATTGAATCAACTGGATTTTCCTATGTGTTGACCCAATAAATAAGAATTGATTCAATGGGTCTACTCTTGCTGTAGGGAGATTTCCATTCATTTCCCAAGCCCGTTGAGACTGTCCTGGGATGACAGCTTTAGTGTGTTTCAAGTCTGAAGTATAAGGATTAATATATGCAAAATTACTAAAACATGGCTGCATTTAAAAATGGAGAGCAGTGTACTCATTTATCCCAAAGAAGGCTACAAGTGCCATTTGGGACATTATCAAATGCGTCAAAAGTGGCATTACAGCAATGCCAGAAGATAGCAAAAGGGCTCCCTTGCCACACAGCATCATCCCCCATCATTATGCACCCATTCTGCCAGTGCTGCTTTTTATTGACGGGAGAAGCCATCAATAGATCCCCCCATTCCATTTCTGACATAGATTTCCATGTATGCAACAAGGTGGCCCGTTTCACTGGCGAGATCCCAGCGTCAATGGGAGGTCTCTGCCAGAACACTTCCAGGTCAGTTTGGGACATCAAGGTAAGTGACACACTTTTTATGACCCTTCCCAGGTTATTTATGACCCTCCCCAGGTTGTTTATTTTAGAGTGTGTTTTTGTGCTTGCTGTCACTTTTTTCAGTTGTTTTTATTTTTATTTTTGAATTTCCCGCACTTGCGTCTTCTGATGAGAATCTGCGGGATTTGGTTCCAGAAGGGGAATGGAGCTCTGTTAGAGCTCTGTTCCCTCCTGGGCTGCCAGAACAATGTTAGTGCAGTGGGGAGGTTGATTGCGATGGGTCAGGGACGGGACAGAGGCAGGAGCGCTTTTTGCATTCCTGTCTGATAATTGTGGGACGGGAACGCTTTTTGCATTCCTGTCTGATAATCTCCTTGGAGAATGTTGCAGAAAATTGTGTTATTAGTAAACTCAGAAATGTACAGGTTTGGACCTGTATCTCCTTTCTTCACAGATGAGCACACAGTTAGAAAACAACATATAAAATCAGTTTGGAATGAGAAATTGTCTTTCTTCAGTCTTTCCACAAAACATTCCATGCCATGGCAGTCTGACTACTCTGCTCATGCCTTGAAATAGGACATTTTTCATCTGTGAATGGCTATATTGCCTGCATCATAGCAAAATACTAGAGCTAGTAATAACTTCATAATAATAATCGGTCGCTTTTCGCTGAAAGACCTTTCCTAATTGCAAAGTATTGTGCATGTGTCTCTATTAAGCTTGCACCCTTCTTGTTATGTGTGTTGACATCTTGCTGAGTGTGCCGGTTTTTTGTGAGAGAGTACATGAAGGAAAGCAATGTTATGCCAGTAGATTGCTAAAAAGATTCATCACTGAGAAAATCTTTAATTGCTATCCAATTAGCTAGTACTCTGGACTTTAAAAAATGCTTAGAAACAGGTATCACAGATTTCATTTACACTTGTTTTTGTGTAATTTCACTTAGAATCATAACATCAGAATTTATAACAGGAAAAAGGGTGGCAGAATCTGACTGGTGTTTTCATAAACATATTGCTAAAATTATATATCAGAAATTTGTGATATATTTCTTCAAAAGTTCACAGTTTACCCTCTGATCATATATAAATCTATATTCCATTTTGACAAAACATTTTTTTATTACAGTAGCTTATTTAACTGATATTAAAGTGTGCTTCAGTCATGCTACTAGTTGGTTTATATTTTTGCTTTAATATGTGTTTTAAGCTTCCTTTTGTCCACCACTGGGAAAAAGGTCAAATATTACATAAAAAGATAGGATGTGTGTGAGAGAGAGAGAGAATGAATGAATGAATTACTTGGATAAACAAGTAGAGATTAGACAGATTCATGGATATTAAAGCTCTCTGGCTTTTTCTTCGCAAACGAAGATTCAGGAAGTACTCATCCCGCGCTTTCTGCAAACGCGCTGATGACTAAAAAGGCCAATCCGAGATAAACAAGTCCGGTTGCAAAAAGCACAGCAGAAGGTCTCCTTGGGTGATGTTTTTGGGTTATGATTCTTTCTGCGTTGTCATTTCTCTTCAAGACTTGTTTGGCGTGAGTTCTCAAATAAGGCTGCAGCATTGTGGATAGTGCATCTCCATGCCTCCCGATGTGAGGCCAGGGCAGACCACTGTTCATGATCAATTTGGCCGAGCCTGAGATGTTGTTTCAGGGTGTCTTTGTATTGCTTTTTTGGAGAGCCCCTCTTAGGCTGACCCGTGGCGAGTTCACCGTAGAGTAGTATTTTTGGGAGGCGATGGTCCTCCATCCTAGAAACGTGCCCTGTCCAGCGCAGCTGTGTTCTCAATATCATGGCCTCAATACTGGTGATCCCTGCTTGCTCAGGGACAGCAACATTCGTCACATAGTCAGTCCAGTGTATATTTAGGATTGTGCATAGAAAGCACTGATGAAAGCGCTCGAGGAGTCGTAGGTGGTGGTGATAGGTGACCCATGTTTCAGATCCATAAAGGATAATAGACAATACAATGGCTCTATACACACTGATTTTTGTGCTTTGCCTCAGGTGTTTATTGCTCCAGACTCTTTTGTGAAGACTTCCAAATGCACCATATGCCTTTGCTAATCTGTGATCGATCTCTTTGTCAATCTTGGCATCTGAGGAGATGATGCTTCCCAGGTAGGCGAACTGCTGAATGGACCTGAGCACACATTTGCCGACGGCGAAGAGCAGCTCACTAACTAGATAGTTTAGAGTCTTAGTGTGAGCCCTCAGATGGCTTAAGTTAAACAAGCTACCATCAGTATGGTAACGTATATAGATGCCGTCATCTTCTTCAAGCTCTGCCATAGCCCTTTGGAGCATCGTGCTAAAGAAGATTGTAAATAAAGTTGGTGCAAGAACACAACTGTGCTTCACTCCATTAGTTATTAGAAAGGGCTCTGAAAGAGCATCACCATATCTGACTTGACCACGCTGGCCCTCGTGTAGCAAGATAATCATTTTAAGGAATTTGGGGGGACATCCTAGTCTTTCCAGGATCTGCCACAGACCTTTTCTACTCACAGTGTCGAAGGCTTTGGTGAGGTCGACAAATGTTACATAGAGACCCTTGTTCTGCTCCCTACATTTTTCTTGCAGTTGTCTAAGGGCAAATACCATGTCTGTAGTACTCCTATTGGCTCTGAAGCCACATTGGCTTTCAGGGAGAAGTTCTTCTGCAATAGCAGGAACTAATCTGTTCAGGAGTATCCTTGCAAGGATTTTTCCAGCAATAGAGAGCAGTGTTATGCCTCAATAGTTTGAGCAGTCGGATTTTACTCCTTTTTTTCTTGTACAGGGTGACGATGACTGCATCTTGGAGGTCTGATGGCAGTTCCCCTTTTTCCCAGCAATTCACAAGGAATTCGTGGAATTTTTCGTGGAGTGCATGACCTCCGTGTTTCCAGACTTCAGGTGGGATTCCATCAATCCTAGCTGCCTTGCCGTTTTTCATCTGCTTTATGGCCTTAAGGGTCTCTTCCAAAGTGGGAGCTATGTCCAATTCGTTTTTCATCGGTTTTTGTATCATATGTTGGATAGCTGAGCCTTGGACTACTCGGTTGGCGCTAAAGAGACTTTGAAAATGTTCAGCCCATCGATTCAGGATGGAGGCTTTATCAGTAATTAATGTTTGACCATCTGTACTGTATAAGGAGCTTTGGACCTGATAAGTAGGTCCAAACACTGCTTTAAGAGCTTCATAAAATCCTCTATGATCACCCAGATCTGCACAGCATTGTGTCTTTTCTGCTATATTGATCCACCACTTGTTCTGCATGTCTCAGAGTTTTTGCTGTAGTTTACTACATGTGAGGCGGAAAGCTGCTTTTCTTACATGGCAGGTTGGCTGGGCGAGGTATGCCTGGTGAGCAGCTCTCTTCCTTGCCAACAGCTCCTGGATCTCTTGGTTGTTTTCATCAAACCAGTCTTGATTTTTCTTGTGGGAGAACCCGAGGGATTCTTCTGCAGACTGGAGGATACTGTTTTTGATATGTTGCCAAAGCACTGTAGGAGAAGGATCTGTAGGATGGTCTTCAAGTTTCGTTTGTAGATATGCCTAGAAGTTGTCTCTCATGGTAGTTTGTTGAAGATTGTTGACTTGGAGTCTCTTCTTTAAGATGCCACCCCTCTTAGGTTTGAACTTAAGATGAAGATTTAGTTTACATCTGATGAGGCGATGATCTGTTTGGCATTCTGCACTGGGCATCACTCGGGTATGACGGACATCATGAATGTCTCTCTGACGGACTAGAACATAGTCAATGAGGTGCCAATGTTTGGATCGGGGATGCATCCAGGTTGTCTTCAAGCTATCTTTCTGCTGAAAGATTGTGTTTGTAATAGTCAGCTGTTGTTCTGCACAGAACTCTAGCAGGAGGTGTCCGTTATCATTGCAATTTCCAACACCATGCTTGCCTAAGACACCTTTCCAGGCTTCGGAGTTCTTTCCTACTCTGGCATTGAAGTCACCAAGGATAATAATTTTATCTTCTACAGGGACTTTTTGTATGAGTTGGTGTAGGTCTGTGTAGAATTTGTCTTTCTCTACAGGGTCGGCTTGCATAGTTGGGGCATATATACTAAAGAGAACAACATGTGGGAGGAGTAAGGAAATAATGCGATCAGAGTGTCCTGTTGGCAAGGTTTCGAGTTTGGAGGCAATGGAGTTTTTAATCATAAAGCCTACTCCTGAAAGATGTTTTTCAGTTTTGGGTTTGCCAGACCAGTAAAGTGTGTAGCCGGCACCATGTTCTTTAAGGCTGCCTTCCTCATGGAAGCGAACTTCACTAAGAGGAGCAATGTCAATATTAAGCCGTGATAGTTCATGAGCTATTAGGGCAGAACAACGCTCAGGCCGTCCACTATCTTCAGAGTCTTGCATGGTTCTGATGTTTCAGCATGCAAGTGTCAGTTTATTTACACCTTTGGAGGCTGGTGTGTGCCTTTGTTTCTTTGCCTTGGTTTGACCGCATCAGAAGATTCCCGTTGGCCGCGGCTAGCCAACCAGGTAGTTGGGGATGAGCTTTCGTTCGGCCACCTTTTCTAGGCCCCTCTCCATATGGAGCAAGCAGTGCTTTCCTTTAAAAAGGCTGCTTGGTCATTCAGGATGCTGCCGAACAAGACTGTCATCTCCTGGGTCAGCCTCGAGCGACCAATGTCCTGAACCGCCTGCATGCAGGGTTGGGACTGCGGCTTCCAGTGCATCTTTACACCTGCCATTTCGTCCCTCGCCTATCGCTACAGGGGTTTTTTGGAACTGGATTTGTCCTTCAAGCCTGTGCAATGGTTTTTTTCTGGTGGCGCACAGCATGCACAGAACTCGCCTCACCTTTTAAACCAAAGGTTCGTCTGCTGGCCTTGCAAGCATGGACGGTAGCAGCGAGGTCCTCGGGTCGTAGGTTTGATTAGAGTTTCCTTCTCTTAGATGGTTGACCTTACAGAGTTGGACGAGCACCATCTGCCCGGGTTTGGGATTAGAGTTTTCCTTCTCCTAGGACAGTTGCCACAAGGCTAGAGAGCCCATCCTGCCCTTTGACGCTCTTTGTCAGACCCTTCGGTTTTGACCTGTCTGGCATGGGAGACCCTACCGGTGGCTATTATGCCATCGCCAGCATAGCTCAAAACATCATTAGGGTACGCAAGCCTCTCTCCCATGACAAGGGGGCGTCAATGGAGAGGTTGTTAAAGCTACTGAAATAACTACTGTTCATGACCCCTAGTATCAAAGACCGTATGCCTCTGAATTACAGTTAGCAGGAAAAATAAACCGGAGGCCCCTACAGTACTCCTGCCCTGCTTCTGGGCTTCTGGTAGGCCATTGCCTTGCCACAGTGAGACTCTCAAATGCCGGGCTAGATAGATCCAACATGGCTATTCTCGTGTTCTTGTAATTATAAATTCCAGCACCTATGCAACGCGACACTCATGCTTTCAAAATGATACTATGAAATCCCAACTAGTGCTCTAGTGTCAAACTATATATATTTCTTGAAATGCTTACAACAAAGTTCTGACATAGTTTTGTTGCTGTTATTTCTGTTTTTAATTAAAAGCAACTTGTAAGCATAGAAGTGATGAAGGGAAGAGATTATTATCTTAGATGGAGACCTGCATTTGGGGAGAAATGTTTAAATATGTTTCAGAGACTTCAATTTTCTCTCCCTTTCCTCTACATAGTTAATTCCAAATCCACAATCTGCAAACCAGTGTAGACTAACATTATACCAAAGGTATTTATAATGTGTTATATGTTATGCAGTTTAATATTAAGATTTTACTAGACAGTTACACAGTACTCAGTTTTAAGCAGACTGATTCATCACGCTCATTATCACCTATTTAAACTCAAGTAAACCAACCCTCCCAGAATAACCAAGCTTTAAAATGTTAATAGAAATGGTATGCCTATTTTAATTGCATGAGACATCTCATTAAGTAATTTAATGCTGGCAAGATCCCTTGCCCATAAACAGAAAACATATTTTGCTAGCTTGTATATACAATATAATGTGAGATGGAAACATAATTTCCTTACTGAGGTTTATCTACTTCCACGTCTTTTTGGAATTTGTGGTAAGTTTCAGGAACAAATATCCAACAGCTGTGCATCTGTAAAATATCTCTGTGTGTATGTGGACATTCATATATATATATATATATATATATATCATATCATATCATAGGGGCAGAATTTAGAAGGTTACTTTTAATGAATTTTGTGTTACCTTAAAGACTAACAAGTTTTATTTGGCATAGACTTTTGTCCACTCCAATCCACTTCACCAGATACATGAAGTCCACAAAACCTTATGCCAAATAAAACATGTTAGTTTTGAAGGTTCCACAAGTCTTCATTGATTTTGCTGCAATAGGTATCCCCCATTTAAAAAAAATTAAAAATTAACTAGTTACAATTGCAGTGCCAAAGAACAGAAAATGATTATATATGGTTATAATTTTAAAACGACTCATTGATTTCTTGTTATTCAAATGTAACTAAAATAGTTCATTACTTTTCTGAAAAAGCAGAATACTCCAAGCTACTGGTCTGTGCTATGAATACATCCAAGTAATGAGCCCCCATACCACTGTGAATATAAAAGGAACTACATAAGTCACCCACAAAAGGTGTGAAGTAGTTCTTCACGACAGTATAATTATAAGGTAACTTGGTTCTGCTTTAGTTGTTGCAAAAAAAAATGAGTAATTACAAGTAACTCTTTATTGGTAATTAATTTCCAGGCTCTGTACAAGAGTGTGTTTATAGATGGTAAATCCTTTAGTTCATTCCAGTTGTGTCAAAGAGATCAGTAAGGACTACCTAGATCATGACCATGATGGAATTATTTCTTCATTGAGGTGGAGGCGGGAAACATCCAAGACATTTTCATTAGCCTAGAAAGCAGGAACATCTGGTTCCTTGGTTCAGCTCATCAGCAGGAGAGCCTGTAGCTGATTAGACCATCTCTCAATAGTAGGCGTTACTACAGTCAATGGGAATTACTAAACATGGTTTCAGGGGACTGGCGTTAATTTGGCTTGCCAAAATAATATGCAATTTTTTAAGGAGTGTGTGTTAATTAGTTGCATAATTTGATATGATGTGATTGGGTTCACACAAAGAAAAACAGACCAGAGTTTGCTATTAGTATATGCTGTGGAAGAATTAAAAGGTGCCACTTAAATGGTGCACAGTTTGAATTTTCAGCAGTGAAAGGCCCTAGTTCATGATCTAATTACAATAGGATTCCATTTCTCAAAAGCTAAAAGCCTTTTATTCATATTTTTTCTTTAGAAAAGATGTATTAGTTTGATTACCATGCTATTAATTCCCATCCTGTTATCATCCTGTCACAAATTAAGTCAATTTGGGTATCTTGGGTTTTGCTCCATTTTGTATATTATCACATTTATGAGTTAAGTGAAAATTGGAAGCTAGTAAAATTGAAAAGGCACATTTCATAAAGATCCGAGCAGCCTTGCAGTGTCTACCCTTTACTTGTGTCTTAACAGCTTCTTCTGCACTGATGGTACGCCATGCATTTGGTGGCAAGATTGATGTTCAAGTCAAACATTGAAGTATGGAGACAGCTTATTATATAGCTTAGTTTGAAAACACATCAGACACAGTTCAGCAAAAGCTAAACATACCTGAACCACATTGAAATGAATGGGACTTGAAATATTTTGGTGCATTGATTTCAATGGGCCTTTAAAAGGTTGTAGCTAGTACCCATTAGAAAGCTAGACAGCTAGGCTAGATTCAGGCAAACACAACCACATATTTTGCCGAACAGTTCACCTCACATGTGCCCTGATGTGTGGTATCCTTCTTACAACTTGGCAGGATTACACAGATAAGCTTGTGTGAGCATATGACCATCTTCACTGAATCCTAAGCCTCTTTGGTAGATAGAGGTAAAACAAGCTCAGTTGGACTGGATGGCCCTTGTGGTCTCTTCCAACCCTACAATTCTATGATTCTATGATTCAAAGGATCTAGCCAGTGACTAGGGCCGTGTTTGCATGGGCCCAAAACTCCGTACTCACCTTGAATCTGGTGCTGGCAGTCCTCACGATGTGCAGCTACTTCTGGGGAGGTAATGTGGTATTTAGCCCTTAAACTGACTTCCCCACACTAAGCAAAGTTGGGGGAAGTCTGGTCTTTTCCAGAAACCTCAAAGTGGCTTTGGGTGCTGTTGGCATGTGGACAACTGGATTGGGTCCGATTTGGCCAATCCAGTTGAACTCATGGAAAGAGTAGCACCATGCCCCTTCCCCAAAGTAAGTAGTGTAGGGAAGGAGGTGGCCAACTTTTGGAGCCTCTGCCACCACTGCCTCCTCACAAACAGGAGCTCCGTGGAAAGCCTGCCTGGTATACCATCACTTTTGCAGGACGGTGCACTGTCACTTCTGCAGGATATGTGTTCAACAAGGTCACTCTACCAACTCCTTGTTGCTCACATGGGCATCCTGTTCTGCCCTCAGTAGAATCAACCATGCCGGGTGGGCTCCCCATAGAGCTCCTGCTTGTGAGGAGGTGGCAGTTCTGGTGAGATCCATCCCCTTCCCTGTGCTACCACCCTCATCACCTCACCAGCCAAGCAGCTGTAGAAACCCTGCCTGTCATGATTGCTTCTGCTGAGGGCAACAAGGTGGGGATATAGTGACCCCCTCCTTGTTGATCACATGTCTGGGCACCTGTTTCTGGCCTCAGCAGAAGCAATGCCACCAGCCAGGCTCTCACAGGGAGTCGCTTGGCTGCTGAAGCTTGACAGCACCAGGAACAAGGGGATGGGCTAGTGAGGCCAATGTGGTGTTGGCCCAGCTGGCCCATATGGGCAACAATGTACTGCCACACTGGATTGGGCCCTGTGTGTGTGGCCACCATTGTGGTTGATCTGGACTTGCCCCAGATTAATCAGCCAGTGTGGGCAAGGCCTAGAGACCTTCTTCCACAGTTTATATTATGGTGCCCCCAAGTCCAGCATCTTCATTTCACTTGGGGCAGTCTGAATATTCTGAAGCTTATTTGTTTACAGTTCTGAGACAGAGACCAAATCTCACAACAGTGCTGGCTGACTAATCTATTATCTGAATTCTGGTTTTTTAAACCACTAACACGGGAAGCTAGAAGTATAAAAAGCAAAGGCAGATGGGAGCCCATTGAGTTGTACAGAATGCCTTCTCCATCTGGGTTTTGAAGCTAATATGCTCTTCCTTTTAATCAATGCTGGTAAAGTATTTCCTATATTATAGATCTATAAAAGCGGTTCTGTACTTTATACAGGTCTTTTAATACTTGACTAACAATTTATTATGTCAAAAATTGTGATCTAACATCTATTTCACCAGAAACATCTATAAGATGCTACAGGACTTTGTTGTTGTTCTTCTGCAGCAGACTAACAGACACCTACTAATTATATTCTGTCATCATATAGCCTTAAAATTATATTTATTATAAATATCAAAATTGATTTGTGCAATCATTCTGTGAGGGAGCATTTAAGAAATGAGAGATATAATCTGGATTCCATAAGGCCAGGTGTAAAAAGGCTGAGTTATAATAGTTTAAAACTTTTGCTTTCAGATCATTTTATATCATGTCAAAAATCCAAGAATATTTCTGGAGTCTGCCCCATCAGTATTCTGGGGGGAAATTGTTTTGAATTTCTGTTGTATACTTCTAAAGATATAACAGTTCTAAATTCCTTTTTAAACCAAAAGTAATCTGCTGGTGGGAAAGCCAGTGTGGTGTAGTGGTTTGCATGTGTGGAGATTATCAGACAGGAATGAAAAAAGTGTTCCTGTCCCACAATCTCCACTCCTGGCCCCTGTCCTGCCCCAGACCCACCACAATCACCCTCCCCACTGCACTTACCTTCTCTAACATTGATCCAAATCCCACAGATTCTCGTGGGAAGACACAAGCATGGGAAATTCAAAAATAAAAATAAAAACAACCCAAAAAAGTGACAGCAAGAACAAAAACACACTTTAAAATTAGCAAGTAACCTGGGGAGGGTCATAAAAAGTGTGTCACTTACCTTGATGTCCCGAACTGACCTGGAAGTGTTCTGGTAGGGACCTCCCATTGATGCTGAGATCTCGTTAGTGAAACAGGATACCTTGTCGCACAGGTGCATAATGATGGGTGACGACGACTGATAATGGAGCCCTTTTGCAATCTCCTGGCATTCCTATAACACCACTTTAAACACATCTGATAATCTCTTTAGACTAGGCCACAGGGAGACCAGAGTTCAAATCTCCGCTTGGCCTTGGAAACACACTGAATTTTCCTGTCCATGTAGATGAGCCCTAAGCAAATGGGAAAAGTTCTAGAGACAGCATGAATCCCTAACTTGCAGGAAACTCTTACTGTCTAAAGGCCCATTATTGTAATAGCAAATGGGTGAAGAGGGTTAAAGAGAATGCTTGGTTAGGAAGCATTTTTCAACTTTATCTAAATCATCAGGGTTACATTTTAAGCCCTGAGAGAAAGAGTCGGGGAGAGTTTATGTATGTGTTATTGGTTGTATGTTTGTGTGGGGCACAGAGGAATGATGGTGTCACCTTCTGTATGTTGTGTGTTATGCATGCAAAAAAGGGAAGAAGCAAACAAGAATTCTACAAATAGGCTACATATGGTTGGAAGGGAGAAAGAAAGTGTGCTGATGTGTGCATCTAAAAAATTGCACTGAAATTGTAATGTACCTACTTAACCTGGATCCTATAAGGAGTGGACAAAAATGACAATACTGTGTGCTGCCTTACAATTTAGGCTTCAAACCAGAGGCATCCCTTTGGTCTTTCAGTTCTGCTTTCTTCCTTCCCAGACCATTTAGAGCAACAAAGAAGATGGGATCAGTGGAACATCAATCTTTAATAAGTCATGTTCACTTAAATCCTAATTCTGACACTCAACCACTTATAAAACCAGTATTAAATTGCAGAAGGCAATGCTTTGTGTGTTCAGCACAAAATTAAACCAGTAAATAACTAGTCGGGCACTATCAGAAAGTCATACTTGCAGTCGTGCTTTGCTTTGGTTACAATTCTAAAGATTTAACTAAATCATTTTAAACAGCACCAGCCTATTGCAAAGGTCAGTCCAATCCAATTTAATTCAAAGGCACAGGACGTACCAACATCCTTCCTCTTGCTGAGTTGTGCGTTGTCTCATTACAATCCAGACACTTGCCCTTGCTGCCCTCAGTGTTCTGTCTCTGCTCTATCCTCCATTCATCAGCTTTCTCCTCTGCTCCACATTTATTCAGCAACTTCCTACTGCTAAGATATAGCATTTACCATTCTCTCATAAATGAAAACACACAGGGAAAGCAAGGAGACAAAGTAAAGTCAGTGGCCATATCCCACATGGGATCTTGTGTTGCCCTTAGCATGCAGACTAAGAGCACTTGAGCTAAAAGACCAGGGTAGTCCACAAATAGTCATGGTAGTTATGTTGTACGCAACCTACAGGAGTGTAGCTATGGGGGGGGGACAAAATTACACCCCCATAAGAATTCTGCTCCTCCATGAAATTTTCCTTCACTCCCCTAGGGAAAAATGTTAGATCACCGGAGTCTACCAAAAAAAAGAAGAAAAAACAAATCTGCCTATGAAATCAGTTTCAATATCATAGTTTGGTGCACCTCAGGGCCACGGGGTTTTTGAAAAAAAAAAAGATTTTCCTCTCTGAGAGGGAGACCCAGGGCTTGTCTACACAGGCAATGTACCACGTCTTAGAGCCTGAAGTCCTGACGATGCAGGGCTTTTGTCCCATTATATCTCCAGGCAGTCCTCACCACCCCTAGGGCGGATAATGGGTCTGAGATGTGGGGAAAGTGGGGTGGGACCCAATACAATGTTTTAATATAATACCTCTTTTAATCTGGTCATGCTGGCAAGAAACGGAATGGGCCCTGCATGTCCACAGGAATCCCTCCCAGGAGGCAGGCCTGTGCTGCAGCCGCCAGTGTGCCTCATTCTCCTGGAAGGCAGGAAAGAACGCTGCAGCATGTGACTAAGTCTGGTGACATTCAGGGGGCCCTGGTCACATGTTGCCGGCCAGCTTCCTGCCTTCCAAGACAGCGAGGGAAATTACAGCAGCGGCTGCTATAGCAATGGCCCAGCACGCCCATCAAGACTTCCTCCTCTTCATGGAGGTAACAGGGGGAGGAACGGGCCTGATCCGCAGCCTGGATATGCCATTGGAGAGCCGGAGCATTTTGGCGCATGTAGATGATCCCCAGTTTCACAAGCCCTGTATCTGCAATATTGAAAAGGCCCACAGCTAGTGCTTGTCGGACAAAGAGGAGAAATAGCTGAGTAATATAAACCCACAGTATCCAAAGTCTTCCCATTCCTCTAACAGAGCACCCAAATGGGAGAAGGAATGGTGCACCAGCTAGTGAAAGAGTTTATGTTTGAAAGGGTTTTTTTAAGCAAATGGCCATAAACCCACAAATAAAAAGGAGAAAGGGTGCCTTCTTCCTCAACCCCAACCAACAAGTATGGGATGGGAAAGAAAATTCTCTGCCTCATTTTCTCCCATACCATTGGGTTGCTCTGAGTTTCAACATTTGAAAAAATGGGGTGCGTACAGATTTGTCAGCTGATGCTTTTCAAGAATACCAGCACAAAGCTGTAAAATAGTCCTTTGGATTGTGTTTACATCTTCCCAAACCATTAATACTTCTCTATTTGACTTTCATAATTTCAAAATTAAGTGGTGATTAGAAATTTTTGCTTAATTATTTCTTTGCTCAGCATCCAACAAAGTACAGTAGAGTAAAATTCTGATTACCTTGCTTTTTAAAATATGTAATTCCTAATGAAGAGCAAGAGACGGCAAAAGTTACAATCTCACTTACCTTGGCATAACAATTATGTCACTTCTTGTGAAACTTAGAACCCTGCTTATTCCCAATTTAAAAAGCATTTCTTCACAAAATTTTACATAACTCTTTACCTCTCATGATAAAATGCCTGTGGTATTTGAAACAGACCATCTGGATCCTACTGATCTTCCAAATAAAACAGGGGTGAGAAACACATGGCATTTCAAATGATATTGGACTGCAATTACTATCAGCCCCTTCTCACCTTGTTCTTGTGTGCCTTCAAGCTTTTTCTGACTTACGGAGACCCTAAGGTGAACCTACCATGGAGTTTTCTTGGCAAGATTTTTTTCAGAGGTGGTTTGCCTTTGCCTTTCTCTGAGGCTGAGGAAAGTCCATATTTATGCCAGCAAAAGAACGCCCCCGCACCACCACCACACTTACCTCTAATCCCAGCAAAGGCTTCCCTGGCAATGAAAGAGGAAGTGAACGGAGCTCTGTTCACTTCCTCCTTTGAAATCACACATATTCTTGTGAGAATACATAGCGTGGAAAATTCAAAAATAACACTTAAAAAGTTACACCAAGCACCTAAACACTAAAAAATTTCCAAGTAACCCAGGAGGGTCATAAAAGTGTGTCACTTACCTGGCTGTCACGATCTCACCTGGAAGTGTTCATGCTGGACCAGCCATTGATGTTACATTGACATGAGTACAATGACATGAGGTTCCACACGCCAGCAATGCTGGCACAAAAGCACCATGGGGGATCTATTGACAGCTTCTGCCGTCAATAAAAAACTACAGGTTTTGTCAAGGACATAACCATTAAAGGGCAATGTCATCTGATATGCACACCCTCTCGGCATTATGTGGCATCATTATAACACCGTATTTTATGCATTTGATAAAGTCCTGAGTGTGTGACTTTCCATGGCTGAGGGGGAATTTGAACCCTGGTCTCCAGAGTCATAGTCCAACTCTCAAACGGTTACACTCTGCTGGCTCTCTTATTATTTCTCACCTACATGCTCCTTTTGGTGGAGAAAGTGAGATCACCCCCTTCTTCCACGGTATACATGAAACAGGGCAGATCAGAACTTGGAATAGTTACTTTTTAACTAGCTGTACAATCATGGAAATTATGAGAATTGTAGTCCAAAAAAGTCAATTTTGCAAGTTGTGAAGCAGATACTTGATTAAGCAGAAGATGCTGTACAATCAAATCCTCCATCCTCCTAAGAGATCATACTTTGGTATTATCCTGTTTATAAGCAGATGAGAAACAAAAGGTATTTTATCCCAGTGGAGCACAAATTAGGGCAGTTTCCAAATGTGTGTTTTTTAAAAAAACTTGATATAATTCGGCATTGAAATTATAGTGAATTTTGAAACAAATGTTAGGGGTCTTATCATAAGACAAAACATTTTGGCCACTAAATGTATTTTAAACTGTTTTGAATTATTAGTGCTTTTACAAGGAATGTCATTTAATGGTTTTTAAAACTTTTTTATTAATAGGTTTGCACTTATACTCTTCTTTTAATCATAAGCTACCAGGACTCCCATGGCAGCAGAAAGGTGGGGTATAAATAAAATAAATAAATACCAAATTTCAATGACAGGCAAAGAATATAAAAATATTAAAATGCAGTGGTTCTGCACATACCTAATTATCACTTATTCCATTTCATGGAAAGTTCAAAGCAAGTTGAAATACAGCTCTGCAGCTAAAATATTTTAGGTATTTCTTGGGAGAACAAGAGTCTTGTAAGACTTGCAAAAACTTCTCAGAACAGAGTTCAGTGTCCCTAAACTCTGATAAGATAAGAGGTAGCAATTCTGTGGAGAAGATAGGTGGCAGTGCATGTGTAGCCCCACATGCCAGACTTTGAAATGCACATATTCCCAGCATTAAGATGCAGATGAGCAGTCTGGGGAGATAGAGGGAACTTTTGCTATGTATTGCCAGGGATTGATGTTTCTGTTACACAGGTCAAGCTGTTTGTTTGGAAACCAATCACCAAATATCTTCTTCATATTTGCATAAGATTTTTTTTTTTATTAGAGTGAAATTTGAAATGAATGTTAGAGTCCTAAGGCAAAACATATGAGCAATTAAACTTTTCTTCATAGTTGCATAAGATTCTTTTCTCCCATGCTTGTCTTGGATTCTGCAGATTGAAAGGAACCTAACGGATCTGCTATTGTTTCCCATATGCAGGAGAATCTCATAATGGGATGATTGAGGTGAACAGATATTCCACCATATATGAAATACTGAACGATCAAAATTAGAGAGGTTGTAAATGAATTACATTGGTGTTTGGGTTTTTTTTAATCTAAAAAGTTAAGATATCAGTTTTGGAGAAATACTTTATTCTAAACTTTAGTTGTCCCAAAAAAAAAAAAAATGAAACTAAAGGAGACTGAAGAAAACCAAATATAATCTTCCCTTTGTCTTCCCTTTGAAACTGAGGAAACTTCAATAAAGTTTTAGAATAGGTGCCACTGTCTGAGAATATTCTGGATTTTCTCTGCTTGTACCTAATTCAGGGTAACTATTTACATGTCACCAAAAAAGAGGAGAAAAGGAGACACAGATCTTTATGAAGTGTGAATATGTTAATTTATATGTATAGCTGTAAGTTTAGAAATAATTTATTGTTTGTTGTTACCTGCCATCAGGTCAACATCAATTTATGGTGACCTTATGAATGAATGGAGCCAGCATGGTGTATTGGTTTCATCACTGGACTAGGAATCTGCAGACCAGGGTTCAAATCCCTACTCACAATGGAAACCCAATGAGTGACCTTGGGCAAGTCGCACTTGCTCAGCCTCAGAGGAAGGCAAAGGCAAACCCCCTCAGAAAAAATCTTGACAAGTACAACCTTTAGGTTCACAATAAGTTGCAAATGACTTAAACCAAGTACATAACAACAATCAAGAAGGAGATGGAGGAGGAGGAATGAAATATTTCTAAGTTACCTTATCAACACCAGCCCTGCTCAGTTCTTGCAGACTCAGGGCTGTGGCTTCATTGACCGAATCTATCCATCTGTAATGTAGTCTTCCTCTTTTCCTACTGCCGTCTACCTTACCAAGCATTATTGGCTTTTCTAGTCATGTCATGTCATGGTATGTCCAAAGTACAACAGTATCAGTTTAGTCATCTTGGCTTCTAGGGAAGAGTTCATGTTTGATTTGTTCTAGGAGCCATTGATTTGCCTTTTAGCAGTCCACAGTATCTGTAGAAAGCTTCTCCGGAACCATATTTCAAATGAGTTGATTTTCTTCTTATCAGATTTCTTCACTGTCCAGCTTTCACAACCATACAGAGAAATGGGAAATATGATGGCATGGAGAATCCTAACCTTAGTATTCAATGTATATCTTGACACTTTAGGATCTTGTTTAGTTCTTTCATAGCTGCCCTTCCAAGTTCTAGTCTGGAGACACGGGTAGCTACACTTCAACATATTCTCGAGCAAGAGGTTTTCCTGGACAGAGCAGAACGAACAGTCTTGGATGGAGACCACACAGAGGAAGTGGCTGTGGAGGAGAGGGTCACTTCACAGACACAGGAAGTAGACAGCTGGAGGAATGTCATACACAGAACAAGAAAATCCAGGGATTCTTCGAGCAGCTTGCAGCTACAGAATCGATTCGAAGCCCTTTCCCTTATCAAGGAAAATGAGGAAGAACAGCATGGACAGACTTCAGGGGTTGAGCAGGGGACCTTGAGAGGACCACCGCAAGGAACAGCAGCTGCGAAGCCTCGGCGGAGGCGTGTGGTGGTGGGGGGACTCCTTGCTGCGGGGTACAGAAGCAGTGGTATGTGGGCCTGACAAGATGACTCGGGAGGTGTGTTGTCTCCCTGGGGCAAAGATCCGTGATGTGACGGAGCGGCTAACAAGACTCGTCAAGCCTACGGATCATTACCCCTTCCTTTTGGTCCATGTGGGAACCAACGATACTGCAAGGCACAGCTTTCCCAAGATCAGAAGAGATTATGAGGCCCTGGGGAGGAAGCTGAAAGAAATGGACGCACAGGTTGTCATCTCGTCTCTTCTGCCAGTTGAAGGGCATGGTCCAAGAAGGGAGAGGAAAATAGCTGACTTAAACAACTGGCTCCGTAGATGGTGTCGCCGAGAACAAATTGGATTCTTGGATCATGGACTGCGCTTCCATGAGGGGGGACTTCTGGCAAGAGATGGGGTGCATCTTACAACAGTTGGAAGAAATATTTTTGCCAACAGTCTCAAAAATTTGATCAGGAGGGCTTTAAACTGAGTCAAATGGGGGAGGGAGACAGTATTCTGGAAGGCAAAAGGGCTGGAGAAAAGAGTCAAACTGTCACAGAGGGAACAAGGCAAACAGCGCAAGGACCCAACAGTGGGAGGCAAAAATACTTGCACAGGCAGCAAGCAAAGGGAACACATGGTCTTAGATGTCTCTACATTAATGCACAGAGCATGGGAAATAAGCAAGATGAACTTGAACTCCTCGCACTACAAAACAAATATGATATCATAGGCATTACTGAAACCTGGTGGGACGAGTCTCATGATTGGAATGTAGGAATAGAGGGGTATAACCTTTATAGGAGAAACAGGCCAAACAGGAAAGGAGGAGGAATAGCATTATATGTCAGGGATATTTACACCAGTGAAGTGATCCATGACATCAATACTGGAAGGCAGGTGGAGAGCATCTGGATAAAAATTAAAGGGGAGGGAAACAACAGGGATATTATTGTGGGACTCTACTACAGACCCCCAAATCAGACAGAGGAATTGGATGATGCCTTTCTAGAACAGATGAACAAACATGCAGAAAGGAGAGATGTAGTAGTGATGGGTGACTTCAACTATCCTGATATTTGCTGGCAATCTAACTCAGCCAAAACTTTAAGGTCTAGCAAATTCCTTACATGCCTGGAAGACAATTTCATGGTCCAAAAGGTGGAAGAGGCAACAAGGGGGTCAGCTATTTTAGATCTGATCCTAACCAACAGAGATGACCTGGTTAATGGGGTGCAAGTGGTGGGATCCTTAGGTGAGAGTGATCATGTTCTCCTGGAGTTTGTTATACAATGGAAAGGAGAAGCCAGGCATAGTCAGACACGCATTCTTGACTTTAGGAGAGCTGATTTCAATAAACTCAGGGAAATACTGGGGGTGATCCCATGGTCAGGAATACTAAAAGAGAAGAGACCTCAAGACGGATGGGACTTTCTCAAAAGGGAGATACTGAAGGCACAATTTCAAACAGTACCATTGAGGAAGAAAAATGGGAGATGTCTCAAGAAACCAGGATGGATAACTAATGAACTTTCAATGGAGCTAAGTTTTAAACGGAACATGTATAGGAAATGGAAAAGGGGGGAAATCACCAAAGAAGAATTCAAACAGATAGCGAACACGTGTAGGAGTAAAGTCAGAAAAGCTAAAGCGCAGAATGAGCTCAGTCTTGCTAAGGAGGTTAAGAACAATAAAAAGGGTTTTTTGGGGTATGTCCGCAGCAAAAGGAGGAAGAAGGAAATGATAGGGCCACTACATGGAGAAGATGGCAAAATGCTAACAGGGGACAGAGAAAAGGCAGAATTACTCAACACCTTCTTTGCCTCAGTGTTTTCAGAAAAGGAAAAGGAGGACCAACCAGAGGATAATGGAACAGAGGACACAATAGGGGAAATCCAGCTCAAAATAAGTAAAGAGGTAGTACAGGAATACCTTCTTAATCTAAATGAATTTAAATCTCCAGGACCAGATGAACTACATCCAAGAGTATTAAAAGAGCTGGCAAATATAATCTCAGAGCCATTGGCAATAATCTTTAAGAACTCATGGAGAACAGGAGAAGTCCCAGCAGACTGGAGGAGGGCAAACATTGTCCCCATCTTCAAAAAGGGGAAAAAAGAGGATCCCAACAATTATCGTCCAGTTAGTCTGACATCAATACCAGGGAAGATTCTAGAGCAGATCATTAAACAGAGAGTCTGTGAACATTTAGAAGGCAATGCCATAATCACAAAAAGTCAACATGGGTTTCAGAGAAACAAGTCATGCCAGACTAATCTGATCTCTTTTTTTGATAAAGTTACCAGCTTGGTAGATAAAGGGAATGCTGTGGACATCGCATACCTTGATTTCAGTAAGGCCTTTGACAAGGTTCCCCATGACATTCTTGCAAACAAACTTGTAAAATGTGGGCTAGACAAATTAACTGTTCAATGGATTTGTAATTGGTTGACCGGCCGAACCCAAAGGGTGCTCAGCAGTGGCTCCTCTTCGTCTTGGAAAGATGTGACCAGTGGGGTGCCACAGGGTTCTGTCCTGGGCCCAGTGCTATTCAACATCTTTATCAATGACTTGGATGAGGGAATTAGGGGCATACTTATCAAATTTGCAGATGACACCAAATTAGGGGGAGTAGCTAATACCCTAGAGGACAGGATCAAAATTCAGAATGACCTGGATAGACTGGAGAGCTGGGCCAAAGCTAACAAAATGAAATTCAATACGGAGAAATGTAAGGTACTGCATTTAGGGCGGAAAAATGAAATGCATAAATATAGGATGGGAGAGACCTGGCTGAATGAGACCACGTGCGAAAGGGATCTAGGAGTCCTAGTAGACCACAAGTTGAACATGAGCCAACAGTGCGATGCGGCAGCTAAAAAGGCCAATGTGATTTTGGGCTGTATCAATAGAAGTATAGTGTCTAGATCAAGGGAAGTAATAGTGCCACTCTATTCTGCCTTGGTCAGACCTCACTTAGAATACTGTGTCCAGTTCTGGGCACCACAATTAAAAAAGGATATTGACAAATTGGAGCGTGTCCAGAGAAGGGCAACTAAAATGGTGAAAGGTCTGGAAACGATGCCTTATGAGGAGAGACTTAGGGAGCTGGGTATGTTCAGCCTGGAAAAAAGACGGTTAAGAGGCGAATGATAGCCCTGTTTAAGTATTTGAAGGGATGTCACGCTTAGGATGGAGCAGGCTTGTTTTCTGCTGCTCCAGAGACTGGAACACGGAGCAATGGGTGCAAGCTCCAGGAACCGAGATTCCACCTCAACATTAGGAGGAACTTTTTGACAGTAAGAGCTGTTCGGCAGTGGAACGCACTCCCTCGGAGTGTGGTGGGGTCTAATTCCTTGGAGGTCTTTAAACAGAGGCTGGATGGCCATCTGTCGGGGATGCTTTGATCGTGATTTCCTGCATGGCAGGGGGTTGGACTGGATGGCCCTCGTAGTCTCTTCCAACTCTCCAATTCTATGATTCTATGATTCTAGTCTTCTGATTTCTTGACTGCAGTCTCCATTCTGATTAATGGCTGAGCCAAGGTATGGAAAATCTTCAACTATATCAGTGTCATCATAATCTACTTTAAAGTTATGCAAATTATCTCTGGTCATTCTTTTTGTTTTCTTAATGTTCAACTGTAAACCTGTCTTTGCTTTTTCTTCCTTGACTTTCTTCAGGAATTGTTCCAAGTCTTTGCTATTTTCTACTAGTAGTATGGTGTCATCTGCATATCTTAAATTGTTCATGTTCTTTTCTCCAACTTTCATACCTCCTTCTTCTGAGTCTAAGCCTGCTTTACATATATGTTCAGTGTACACGTTAAACAGATAGAGTGATAAAATGCAACCTTGCCTGACTCCCTTGCCAGTTGTGAACCATTCCATTTCTCCATATTCTTTCCTGACAGCAGCCTCTTTTCCTCAGTACAGGTTTTAGAAGAAACAGGACAATCAAATGTTGTGCATCAGGACAATCAAATGTTGTGGCACACACATTTCTTTAAGAGAAATCCATAGTTTTTCACAACCTACACAAAGGCTTTACTATAATATATAAAGCACAGGCTTATTTTCTTCTAAAATTATTTGGTGCATTCCACTATCCAGCATATGTTTGCAATATGATCTCTAGTGCCTCTTCCTTTCCTGAACCCAGCTTTGCCATCTGGCATTTCTCACTCCATAGATGGTAAGAGTCTTTGTTGTTGAATTTTGAGCTTCACTTTTCTTGCATAGGAAATTAATGTAATTAATTTCTTGTGGTTACTGAAATCCCTGGTGTCCCCTTTCTTGAGGATTAGAATGTATACTGAGCATTTCCAATATGTGGACCATTGTTTTGTTTTCCATATTTGTTGACAGATTTTAGTTAAAATAGAGTAGATTCTGTCTCTGTAGCTTGAAGCAGCTCTATTGGTATGCTATCTGTTCCTGGTAATTTATTTCTCCCAAGTGTTCTAAGTGCAACTTCCATTTTACTTTCTAAAACTGGAGGTTCATCTTCAAATGGTTCTTCCTTGACTGAATCTGTCATTCATTCATTCATTCATTTTGTGTAGTTATTCAGTGTATTGTTTCCATCATCTTTTTATTTCTACTTGGTTATGTAGCGTGTTCCCCTGCTGGTCATAGAGCATCATCACTCTTGATTTAAATGCCCCTTTGATTTCTAGGATCTTGTGGAAGAGGTCTTTTGTTCTTCCTTCTTTTGTTGTTGTCACCTTCTATTTCTCTGTATTGATTATTATAGTAATTCTCCTTGTACCTGCACACAAGTTACTGAACAGTTGCATTCAATGCTCTGACCCTATTTCTGTCCCCCTTTACTTTTGCTTCTCAACTGTCCTTAAGTGCTTAAAGAGTTTCATCTGTCATCAATTGAGGCTTCTGTTCATTTTTGGCCACAGGTAGTGTGTTTTGGTTTGGTTTGGTTTTTGGTTTTGTTTTGGTTTTTTTTTTTTTTTGTTTTGTGTGTCTGTGTGTGCGTTTGGTTTTGGGGGGGGTCGGGTGTTTGTTTGTTTTGTTTTGTTTTTTTGTTTTTTTTTTGTTTTTTTGTTTTGTTTTGTTTTTTTGTTTGTTTGTGGTTTTTTTGTTTTTGTTTTTGTTTTTGTTTTTTTGTTTTTGTTTTTGTTTTTGTTTTTTTGCATTTCAGCCCAGAGTTCTGGCTCCTGATCAGTTAGGCTTAATAGAACAGATCTACTTTTCACATTCTCTTTAAATTCTGTGGGGGTTCTTCAGGTGGCATTTTGGCATGATGGTTCGTTTAGCATTCTTTAGCTTTGTGAAGTTGAAGGCTTTCACAGCTGGCATCCATAGATTTTCCTTGGGTTTTTTCTGGGCTGTGAGGCCATGTTCTGGAATAGTTTCTTCCTAACGTTTTGCCTGCATCTGTGGCTGCCATCCTCAGAGAATGGTTGGGTAGGTGTGTGTGTGGAGTTTAAATGCTGTGAACCCCTGTTGGGGAGGATATGTAAATCTGTGTAAAAGAATTCCACCCAGAGACAGGGGGATTCCCAGCAGATAATGGCCCATTAACCAACCATTAGCCAAACAGACAATAACGAGCCTTGCATTTCTATACCCAGAAACTAACCATTCAATTACACAAATTTACATATCATCACCAACAGGGGTTCACAGCATATAGACTCCACACACACACCTACACAACCATTCTCTGAGGATGCCAGCCACAGATGCAGGCAAAACGTCAGAAAGAAACTATTCCAGAACACAGCCTCACAGCCCAGAAAAAAACCAAGGAAAATCTATTCTTTAGTTTTACTCTATTTTTTTTTTATATTAGCAGTTCATGGCCTGTACCACAGTCTGCTCCTGCCCTTGTTTTTGCAGAGAGAATAGAACTTCTCAATCTTCTGCTTCCAATTAAGTAGTCTATTTGGTTTCTATATTGGCCATTAGGTGATGTCCATGTATACAGTCACTTCTTTTGTTGCTTCAAGAATATTTTTGGGAACAAACAAACTGTTGGCCTTGCAAAAATCAACCAGTCACCCTCACGCTTCATTTCATGATCCTGGCTAAATTTTCCTACAATCTCTGACTTTGCTCTGTTTCCTGATTTTGTATTCCAATTGCCTATGATTAGCAACAAGTCCACATTTTGTCATGTGATCAATTTCCTCCTGGATTCCAGCACAGAATCTCAATTTCTTCATCTTTTGCCTCTGTAGTAGGAGCATAAATTTGAATAATGGTTATATTGATGGGTTTTCTCCAAAGTCTTATTGATATTATTTGATCAGACTTTGCATTTTATCTTTTGTCTGCTTTTGCTACATCTCTCCTCACTATTAATACTGCCCCATTTCTTCTTAGATTTTAATTTCCTGAGAAAAACACTGTGTAATTACCTGATTCAAAATACCCCGTTCCTTTTCACTTTAGCTCACTCACCCCAAGTATTGCAATGTTTATAAATTCCATCTCTGGTTATACTATTTCTAGTTTTCCCTGATTCATGCTTTTTATATTCCATGTTCCTATAATATCTGTTGTGCAGCTTTCGGTTTTCCTTTCTCCTCTGAGCATGTCAACAGCTGAACATCCTTTTGGCTTGAGTCCAGCTGTGTCATTAGCCACAGTGCTATTTGTAGTTGTCCTCTGCTGTACTCCAGCATCTTGCTAAGTGTCATCCTACCTGGGATTTTCATCTTCTGACACTATCTCTTGTTTCATTTTGGATTGTCTCATTATAGGGATTTTATGTTGAAAGGTCTTCAAAAGGAGGTTAACCATGCTTCTGTCTGGGCAGCATTAACAAGCATCAGCTATGCTGCCACTGCTTTGTCTCTGGGACATCCTCTGCCAGTATCACCCCCCACTACAGCTGCTGCCCAGTAGCTGTTTGGCACATTTAGTCTGGCTCCTCAGCAAAAAGCCTGTCTGACATGGGAGACCCTGCCAGCAACACTGCTCCCAGTAACATAGCCTCTTGCCTCACAGGAGCATGCAATGCCACCACTGCAGAAAGGTAGTGCCATTGGTACATTTGAAATAATTACTATAATGTAATTAGAGATACAACACATCTCAAAGAGCCAGAGTGGTATACTGGTGGATCATTGGACCATGACTCTCAAGACCAGGGTTCAAATCCCTATTCGGCCATGGAAACCCACTGGGTGACCTTAGGCAAGTCACACTCTCTCAGCCTCAGAGAAAAGCAAAGGAAAAACCCCTCTGAACAAATCTTGCCAGGAAAACTCCATGATAGATTTGCTTTGGGATTGCCTTAAGTTAGAAATGACTTAAAGGCACACAACAAGGCATCTCACCACAGTGCAGAAGAGGGTGACTCCAGATGCCTGTCTTCTTGAGCACCTTCTAGGCCCCTGGCTTCTCTTTTTGTGGCCCTTTATCTTTAAACCAGAATGGTACCAGATATGATGACTAAACCTGCAAGGCACTATGGATATATACTCGTGTGCTGTGTACACCACTTAAAAGCCATGGGTTATCAAGTGATCCAGTTATAATCTTTTGAAAATCTGCTGCTGTTTGTGACATGTTAAACATTCTTCTCACTGTCTCTGACCCATGAACATTTCACAGAAGAGTCTAGACTTAAACCATCTTAACTTGAAAGCCTCCAAACTGATTTTCTTCAAACATCCCTTTATGTTTAGACCTTGAAAAGCACTACAAAACCAAGATCGACTTGATGTTACTGACTTCAGTAGCTTTGGAATCTGCAGGAGTGTAAACTTTGCAAATAAAATACTTTGTTTTCTGATAACAGGCACACACAAGTGCTCATTTGGGAGACTCCAAAGGACAGTGCCATTCAGCTCTGTCCAAATACACATGTGCAAAGAGACAGAGAAGAATTCTTCTCTTTACCTTTTCCTTCTGCATAATTGGAGTGGTGTACTGTATCTTCCATTATGCAGGCTGATGTTGCCTTGACATATATTTTGCGTGGAATGGAATACTTATACTATCAGCTCATCTGCAAGCTTATAGAGTTTGAGCATTCAATCCACATGTGTTCGAATACATTTTAGGTAAATGGAAGAAGATGAAGTGCAATAGACCTTCCTATTGCTTCTCCAGGAAATCAGACCATACTCACAGTACATAAGGATGGTTGTCATTTTGGTCTGTCCCTCTTTTAGTTGTTTCTACAAAATAGCTTCGAATGTCCAGTGAATCAGAGGTAGTCACAGAAAGGAATCCAAATCCACTGCCTGTAGGATAAAAGGTCAAATATAAAATGAAAGTATTTAAGACCTTGCATATCACTAGAGACCTTTGCCATACAAGAATTCCTCCTGAAACTTAAATTGAGTTTCTACTGTCAGATACTTGCCTAAAAATGTGTGTGGTATTTACATTTGAATAACAATCCATTTCCTGTGTGTGTCACCTGCAACAAAGCCATGGCCCCCTTTTCTACTTTCCTCAGGGCTGATTGCAATTTTATACATTTTTCCTCTGTGAAGGAATTTCGAGGAGGGGAGAGGCCTAAATCCAATTGTTAGACCTAGTTAGAGTAGCTCCACTGAATGAATAGGAGTTAAATAGGTATTGATTTGTCAAGTTTTTGTTGCTTCAGTGTTCCTGCTTCTAGTTCAATCAGACTACCAACTAGCTTTAAACCTTAACCCCAGGGTAGGAACCATGTGGCCCTCCAGATATTGTTGGACCGAAAGACCCAGCAGCCAACATAGCTAATGGTGAAGAATGCTGGGAGCTACAGTCCAACAACATCTATTAGGATTCATTATTCCCACAATAGCCTTAGACTACAAATTCCAGCATCCCCTAGGCAGCATGTTCCCCAACAAATGTTCATTGGGGGAGTCTGGAAGGTGTAGTCCAAAAACAGAAGTTGTCCCAGCTCTGGGGATAACCATTGCA
Source organism: Gambelia wislizenii (assembly GCA_030847615.1). Classification (NCBI taxonomy): domain Eukaryota; kingdom Metazoa; phylum Chordata; class Lepidosauria; order Squamata; family Crotaphytidae; genus Gambelia; species Gambelia wislizenii. The sequence goes on along the minus strand of JAUMIR010000003.1, from coordinate 233,080,425 downwards.
CTATCCAAATTGTCCATCCCTTCTATCTGCTAGTGCTTCAGAGCCTATTTCTGACTGGGATCAAGGGATTTGTAGTTTCCTCTCCTAAATCTCCTAAAGCCCCACTTTGAGGTTTAATCCACACTCAGAACTGGATGGAAATGAAATTAGTAATAGGGTTTTTTAAAAAAAATGGGTTCTCTCCCCCACATCTTGAAAACACACACACATACATTCATGCATTTCAAGATTCATTTTCCCATCTTAATGCTTGTCCCATCTCTATTTAAAATTCTAGAATGTTAAATTGAATTTAATCTCATAATGGAGATGAGTATACTTCTGACAGACTACAGTAGGACCCCCTGATCCGCTGAGGATAGGTTCTGGGGTCCCCGTGGATACTGAAAACCATGGATAATAGTGAACGCCATTGAAAATAATGGGACTTCCTTTTTAAAATACCATAAAGTTGCCTTGGAGAACCTAGAAAATGGCTAGCAAGGACACATTTTCTAGGAAGACTCTATGGTATGTGCGCTGTTTTGTGTCCCATGGATAACTGAATCAGTGGATAATGAATCAGTGGATACGGGGGGTCCTAGTGTACCTGCAACTCAAAATACGTTCAGCAAGGAACATTTGCTCTCTAGAACTTCCAAAAGCAGAGACATTTTTTGACTACAGTTCCCAAAACTCTCCCCCAGCATGACTAGTGCTCATTCATAAGTCCAATCTGCATCAATTTGCTATTTTTTTCCAAGCTGCACAAAACTGCATATTTTTGAATGTTTGAATTTTGTATACATTTTCCCTTAAAGCACACATTTATATACCTATGTATTTTATCCTTATGTCTATTTTAATCTAGCATGCATTTGCATATGCATTTTGATATGATTTTGGTTCTGAAATTATCTCAAAACCTAGTGAAGTACCAAAAACTACCATATAACAGTATGCTAGTAAGCAGCTTAATCCAGGAAGTGAAAACATGGCTTAAGTCCAGACTATCTGAAAGATCGTACCTCCCTCTATGAACCTGAAAGGGTTTTCAGATCTGCAGGGGAAGACTTTCTCTCACCACCCTCACAGGCTTGCTTAGTCACACTTTGGGAGAAAGGCAGCATAGAAATTGAACAAATGATAGCATAGAAATAACATTTATATTTCTATATGCTTTCTTTGTGCTTATCAGTGCAAAACACTCCCTAAGTGGTTTATAATGTGTGTTAGCTAATTGCTCCCACAAGCTGGGTTACTCATTTTACTGACCTACAGAAGGATGGAAGGCTGAGTGAACCTTAGAGCCCCTGGGATCAAACCTTGTGGCTGCAGTAGTGGAGTTTAACCACTGCGTCACCAGGGGTCCAAATAAATAAAATATAAATAAAAATCAAAATGCTTCTCTTAAAACTTAAGCATCTTTGAGAATCTCTAGTTGATGTCAACTAGATGACAATCAAGTAGAATCAGTAGCTCAGACCATTTTTACCTTTCCATGGCTGGAAAAAGTGACATACAAAATATAGGCCTGTGACTCTAGCACCATCACTTTTTTCTTCTCCTGTAGGGTTTTTTAAAATATAAATTAGATTAAATTAAATTAAATATATATTTCCTGATGAAGAAGGCTGTGGAATTTGGAAAGCTTGCATGATGTGTTTTGTGCATTTTGGTTGACCAATAAAGGTATAGATCTTTTGTGGATTTGGGACCAAAGTGTTAAGTGAGAACTCATTAAACAGCTCTGTAATCTGTTACATACAAAATTGAACAGACTAAGCAACAGGAAGGTTTAACAGAGTGTTTGTAGAAATGAGTTTGGGAGAAATTTGAATGAGTGGGTATACAGTATGTATAGGTGTAAGTTGTATAATGATAAAGATATTTACTTCAATTGTTCACGTTTGTGGAGATCTCTTGCTTCCTCCTATTGACTAAGTACTAGATCTTAAGCCTGTAAACAACAAAAAGACTCTATGCTGACTTTCAAGCCACTTTGAGCAATGATCCAACAATCAGTGCAACAGTACTAGCACTACAGAGGGAAGGGATTCCACAGTAGAGCTTGGCATCCATAACTGAGTATATGGCATAATTCCAACACTAGGAGAAGTAATTACATCACATACTCATTAAGCCTTGATCCAGCTCCCGCTTTAAAAAAATGCATGGAAGCATTGAAATTTGGAAGGCATCCAAAAAAATTATTTGTAGCAAAACTCCATTTGTAGCTGCTCAGACTAATATGTGCTTCCTATGAATTTTAAAATTATCTAACCCAGTAGTTCCCCAATTATGGCCCTACATTCTCTGAAATGGTACGTGTTGCTAGTGCACCATTTATTCATACTATTAAAGATTTACTTTCATTGTTTGAAAAAGCCTGTGTTTCTTAGTTCCCCCCAGCAATTCAGTTCACTACTTACCGATGATAATAGTTGCTCTCTCAGAACACAGTCAATTCAGCAACTCTTCCCAGACAGTGTCCTGGTTGGTAGTACCACCACTTCCTAGCATACTTCTGAGGGCTCACATGATCGACCGAGCATCTAAAACAGTTGCCAATGACGATGTGATGCATGAATTAAGATGTTATGTTTGCTTGGGTTTCAATGTCCCAGCAATTAAGCCAGTCCCACTATGATTACAATGTTGCCCTCACTGAAATGGAATAATCAGGAACAAAACCAAGAAACATTACTAAATGCTAGTGAAGTTCCTAATCAGAAAACTAAACTAAAAGAAGTATACAAATCAATGGCCATGATCCAAATATATCATAGCTTTTAAACCACACACACATATGTATGCACATGTGCATGTCTTCACATGCACATACATTCAGACCCTGCCACCATGTAAATACCAATCCACGCATCTGATCAGTGATGGGGTTTATCTCTGGCTCACACAAAGGGAATACAAGGGCTGCCACCATGACAGAGGCCAACAGAGGACACACATTTGCATCAAATTTGCATATGGCAATTTAGACAGGTATCCACAATTTAGAAAGAATTGTTAGAAATTACATTTCACATTAGGCAAAATCATTTCCCATTGAAAATCACCCTAAAGAAATTCTTCAGTTAATTTTCACCCCACCACCAGAACACAGGAAATGTTCCTTCTGAATGAATTTTTACACACCGATTTATTTCAGATAGTGATTGCTTGAATTTTGGATAGAGAAGGGAGTTAGGCTGGTGGGATCCAGATCTCCTCCACCCATATGGATTAGGTGTGTGAGGTACTTGAATCAACTCCCTCTTTTGTACATGCATTGTTGCTGTCACTGCCTTGCTTCTCTGTAGTGGGATTCGCAACACATTAGCTGTGTGTAGGCAGTACATGGCTATAGTAGTTTGATGCCACATTAACTGTTATGGTTCCATCCTACAGAATCCTGGTATTTGTAATTTGTGGAGGGACTGGACAGCTAGTGTGATATAGTGGTTTCAGCATTGGCATAGGACTCTGGGAAACCAGGATTTGAATCAGCCATGGAATCCCAGTGGGGCTGCTGCCACACTGCAGAAATAATGCAGTTTGACACCGCTTTGATTATCATGGCTCCATCCTACAAAATCCTGGGATTTGTAATTTATTGTGTCACCAGAGCCCTCTGACAGAGAAGGCTAAATTTCTCACAAAACTACAAATCCCAGAATTCCATAGCATTGAGCCATGCCAGTTAAAGCAGTGTCAGACTGCATTACTTCAGCAGTGTACCAGCAGCCTTGGTGACCTTGGGCAAGTCACACCCTCTCAGCCTTAGAGTAAGGCAATGGTAAACCTCCTTTGAATAAGTCGTGAAAGGATCACAATACAACAGAATTAACTTGAAGGCACTGAATGAATGACTTATTTGCTAGAGAGTTCTGGTGTACTCCCTTGAACTACAGTCCCCAAGGTCACCATGGGGTGAACTATTACTCTTACAAGAATCAAGCTTAAAATATCAATCTGTCCAATACAAGAGAGGACACTTGGCCATCCTAACAGAGCACGCCATGATTTTGACAGGTCTTTGAACTTAACCCTTCCCTAAAACTGATGGTGTGGGTACTGTTTGATGACAATGCCGTTGAGAAATTCAAGAACATTTTTCCATGGTTTGCTGTGTTTGCAATTACTTTCCAAATTACCTCATAGATCTCTTTTACATTAAAATCCTATGACATTTCTGGCTCATCTCCATCTCGACGAGCTGTATCTACTGGATAGCACCATTTCCCTTGACTTCTTATTTCTCTGTCAATTCTGAAGGTAACATCCACCAGGAAATGTGCTAGCCAGTGGGAAAGAGGTCCTTAGAAAACAATTGATTTCTGGCTCAACTTCTGTCCCTAGCACCTTGTCTTCAAAGCCTGTGGCAAGCCCAGCATTCATTCTCTTCCATGGAAAGTTATCCAAGAGTTCTAGGGAGAAGGAAGTGTGCCATTTTGGCTCAATTCTCTTTTGGGAAGATTTTTCATCATTCTTCATATACACATACACACACACACATTCCTCTGTCCCCCTCCTGCTCCAAGGTTGATGGGAGTACAGGGACCTTTGTTATCAACACCTCTGCAGACCTCCGACTAGTGTATTCACACTGCACTTATTTCTTTGACAGAAGGAGACCACATATGTATGTGTATAAATGAAGAGAAGAGCTGATTTGCACTATTCCTCCCAGAAAGGTATTGATGCTTTATGCACACTGCGGAGTGCCTGAAATTATCAATGCTGCACTCTGCTCTAACCGCTCCCGGATGCTAGACACAAAGCTGGCATTGTATGTAGAAGGAACATGCCAGCAGGAAAGGAGCAAGGTAGGAAAGAAATGGGAGACACACATCCCGAAATAATTTGGAAGCAAGGACAGGAGGGCACCTAAAGATGCTGCTGCACCAAAACTCATCCCAGGATAGGTTGCATAGTGTGCCCTATTCTCAGTGGACCTATGGGCTTCAGCCTATGTCCGTCTGAGTTGATTACAAGAAGACATAGGGTAGCTGTCTAAATGGTGAAAATAATCCTCTTAGAATTCACTTAGAATGTGACCTATCATAATGGGATCCTACATAATTCCACCATATTCGGAAGGAGGGGGGCCAAATCCACTGTAAACTCCTCCAGGAAAAGCTCCAGGGCTTTCCCTGAAGTTTTTGAAAAACACTGTAGAGAATACGCATTGTCGATCATTAGGACAGGTGACCATGTTTATTTGCATAGTCCCAGAAAAGCAGAAGTAGACAGCTGATTGGCCAGATTGGAGCAGGGGCCAGGGCTTGCTAAGAAGGCAAGCTCTCTGGAACTGTCACCTTGGTCTTAGCAATAGTGTGGTGAAGTGACAAAACAACCCTTTTCTTTTCTTTTTTTAATGATTATTTAGGCGGAATTGCACACTATCGCACATCCACACCTTAGATATGCCTTTTTTAAAAAAAATACTGTTCAGTGGTGGCAACTGACAGAAATAAAAATGTGAGTTGTGTCTGCCATTTTGAATTGCAGCATGCCCATTGGGACAGCAAAAGCAGATAGCCTTGCATGCCTGCAATTTTGCCAAACCACCATTAAGACAGGTCGATCCTGCTTTGAATTTGCGTGAGTATGCATCAATCCCCATTTTCCCCTTTGTATAGATGAGCCCAAAGTATCTGTAAATGTCTTTATGTGTATCTCTGTGTGTGTGTTTTCCCAACCCAGAACACTCCAGTCCTGTTGGGCTACAAATCTATGCTGGCTGGGATTATGAGAGTTGTAGTCCATCACATCTGGAGGACTCTAGTTTGAAGAAAGCTGGTTTAACAGAAAGTGAAAGTAGAGGCTAGAAATTTATTGAAGTTCCTTGCAGCATGTTCTACCCAATTATTCTGTCAGAAACAAATATTTGTAGTTCTTATTTTCTCCTTCTAGTCATAGGACTTTTACGGATGAAGTTTTATAACGCTAGCAGCCTCGTCCCCATTGCTAGGCTGCTGCGCTGCAGGGCATCCCTTTCGGATGATGCTCTGCCCTGCTGATCCTCTGCCAATACTGTTGCGTAACCACAGGGACGCAGCAGCGTTATATTTGCAGTTTTCTAATCACGATCAACTCTTTACAGCAGCACTGACATATTTTGCTGCTGCTGTTGTTGTTGTTGTGTCTTCATGTCATTTTTGATTCACGGCAACCCTAAGGCAAACCTATCACAGTTTTCTTGGTCGAATTTGTTCAGAGGGGGGTGGCCCTTACCTTGTTCTGAGGCTGAGAGTGGGTTTCCATAGCTGAGTGGGGATCTGAACCCTTGTCTCCCAGTGTTCTAATCCAACACCCAAACCACTAACCATGCTGGCTCAGCAAAATATACCCTCCTTTAAACAAAGCTCCCTCTCTACACAGAGCATGCCATGGTCTGGAGTAAAGTTTGGACTAGTTTTCTGTATGCAGCAGACCTGGCAACACTCAAGAAGTTTCAGGACCATGGGAGCTAGGGAACAGAATCTCAACTCTGGACCTTTTCTTTTGCATAATTATAATACTATGATCCTACTTTAACTGCCCTGGTTCCATTTTATAGAATCCTGGGATTTTTAGTTTAGGGAGGGGCATTTAAAATTCTCAGCCAGAGACCTCATCAAACAACAGATCCCAGGATTCTATAGGATGCAGCCATGGCAGTTAAAGTGGAATCATAGTGCTCTAGCTTTGTAGTATAAAAGGGCCCTCTTCTTTCCCAGGGCCAGCCCAAGACATTTTGTTGCCTAAAGTGGAACATCAAATGCCATACTTTCCTGAGTCAAAGGCTAGTCAAGTAATCATTTTTTCTCGTGGGGTGTAAAAATACCTCAGGTATCTCTGCCCTGCTGTTAAAAATGCAATAACAGGAAATTAAATAACAAATACGTTCCAGCCTTTATTTATACCCCCCAATCACTCATCTGAAACAGCACTTTGCCTAATGGTTGGGCTAGCCCTTGTCTTTTCTTGCTCCTGCCTGACAATTTTTTTATTTATTCTTTTAAAAAAAAACATAAACACAAACTTACTTTACATGCATAAAAGACACTAATACTAATAAAATATTTTATTTATTCTTTCATCATTTAATCTATATCCCACCTTTCTCCTTGTACAGCACTGTTATCCAAATTGTGGGGAGTCTGTGGGGACCCACTAGTGACACTAGTGGATATTAATTTGGGGGATTTAATTAGCTCAAAGTTATGGCTACGAGAGGCCAGGTACCTATGGGACCTTTGTACCTGTGTATACCAGCACTCACTGATGAGACTCAAAGCCAAACAGAATGAAAATGTCTTTTATTGGGAAATAATCATGGAAATATTCACATGTGCACTCACGCTCACAAGTGATCACGCAAGGCTAACAAAGAATTAGGAGGAATTATTTGGATAGAGGAATAGATTTGGGGAATGGGCTATAATTACCTGTCTGGAGAGAAGAGATTCATGCAGCGAATGGAGACTCAGGACTTTATCAGACTATCATTTTAAAGCATTCTTTTGCTGGTGTAAAAAAAAAATCCATTTTTATTCCACCAAAGGAATGCTCCTCCCTGCACTTACCTCTAATATCATGAGACTTCATCGTACAGGAAATTAAAAAACAAAAAAAATGCTTTAAAAATTTTTTAAAGCACAAGAACACACTTAAAAACTTACAAGTAACCTGGTGAGGGTCATAAAAAGTGTATCACTTACCTGGATGTTGCAATATCACCTGGAAGTGTTCACGTCAGACCAGCCACTGACAGGGTAAGTATGGGAATTTTTTTTTAGGGAATTTTTTATTGGAGTAAGACCATTCTACTAAAAAAATATACCCGACCGCAAAAGGCCATAACAATAATACAAAAACAATACTAATTATTTTCCTCTTTTCTTACTAATACAAAAGTAAATCTATCCTAACACTAATGTATTTTTCCCTTTAATCTAAACACACTATAATCACATTATAATCTAAACACAGGGTAAGTATGGGGGTTGGAAAGAATGTGAGGTTTCACACACCAACTATGCCAGCAAAAAAAATGGCAGGGGAGATCAATTGACAGCTTAAGCCATCAATTAAAAAGTCAGGGTATTGGCAGGGACAAAACCCTGAAAGGACAACGTTGTCTGATATGCGCACCCTCTCGCAGTTATGTGGCATCATTATGATGCCATATTTGATGCATCTGATAAAGTCCTCATACTTGAAGCTGAGGGTCACACAGCAGACAGGCAAAGTAATGAGGTATATGAGGCTGTGCACACATGGTTATGATTTTAGGGTAATATTTATACCCAATATCATACCCTTAAAGGGTGTTTTGAGAGTGAAATGCAATGCTTGGGTGAGTTTCCCAGGGTTAAACAATGGAAGCTCCGGCTATGCTGCTTGTCACTAATGGTCGGAACATTAAGGCTGATGGGTTTATGGCCTCCTCTGTATGGTGGATAGGAAAAGGTGGGAGGGAAATACATTTACCGGATGAGTGGGGATAATAGGTGCTCTGGTCACTGTCTGTTTTGGAGTATGACTCACTGCCAGGTGTGTCTAGGAGAGATTAGCACATTCTTCTCTAATGACTGTCCAAGGGGAGCTTCGTTTAATCATGTCCTGGGTGTGTTTGATTCAGGGGTATTTCCAAGACACCTTCATAGGCCCTAGTGACCTTCACAGGCCCTAGTGACCTTCACTACCCTTATGTTTAGGTTGCCCTGGTCTACTTGAAACCACATGAACTGTCTAATAAGCCAAATTATGAATTACTGGAGGGGCATACGGCCAGGTAACAGGACCTAATGGACTTTCTTGTCATGTTTCTAAATGCCGTCAAATTGTTTTACTTCAATTCTTGGTTTTAATTCAGACACTCATTTAAATTATCACATTTTAAGATGTTTTAAATTGGGTTTTTTTTTTCAGTCTTAGCACTGATTGGTTTTTCAATTTTATTTTATTTTATTTTATTTTTTAAGCTGTATTCTATTTTAATTCATTTGTAAGCAGCCTTGGTTCCCGCATCGGGAGAAAGGTGGGTGTTAAATAAATAAAAATGTCTCTCTGGCTTTTCTTCACAAACAAAGATTCAGGAAGGACTCATCCCACGCTTTCTGCAAGCGCACTGATGACTAAAAAGGCTAATCCAAGATAAACAAGTCCAATTGCAGAAAGCACAGCAGAGGATCTCCTTGGGTGATGTTTCCGGGTTGTGATTCTTTCTGCGTTGTCGTTTCTCTTCAAGACTTGTTTGGAGTGAGTTCTCAAATAAGGCTGCAGCATTGTGGACAGTGCGTCTCCATGCCTCCCGATGTGAGGCCAGGGCGGACCATTGTTGGTGATCAATTTGGCCAAGCCTGAGATGTTGTTTCAGGGAATCCTTGTATCGCTTTTTTGGAGCGCCCCTCTTACGCTGACTCATGGCGAGTTCACCGTAGAGTACTATTTTGGGGAGGCGGTGGTCCTCCATCCTAGAAACATGCCCTGCCCAGCGCAGCTGTGTTCTCAATATCATGGCCTCAATGCTGGTGATCCCTGCTTGCTCAAGGACAGTAACATTCGTCACATAGTCAGTCCACTGTATATTTAGGATTGTACGTAGACAGAGCTGATGAAAGCGTTCAAGAAGTTGTAAGTGTTGGCAATAGGTGACCCATGTTTCAGACCCTGTCAGCCTGAAGAAACCTGAAGTCAACCTGAAGAAAACCGAAGTTCTCTACCAGCCTGCACCACAGGATGAACACTACCATCCCCACATTGCCATAGGCAAATGTGTGCTTAAGTCCATTCTGCATTTTACCTACCTGGGAAACATCATCTCCTCAGATGCCAAGATTGACAAAGAGATCGATCACAGATTAGCAAAGGCATATAGCACATTTGGAAGACTTCACAAAAGAGTCTGGAGTAACAAACACCTGAGGTGAAGCACAAAAATCAATGTGTATAAAGCCATTGTATTTTCTATTCTCCTTTAAATAAATGTGTACACACATACATATGTAACTATATAAAGACACAAATAAATCATATTTGAAAGGACTTTAACTTTGCTATCTATAGAAGCTAACTTTGACATGCAAATAGCAGCTCTAGGGATAAGACTTTTTTTCCTTTCCCTCAGGACTCTGTCCAAGAAAGAAAGAGTTACACTTCCTTCCTCTTTCTGTTCCACATGGTTCTAAGACTACTCAGTCTTCCCCTGGCAGTTGTGTTCAGGACCAAAAAAAACTATATTAATTGCAATGAATTTGTCCCTGAGAGAGTGATTCTTGGCAAGATCAAGGGGGTGGGTTTGAGGGTTTTGGACGTATATTTTAAATGTTGTAAGCCACCCCGATTGCATTCCGTAGAGGGGCGGGGTATAAATTATTATTATTATTATTATTATTATTATATCAAGCAGCACAGAGATATATGTCTGACACATTATGGGGAATGACTTGGGGAGCTGGCTATGTTGAGCTTGGAGATGAGAAGACTGAGAAGTGATGTGATAGCCATCTTTAAATATCTGAAGGGACGTCATGTAGAAGATGGAACAAGCTTGTTTTCTACTGCTCCAGAGACTGAGGAGATTATCATACGCAGCAAAATGTACCTTAGCAGAATGCCAGGACAACATTTCTGCCCCACGAATGGGACCCAGTTTTAGATGATATCATCCTCATTGCGTTCCACTCCTATGCTGCAGCCATTAGTAAGGTGTCACTTTTCATTAACAGGACCTCCCTGTCAATGAAAAGCGACACCTTACTAATGGCTGCAGCACAGGAGCAGAACGTGAGGAGGATGTTTGAAACCAGGTCCCGTTTGTGGGACAGAAATGTTGTCCTGGTGTTCTGCTAAGGTACTTTTTGGACGCGTCTGATGATCAACTAGGGCTGCTGCCACACTGCAGAAATAATGCAATTTGAAACTGCTTTAACAGCCATGGTTCCATGCTATGGAATTCTGGGATTTGTAGTTTCATGAGATATTTAGCCTTCTCTGTCAAAGAGCTCTGGTGCGACAACAAATTAAAAATCCTAGGAGTTCACAGGATGGAGAAATGATAGTTAAAGTGGTGTCAAACTGCATTATTTCTACAATGTGGCAGCAGCCTTGGGCATGAAGCAATGGATTCAAGTTATAAGAAAGAAATTCCAACTGGACATTCTTACACTCAAAGTGTAAGAACTGCTAGAGAGCGGAACAGGCTGCCTAGGGTGCTAGTGGAAGTCTGTCAAGAAAGGTTGGGTGGGCATCTTTCAGGAGTGCTTTAGCTGTGTATTTGTGCAAGATAGGAGTTTGGACTGGATGGCCCTTGCAGCCCCTTCCAACTCTAAGATTTTATGATTCTATTAAAAGTCACTGAAATGGCAAAACATGCAGATAGACATCTATCACAGGTCCTTATACTTCCTTCAGTACATATTATAACTGGGATATTCTCCATAGGAACCAATGTGGTATGGCAATTAGAGTGTTGGGCTGGAGCTTTGGAAATACAGGTTCTAGTCCCCACTGAAACATGAAACCACACTGGGTGACCTTGGCTCAGTCTTTCTCTGTCAGCCTAACTTATCTCACAGGAGTGTTGTAAGGAGGAATAGTCAGAATAAAGTAAGGAGGAATAGTCAGATACACTGCCATGAGCTCAGTGAAGGAAAATAACTATGTATAAATGAGACTATAATTAATAATAATCGCTAACTAATAATAGCTATTAACTATTAATAGTTAATAACTGCAACTAAAAATAGGGAGTGGAGGATGGCAGCTGTCTGCACAGTAAGCTATTCTAAATTTTACGTTAAGGGTAACACATTTATCTATATGTTTCCCTGGTCAGGTTCAGAAGGCACTCTGGTCAAGGAAAGAGAGAAAAGAAAGCATTACACTTTTCCTCTTCAATGCCATTTTACTAACCAGTTTTGAAGAACGATGCAGTTTTTTTAACAATAGAATTGAAATGACGGGGAGATTCAAGAGATTATCAGATGCAAAAAAACAACAAAAAATTCAAGGAGGTCATGGCGGGAGGAAGACGCCACAACACCCTCCTCCTCTCATCCTTCATTCATTCTCTCTCCCTCCATGCTGGAGGGACGAAAAAGGTGCCGCTTTTTATTGATGAAACTTCTGTCAATGAAAAGTAGCACCTTTTTTGTCCCTCCAGCATGGAGGAAGCACAGAGGAAGGATGGGAGGAGGATGGGGCATGTGGTATTGACCGCCGGAAGTAGGACTGTGGTGTCCTCCTCTCGACTTCCCCAGGTTTTTTTTTAAGAGCATCTAATATAAGTCCCTAGCCAGGGCTTTTCTATGTCACATCAATGTGGCCTTACTCTTAGGGTGAAATTAGTGTGGGAAATGGCAAGGATTAATGCAACATTATCTACCTTGATTGTTTACCTGATTTCTTTCTGAACCTTATTTTGGAATCATGATAATCACACCTGCATCAACGGCTTGACTACATGGGTGGGAAACCCCTCTCCTACCTCACAGCTGCAGCAGATTTCTTTGATCCGCAGCAGCACTGTATATACCATACTCACCAGGTTTCTCCAATTGTAGGCCGGAGTATCCTGCCACACTGTTAGTTGCATGAGAGTAAAAGGGTGGCCCTACAATAATCACATGTCCTATGCATCATACTATTTCTGGCCACATGGCCAGGGCTGATCCAGTGTTGTTTTTTTCTATTTGCTTGTGCATGCGAATAAATGAATATATGTGGTCCCAGAGTATTGTACTACTGGATAAGCAGAGAAATGCTTATCCAGATATGCTCACAACTGGGGGGGGGGGAATGTAAAATGTTTTTAAAAGCACCAGACCAGAGTCCTGTTAACAGTAAGTCCTGCCCCAGCTTTGCTCCAAAGCCAATCCTCGAATGCCACATGGCCAAAAATCTGGGTTTTCCCTTCAAATCCAGAGTAAACTGCAAATTTTGCAGAAAGCTCCAGTGAAAATGTACATCATCAAATATGTTGTATCAACTGTGCTGCGAATGTGGGGTGAATATGGGTTTTATTGCCCATGTAGACAAGCCCTCAGAGAAAGAGACAGTGAATTTCTCTAAAATTGGGGGTAGATGTGGATGGGCAGACTAATTGAGATGAGTAAGTAGATAGCCTGCTATTGTAGTATGTGGGGAAATCATTATTGTAATGCAATACAATCTTGTGTATCCCATGTTAAGTTCAGTTTAGGAATTTCCCTGCATGCATCAGTTCTTCCACTCCCCCTTCTCTTTTCACTAGGCAATTTCAGCCAACTGGAGCAATGGGTCATTCATCACATGACCTAATTTAAATATTATATGACACTTTTGTCTAAGTTCTTTTTAAGTTAAGGCTCCATGCAGCTGTCGCCATGTTAGCAATCATGTTAGCAGTCTGTTAGCAGTCTTTGAGTCTTTTTTAGTCAAGTCAGTCTTATCCTACCCTAAACCCTCTTAGTTAGTTAGGGACCTTTTTCAAGTTTGTTTTAATATGTAGATTAAGATTGATATATCTTCAATAAACTTTTGATATGCTTTTTAAACTGACTTCTTTGTTGTTTTAATGAGTCTAATTGATTGGGTGATCAGACCACACATTTAAATGTTAATTGAGCTATGTCTGCATTCCGATGCCCTACTCTGCTTGCTTTGAAAGAAAAGTGTTTTTACTTTTAAAGAAGATATTTTTATTTTTAAAAGGGCTAGATCCCTGGAATTTTTTAATACATTTGTAATTTTAGACTCATACCTACAACAGCTATTTCCACCCAAAATATAAGATCACAAAAAAATAACTATTAAAATTTTGAAATTCACAAACTTGTCCATGATCCCTTTCCCACTACACAGTTATAGCATGATGATTCCACTTTATCTGCCATGATTCCATTCTATGGAATCCTAGGATTTGCAGTTCAGGGATTGTTACTTAGAATTCTCAGCTAGAGAGTTCTAGCACCTCAGCAAACTACAGACCCCAGGATTCCATAGGATACAACCATGGCAGTTAAAGTGGAGTCATGCACTATAATTGTGTAGTGTAAAAGGCCCCAAATCTGGGGAAAGGAACAATAAACTGCTAGCAAAACATAAGCACTAAAAACAGTGATTCATAGGGGGAGAGGAGGAAGTGCTAGACAGAGATTAATTTGAACACACCTTCTCTTGTATGGAAGCCTCGTGTTCCAGATGGGTGGGAGCTGGTTGTGTTTGCTGATTTGTATTGGTGGTGGTGAAAGAAAGGCACTTCACATATACCCAGAGACTCATTTGTGACTCCACAAGTTCAAGCGTTTAGTCCTGACATTTAAAACAGGTTTTGAAGGTGGGCCTTAACATTGCCCTACATTATACACAGTTCTGATGACTGAAAACTTGCAGTGGTTGGTTGAACAGGGAAGCTGCACAGAGGGCCTGTCTATATGAGAGAATAAAATGTGGACTGGTGCACAGTAACACCAATTTGAAGTAGCTTTCATTTGTCTCCACAGTATTTTGGCAAGATCGATGGTGTGCGATCTGTCCACATGGATGGCATATAACAGTGAATCGTGTTATATTTGGTGGTTTTCTAATCACGATCAACTTTCGTGATTAGAAAACCGCCGAATATAATGCAGCAGTGTCCCAGAGGTTACACAACAGTCTCGAAAGAGGATCGGCAGGGCAGAGCGTCATCCGAAAGGGACGCCCTGCAGCGCTGCAGCCTCGCAACAGGGACGAGGCTGCTAGCGGTATAAAAGTTCATCCGAAAAAGTCCTTAGTCTGGCCATTAAGAATAACATACTGATCTACTCCATGTGAGAATAATGTGCAGCTCTTCTCTAGGAGAAAAAAAAATCTATAAATGATGCATGTTTTGTGCACTGATGTTGTAAAGCCACTTTTGAAAGAGAAACCAGTTAAAACAGGAGGACATGTTGGAACACTAATCAAAGGTAGGTATTGTTGGAGACAGTTTTGTAAACACTGGGGGGAGTGAATCAATGTAAAATGTTGAAAAAGCAGCAGTTTGCTGATTATTTACATGTACAATGTAGATCTGATAGTAATACAAGAGTTTGCTTTAACCACTGGATTAGGTAGGAGATGCAGTTCACTGTGTGTTAGTAGGAGGGCCTTGTGATCAAGGAGATTCAGCTTTACATGTTTTAAGAAGGATTCTTCCCACTGAGTATATGGATTAGGGAGTCCTAGTGGCGCAGTAGTTAAATTCCAGTACTGCAGCCACAACGTTGTAAGTTCGATCCCAAGGGCCCCAAGGTTCACTCAGCCTTCTATCCTTTTGTAGATTGGTAACATGAGTACCTGGTTTGTGGGGCCAATTAGTTAACACGCATTGGAAACCGCTTAGTGTCTAGTGCACTATAAAGCGGTATAGATGTGTAAAATGCTGTTGCTAATGGTTTGTAAGCCTCTCTGAGAGCCTTTGTGGCTGAAAAGCGGGGTATAAAAACCTAAATAAAAAAAATTAAAAATACTTTGTCAGAAACTGTGCCACAAAGTAAGTTGGGGGGTGTTGACTGAGTGTGTAAAAGAGAGAGAGGGAGGGAGGGAGGAATTCTACATCTGTTCCTCATCCTGCCCCATAATCTCTTTGCCCTATGCAGTCTCAACATTGTCACATTTACTCAGAAGTAAGCCTGACTGAATTCAATGGAACATAATGCACAAAAGATCATATCCCTAGGTTTTGCTTTGTGTGGTTTTTTGTTTTGTGGTTTCCGGCTTTGTGCATCCCTTTCAGAACTTAGTCAGAGGCAACTTAAATCTTCCCAACAAAGCCTCCCTTAGTAATTGCAGAATAATAAACATGACATGAAATGTAGATTAATAGAACATCCAGGGTAACTCCTATTTGAAGGGCTAGCCCTCTGGAATTTTAAGCATAATGGGTCTGTGTTTATTCCTCCAGCAACTGCATAATGTGACTGATTTACAGGAGTTTAACTGAAGTGTTAATCTGACAGTGACGGAGAGCTTCTCACCGGCAGAATCACTTACACTATCATATTAGTTGCCTCCTCTATTAAAGCAGTGTGGTCGATAATTGGAATGCTTTTATGTCTAGTGGTTCTGACAAGGCTCTCTTCAGGCCACAGATGGGCGGTCTGGCTTGCTACACAGCTGAACAGTGGCAAATAATTTAGACTGAGGAAGTATTGTTCTCCTTGTGTTGTTGAGGCAAGGGCAGTTCAAGGAAAAGTGAGCCTCTGCACAGGCTACCTGCTGGCGTGTAGTAAAATAAGATGGACATGATACTGGGTTGGGAGTACAATTAAATCTATTTTGCACCCATGTGTTGGTGGACAGATGAGTTTCCACTTGGCGGAGCTTTATGATCTTTAAGGTAGACTGAACTAATAGATTGGTGTGGAGCGCACTGAAGTTACTAAGGATGAGAAAGCAAGCAGCAGTACATTTGAACTACAGGTTTCTCATATGCTCCGCGTCATGCTGAGTTTTTATAGCTCCTGGCTTTCAAAAAGCTTGTTTCAAAGAGGTTTGCGCTAGACTGGGCATGCAGTTTTGCTCTGCAGATATTGTCGCTACCGATTTAGTGGAATGCAATTAGGAAGCCTAAATTAAGTGGTAATGGAGAACCAGCTCTTGAAACTGGGGTTTCCACGGCAACCACTGCTTACAATACAGCCTTCAGTTAGTTTTCCCACTTTATCTGCAAAATGCACAATTGAGCTTTAAAACAGCTTTGTGCTGAAACCACACTGTAAACAACTGTTTGCCAGGAGAGTTTTTACACTGTCTTTTAAACACAACAAACTATCAAATAAAAAATTGCCTTGTCCACACACTAATAAATGACATTAATAAAGTAATAATATTTCATGCAACATGAAGTACTCAAAACACCCCAGAAATATATCCCGCCCTTTCTGTGTTGTTGTTTTTTAAAAAAAATTGATGCTGAAAAAGTTTAGTGCTGCCATTCTGTTGTGTAGTATTTTTAATGCATTGCAATTTCCTTTAATTTTAAGTGACAGGGTTGTGTGCCAAGCTGTTTTATCCATAAACGGCCTTTGCCCTTTCCATGCAAATGTTGCCATTCTGTCACTCATGGCTGCACGCAGTTGTACAAAGCTTTTTATATGGATATAAATTAGCAACGAGAGAAAGAAAAGCATTAGGAAAAAGCACTCTTCTGGTGCAAGCATCTCTTTCTGCTCCACTGCTGCCAACTTCTTCACTATGTATCATGTTAGTAAGGTTGTGTGCATATCCTGCAGAAAATTTTCAGTGTGTGAGAACTGAAAATGTTTCAGATTGTTCCCAGTTTGGCTTTGTCAAAGGTATAGTTGCCTCAGCCCACAGTACTATCTGATTCCAATACAGTCTCTGTATACTTTCTGTGAGAACCAAGGAGTCTGACCCTCTCAGTGTGAGTTTACCTTCATCAATGGTGGTCAAAACTGTAGGAAACTTTATCTATTCAAAACAATCTGCATGGCACTGACCTAGTGGAAAACTGGGAGGAGCTGATTTATTGAAAAGGTGTTTTTTTTTTTTTAAGCATCTTTGGTGCTAGTTATTCTCAAAAGGAATTTCTGCTGTGATAGGTAGCTAGTGTAGCACACTCAGAATAATCAGAATATATTATTATTATTATTATTATTCCCATTTATGCTACATTCAATTCATGCTGTTCTGTGGCAAAGACTTTGTCCCTTTCTAAGCAAAATATCCATCAAAGGACATAGTATCTGTATCTCAATATACACCATGAAAATATAGAGCACAGTATAATCAAAGAACAAGCCCCAAATGTTTTTTTAAAAAACAAACAGCAGAAACAGGAGCACAGAACTAATCAGAGGAACATTAACTTTAAAATGCTTGCCAAAAATAATACAGTATTCAACACCCACTCAAAAGTAGGTGATGAAGGTGCCAAGCAAACCTCTCTGGGAAGAATATTCCCTAATTTTGATGCCACCATGGAAAAGGGGGTGGGTGTGGAAAATCTTCTCCAAGAACTAACCAATAAAAGCATTGGCTGTGACAGCAATTCCTACTTGATATATTTGTGAAATATTCGGGAGCACCACACCACACAAAGAATCGCACCAAATGAAGTGAATTACTAGGTCCATTGGTAAAGTGTATTCATTGTAAGACTTGATTATTTAACCATACCAAATAACATTCACTTTAAAGATGGCTTTTCCAAAATGTGTCCCTCTGAGAGGAACACATCAATTATTCCACTTAAAAACCACTGTCTAGGAGACAAGCAAGAAGCCTGATGCAGTTGCTCTCTTGGTTCTTACACAAAACCTGCTGATTTGGACCCGTCCCAAATGTTCCTGGAACAAATGCAGAATGCCAGAGTGTTTGGGACTTTCACAGGGCATCTTGTTTCAACACTGACTGCCTGTATTTTATCGAAGTAGTAGAATACACATTGGAATTATTTTCTTCTGGCACCAGCATGGATCGTGATGTGCGTGCATTCAATTGCACTTGACAAATCTTCAGGGCGAAGAAAATGCTCTGGTGTAAGGGAATATCTTTGCGTCTTCCAAAAAAATGGCATTTTTTCAGACCAAACATGTGTTCAATTGATTTGCTTTCTCCAGAGATTGTGTTTGAATTCGGGCCAGCGATAAGTAGGGAAGCAGAGTCGAACTGAAGGCCATCCAGGGTCAGCAGTACTTCCGATGGTATTTCCTGTGCTGCAGGGGTCTCTGCCTAACTGTACAAATAGCTCCACATGGCATTCTGAGAGTGTGCCAGAGAATGTTATGATCGCATGCCAAGTGTCACTGTTAGGTTCCACTCCACTGCTGTGGGAGTATATATATCAGTGCTCACATGTGTGGGGCTGCAGTTAAAGCAGAGGCAGAACAAATATACCATAAACCCAAACAGCGGGGTTGGGCTGGGCAGGGGGTTTGTTTTGTCTGCTTTTTGCTATTTTTACTGTCATATTTGCATTCAGTAAATAGGGCTTTAAAAAAAATCAATACTCCCCTACTGAACAGCTCACCATTAGAAGCTAATGGATACACACACACACATGCACTCTTCCTCCTCATTCCCCCTCCATCACACCAAACTGAATTTGCATGTTTAGACCTTCTACCAGTTGGGATACAGATCACCTCCAAAGAGATCTGAGCTACCCCTTACTTTCCCCTGTCATCCTAGACAAGCTGTTTGGAGGTGGAGAACCATCTTGGCTGCTAGAAGGAGGTAGTAGAATTGCTACTTCCAGCAGTCAAGAAGAAAAGCAACACATGTGACCAGTTCCCTGGGAGAGGAGGACAAAGGCTCAGAAAAGGCAAGTAGTTGCATGGAACTCAAAATCATTAGTACTTGTGTTACCCTAAGAGGTGGGGGGATATGTTAGAGTCCCACCTGTAATGCCAAAATCTCCTTTAATATTTGTGGGAATGATTAGCTCAAACAGGAGGTCTGTGAGAGGAGAGTAACTTTGGGGATCTTTCTACCTATGTATACCAGTACTAACTGTAGAGGAGGCTCCAGTTAAAGTAAAACAAAGTGTTTTATTGAAATAATACAGAAACAAACTTACATGAACATACTGTACTGTGCATTCTTATGGACCATACAAGGCTATAGCAGAGTAAGGTAGAAAGTTTGGATAGAGAGAGAGGTAAGAGAAGATAGGGTGATAATTACCAGTCTTGAGGAGAAGAGAGTTCCATTCAGTGAAGATACTCAGATCAGTGTCTGAGGGTGGCACAGGAGGTTCCGATCTGTGGCATGCCAAGAAAGAGAATGGCTGGGTTCATATGCTGTGGCACACCTTGCTATTGTTGGAGCTTTAATATATATACTCTATTCTGTGCCTTGGAGGGACAAGTTAGTTATTACAAAGCCTGGATGGCTTTCCCATGGAACAGACAAAAGAAACCAAAACTCAACTGGTTGATTTAATTGCGGAGAGATAGAACATTGATGGGCTTGTGACAACTTTGTACAGTTGTACAGGAGGGGGTGTGAGGAGAGATTTCTGTAGGGTATGGAATGAG
Source organism: Gambelia wislizenii (assembly GCA_030847615.1). Taxonomy (NCBI): domain Eukaryota; kingdom Metazoa; phylum Chordata; class Lepidosauria; order Squamata; family Crotaphytidae; genus Gambelia; species Gambelia wislizenii. The sequence goes on along the minus strand of JAUMIR010000003.1, from coordinate 233,060,449 downwards.
GAATGGTCACTTGATTGGTTGATTGAATTATTGCTTGAAACACCCAGGGCTGGAAAAGAGGAGCAGCACATACCCCTGAACAACTGGGTTGTTAGCATAAACACATTATGTGGGCTATCTGCATAATCCTAAATTGGGCTTTCCCACCATTATATTTCTAGACATGTCTCAGGTCATCGTGACCTTCGACTGACCTCCAATCTGCCTAAGCCAACATGACTCCAAAAAGTGTCCAATATGTCCAGTTATGGAATCTCACGGGGATGGGTAGTAGGGCATGCTACCACTTGGTGACAGGAGAAGAAGCAAGAGGCAAGAAGAGGTGGGAACAGAGGAAGAAGGGACTCATTCCCCTCCCCTGTCTTATATAGCAATAGTTTCTTCTTCTGTTCCAGTCCTTACCACAATAACTGCTCAATAGTTGTGTTCTAAGCTATAAGCAGCTCATAGAAGAATGTGAGCCAGGAGGCAGCCAAAGTGCCAGGGTCTTTCACAGAACAGAGACGGCCTATATTTCAAAGGAAGTGCTTTAACGCAGTTAATGGAGACCAAAATATTTTACCTGGCTTATACTGCCCTTTGTCCTCAGTCTCCACGTGGCCAAGAAAAGGTGTGGCCTCTGCCTGCATTGACTCCTTGAGGCTTCTGCCTAATTGAGTGCAACTCAAAACCAGCTTTAAAAAACAGCTCAAACAAGATGCAGACCCAGGACCCTGACAGTCATTTTTATTCTCCTGTATAATTTTTAATATCATTGCCTGATGAAAAAGCAAGTGAATTTTGAAAGGTAGCATTATATATTTAGCACATTTTGGCTGGCCTAATAAAGGATGTGTGTTTTGCATTTTGTTATTTTCTTCATTACACAGTTATAGCAGTCTGACACCATTTTAACTACTATGGGGTCATCTACAGAATCCAAGGATCTCTGCTAGAGAGCTCCAACTCCATTTCCTTGAACGGAGCTCTCTAGCATAGAAGGTTAAGTAGAGTGGGCCCACTATATCCACTGCGGGTTGATTCCAGAACTCCCCATAGATACCAAAATCTGTGGATGCTCAAGTCCCATTATATACAATGATGTAGTAAAATGGCATCCCTTATATAAAATGGTAAAAAGCAAGGTTTGCTTTTTGGATCCCCCCTCTGAATATTTTCAAGTTAGGGTTGGTTGAATCCATCGATGAAGAACCCATGGATATGGAGGGCTGACTGTACATCACCAAACTACAAATCTCAGGATTCCATAGATGGAGCTATATCTATGAAAGTATGACCAAATTGCTGGATAGTGCAGATACACACTGAGAGAGTCAGAGCTGAGGAACCCCGGCAGGAAGTCAAAGCATAGTGCTAGGAGTGAGAGCTGAAGGCATTCCACCTTGATGAGTGGAAACAATACAGAACCTGGCAGTGCTTCAGTTCCAGTAGTGCAAATTGTAGCTGCAACACAAGCCAAAAGTTCCCAATTCTAGCCCCAGCACCTTCTGATATGGTAAGTGTATGAAGGCAACCTTTGAAAAACCAACAGGAAATGAACACATATTTTCCATACATAGCACCTATTCAGATGAATTTGAATTGTTACTTGAAAATTATATTGTTTTAAGTCACCAAATATGGCCAGACTGTGTCCATTTAGGTCCCATCCTGCAACTGCCAAATTTCCATTTCATCCCACTAGGCTCCACCTTCCTTGATCTGTGAGACCACATATGCTGTAGCTCTTTTAATCCTTTTGAAACAAGCTTTCCTGACACACAGTAGCACCCAGATTTTGAACAAATAAACTGGGGATGAAATTAGTAGGTTGACACCATAGCAGGAACACTGGTGCAGTTTATGAATTTTGAGATCATCCAATACAGAATGTAAATGTTAACTTAGGCCAGATGTAGCCAGACCATTTTTTTATCCTTTATACCTGAAAAGAAAACACCAAGGTGTGGGAGTCCAGTTCCTCACAGACCATAATATAAAGCTGCTGTGCTAGATAGAGGATCACATTTTCTTCAAGCCAAGCACAGCCCATCATGGTTGTTTACAAAGGTTTCTTGCCCCTCAAAATATGAGTGTCTCAGTGTGACATCTGCTGGATGCTTTGAAAGGTCCAACATGTATAGGGGCCGTAGCCCTATGTATGTTTGGCAACCAGAACCACAGAGTTTACATAATTACTGTCAGTGTGAAATCTGAATGAATGTTAGAGCTCTTCTCTGTGGTAATTCCATGAGACTTCATCACTTCCATTACACATACACACATACACACACAAACCAGGAGCAGTAGTTATCTGAACCTGTCCTGGGCCTGCATAATGTTGATGCTCATTTTACTTTATTTTATCTAGAATATGCAGCATTAAGGTTGGCCTTAATGTTAGGCGGCCACCTCAAACAGGAAATTTTGCGTGGCATGAAAGGGAGAAAACTGTCAGTTATTTAATTGCCTGGCATTTTGTTTTTGCTGCTAGTGATAGGAAAAGATGCTTGAAAGATTTTCTGTCACATTCTGTGTCAAAATACCAGGTATTGTGCATCTTGGAAAGGTGCCACTGTGGTATAGTGGTTTGACGGGTGGATGAGGACTTCAAGAGACCGAGGGCTGGTTTACATGGAAGGTTTTATTGCGTTAAGTTGCGCTGTAGTGCTTTCACGCATCAGTGGTGGGTAGTTTATACGGTAATTGTTTACACAGCTATATTTTGTGGCGTTCCCACAGCCAAATGTGGTGGGGGCATGGCCAAGCATTGCAGAGGGAAAGGAATGCCATAGGAATGCCTGCCCTGGCCCCAACTCCGTGCTGAACAGCTTAGAGAGTTTTATTCCTTGCTTGAAACAGCATTTTCTTCCAAATACAGGAAAGCCAGAGAGAGAGTGGGGGGAAGAGCAGTTCAGCTTGCTACAGCCCTTCGTGAAATCGTTTCTCTCCCTCCCCCATGCACAGGAAAAAAGTTGACAACTGAGGTTTTACATACTTTTGAAACAGCAGAGAAGGTGAGAAGGAATGTTCCCTGAATGAAAATTGTTGGGAATCCTTTTTGTTTGAAAACTGGCTTGCAAAATAGCAGACAGGATTTTTGCAAGTTTCCTCTAAACGCTACAGTCTTTCCTCCCTCCCTCCCCCTCTTTTAAGCCCACCCCTGCATCATCAACCAATCACAATGCAGCTCTGCTTTAACCCTTAGCGGAATGCTAGTTTACACTGCAAATAAAGCACTACATTGCAAATATACCGGCAAAAATAGCGACATGCCCTGCCACGCTATATTTGGGTGTTTTACCTTCCCCCCTTCTGAATGAGGCGATGCTGTGCTGCGATTCCGTGGGAACTATGAGCTATCTTAGCGGTATATTTAGAGGAATATTTGCCCGTGTAAACCACCCCCAGGTTTTAATCCCTAACGAGCCATGGAAACCAACCGGGTGACCCTGGGTAAGTCACACTGTCTCCGCTTCAGAGGAAAGCAATGGCAAACCTCTGAATAAACCTTGCCAAGAAAACCCTAGGACAGGGTCACCATATGTCAGAGACAACTTTAAGGCACATAACAACAAAAACAAATGTAAAACACCATTCACTCCTTTGCCTCAAGTAGCAAAACGTCTTGTGCCAACTCTCTGCAGCCCAATCAAGTTGCACATGAAGTGCTTCTTAATGTTATAAACAGGCTCAGAACTAAATTCAACAGGCTAACATTTCTCATGGTATGTATTTTGTATATAGGTCTAGCAATGCCGAAACCAATCCCCATCTCCCTGTGGACCACACCACTTAGCTCCCAGTAATCTTTTTTTTTTTTCTTAATGGACTTGCTAGGGGCCAGAATGTCCTGTGATATAGTCAGCCCATGACCAGAGAGACAGGTGATTGTAGGGCAAAGAGGTGTAGGGTGGGCAATCTAGTTCAAGACATTCACAGTTCCTTCAGCAACATGAAGGGGGGAACAGGAGCAAGATCTTTAGCCAGTTCAGGAGTCATTACAGCAAGCCAGTAGTCCAGATAAACAGAGCTGAGGGAAACACCCGGTAATTTATGGTCGCAAGTCCAAAGGTCAAGATCACATGACCACTGGGAGCAGTGCCAGTGACGGAGGTAGAACAGTTGCAAGGAAGAAAGACTCCAGGGAGTTGATGGGAGATCTATAGGTATCCAACTCTGGTTGCCAGGTGCTTAATGAGTCAGTGTTTCCCAGTTAACAGACATTGGACCTATGGAGCATCTCCTTATCTCTTCAGTAAACTTTAAAGGAAGGGGGTGCACCCTCATGTCCTGCTGAGAAGAGGGCCCTCAACTGTTTCAGCCCCTAGCTCCTTGGATTCAAAAAGGCCACCATTATCTGGAGCAATATACTAGCAATCTGACTCCTCTGTGTCCAGTTTTTCAGATTGCTGAGAGTGACTTACGATGTAGAGATAGCTGCAGCAGTACAGTTGGGTTTTTAGGGACACACTGAGGATTGACTTTTCTCACCACCACCCCAGTTCTTTGTTTCTGCCATGAAGGTCAGCAGCTAAAGCCATGCAAATCATCAGCAGAGTGTAAGGAAAGCCCTGCTACTTTGGAAATGAACCCACTGGCCTGTGGTTCACTGGCCTCAACCCAGCTTAGCACCAAAGCTGGTAACACCACAGGCAATTGTCAAGAGTAATACACTTTTCTGTGGTAAGCTGTTCCTTTTCTCATTCCACCTGCACTGGGATAGAATTGTTTGGATAGCTTAGAATTAAAATTCTGTTTGTTTCTTTCCCCAACACTTTAGCAGTATTTTATTGGTACATGTTATTTTTGCTTCCTGTTTGGCATCTTATATGAATTGGGGATTTCTGTGATATGTCATTACATTAAGCATCTCAAAGTTGGTAAGCTACTTGGGAGACCGTATATTGAACATTGGAATAGCAGTAGTCACATTCGGCCATTGAAATCATATGGCATGAGACATTGGGCCCATTGGCTACACCCCTTTGCCATTGTGTCCTTGTTGACCTTGGCCCTCCATCTACACATTATGGGGAATACATGCAATCAGGATCCCATGCCCTAGAGGGGGTAGCCTACATGTGTAAAGCAGGCACTGCACAACAGAAGCGGCCCACCAATGCCCGATGGGCAGGGCTGATGGTAGCATGATGGCAAAGCTAGCAGCTAGGTGCCATCCCACTATCCAGTCCACATGACTTTTAATAGCAAGATATTCTGTTAACTCAAAGAGGGCTAATATTCCCAATGGAAAAAAAATAAAGAACAAAATGAGACTCAGTCCAGACCAGTGATGGGCAACCTTTTGAGCTTGGTGTGTCAAACTTCGCCAAAAAACTGAGCATAACTTGAGTGGTGTGTCACTTAGAGAAAAAACATTATTTCACGATATTTACTGTTTAAATGACATAAAACAGTTGCCCCTCCACATTCGCGACTTCGACTATTCGCAGAAAACCTCCCACCCACATGCTTCTCCCCTCCCTTTCCAAGACACCGATGGGCTTCTCATGAAGCCTGTCGCTGCCTTGGCAAGGGGAGGGTGGAGAGCCTCCCACTTACACGCTTCCCCCCTCCCTTCCCAAGGAACCAACGGGCTTCTCATGAAACCTGTCGCTGCCTTGGCAAGGGGAGGGTGGAAAACCTCCCACCCACACGCTTCCCCCCTCCCTTCCCAAGGCACTGATGGGCTTCTCATGAAGCCTGTCGCTGCCTTGGCAAGGGGAGGGTGGAAAACCTCCCACCCACACGCTTCCCCCTCCCTTCCCAAGGCATCGACGGGCTTCCAAGGCTCCTGCCCACCGCCTTCCCCAGCCTTTCCAAGGTGGCTCCAGGGCTTCGAAGCCCCGAAGCCCCCTTGGGAAGGCCAGGGAGAGGCTGGGCAGAATACTGCCCACCCACCCTCCCGCCAGCCCACTGCCTTCCCCAGCCTTTCCAAGGTGGCTCCAGGGCTTCGAAGCCCCTGGCCCCCTTGGGAAGGCTGGGGACAGGACAGGCAGACTCCTGCCAACCTGCCCGCCACCTTACCCGGGCTTTCCGAGGCAGCTCCGGGGAAGCAGGAGGCCTCAGGGGTGGTGGTGGCGATCAGGGCTTCGTAGCCCTGCCTGCCACTTTCCTCCCCCCCTCCCACCCTTCCAAAAGTGGTGATCGGGGCTTCAAAGCCCCGCTCGCCACTTTAGGGATGGTGGTGAAGTTGTGGGGGGAGGGGGGATGAGGCCTAGATGCGTGTCACCACAGATGGCTATGCATGTCAGTAGTGACACATGTGTCATAGGTTCGCCATCACCAGTCCAGAGAGAGGTGGATTGACAATAACAGAAAGTGTCCCATTCATACAGTTACATTTAAGCCCTATCCATCAGCTCTACTGCAACTATGCCACTAAAGCAGGGGTGGTTAGAGTGGGTTCTGTGGATGGAAGGATTCAATTGCGTTTGATGCACTACATCATTCCCGTTCACCAGAGTCCCATGAATCTCTCTGCCATGGGGCAGAAAGGGCTTATAGAATCATAAAGTTGGAAGAGACCACAAGGCTTCTATAGGGAAGAGAGGCCAGGGAATCTCTGCTTCTGCTAGCCTACAACGTTCCTATATGTGGACACAGCCCTACAACTCAAATGGACAGAAAAAGTGGCACACACAAAAGAGCTTGTTTATTTTGCTTCACACATCCTTGGAGCTCTACAGGCATATCAGAGCCCCACAGGCCTTTCAATTTCAGTTGCCACCTTTTTGGTCTTTTTCCAATATGTCTTAGAATACTCTGTATTCAATTTTCAAAGCTACCAGGCTATGTCTTTAAGTTAAGCAGGTAAATTAGTCTTTCTAATGAGTGCTATTCATCCCATTTTCATTTTGTGTTGTGTGAGCAAGAGTGTAATGTGGGATTATTTAACATAAATAAATAGTATTGGAAAGGTTAATATGAATTTAAGTACCGTCTCGCATTAACTTTCACAAGGAAGGGATGTATGTGTTTTAAAAAGAGCAACTCTGAGTTTCGGTAACATACAAAAATGTAATTCCATTCCTTCCTTCCTCTGCCACCACCACCACCCTCCCAGGTGTAACAAACAATTTTAAGAGTAAGAATAATAATCTTTTTAAACAATGTGTTATTACTGCAATTAACTGCTCTGCTTTTATCAGGCACTGTGCATCAGATTACATCTAATTGCTTCCCAACACTTTACTGGTGGATTGCTTATAGAAAGTAAACAAAACCACACATTTTAGGAAAGTTTTGCCTTTTCCTGAGCTTCCCCTTTACTATTTCCCCTGTACTGAAGGTGAGAATCATTAGGAATTCCTCTCCCCTTAAAATCCAGCAATCTATGTCTACTCCTAAGGATCAATGCTTTGTAAGCTGGCTGGTGTTCTGCAATAAATTCTAGCTTTTAAAGACTTTTCCTGGACCTGGTAGCTGCTAATGCCATAGAAATTGATTATTTGTGTTGCTTTTATCACTGCTTAAAATATCTAATTGCTTTTTCTCCACAGACTTGGATTTCGTTTGCTTGATGCTTGACAATTAATGAATGGACAGGGGCCCTAGTGGGAGAACTCCAGGGCCTCTAGGGACAATATTTAGTTGATAACAACATACCTGATCTGAATGAACAAATTCAAAATTTATTTTAGCTGAAATTAGAGACTCATTGAATGACCAGCCACCTGCTTTCTTTGCCTGGAATTCACTTACTTGCCAACCCATAATCCCACCTTGGTATTTCAGAGCTGCCATAGCACAATGCCTGAACAAGAAACATCGGGGGGGGGATGTGTGCACAGAAACAATGGGCTTGTCTATACAAGTCCCTAAAAAACGTAGTGCCTTGCAGAAAAAGCAAGTCGCAGCAACTGTGACTTATCTTAGCAGTGGTTTATCCCCAGCTGCCCCATAAGCTTCGCATCCCAGATGACGGCTGAGGAAGGGAGAAAAGAGCCTTCTTCCAGCTTCCTGGACACCATGGGCAGGCAGTGGAGAAACCAAACAGGTGGGCGGCAGCAGGGGAAAGGAACTGGGGAAGGAAGAAGAGGGGAGAGCCCTCCTCCCTTCTCCACCCCCAGTGTGGGGGTGGTGCCTTGGTGGGAGGGGAGAGGTGGGGGTGGGAATGACAGCTGCCCTCCCTATTCCCCATCTCCGATCACTTGGGGGGGTTGTGGCTGAGGGCCCTCTGTGCTTTTCTGGCCAATCAGATTTACACTTCCTCTCATTTAGGCAAGTGAATCAGATCAACTTTCTTGCTCCTAATGAGCAAGAATGTGCCCCACCTTATTGTTTTTTAAAGACTTTTCTGAAGAGTTTTTTGGCCCTGAAGAGTTTCTGGGGCTCCTTCACAATAGGACAAAACAATACGGAATGCCATTAGGACAGGTAGGATTCTCCTTGCATTCTGTGAGGCGTTTTTTCACCATTTAGAAAAACGTTTACTGGGCCACCCCAGAACCCTTGTTTTCTCCACTCCTAACATTCCCTTGTTGACTGGAAAGGTCAGAAGAGGGCTTCTATGTATGCTGTCTTGTATGTGTGTGGGCACCTCTACACAATCAGAAATCCTGTTTTATCTGAATGAAACACACATTGCATTTAAAGAGTTGTGGGAATGACGCATTCAATATGCCCCTATTGTTCATACACTTGAAATCAATATTCCACAAATTGGAAAAATATTCTCCATCTTACATCAACTATTGCTGGCAGATTTTAGGAAGGTTGTTCTAAGTGAAATATCTGTCCAGCAGTCACTGACAAAGCCAAATAGTATTACTTTTCATGTGAGTGAGATATATCTCCACCTAGCAGACCTAGACCAAAATCCAATTATTAATCTAAATTACAGTAGATTGTTGGATCAATGTGAACATGGAAAATCAACTCTTAGATAAGTTCCCTTGATTCTGTTGGGAAATGTGCAAAACAGCATGGATCTCTCAATAAGAGTAATCAAATTGGCAGGGCAGAAGCTGAACAATAACCAGTCCCATGCCCACAGGAGAAAAAAGAAATATAGCTTAGCTTTACTTACAAGTACTTGTGCATATTTAAACACATGGCCTCGTGGAAGAGAGAGAGGGGAGATAAAAATGACTAAAGGTTACAGGATGGTAGAAGAGAGAGAATGCAGAAAAACAAATAATCAAGAAGTCTGCAAACATGCATAGTAGCAATTAATGAGTACAGGCATACAAAAAATGCTAACTAACAGATTCAGTGAGTCTAGCCTAGTTGGAAGTAACAATTGGTTTTAGGCCTTGTGGTTTTCCATTGTTCTCCAACAAATGAAGATTTTATAAGCTGTCACCCCTCCCCTTTTAATTGCATGTTTAATGGACATTCTTTGTTCAGTCTCCCTAATATGTCACACATATGATGCCCAGAGGGATTATTTGGACAGTATCTGAGATCGGTAGTCTTACACTGTTATCCAAATTTCATGGGGTTCATGGGATCCCACTAGTGTCCAAATTTTAGCATGGGGAATTTTAATCAGCTCAAGATGGCAGCAAGAAACCGGGTAATGGGAGGACCTTTTGACCTATGTATACCGGTACTCACTGGAGAGCCTCACAGAAAGGGATGAAATAAAAATGGTTTTTATTGACAAATACTTAAGGAAACACATACATGCATACACTCAGGCTTCAAGCAGTCACACAAGGCTAGTGAAGAAAGTAGGAAGTATTGGGATAGAGGCATAGAGTAGGAATGATGGGTTATACTATACCTATCCTGAAGAGCAGAGATTCATGCAGAGAAGAAGGATGGCTGAAAGCAACGGGTGACCCAGAAAACCAACAGAGCGACAGCCTCTGGGAAACTGAGCACACTTTGGCTGTATTTGGGGGGCTTATTTATATTCAATATTTCCCCTGAAGGGATGAGTTTGAGTGGAGTGCAATGTCTGCTGGAGTTTCCCATGGTTTGACAATGGATTCTCTGGATGCGTTAATGATTGCTAATGGTTTAAACATTGAACTTGAGTGGTCTCAGGCAAACCTCCATTTGGGGGGGAAAGGGGAAGAGGAAGAACCAGTTTTGCAAGCAACAAGAGCTCAGCCACCTTGATATGATTAGTGAGTGACTCACTTCCATAGTTGCCCAGGAAGAATTAGCCCATTATATCCCTAACTTATCAGTTCCAGGGCGTTCCACATAATTCTCACCTGGGTGTGTCTTTGAGGAATTTGAGCTGGCCACTGCCTTGGGTTTTCCAAGCAAACCTTGGCTCCTTGTTTGGGGGGTCCCTGGTCTCCCTTTAACCATGTGGGATGCCAATTATAAGCCAATATATGAAATTTAGCCAATTGATGAGTTTTGAAAAAGGTGGGGGCTGTCAGGGCAGGCTGCAACACCTACAAAGTCTTACACCTACAAATGTCATTTCATGTGAATATAAAATGACAATGAAATGAGCACAGGCTAACTCAAGGCATTTTTCTGTCTGGGGTAAAGCAAAAAATGGTGCCCCAGCCCTCCTCCGGCAAGATGCCTGTATTCAAAACGAGCCAAGCTATTTTAACACTTAAGGCAGAAAATGTCACAAGCATCTCTTTTACAATATGATTCTATTGTACAATATTGTGTGTGTGTATTTGCGTGTGATAAAATTAGAGTTACATAATTAACAATTTGCTTCCCTTTCATGACACCTCAAATCTGCTGCCAGGGCAGCCATTTCACTCTGCTTAACGGTAGTGCCTGCTCTGAATAGGCAGCTGAAGACAAGAACTGGGGATACATTCTGAAAAGTAAATTAAACTTCAATTGAATTCAATTGAAACCTGAAATCTGAACTGACCAAATCCAAATTAACAAAATTAAAATTTTATGAAAGAATTAACTATGAAAATATTTTTAAATCTGAGAAACAGAATTATAACTAACAATTATTAGAAGTTTGTTGTTGTTTGCTATCAACAGGGAGCCCTGCTGGCGCAGTGGTTAAATGCCAGTACTACAAGCCACAAGGTTATAAATTCAATCCCAGTTCGATCCCAAGGTTGACTCAGCGTTTCATCCTTCCGTAGGCCATTAAAATGTGTACCCAGCTGGTTGGGGGGCAATTAGCTAAAAATCATTGTAAACTACTTAGGGAGTGCTTTGGCACTGACAAGCAGTATATAAATATCAATCCTATTGCTATCAAGTCAGCTTTCTTATGGTGACCCCATGAGTGAGCAACCTCCAAGAGACACTATTATTAACAACCCTTGCTCAGGTCTTGTAAACACAAGGCTATGGCTTTCTTGATAGAGGTCTTCCTGTAATGAAGGCTTCCTCTTTTCCTACTGCCTTCAACTTTACGAAATATTATTGTCTTTTCCAGTGAACCATGTCACCTCATCATATATCCAAAGTATGATAGCCTCAGTTGTCTCTGTGGTTGCCTGAAGAATGTGTTTGCAAAGAACAAACCATTGGCCTCAAAAAAAAAAATTGATGAGTAGCTCTCCGGCTTCATTTCTTGATCATAGGCCATGTTCTCCAACAATGTTTGGTTCTGCTCCTAGTTTCCTACTTTTGTATTCCAGTTGTTTATGATTATCAATATGTCCTGTTTTGATATGTGATCAATGTCTTCCTGTATGTCAGCACAGAATCTTTCAGTTTCTCCCTCTTCTTCTTCTGTAGTTGGAGCATAAAAACGGATTGTGATTATATTGACAGGTTTTCCACAAAGTCTTATCAATATTATTTGGTCAGACTTTGTTTTATATTCCCCAACTGCTTTTGCATATCTTGTCTAACTGTTAATGCCACATCATTTTTTCTAAGATTGTAATTTCCTGGTTAAAACACTACATAATTATCCCATTCCTGTCCACTTTAGTTCACTCTCAGCAAGTACTGCAATGTTGATATGTCCCATTCCTTGTTTTACCATTTTGAGCTTCTGCTGATTCATGTTTCTCACATTATGTATTCCTATTATCTGTGTTGTGCAGCTTCAGACTTTCCTTTCACATCTGAGCATATTAATGGCCTTCCAGCTTGAATCTAGTTGCATCACTGGACACATACCTTAGTTCATTTTTATCCTTTGTTCTTCACTAATAGCTGGTTGAGTGCCTTTCAGCCTGAGTGTCTCATCTTCCAGCAAAATTTCTTCCTTCTTTTTGGATTTTTTAATTATGGTAAACTATCCAGAAGTGGTTTACTAGTGGCTTTGTCTACATAGTATTATCAAGAGTTACCTAAAGTGCCACTACTATTCTCTCTAAGAGATCCTTCACTGGTGTCACCTCCCACTACTGCTGCTTCTGCAAGGATAACTTCTTTTCTGGAATTTCTCCACTGTTCTCACTATTGGTACTATCAGTTCTCTTCTGCTGATGTGTCCATTACTCCCTGAAGAGAGTGGATACATCTTAGTCGGCTGCCTCCACTAAGAGCATTCTGCCCTGGGTGACCCTCCTAAGAGGCTAGATTCTTGACAGAGTCTAGTTTCCTGAAAATATTACTCACAGCTATCTTGTCACACTAAAAACTATTTATGGATTTAAGGTGGTTATCCAAGAGAGAAGAACTGAAAAAGTTTACTTTTTCAAGCTCTGCACTAGCCATAGATCATTAATACAGATGACCAGCCTACACCAAGGAAATACGAGAAAACTTGGTGAAATACCCAACTTTTAGAAAATGCAGCAGGGGTAGGGGCCCTATAAATGACTCCCGGGGTCCCTTCAAACTCTACGGTTCTTTGATTCTATGTTTGCCAGTAGGTTGCCAAAAACCATGCAGAGTGAAAATCCTTTACCAGATTATAAGTAAGCCATCTGTATATTTTCCATTCTTCAGGACTAATTTTTTTTTTTAATGCATGCCCATTGTCTTGGTGTTTTCAATGGCCAAGTATGCTTTGGGAAACTTTAATAGATACATAGAAGATAAATAGAAGAAGAGGGAGACTGAACTACAGGTGGACAGATTCTATTGAGGAAGCCATGGCCCTGAATGAGCCAGGTATTTGATGACCAGGGACCTTGAAGATCTCTCATTTATAAGGTTTCCATGGAGTCAACTTGATGGCAAATAACAAAAAGGAGGAGGAGGAGGAGGAGGAGGAGGAGGAGGAGGAGGAGGAGGATTCTGTTAGATGACAGCTTTTTAAAATCTTTCTATGAGCAGAGCTTGGAAGTAATAAGTAACAAATTAGGTAATGTTTGTATATTGTGGTTTGTATATTGTGACATATGCCAGCAGCTTGCGGCATTCTGATATATCAAGTAATTGAAAACTACACTATTATAAAAAGGGGAAGGGAGTGGGATTAGCCAGAAGGAGAGCTAGTTGGAAGAGTGTATGGAAAGCAAGCATCATCATCATCATTGCTTATATCCCACCTTTTTCCCAGTCGGGACTCATGGCATCTTACAACAGTTAAAAGAAACATAGCTAAAAAATATACCAAAGTTAAAAATATAATTAAACAATCCATAACATTAATACTGTAATGATTAAAAATTATATATACACAAAATACAGATAGACAACAAAACACACACAGGCAAAACAAGAACAAGATTGGTCAGGGAAGAGAGAATACAGGTGAAGTAGTGTAACTGAGGAATTATAATGTCTCAGCACTCTGAAAGTTAATGTGGTTCACAGATGCAATACCAAAGGTCACGCTTCTTGACCCTCAGGAATTATGCATATAAGGTACTGAGGAAAAAACTGCATACTGAACTTCTCTGGCTGTAACAAGTTGAGACCTCATCTACTGGCTGCAAACCCAAGTGTCAAATGAGTGTAATCTTATAAATTACCTTGAATTATTATTTGTATTTATATTTGTTAATAAATTAATGGGTTCATTTGTAATCTAATTGTTTCTTGTCTGGTTTGTGTTTATTTTTCAGTAGCATTTGTGTGAAGTACCTATATTATGCTGGTTATCGCTAATTTTAGATGGATTTCTTTTCCTTTTTTTTTCTTTTTTTTTTTTTTAAACACACAAACATGCACACAAAACACCCACTACTCAATTATGGAAAATAGCTTCCTGATCCCATTAAGCCCAGATAAAAAGATTAAGTGGCATTTTTGCTTTTTATTTGTGACAGTACACATTAGGCACACCTATGATGAACTAATTACATACGTTAGGATTTATTTTTCAGTACAGAACAAGCTTGTTAACTGTAAGTAAGGAGAGTGGCAATAAACAGAAAAAAAACTGATGCATGTGAAAAAACACTGTTATTGTTGTCCCTAAATACCCTTATTGTGATCTACTCCCCATATGAAAACAGGGATTTCCCATGGCAGGCTATAACTAAAGATGCTCTGTAAACTGCTGCTTGCCTTTACATATTCAGCGAACACTATGAAGGCCCTGAAGGTCAACATGTGGCAATACTATAGCCAAAGTGAAGGTCAACATGTGGCAATACTATAGCCAAAGTAATGTTTTCTTCACAGAGAAAACTGTATGTGTTTATCTTTTGGCTGAGCTAGAAGCTGTGGTCTAATGCATAAGGAACAGACATATTCCAAGAAAGTCAGTAATGATATGCAGAAGTCCTGTTACCCAAATTGCTGAGGTTCGTGGAAATTCCATGCATGTCTGAATCTTAGGAGATTTTCAGACTGCGTTTCAGCATGCCTAGCGCAGGAGGAACTTTCGGGAGAGGGACGGCGGTCTTGCGCGGCAGGGGGGGCGTTTTCGGACACCGTTGTCCCTTTCCCGAAACCATCCGTGTCACTTCCGTGAAGCTTCGGAAGCCTCAGCGCCATATTTTAATCATGGGCAACCTCCAAAGCTTCACGGAAGTGACACGGATGGTTTCGGGAGAGGGACAACGGCATCCGAAAACACCCCCCTGCCGCACAAGACTGCCGTCCCTCTCCTGAAAGCTCCTCCTGTGCTAGGCACGCTGAAACGCGGTCTGAAAATCTCCTTAGTTTGGGGGATTTAATTACCTCATATTGGCATGAGAGAGGTTAAGTAACTGTGGGGATCTTTTGACCAGTGTGTACCAGTACTCATTGAACAGACTCAAGCCAGAATGTACAAATAAATGATCTTTATTAGAATTTAATCTTAGCAGCATTCATGCTAACACTCAAGCTTCAAGCAATCACACAAGTCTATTAAAGAAAGTAGGAAGTATTTGGATAGAGGAATAGAGTGTGGGGATTGTGGGTTATACTATACCAATCTGAAGAACAGAGGTTCATGTAGAAGCTGCAACCCTGGTGGCACAGACTGACAGAGTGATGGGATGATGGAAACTCTGCACCTGGCTACACCGATTGTCATGGAGATGAAAGGAAGAGGATCTGTGCATGCTGTAGTAGCATTTTAAGGTCATATTCGATATTTTCCTTGAAGGGATGGGATTTAGAGTGGAATACACTCTACTCTAGTGGTCTACTGGAGATTCCCAGAACTGGACAAAGGGTTCTCTGGATGTGTTAATGATAGTTGATGGGTGAGACATTTGGGACTGAAAAGGCATCTATTTTATTGTGGATGAAGGAAAAAGAGGGGGGAGTTTTGCAATCACTGAGTACTGGACTGTTCTTGATTGGATTAGTGGATGATTCAGCTCCAGATGTTCCCAGGAAGAACTCTAACCTGGGTATGACCTGTTTAAGGAATTTTGAAGGCTCCTCCCTAGGTTGTGTGAGACTCCATCCTTGGTATGTCGGGAGTCCCTGGTTTACTTGCCAACCACATGGCGGGCCACATCCAGGCAAATTATTAAATTTTGCCTAGTATGTGTTATAGAAAGGTGGGGGCTGTCCAAGCAGGTAACAGTCCCCTTGAAAAAGTAGGACCAGAGGCAGCAAGTTAACCAAAATGATAGATAGGAAGAGATGGCTCTCACTGAGCAGCAACTAGAGAAAAGGGCTCCCAAGGCCCTGTTCATAGACACAATTAGGTAGCAGCAGAGCAGAGAATGACCAGGTCAGAGCCCATGCACTGCTGATTGCTCCCAGCAGCATCCAGTGTGAACTGCAGAGGGTTTGAGCTGAGGGTTGGGGCTTCTCAGCAACTGCACACCTCTTCAGTACTGGCCAGGCTACCAACTGCCTCCAGCCCTGACTTACAGCACTGGCAAGTAAAGGCTTAGTATTAGCTTCTCCCTGATTACAGCCACTGGTGATGCCAAAGCTCTGCTTTTGTCAAAGGACTACACAGTCAACTCACCAGGGCTAAATCCATACCACACAAATAATCCAGTTTGAAACTGGATTATTTGCCATGGCTCCTTCCTATGGAATCCTGGGGTTTGTAGTTTTACAAGGTCTTTAGCCTTTTCTGCCAAAACATGCCGGTGCCTCACCAAACAACCAATTCCAGGATTCCATAGGAAGGAGCCATGGCAAATAATCCAGTTTCAAACTAGATTGTTTGTGTAGTGTGGATTTGGTCCCAGAGTACACTTGTCCCTTGTGAGTTAGGACAACACTGCTGCTTAAGAAAATGCACAAGTAACGTGTGTTTCCCTGCCGAAAATGTAGAGTTGGTTTGGATTTTATTTTATATTTGTTTATTTATTTATTTGAAATGGTGGTACAAAAACCAGATGCCTTCAAGCTCAGCTGTTGTTTATTACAACCTGTGAAAAACAGAGTAGCAATCTTTGTCTTTTAAAAGAAACATAAGCAACTTAACTAAATAGTTGTCCCCAAGTTACTGGTATAGCCATAGAGGCCTAGGATAGCTCTACTCTCTTCTAGACACCATGCAGGCTTGAGATGCTCCTACCAGCTTCTGGCCCAAAGTGAAAGCATTCCCTGCTGTTCCTCCACCATGGCTTGCTATCATTGATGTTTTCTGGGCTTGCCTCCTAAATAACAACAGCAACATAATTACAGGCAATGTTATGCAAGTCCCATAATGGCTCTCTGCTCTTTCGCATTTGCAGTTTAAGTTGTTGGTGCAGTTGGGCTGGTTGGAGAAAGGGGTTAGATATGCTTGAGAGGACTTGCTTGTAGCCAGTGACAGTGAAAGCCTAAGACATAGAAGGTACCAAGGCTTGGTGATTTAAAGCAGGAATTAATAACTTTTCATACCCCAGCTATTTTTGGACACCAGCTTCCATCATAGTGTTGCCAGACTGAAAATGGGAGGTAGTTTCTGTACCTTTAAAAGTTGTGTAGAAGAGGGAATTTCAGAAGGTGTTGCTTGTCATGCAACCAGGTAACAAGGAACATCTACCCAAATTCCCTCTTCTACACAACCATTAAAGATAGAGGAGCCCTCTCCAGTTTCCACTCTAGCAGCCCTGTCCATGAGCCTTTGGCAGCATAGCCAATGGTAGCAGCCCAGCCACCTCCAGAGGGTCATACCTTGCCCACTCTTGATTTTCAAGTATCTCAGACCATACAGCCAAAGCATACTGTATTGTTCTCCTTTCTAGAGCATCCCTTGTCCTTGGAATATGGTATAAAACCTGGCCTTTATCTGGCTGAATCCTGATGAGCATGTGAAACAAATAGCTATCAGGGTTTTTTTTCCCCAATCCACATTTGGAATTGGTCCAATATTCAGTGCTCTGCACTTTTCAAGGGAGAGCAATCAGCAGGCAGGTCAGAGGCCTGCCGTTTAACAGCTGCAGCCCATGACAGACAGCCTGAGGAAGCGGGTGGCACAGGGTAGAGCACCTCAGTGCTTCCAAGCACACTCCAGAATGCCTCTCACCCACACACATGCACACACACCAGCTCTGCTGCTGTAATCTGTAAACAGTATCTGCTGTTTGTTGTTAAAGCAGCTGAAACTCAACATTGATCTAATGGCTTGGATGTTGTTGATTTAAAAAGTAAGCTCCCTCACGAAAGGCTGCATGTGCATGGTTGGGCCTTCCTTCAGAAGTCTAGGTATTATTGCCAAATATGTGATAAATTACTTGGCCACTCAGGGTTGTTGTTGTTGTTTTGTCTCAGGTTAAGTTTGGGTGTGTGCTTTTTAATTAATCGCATCTTTAAGGTTATGTTTGTGGGTCCCCTATTCAGCCCACATCAATATCTAGTACTGTACCAGGATCCTCCCATGGTAGAGTGAGACAACTGCCTCAGCCACAAGATACAGGGCTGAGAGCAGAAAAGTTCATGCCACATGCCCTGACCTGAATCCCCTAAGCTCACTTGCTGAGCTCAAGTGCTTTGGGAGATGATCTCCTCCCCTTGCCAGTGTTGAAGTAAAATTCAGCTGCCAGTCTGCTTAGCTTCTGTATGTGGAATGCGGATGGAGGATGTTGCCATTCTTGTCCTTTGCCTTACTCTGCTGCCAAAACCCATTGTGCTCCATTCCTTCACTGAGAAGGAAAAAATCCATTACTCATCCTGTCCCCAACCCATCTCATAGCTCAACTCCTCCAACTGTTGCTGGACTGAAACTCCCAGCATTCTTCGCCACTGGCTATTCCAGCAAGGGTTGCTGAGAGTTAATCATCCAAAAACATCTGGAGGGCACCATCTACAGGTACTTGACCATACACTTTAAAAATAAGCTTTAGAATACAGCAAAGGATCCTTTCATACTACACAATTATAGTACTGTGATTCCACTTTGCCATAGCTGAAACCTAAGGAATTCTGGGAGTGTGGATTTGGCCTGGGGTTTGTAGTCTGGTGCAACACCAGAGGACCTCTCTGGCTGAGATTTCTAAATGCCCCTCCCTAAACTGTCAATCCCAGGATTCCACAGGGTTGAACCAAAGCAGTTAAAGTGGAATCATAGCACAACACTTGTGTAGTGTGAAAGGGGCCTAAGATTTGTTCCAGAATAAATATTTCTAACAATAAGGACTTTTTCAGACAAAGAAAAAACAACGCTAGCAGCCTCGCCGTGTTGCAAGGCTGCAGCGCTGCAGGGCGTTCATTTCGCATGACGCCCATCCCTAGCGATACTGTTGCAGTACCGCTGGGACACTTGAGCGTTATATTTCGGCGATTTTTACTCACGATCATTGATCGTGAGTAAAAATCTGCTAAATATAACGCTCAAATGCAACAGTATCGCTAGGGACGGGCATCATGCGAAACGGACGCCCTGCAGCGTTGCAGCCTCGCAACGTGGCGAGGCTGCTAGCGTTGTTTATTCTTTGTCCGAAAAAGTCCTAACAATCAAAATGCATTGTGCAGTTACTCCATTGTTTTGGTTTAGGGGTTGTTTTTTTTACTTATTGGATTGCAGGGAGAGAGACAGAACAGACAATGAGAAAACAGAAAAAGATTGCAATCAGAAGACAGTTAAAATATCAGTGTGATTTTGTAGACAGTGGGGGATAAGTAGTGTTAACTTGTGGTTAGGTTTGGGTGGCCATTTAAATATGTGCACACTTGTCTGCCATTAAATGAACACTTGTGCTCAGGGAGCCAGGCAACACATACACCCATTTTGTTTCCAAAATGAACTACACACATGCACTCGCACAGATAATATTATTGAGGTTAAGCCACAAAAGAGAGAGAAGGGGGAATGAGAGAGAACAGCCTCTTCTATGTGAAATGCAAGATCAGAAATACTCACAAGTGGGCAACGGCTGCTAAATAATTAATCAATAGCAGCCGTGTGGCAGTTTGAAATGTAAATGTGATGGATGAAGGTGTGATGCTTGTCATCAAGCAGAAAATGATGTGACTAGAATGGATAGCCCTCTGTACCTGCTGACTGGCAAAAGCTTGGACACAAAGATAAAGCAAAGCCATCAGATAGAATCCCCAGCAACCCCTAATACCTCTCTTTGACCCACAGTTTGCTTTCATGTCCCTATCCCAAAAGATATGTTTTTAAAAAATGATGAAGAGAGATCTTGGGGTGGAGACAGAGAGAGAACATCATCTAAAGAAATGTTACCTGACAAGGCCGCAGGCTACATACTTGAGAATACCCTCCATTTCTTTATGTCCTCGTTTCTTCTTCTTCTTTTTTTCATTTCTACCCTTTTTTATTAAATTGCAGCATGTTTTTCCTCCTTTTCTTTCTCTCCAAATTCTCTAGAGTCGTTCCTGCAAATGGTTCCATGACTCAGGAACTGACAACAGCAACTTGCAAAAGAACAAAGGAAAAGGATGACAATCCGGAGCGTTAGCAGGTGAGAAAGAGAGACACCTTTTACTTATCAAACTCCGCTATCGGCAATGCTCTTTTTATTCAGTAGGCTAGAAATAGAACTGAACTAACTAGGCAATGATCCAAATCCTGTACTGCAGAGACAAGAAGCTGAAAACTCAGATCGCCGAAAATACAACTTACTCAGAAGGGAAACCCTTCAAAATCAGTGTTGCAGTGACAGAGTTACACTACGGCAATAGGCATTTGTATCTAACTCAAGACTGAAAAGGCATGTTCTCCAGCAGGTCAGAATCACACCAGTTGGTTGGTGACATTAAGAGATTGAACAAGAAAATTCAGAGCCTGGCATACACAGAAGGAAGACTTTATAGACCAGGCAAATGCAGAAGATGGGTATCTAGCATTGCTACTAACCCCGGTAAATTAAAAGGCTTCATATTGGCTACCAATTGCAAAGGTCATTGTTTTACATCCCTGTTACTACAGTGAGCAAAGTCTGAGTTCATAAGGCTAGTGCCTGGCCATGAGCTATTGGATTGCCATGTGTCCTACTTACAGTGTGTGGTCCTCTTTTTAAAGTGCTGTTGGGAAATAGTCTTCTTTCTGAACATGTCCCTTGTTTGTACAGTCCAAGTTTAGTCTAAAGGCAGAGGACACTAAGACCTTGAAGCTGTCCTTCCAGATTAAAGACTAAGCAGGCTCACAGTCATTTGGCCACAGTCCTCTCCACTATGGTGTAAGATTTATTTTATTTCTCTTAAAATCAAAGTAATAATTTCTCAATTTGCCCTTTGTTCTCGTGTGTGTGTGAGAGAGAGAGAGAGAGAGAGAGAGATCCCTTTTTGTGATCTGAAAATAGCTGCTCTATTAGGCCATGAGGTTCCTATTTCAAACTTTAGCTGCAAAGGTCTCAAATATATAGGTCCCCTGCCATATAGCTCCCCACACTAACTCCATTTTTTGGTGGGACATTCTATGTGCATCTGTCCTAACAGGATTACGTAGCACTAGCATAACTCCAATTATGGCCAAGTGGCTGGTTGTGGTGGCCCCTATTCTAACTTCCCTGGTGTTGTAGGCTACATTGAGGCCATTTTTAGAAACTGAAATGTTGGTTCCTAGACCCAGTTACCTGGTAGTGATGGGAGCACCTGGTGGATCAGATCAATATGCATTTTGAACTGAACAGTGACATTCAGTTTACGTCACAAGGATTCCCAGGACAAGAGCTAGCATAGTACAATTTGTAAGCCGCTCTGATAGCCTTGTGGCTGAAGAGTGGGGTATAAATAACTAAATAAATAAAAATAAAATTAAAAATGGCATGAGGGTTAGATTAGAATTGCAGGAGTATGTGCCTTCAAGTTGCCTGTTGACGTATGGTGACCCCATGAATTTCATAGGGTTTCCTTGGGCAAGGAATACTCAGAGGTAACTTTGCCAGTTCCTTTCTCTGTTCATTGGCGGTCTCCTATCCAAGTACTATCCAGGGTTGACCCTTCTTAGCTTCCAATATCAAACAGGATCTGGTGCCTTTAGGGTATTTAGTAACAGGGCAGGACCAGGGTTCAAATCCCTGCTCAACCACAGAAGCTCATTGGGTGACCTTGGGCTTGTCACACTGCCTCAGCTCCAAACCTCCTCTAAATAAATATTGCTAATAACTATACAATAGGGCTTCTATACATTGGAGTAGACTTGAAGGCACCTAACAGCAGCAGCAAATTCCCCAAGGCAGATAGGATTATGCTACCTGACATTTGACAGTGTTACCTTGACTTCCATGTATTTTAATGAGATTTATCAGTGCCTGGTTTTCATTGGATGCACCCTAATCAGCCATCCTTGGCTCTACTGATGACAAACTGCAATCTACAGTTTGAAGACATTGGTGTTCCATAAGGAACAGTTAACTTTACCCATGCTGATATCATATATGTCACATTTCATTTAGATATTTGTGTCAAAACTCTAAAAAAAATTCTTTAAATCCAAAGCATAAAGTGTTAGGAAATGAATAGGACTGACTGGAGACATAGAAATTCTTTAAGAGGAACAAAGGCATACAGATGTAACTTTCCATTTCACATAATGTCAAAGTAAGACCCCTTTGCCCTTTCATTACAGTCCTGACAATTTGGGAGGAAAAAAATTAAAAATGAACTGATTGGGTTTATATATATTTTTACCATTAAGAGTATAATCACTTTTGTGTTTTGACATTTAATTCCTCTCACCAAAATGCATGATAGGAATAAAAAGTCAAAACCTTTCATGTGTTTGATGTACCAGTTCCTCCCATGTATTTCATTGGGGGGGGGGAATAAAATTAAACAGTGACACAGTAGAGAGAAATTAAAATGAAGCTATTTTTGAAGCAAACCTGGTAAACCTTTTAAATTTAAAATAGTATAGCCTCTATGTGTGTGTGTGTGCCTTCACGTTACCTCTCAACTTATGGCAACTCCATGAATTTCATAGGGTTTTCTTAGGCAAGGAATACTCAGAGGTGGTTTTGCCAGTTCCTTCCTCTGAAATATAGCCCACAGCACCTCGTAGTCATTGGTGGTCTCCCATCCAAGTACTAACCAGGGCTGACTCTACTTAGCTTCCAAGATCAGATGGAATCTGGTGTCTATTGGGTATTTGGGCCATGGTATAGCCTCTTCTGAAGGAAATTTGCAGGACAGAGAAAGCCAATGGGTATCCCACTGGATTTGGACCTGGACTACCCAGTTCCTTAATTGATGATGAGACTGCAGAATGCCCTTAGCCAAGAGACCAGAGCTTGGGAAAGTGGTATTTTTATTACAATATCCAGAATCCCATAGAAAGTACAGCCATTACCTTGGTCATTCTGGAAGTTGCAGTCCAAAAAAGTAACTTTTTTACCCTCTGCAAGAGACCCAGTCCCTGCTTCAGGTTCCCAGTTGTAAAACAGGAACAACAGTAATCTTCTCCACACATTGACTATAAAGCATCATGCACATTACAGTGGGGCATAGAAATTATTCACTGTTGGTAAAACATTGAATGGCAACTTTACTGAGATGACAGCTTTTCAACAAGAGGGTTGAAAATCTAGGAAGCAGTGCATAACTCACCTGTTATCAGTCAACCTTAGATCTTCACACCAATCCAATTAAGACAGGGAAACACTGAGGGAGGGGTGTTCAACCTGTAGCCCTGGCTCACATATAGTCTTTGGCTGCTCCCTCTGCTGCCTTGAATGCTAGTGGAAACCCACTCAGGGCCAGCCTAGACGAGGGAATAAAATGTGAATTGGGGTGCAGAAACGTCAATTTGCGGCAGCTGCCATCTGTCTCAACAATTTTTTTGGCAAGATCACTGGTGTGCGAAGCTCTCCATGTTTCCTGTTCACATGGAGGCATGCCAGCGAATCAAGGTGGTGACCGTGAGTGAATTACTTGCGGTTTTGTACTCCCCAACTTGTCCCCGCCAAACAATATTTTTTTAAAAAAAAGTACCTATGAGGTGCAGAACAGTGTTCTGCTTAAATAATAAAAAAACAAGGAAAGAAAGCCTGTTTCATCGCCTAAACACACAAGTGCTACGGTGACAATCCAACATGGCAGTTCTGTGATCTGCTGTCTTACCATGCTCTGCCCCCTGTGCACATCTGACCAATCAGCTGTCCTTTTCAGCAATGCAATACAATGTGTTTCAGTTGTCCTGACAGGCAAGGGTGTGCTTTTCCATCTGGGTTTTAAGAAAACTTGGGGAAAGTCCCGGAGGCTCCTGCCACAGAGTTTCCCTGACTTTTGCTCCCCCTCCCTCTGAAAAGGACAGAACACTGCAGGATCCCATTTGGACACATGGGATTCCCTGTGGGTTCTAAGAGGGCTTTTTTTAACCATCTGGACTACCCCTCACTGTTCCTTACAGTCCAGCTGATTGGCAGGAAAGAGAGACAGTGTTTCCGGGCTTCTGATATTGCTTTCCATCAGCTGCTAGGAGTGACAGGTATGAGAGGAACCTCAAGGAGAATTGCTGGTGAAGGGAAGTGTGTTCTGAATTTGGGCAGGGCTGCATGCTTGTGGCTGCTGGCTCCACTGACTGTTACAAGGTGTGGCCCTCGGGGGTGAGGGGGAGGTTGTGTAGTCCTGCCCTTGGGATGGGCAGTCATGGCTGGTGGCTCTGGTATCAGTGGAGCAGTGAATCTGGCCTGGGTTTTAGACTGAATTTTAAAGGAGTTTATCCTTTCAAATTTAGCTAAGGTGTTCAACCCTGTCCCAGAAACAGATAGGGTGATAAAATGCAGCATTGCCTGATCCCCTTGCCAATTAGAAACCATTGTGTTTCTCTGTATTCTGTCCTAACAGTAGCCTCTTGTCCTGGGACAGTTTACTCGTCAGGACAATTTGGTACTAGAGGCTGAAATAACATGGAAAGATTGGGATAGGTTGCCTGCTGTATCCACTGGGGATATGTTCCCAGATTTACCACAGATACTTGAATGGTAAACCCCATAGAATTTTGCTGGATGACCTAGGAAATGACCAGAGAGGCCACCTCTCTAGGCATCTCCATTGTGACTCTATGGTATCTCCCAGCAGAAGTTACCATAGAGTCATGTTAGAGGACCTAAGAAATACATAGAGAGAATGCTCTCTAGACAATTCCAGCATGACTCTATGGTAATGTCTGCTGGATGTTACCACAGAGTCACCCTGGAGGACCTAGGAAATGCCTATAGAGACTATATTTTTCAGACAATGGATATTGAAACGGTGAGTCCCTGTCCTGCGCATACCGGAGGTGGTGGTGACCCGTACCATAAAAAGGAAGAGTAGTTCAACATAGTTCTGTGGCGGGGGGGGGTTAACATGCTGGAGTAGCTGGTAAGGCAGGCTTATCCACGTTCTCCTTTTCTTTCTGCTTTGCTGTTCACACATTCTCAGTGAGAAATTCTGGAGGCAGCTGCTGTTTACCGTGCCTGTTGTAGGCAGGAACACCCTATAGCTACAGCAGGATCAGCTGGAGTAGTATCCCATTCTTTCCTATCTCAATCTTTAACATGTTGCTTACTGCAGAAACGCTGTTTCAACCTGGCAACACAAGTCTGTGTTTCTCCAGCCCTCCTTCACCATCCTCCCAGCACCGATACTATTTTTTAAAAGTTTCCACCTAGACAGAGGGTAGGGAAGAAAAGATGGGGGCTAGATGGGCCAAAAAGACTTTGTAAATAGGAGCTTCTTGGTAAGAGGCTTTGCTAACTAAGATATGCCTGTACACGGAAGAGAGACCACCAAGAAATACCAAGTGCTGTAGGCTATATTCAGAGGAAGGCCATGGCAAACCACCTCTGAGCAGTCCTTGCTTAAGAAAACCCTATGAAATTCAGGTGACTTGAACATACATACAGTCTAAAAAGACATGGCCAAAAAAGAGAGAGATAAGGTATAGGAAGGGAAGAAGGGGAGGGAAGAAAGCAAGTATTGTTTCAGTGCTGCTGTTGAAACTCTTCTGCTTCCTAGGTCACCTCCCTCAAATGCAGCCTGCTGAAAGTGCTACCACCAGAAGCAGTGTCTGCTGAAGGAAGGCAGTCTTTAAACAGGACTAGTGCAATGGATTCCCATCTCTCTCCTTCTGCCTTTTCTGAAACTCGTATTTTCAAGCCAGATGTGAAAAACAGCATTTTATGACAACGCAGTCTTATTATATGCTTCTTCGAGAGCTGTTTTGCTCCCGCCCTAGATATCAGGTGACAATTCCAGGACAACTTCAGGTCCAAGTTCTTTATACTACTGAGAAGTCAGCTTAGCTTTGTAGTTTCATTTATTTATTTGTTTGTTACATTTTTTAATAATTCTGAAGGTTGATGTTTTGTTCCGCAGTGAAATTTTAATGCATGTTGCCATGGAACAATTTGGATTGTCAAAGACAACAACATAAAAAGGATTTCAGCATTTCTCAAGGAGAAGCTCAAAGGTTTGAGGGTGGTGGTGGGTTGCTTTTTAAAAAAAATGTTTCTGCTTTATTTTGACGTGGCATATAAAGTTTGGCACGCATTCTCGCACTCGCTATTGTGACAGCTGTATTTAATGAGTGCAAAAAGATCAGAAAAACATCCTATACGCCAGGTTGCCAGTGCCAGCTGACGACGAGATAGAAACAGTCACAGAATGAAAGGAGCAGGAGAGTAGTTCTTTCAGTTACAGAAATGATCAGGCATTGCTCTCCTCCTCTTACAAGTGGACCCTTTGAAAGCACCACATTGGTCACAGAATGCACACGTTTTGTTCTCTCGTGTCATATCTGAAGGCTTGCTATTAAGCTGTTATGTTTTTAGCTTCCTGTTATGAGAGGAAACAACAGTTTTCTAGCAATTCACCTAGAATTAAAAAGAAACAGAAAGTTTTGAAAAAACAGGCCTGTGCCTTTTATGTAGAGCTGAGTACCAAGGTGGCATTTCTGCATACTGTGAAGGATACCTGTATCCCACATTGAAGGGATACACTGGTCCTTCTCCCCTCCTTTAATCCTTACAACAACCTTGTGAACTACCTGAAACTGAGAAATAGTGAGTAGCCCGTCACCCAATGAGCACCATGGCTCATTTGGCCTCCCAGATCTGACAGACTGTTCATGACACCACAGTGGATTTAATCCAACTTGCTTCACAGTGGCTGAACTGTGTGCCGTTTCACACCACACAATTATAGCACTATGATTCCACTTTAACTGCCATAGCAATGTGCTGTGGAATCCTGGGGTTTGTAGTCTGGTGAGGCAATGGAGCATCCTGGCTGAGAATTCTTAATGACCTCCATAAAATGCCTTTACCAAGCTTCCATAGGATGGAAACATGGCAGTTAAAAGTGGTATCAAAACATGAGAACTATATAGTGTGAAAGGGCCCAACGTGCCTGCAACATGAATCTACATCAGGCCTATAAAAAAAACCCATTGTGGCTTTATTATTACTGCATGAAATTAAGGTGGCTTAATGCTAACTTAGCCTAAATACCCTAAAAGCACCAGATCCCATCTGATCTTGGAAGCTAAGCAGGGTCAGCCCTAGTTACTACTTGGATGAGAGGCTGCCAATGAATACCAGGTGTTGTTGGCTATATTTCAGAGGATGGAACTGGCGAAACCACCTCTGAGTATGCCTTGCCTAAGAAAACCCTATGAAAAATTAATGAGGTCACCATAAGTTGACAGGCAACTTGAAGGCACACACAGTGCTAACATGGATGGACAATTGGATGGATGATGGATAGAGAGCCAGTCCTCTGGACATTTTAGTCAGAATTGCAGGAAATATAAACTGAATTTAAGTAGATGTTAAAAGCTTTATCCTCCTTTTTCTTAAATCAAAGCTATGTCTCCTGATTCTCTCTGGTGACTTATAGCTTATAATTCCTTTGTACAGGAGATCTAAGTATATCGTTCTCTCTCATGTCTCCATATGGTGCAGAATTTCCCAGAAATTCTCCCTTCGGTCATGAGATGACAGGAAAAAATGGATTGTCAAACTGGACCATTGCAAAAATTTACTCTTGTGAGGAGGAGAACTGCTGAGGGTGTTTCAAGCTTTCCTGTAAGTTATGTTTGCTTAATTTATGCCTCTACTGACAAATAATTAGGTCAGCAATTAATTTTAAAATGCAAATGTGCTTTGGGTCCTTACGTTTTGAGAAGTATGTACCCTTTGTCTTCCATTCATACTTGTGTTAAAGTCTTAATGGATTTAGTTTAGCGAAGGAAGGAAATTATGTTTTCTAATGCTTTATTTACTTGATTGAGTTGGACTTTTTAAAAAATCAAATATTGACAGCAAATGTTTGTTCAGTATCATGTGGACTAGAATTTAATGGAATAAAAGAACCAAACAATATAGCACCATTTTAACGTTTGGTTTTCTTTTAAAAAAGAAAAAACTATTCTTGCCTGTAAAATATTTATTCGTACTGATGGGCCAGAGATGAGTGCATGAGAACATCCTTGCAGCAGAATAGTATGGCAAATCCTTAAGGGGCTTTAACATTAGACAGAATTAGAGTTATGTTGCTTCTCTATCAACAATATTGTCCTCATATACTAGAATGAAGATGCAAGACACGTAATGTGTATCAACTAGAGGCCGCTATGTGAGAAAATCAGCTTGATCTGCAATGTAGCAATTAACTGATCACCTCTTCATCCTTATGCCAGTTCAAGTTCCCTGCCTCTAAAGCAAAAGTGAGCAAAGTGAAATCCTCCATATGGTATTGGACTACAGATCCCATTAGCCAGCATCACCAACCATAAGGAATTCAGGGAATTTCAGCCCATCATCTGGAGGCCTGTACTTTGCCTACCTTGCTGTAAAGTGAGAGACAGATAACAATGTCCTGCCTAGGACCCTGGCTCAAAACATCAGATCAGACCTAAGACTGGTCCTCACTGATAGCTCACCTTCAAGGTGTGCTAAAGATGATCCTGGGAGCAGTAGCCGCTTCATCATCCACGGTGAACCATGGAGGGAGGAGAGCAATTAGGCCATTGGTGTGCTCAGGTGTAATTCTCCTACCCAGTACCCTAGAGCTGATAAGAAGGAAACGTTTGGTTTTGTATACTTCCCTTAACCAACATGAAGCCAGAGGCTGCTCCCCAACAGGGTTACCAGATCTCGGGGCCTGGTACTTCTTCTCCAGTCTTCAGGGAAAGGAGGGGGGAATCTCAGGTTGAGAACACTGCCTTGAAAAATGTGTTTTTATACATTCTCCTCATTTGTTAGTATTGGGTTTTGTTTTTGTTTTTGTCTGAATGGGCATATTCATTGCAACTGTGGCTGATGCTTTGTGTATCATGTTTAATGACATCACCAGGGACTATCCCTCATATCTTCACCCTTATCATCTCACCAAACCTCCACCCAGAGGCCTGGTAGTAGTGACACCACTGGATACCACAGTAGACAAGTTGGTTGTTGTTTCTCCTGCTCATATTCTCCCTCCATTCTTCATTGATCCATTTCCTTGCTTCTGAGCTTTCTGTATGAAATACCTCCAGATATACATTTACAGCACTGATGGGTGTCAGAGCTGAAGAGGGAGTAGGCAAAGAGAAGCTTATCGGGAGATTTACAAGGCTATGAATAACCTCTGGCTTTGAATCTTCCAGTCCTACCTGCAGCCCTTTTGAATAGTTTCCTGGGAACTCTTGTTTTCCCTCCCAGCAATGCATCAGTGTACTGTAATCTAATTCATTCCCTGAATTTGCCCTCCATCTCAAAACATATCTCAGCAGAGTGAAACCAGATAAGTTATTGTTTGACCTTCCAAACAGCTATGCTGCCTCATCCCCATTGACAACCGACATGATCAGGCAAAGGTGATTTCAAGGGTGAGAGAGGAACTGATTTAATTTGATCATTGATACCACTGAGAAAGGCATCTTTTCAAATTATAGTTCTCAGGTTCTATAGGCCTTTAGGTGTTGGAGTTCCTTTCCTGTAATCTGTAACACACTCTCCACAAAGCAGTGCACTTACTGGAGGTGCTATTAGAAGTACCTGTTAAAGGCCAACAACAGGGGCTTTCCCCCCCTCTTTCCTGTTCCCCACCTGTTCTACACCAGGAACAGGAAGACAAGGAGAAGTAAAACTAGGCAGGGTTTCCCCCAGGGCCTTTGATCCGTGACAGAGGTTTAGCAGAGGGGTAGGTCTTGCAAAGAAAGTAAGTCTTGCTTTCAAATCTCTGGATTAGGCCTGTGAACTGGAACTTTCCTTCACCTGATGCATATTACTTTAATACTGTACTTTCACAGTCATGGAGGCAATGGGATGTCTCAAGGAGACTTTGGCCTCAGATATCATGTCTGACTACAGTACTTTAATATGATATACTCTCAAATCCATGTCATGAAACAAGAATCTTCTCCTAGGATCCTTCTATCCCTTCCTGGGTTGGACAACAGTGGAGATAGCTAGACAACAAGGAACTGTTAAAGAACACAGATTCACAGCATTTGTACTTCTCCCTCAGCCTTTGTTTGAGGAGAAATAGCAACCTGCCCACCCACTGTTCTGAACTGAAGAACAGTGGCTGGTGTTTGGATAGCACTGGACTTGAAGAAGTATTTTCTGTTGGGAAGATTTTTTAAAAACTTTGCTTTATTTTACTTTGGCTCACTTTACCTCTCGCACTGCAGAAAGCTCAGTTCACTATGTTTGTTTCAGCCTGTTTTGGCCAGACTCGCACCTGTTTGGTCAATGGGTTGATTAATAGTCGGTGGTTAGGCTGGATGTGAGAGCCAGCATAGTGCAGTGGTTTGAGCATTGGACTACATCTGTAGAGACCAGGGTTTGAATCCTTGCTCAGCCCTGGGAAGCCAGTGGGTGACCTTGGGCAAGTCACACTCTCTCAGCCTCAGAGGAAGGCCATGGCAAATCCCCTCTGAACAAATCTTTCCAAGAAAACCCTGTGATAGGTTCCCCTTAGGGTCGCCATAAGTTGGAAACAGCCTGAAGGCACACAACAACAAGAGAGGGTAGGCTGGAAGAGAATCAGGGGGTTAATTGGGGAGTAGGTTTGCCAGGTGAGGACTGTCTGATGTTGTGAGATTTCAAGGCCCAAACCTAAAGCCTGGGGGGAAAGCCCGTATGATGTTATAGGGGGTGGGCCTCTGGTAATGTCATTAATCCTGATGCATTCAAAATTGCCCACAGTTGCATGGAGCATGACATTCAAGGAAAAGTTGGTTTTAAAAATGAGGAAAATATGGTATATGTACTGACTTTTCAAGACAGTACAGGATTCCTCACTCTCACCTTCTGGACCAGAGAAGAGGATCCAGGTTTTGAGATTCAGGGCCAGGCTCTGAGATCTAGGAACCCCATCCAAAGTGTATCCCCCTTGTCACAGATGAAAACTGGGCCATGTGTGGCCAAGCAACACCAGGGTGTGGACAAGATGACAAAAATTACTAATGTGGAGGAACAGTCAAGCGAGGAGATGCAGCAGCAGTTTGCTCTTGCCTGAGCCCATTGGGAAGGGGAAGGTTCTGCACCCTCCTCTCACCACTGAGTTGAGTACAAATTTCTTTTGCACTTTGAACTGCAACAAATGGAGTAAGCTGAAGGAAAAGGGGGGAAGTAGTAGGAGGAGAAACTGGAAAATTTTAAAATCAACAGAAAAAGAGGGACAGCAGAGGATTAATCATGTCTGTCCCAGCCAAATCAGGACAGCTGGAGGGCATGGGGTTGCCTCTACCTCTGAGGACTTACACAGGCTCCCATTTCTACTATCGTCTGTCCAGAACTAAACGTACACAAAGGCACTTTTTTTTCATCCTCCTACAAGGCCTGCAAGTACTGAGGCCTTCTGGGATTGCCTCATAGAGAGGCAAGTAACATATTCTAGAGAGGTGATTGGGCAAGTTGTCCAGAGCTTCTCTAAAAGGCTCTTTAAAACCTCTGGGGGGGAAATTCTGCCAAAAAAAAAAAAAAGGAAAGAAAGAAAGGATCCATTAATTCAGTGAGGTGCTGCTGGAGATTCCTTCTACCTCATCATAGTACAAGCCCCAGGATTCCTTAGGAAACAGCTACAAGCGTTGATTTGATATTGGCCTCCTATAACTGCATAGTGTAGAGGTTTGCATGATATGGAGGATGTCACTGGAAGAAAGTGGGCTATTCAAATTCTAGCTACAGTTTTCCACCATAAAATTAGCAATAAGCAGCTCCTAGAGTTTTCAAACCTGCGCCATGAAATGTTGTGGGGGGAGATAAAAGACCCATACTAATCTGGGGCTAGGCAAGAACAATCACTTGTTTGCTTGCAATTCGCTATACTGTATTAGCTTCCCTCATTTGATCTGATTCATACTTTTATTCTTCATACTTTTCTGTATTGAAATGTATTATTTTCAGTAGAATCCTACCCCAATATTTTGGGTTCAAGTCTTGCCACATAAATTCCCAGTTGTGACCAATAATGCCATCATGTAGCATTAGCTTACTGTTTGTTTGAGTTCCCTGCAATTGAGGCTCATGGAGTTAAGGATTTGTTACTTGATCTAATGGCAATAGCTTTCCAATAGACATGCACGGAATCATTGATTAGTTTGTCCTCTCCTTGTTTGCATTGGAACGCTGTTCAATTTACACCAATTAAAGAATGCTTGGTTTGTGTATTGAAGAATAATTAAGGGATGGAATTCCCTATAGGCTGCTAAAAATGACATCTGACTGGAATGGTGATTACAGCATGAAGGCAACATTAGTATTTAAATAGTTTGACTGCTATATAAAATCATTATAGCAGCTCACCATGAAAAAGAGCATTAGTTAATTTTGCCTATAACTGAATTATTTGTATGTATTCGCGTAGCCCATTTAAACACATTTGACAAGGCTAATCTTAAAACAATTCTACAGTGATCGGTTTCAGAGCCGGCTCAAAGCAATGTTTGCAATAATTAGGAACAATTTTATACATACATATACACAGATACAAGCAGAATATGTCAGAATCAGAAATACTCACAAATGCCAAAGCAGGCTCCAATGTATGTTTAGTACCAACCTATTATTATTATTGGGGCTTATCTACATGGGCAATATAACCCATCTTGCCCCCGTCTCAGAGCCCCGCAGTCCGTATGACACAGGGTATTTGCCTAATTCTGCCCCCAGGCAGTCCTCACCACCCCTGGAGCAGAGGAGTCAATCAGACATTTTGTCCAGGACTGCCCGAGTGCCCGGGAAACATGAGAGGAGGTGGCCCGGGTCCTGGACTGGCCAGATTTGGTACAACAGGCTTGGGAGACAGTGCTTTCAGGGACTGAACCTCCAGAGGGTGTCAGAGGACCCAGAAAGTCAGTGGGCCAAAAGAGGAAGAGGAAGGAATCTGGTTCCGTGGCTGAGAGTTTTTGGAAAGTGCCCTGGTCCACGGTGCGCCTGGTAAACCTCTATGTGATGTTAGGGTTAGTTTTCCAAAGACAAAGGGAGGTGAAAAGTCAAAATCTGCAGGATGTAAAAGGCACTGCTTATTATGTGAAGAACGTAATTGAAAATTTAGCTCTGAGTGAAAAAGAGAAATTGCCAAACCATCGTTGGAGAAAGTTTTGGCCATGGTTTCATGAGACAACCCCAGCAATAACTTAAAAGGATATATTTAAATAAATAAATTTATTATTATTATTATTATTGTATTTTTGTATAATTTTGTATTATTTTTAATTAATCTTTTATTATTTTTTTCTTTTCCAAATAAGTATAATTGTATTGTGTAAATATAATGTGATTATAGTGTGTTTAGATTAGGAGGAGAAGTGTATTAGTGTTAGGATAGATAGTTTTATTTTTGTATTAGTAAGAAAAGAGGAAAACAATATTATTTTTGTGTTATTGTTATGGCCTACGGGTGTATTTTTCAGTAGAATGGTCTTATTCCAATAAAAAATTCCTAACCCCGTAAAATTCCTGGAGCAGAGATGGGAGAAGGCAGGGTAGGGCCTGATACAATATTTAAGAATAATACCTGTTTAAATTCATTTCTGCCAGGAGGAAATGGATTTGGCCCTGTGAGACCACAGGAGCCTGCCTAGCAAGCTGGCCCTTGCTGAAGCCGCCGTCTGCCTCATTCTCCAGGAAGGCAGGAAGGGGCCCCGCAGCATGTGACCACAGCTGCTCATATGCAGGGGGCCTTGGTCACATGTTGCAAGCCCCCTTCCTGCCTTCGGAGACAGCAAGGGAAATGGCACCCTTGGTGGCTGCAGTGACAGGCTGGTGTGCCCATCAGGACCTCCTCCTGTTCCATGAATGAAATGGGGAAACAATGGGCCTGAGACCCATCTAAACGCTGAAAACACGCCTCATGGAATTCGCTGGGAATCCTACCAATCTAAACAGGATCCAGCACCAATCCACACTATTTGGAAGGAAAAGGGCCCAAAACGGTAAAAACAATGGGGTAAAAGCCTTCGCAAATTTCCCTGTACTTTTTCCCAAATTGCGAGGCTGGTGCGCATTTTTGCTCTTTTGGACTATTGAACAATAAAAAATTCAAAGGGAAGCACAACGCTAATTGGCCAGGTGAGAGCAGAGGCGGGGCTTGCTAGGAGGGCAAGCACCCACTGCCGCTATGTTGGATTTTCCCTTAGCGATTGCTCACTAAGGCGATAAAAAAAAATATTCTGTTTTGCTTTGGAGAATCGCTCTATTGCACCAGCACACCTTGCGATGACATTTAAAAAAAAAAAAAACCAGTGGCAGTGAAAAACTAACATGAGTAAATCACTTGTGGCCGCCATCAGAAATGCGATGCTTATGGGGGCTTCCAACCAGAAAAACAGTTTGGTCTGGTTGCTGCTGCTGTGATTTGCCAATAGTACGAGGTATTGAGGGGGGGGGTTCCCTCGTGTAGATGGGGCCCTGATCTGTAGCCAGGATATGCCAGCAGGGAGCCAGCGTATCCTGGTTTGTGTAGATGACCCCTTGAAGACAAACCTGAGTTAATATATGACATTAACGTAATAGCCAGGGTGGTGTAGTAGAGCTTGTCTAGATGGACAATTTGCCCCAGGTTTTCCCCCATCTTTGGAGTCCTACAGTCCAAACAACACAGGACTCTTGCCCTAATTTACCTCCAGACAGTCCTGATAACATCCAAAGTAAAGCTGGGGGGAAGCTGGAGTAAACCCATTTAAAATATTTAAAAAAACCACACACACACACAGGAGAGCCCATGTTATGCAGGAAAATCTGGATGGGTCTGGTGCAGGAATGCAGGGTCCGTACCTGCACTCGGGGCTGCTTCACTGGATGCTGCTGATGCCAATGCTGGAGTCGCTCTGCAGCCAGAAACGAGGCCCCCAGCACATGATCAAGGCCCCCTGCCTGTGACCAGCCTTGATCACATGCTGAAGGCTTCCTTCCTGACTTCAGAGAATGTGGCGCGCAACAGTGGAGGAGGCACCTGCAGATACTGGCAGGTGTGTATGTGTGGACTTCTGCCCATTTTGTCATGGCAATGGGGGGGATCCAGGAAAACTCTATGGATAGATTATGCTGGCCAGAAGGCAGTGTTTCCAGCTGGTGCAGACAAGCTCTTAGAGAGAATATTTGCTTCTAACTTGGAAGCAGTTCCCTACTGTGATACGACATTTGCTGGGTAATTATGGGCAAATCTTATCTCCAATGATGCCCTCAGGGCAAGGCTTTGGGGCAAAATTCTAGGGCTCTTCCCAGCAGAATCAAAAGGGAAGTTCCAAAATGAAGTAGGGATGGCTTACCACATTCTGAGGTAATTAATTGACTTGTTGCCAGAGTATCCGAATGACTGTATTCTCCTATTCAAGCCTGCCCAGATCTTGAAATCTTCAGTGGAGATCCTTCTTCAGCACATGTAGCTTGGGCCATGAGACAGGGCTTTCTCTGTGGCCGCTCCCAGGTTCTGGCACTCCCCCAGTGCATTTTAAAAAATAACCTTGACAACACACAAGATGATAGCAGTATTTTAAAAGTTGTGACCCCTCTTAAGTTTGTTTCTCTGATTGATTGATTGATTGATTGATATCCTACATTCATCCCAACAGGGGACCCAAAGTGACTTACAATACAAGCTAAACCAATTAGATAAAACAATATGCGGCTCAAAGGTTTTAAAGGCATGAAGCAATCAATCTAATTAAAACATAAACAAATAGGAACACA
Organism: Gambelia wislizenii; assembly: GCA_030847615.1. Taxonomy (NCBI): domain Eukaryota; kingdom Metazoa; phylum Chordata; class Lepidosauria; order Squamata; family Crotaphytidae; genus Gambelia; species Gambelia wislizenii. Next base: position 233,024,759 of record JAUMIR010000003.1, on the reverse strand, counting down.
TCAAGCATATACAGTATTGTATTACCTATAGAAAAACAACAGGAAAGCCATTTCACACACTTCTACCCCAACAAGTTAAAGGGTGAAAGCTTTTTCCAATAAGAGAATCCTTGCCAGCTGGGAAAGGGAGAGGGGACCAACTCAGCCTCCTCAGTGGAACACCATCCCTGGCCAGGTGCAAAGTTCAATGCATTGCCTTTATTTTTTCTGCCTGCAAAAAAGGATGGATGATTGACCAGGTGACAAGCCATAGTGTATGAGTAGTAGGCTAGATTTAGCTCAGTGAGCCATAAATTGTGCAGATCAAGTTTATACATGCCAGAAATGGAGAGTTTTCAGTTCGCAGAAGTTGCCTGTGACTACTCCTCCCTGGAGTCCACAGTACAAAGCGTCCCAAGAAGCAAACAGCAGGAGATTAGTATGTTGGCAGCAAACGTTCTGGCAGCCTCATCTTATAAATTGGCTTTCGCTGTTGTAGCACAAACAGTAGTTCATCTTGCGCCACTGTTCTTGGCTCCAGCACTGATGAACGGCCATTTGGATGCTTCTTTATCCCCACCCGTTCGCTGTCCCTATCCTGTCCTGAAAAAGCCCTCATGACTGCAGCACTGCTTTTCCTATTCTAGTGCCTGAGCTGCAACTGTGTCCTAGGACAAAGGGTGCCCTTACACTAATCCCAGAAAAGGGGTGAAGAAAGTGCAGCCGCTCCAAGGCTGTTTTTTCTCAGCCCTAAAGTTTTGGCCATGGTTTAACGAGATAACCCAGCAATAACTTAAGGGATATCTTTAAATAAATATTTTGTTATTATTATTGTATTATTATTTTTATTAATCTTTTATTAATTTTTTATTTCCCAAATATGTATACAGTAATTGTAATGTGTAAATATAATGTTATTAGGGGGGAGAGTGATTATAGTGTGTTTAGATTAAGAAGAAAAATGTATTACTGTTAGGATAGATAGTTTTATTTTTGTATTTGTAAGAAAAGAGGAAAACATTTTTTTCGTTATTGTTACGGCCTTTTGTGGTTCGGTCTGTTTTGTGGTTGGGTCAGCAGAATGGTCTTATTCCAATAAAAAAAATTCCAAATTCCACAGAGTGCTCGCTCTCTCGCTCTCTCGCTATCTCTCTCTCACACACACACACACACAAAGGGGAAGGGGTGGCTGCAATGCAAATTTTAAACAGGCTGCAGAGCCTCCCTGCACTTTAAAAAAAACAGTATTTCAAATCTAGAAGTGGACCTCTGAATACTTCAGGAAGGGTGTTTGTTGGAGTGGGATAGGTTGTGGTATGTGTGTGTGTATTGCAGTCTGTGCAGATCTCTGAATGGTCCAAGGCAACAAAAAAAAAATGCCCCCCTGGACTCACCACAGTTACTTACCCCTTGTAGTAGAACCTCCACATCTGATCATATAGGCAGCTGCTTGGAAACTAGAGAATAATTCCTCCTCCCCCTTCTCAGCATTCCACACTTTTCCTGGAATTGCCACTGCCAGTTGACTGCCTGGGTCCTGTCGCAGGCAGCCTGTTGCTGCCACCACTGACTAGTTGACTGACTGGGTCCCAATCTGGCCCACAGATTAAGTGGCAGGAGTGGATTGTGAGGAGGAGATGGAATTTGCATGTGAGTGGTGATTGCTTGAGTATGTTTTCTGAGCAGCAAATCAGCACACTAGGAAAGGCAACATAGCCAAGAGCTTTATATATAGAGAGATAATGCAAAATAAGTTGGAGAAGTACAATTTCACTGTTCTGTTTTTTGGTATCTCTAAACAGAGAGAGAGCCTTCTCAGTGGCATCTCCCACCATATGGAATGCCCTTCCATGGGAGGCTAGGCTGACACCCTCCCTGCTTTCTTTGCCGGCAGGCAAAGACTTTTCTTTTCAAACAGGCTTTTAACATATAAGCAGCAGGGCTTGTTTTATTTGGTATGTTTTAGATTTTTTTATGTTTTAATCTGATTTTTTAATATTTTAATTGTATTTTAAATTTGTTGTTTTATGGAAGCCACCTTGGGTCCCATTTTAGGAGAAAGGCAGCATACAAATGAAATAAATAATAAACATCAATAGGAGAGGAAGAATTTCAACACCATAAGCAGAGCTGCTCCAAGGTATTTTGCTGCCTGAGACAGAGCAGCAAATGTTACCTACTTCCCCACCACCATCAATTCAAGATGTAGTACCCAGGCTGTTGTTGTAATTTGCCTTCAGATTGTTTCTGACTTATGGGCAATGCCCTCATAGGGTTTTATTGGCAGCATTTATTCAGAGGAGGTTTGCCATTGCCTTCTTCTAAGATGGAAAGAAACTGACTTGCCCAAGGTCACGTAGTGGGTTTCCATGGCTGAGCAGGGATTCAAACTCTACTCTCCCAGAGTCCCTAGTCCAACACTCAAACCACTACAACACAGTGGCTCTTCCAGTACCCAAGACCAACCATATTATTTGGACACCTGGGGCAGAAAATTCCACAAGTCCCACCACCTGATCCCTGTAAAGAATACATGGGCTGTCTTTGCATGGCACCACAACCCTATTGCCCGAGCAGCTGCCTCAGTCTTTCTAGTGGTAGAGCCAACCCTAACCCTAAGCACTGTCATTTCCCCTCTCTTAAAAATAATTCTTCTGGTATTTGTCTTAATTTTTAAAACTGTTTCAAATACATATGCATTTCCTCATATGCAGGAGGGCAAGGAGAGAGAGAGAGAGAGAATGTGTCTAGGACTGTGTTTTGTGGTATGTTACCTCCCTGTAGTGTGTTCAAATATAGGATATTTATTCTATTATCATTAGAAGATCCTTCAGTATATTTAATTTGATCGGTGACCATTTCACGGCACTATCCTTCCTTGAAGCATTTTCTAGGAACCCATTTTAAAATTATTTTCAATGTGCTCTTTAATTGATCAAAAGCTTCACAGTTACAGAAAAGAATAAACATCTATGTAGTCCTCTAGAGGGCATTAAACCTAAGTCGGAGTTGTTTCCACATGCCCTCTGTGCTATACACAACCCTCTGTGTACTGTAGCCACAGCCCATCAGCTTTGTCCTTGAAGCTTTTATAAAAACCCCTCCTCCTACTCATTTCATTTAATTTTTCCTCTGAATCTTTGTTCATTATCAAAGAAATAAGCTAATAAACTATGCTCTTTTTAAAAAAAAAAAACAGGTTACAGCATACAAATATAAAATTGTGTTGTTCCTCTTCACACACTGTGGCAGAACTTCCCTTAAACAAAACAGAACACCTATTTGAAGCCTACAAATTTCACTCAGAGCTATACATGCAGAAGAGGGGGTAAGCAACCCTTTGGAATAGTCACTGAAGATTAATGGCATGTGAAGAAAAATGATACAGAGCAGGCAGAACAAAATATGAACCACCCACGCAAATAAAGCTGGACAAGGGTTCATTTTTTAAAAGTCAGCCCAAACAGCAGGATGGCTTTGGGGAAAAATAAAACCTGGGCCATTTCAGTGAAATTTTGCATATCTCAGGCCTTTCTGGTGACATGAAAAGAAACCAAACAGGAACTCTTGGGTTCAGTTTTTTTTTTTTCACACTTCTTTTCAGGGGTCCAACTGGTAAGTAGGATTTAGCACTTCATTCCTGTACTTTTATGTGGAAAAATGAGGAATTTAAACTGTAAGAGGAAATTTCACTCTCTGGTAATACATATATAAATACACCATTTCTCAGGATACATAGGTATATGCACAGAAACGTACATATATAAACACACACATGCACACACATAGTTCAGTCCGTCTTACATTTCTAGCATATAATAGATAACATACCCACCCCAAGCTGTTCTTTTCTCAGGCTAAATGCAGGCCAGAAGGGAGGTAGACATCTCCTATGAGACATGCTAGGCATCACCTCAAGGGCCCTTGAAGGTTGAGAGGCAATATATAAATAGTTTTAATAAATAAATACATGTTCACCAGTTTTGATAAAAAGAGGGAAAGTTGTAGAAGGTGCTCTTTCAGAGCCCTTTCTAATAACTAATGGAGTGAAGCAAGGTTGTGTTCTTGCTCCAACTTTATTTACTATCTTCTTCAGCATGATAATAATAATTTTTATTTATTTTAGCCTGCCTCTCAACCCACAAGGGCCCTTGCGGTGATGCCCAGCACATCTCATAGGAATGTAAGATGATGCTCCAAAGGGCTAAGGCAGAGATTGAAGAAGACGGCATCTATATACGTTACCGTACTGATGGTAGCTTGTTTAACCTAAGCCATCTGAGGGCTCCCACTAAGTCTCTAAACTATCTAGTCCATAAGCTGCTCTTCGCTGATGCTGCTGCCCTTGTTGCCCACACAGAAGCAGCTCTGCAGCGCCTAACATCCTGCTTCACAACAGCTGCAGAGCTGTTTGGGCTGGAAGTCAACCTTAAGAAAACGGAAGTTCTTTACCAGCCCACACCACAGGACAAACACTACCATCCCCACATTGCCATCAGCAAATCTGTGCTCAAGTCCATTCAGCAGTTCACCTACCTGGGAAGCATCATCTCCTCAGATGCCAAGATTGACAAAGAGATCGATCACAGATTAGCAAAGGCATATAGTGCATTTGGAAGACTTTACAAAAGAGTCTGGAGTAATAAACACCTGAGGCGAAGCACAAAAATCAGTATGTATAGAGCCATTGTACTGTCTATTCTCCTTTATGGGTCTGAAACATCGCCACCTCTTACGACTCCTTGAATGCTTTCATCAGCGCTGTATACGCACAATCCTAAATATACACTGGACTGACTATGTGACGAATGTTCTGTCCTTGAGCAAGCAGGGATCACCAAGCATTGAGGCCATGATATTGAGAACACAGCTGCGCTGGGCAGGGCACGTTTCTAGGATGGAGGACCATTGCCTCCCAAAAATAGTACTCTACGGTGAACTCGCCACAGGTCAGCATAGGAGGGGCGCTCCAAAAATGCGTTACAAGGACTCCTGAAACAACATCTCAGGCTTGGCCAAATTGATCACCAACAATAGTCCTCCCTAGCCTCACATCAGGAGGCATGTAGATGCACTATCCACAGTGCTGCAGCCTTATTTGAGAACTCATGCTGAACAAGCCTTGAAGAGAAACGACAACGCAGAAAGAATCACAACCCGGAAACATCACCCAAGGAGACCTTCTGCTGTGCTTTCTGCAATCAGACTTGTTTATCTCAGATTGGCCTTTTTAGTCATCAGTGTGCTTGCAAAAAGCATGGGATGAGTCCTTCCTGAATCTTCGTTTGCGAAGAAAAGCCAGAGAGAGAGAGTAGAAGGTGCCACTTAAGCATTTGTTCTCCTCAGTGCCCGCTTTGGTGTTCATAGTACCATTCTTGGAATTAAAATGAGAGAAAGGAACTGTAAATTGTAGAATTATGATCAGTAGTGAATGCTTGGTGAACCCACCACCACCACCAAAATAAAGACAACACATTGGCTGTCACTGGGTAATTGTATGTGTTTTCATTTTTAGATGCTATCATAAACAACACAAAGAAGCCATCAATGTGCAATCCCAGTGGATTGTGCACTCAAATGAAATGCAAGATTTATAGGGAATAGACTAGATGTTAGAAATTCTTGGGATAGATAATCCCATAATCTATGCCAGAAGTAAACAAGGGGATGCTAAATTACTTTTCAGGTGTGTAGTCGCAACCCCCCAAAATTAGCTTGATTCCTGAATTAGGCTTGGACTGGGCCCACATCTACTGTTTAGATTACTTAAAGCACCAGGTAATAATTTCATCAGCATGGACCCAGGGCATTTAGAATAATATACCCTGCTCATTTCCATTCTTCCTTTGATATAGTTGTCCAGAGTTCCTGGTGTGATCTCTTTGTGGATTGTTGTTCTTACGAAGAGAAAGCACTGGAGACTGAATATTTATTTATTTATTTATTTATTTTTGCAGTATCTACAAATAAACAAGGAGATCATATTGCAGTTTCCTAAAACAGGCAACAAATGTGCTAATCCTGGGGAAGTTCTCCAAAGTGTGGGGAGATTTTCTAGTTTAGCTAGATCCAGCTAAACTCTCAGCTCTCTGACTCACCATAATTCAGAAGGGCCATAGACAGGTTCTTTGCCCTTCATCATTACACTCAACAGCATGATATTCCAGAGAAAGATTTCCAGCCATTGAGGACCATTACCGTAAGTTCTTTTGTCTGCTGTCAGGTGCTGGGTAATGCAAATCCATGGTAAAAGCCCCATTCACAATTATCAATTAGAGCTCTTAGCTGAAAATCTATTTGTTGTGTTCCAGTCAACAAAGATCTGCTATGAATTTGGAATCATAAATCCCCTTCTGGGCACTTTCTGCTAAGTCTATGTCAGTTTCTCTGCCCATTTAAATATTTGTACATTGGAAGGTCTAGTCAATTCCTTATCAGGAAAGATTAATAAAACTTAAATGACCTTAAGTGCCTCTCAAAGTGTTTGTTTGGCTACACTGCAACCCCTATCATATCTCACTGTTGGCTCTGCTACTTAGGGCTGATAGGAGTTGCAACCCAATAACATCTGGAGGGCCACCCATTTCCCATCCTGATACAGAAGGTGCAGGAAACCCCTCCTGGGTTTGTCACTGACCAAATATCTTCTTCCCACAGCCATCCTTCAGCAGCCCAAACCAATCAAAGGTACAAGAGTCTCAAACCAAAGGCAAGGTTGTGGAATATACTGGAATATCAATTCCCTGCTCCCTGTATAGGATTATTAGAACCGCCCCAAATGCTGGTGCATTGAGATTCATTCCTTGGTACTTTTGGATTTAATCAAAGATTGGTTGGCAATACATTTAGCAGCATTCATGACCTGATTTATTACTAGGCTTGAAGGGCCAGAGATAAATGGCAAAGCGACTATGTATTTTTTTTTAAAAAAAACTGACAGATATTTTTCATCTTACCAGTGGTATCTTTCCATATACTATCATCTAAGAACATTCCCAGAGCCCATCCTGTTAAACTAAAATTGAGAGTCTCCTGAAATGGAACACAGTTATCAATATATCACATGCCAATGGTTTTGCATCTCCAAATCCTCCAGAGCATTAAAACTCTCGATCTTGGGATTTGGTGTAGGTATTACTGGGAAGCTAGGAAGAAAGACTTTGGATTAATTGAGCAATTTTATTATTATTAAGGTATTATTTAAGGTAGAGTGGCCCTCTGGTTTTTGTGTGTGGGTTTTTTTTTTTATGTTTTACCTGAAATACCTTAAAGGGTGGCTGACACTGGGAGATTGTTCTTAGACAAAACAGGGTTCCATTGCATACACAGATCTCCCCCACATTCCATACTGACTTGTTCCATATTGTATTTTGAGGTTTAACTTCTTCAAGGGGCCCTAAATAAGTCTACACTCTTCCTTTTAGACAGTGGGAAGAAGTCTAGATTTGATGTCCCACATTCCCTGCCAGCTCTTGCAATAGTAACTCCGCTTGTGTGGCCTCAAGCTGGGTCAGCCCTGTCATTAGGTACAGAGAGGTAAACAGCTAAGGCAACAGATTTTGGAGTTTCATAAGAGAACAAAGTTAAATTCAGGCTTAAATTGAATTGTCCATGCTAACCCCAGTTGACCCACTGAGTCAACGGAACTTACATAATAGTATTGAATCAAGTTCCCATTGATTCAATAGGCTGCTATATTTGGAACTGACAACTGATTTAAGACATAATATTTAGGACTATTGCCAGAATCCTATTGGGCAGTTATGAATGTGTTATGCACTCATGACTGTTTCATATTCATGTTCCCTAAGTAGCCCCTAGTTTAGGAACCATGGGAACCATGAAAAACCCTCAATCCTTATTTCCTAGGCAGAAGCCACTGTGATTGATGGGGATGTGTTCTTCGTGAATTGGAAAGCAGCTGACTAATGGCCGCATTCATCTCTTCACACAAGCAATCTCCAACATAAGGGGTCCATACCCCTGCTTGTGAATTTCCCAAAGATATCTGCTTGGCCACTGTGAGAAGAGGGTGCTGAAGCTAGATCCAATAAGATCTTATCAGAGATTGGAACTAACTAGTTACTTGTAGTTAATTTCTTTCCCCAATAACCAAGGTGGGGTATCTGAACTATAACAATTATAAGTTAAGAAGGGATCTTTTTTTTCCCTTTTGTGGTGTAACTGTTCCCATTTTTGTCATATTTATGCTCACAGGGGTATAACCTTACTAAATGATGGAGGAGGAATACCAACACTATTGGAACGTTGTTGCCTGCTGTGCCTTGTGTTGCTACCTCATGTTCTATTGCAGGTCCTTGAGGTAACAGAAGAGTGCACAGGAGGTGAGCATGTTTTGGAATTCAGGCCTGCAGCTTTTTGAAAAGTAACAAAAAGTAAGTAGTTTAGTTACTTCTGAGAACCAGGAAAGTAAAGTATTATTTTGTAACAACTGTAACTATATCAGTAATTATAACTATAACAATTGTAACTATAAAAGTAACTCCTTCCAGAGGCCTTATAACTATAATTAATTAGCTTTTAAAGTAACTTTCTAAGCTTTAGTTGTCATGCTGGAGCAGTTAGGAACAGTGCTATATAAACACCAAGGACAGGGTCTTAATAATGCAGTGTCTACAAACTAAGCAGGGCCAGCCCTGGTTAGTACTTGGATGGGAGATTTCCAACAAATATCAGGTGCTGTAGGCTATACAGTAGGACCCCTGTATCTGTGGGGGATTGGTTCAAGGCCCTTCCATGGATGGTGAAATCCATGAATAATATAGCAAATGCCATCCACCACTGCCACATGAGCCCTCCCAGGGAAAAGGAAGGGATGGGGCAGGAGAGCTCCCTCCCCCCCTTCCTTCTGCCTTTGCCACCGTGATCGGCATTGCGGTGACAGAAGCCCTCCCAGGGGAAGGGAGTGGCGAGCTCCCTCCCCCCTCCCCCTGCCATTGCCAACCACAGATAATTGAATCTACAGTTGGCAAATCAGCAGATACGGGGGTGCTACTGTATTTCAAAGGAAGGGCATGGCAAACCACCTCTGAGTATTCCTTACCATGGGGCTGCCATAAGTCGACAGGCGAAGTTAAGGCACATATGGTACAGACATACACACACACACACACTACAAATGGAGATTTATATATGTTTCTTCTGAGACTGTCAACCACATTGGGTAGATGTAGTTTTCTTGTTCCTCTTCTGGAGACCAGAGCAAACACAGAGCAGATAAGCCTTTTATTCTATTTTTCTTTACAGTAAATGTAAGAGACTTGGTAATGCAGAGAACTTGGTCTAATGTGGGAGCTGAATGTGTGTGTGCTGACTTCAAATATTTACACACACCCTTACATGATCACAAGCCAGGTCCACTATGCCTGCAATTTATATTATAGGTGAGGGAATTAAAAGTCATGGGTCACTATTTTGCAATAGAAATTGCAGGTATGGTAGGCCTGGTCTGGATCAGAAGCATAATGGGGCAAGGGTTGAAGCTCCACACAACACCATTCTAGTGTTGTGATCTCATATACATTTGCACACCTTGGGGGGGAAAGCCAGGCACAAACAGCCAATAGCACCCTCTAAGGCAGGGTTTCTCAAGCAAGGTTCCCAAGGAATCTGAGGGTTCTATGAGAGGTCGCTGAGACCTGGAAATTATTTCAAGTATTTCTCCAGGGTAAAAAGGTTGAGAAAGGGCAGTCAGCCATTTAGTCCAGCTCCCAATCCCACCTGTTTTAAAAGCTGTGGGGGTCTCCCCCCTCTAAACCATTTGAAAAAAGGGGCCCTACAAGCCTAAAATGGGTTGGGGGCAAAAAGTGGGTGGAATAACCAATCATACCACCAAGAGATCCAGAGGGCATGACTGGAGCAAATGAAAATGGATTTGGGGATGGGGGAAGGGGCAGAAGAAACCTCAGGGAGCCTGAGAGCTCTAGAATGTGACTTGTGAGTTGTATGTTGACCGTCACTGCTCAAAACCAGAACATTTCTTTAAAAGGCACCCTGGTGATGTCTTCTTTGGCCCTAAATGTGGTTGAATATGAGAGTGAGCTATTTTCAGAGGTGATGCTGATTTACAATTCATTCTGTATTGTTTGCTTCAGCCACTAATTCCACCATAAATGTCTCACTATTCTTTGGCATGCAGTCTGTAATATGGCATGATTGTGTAAAGATTGATTCACAGTGTGGCCAATGTGTGGCAGAGGTCCAGATTGAAATTTCTTTGGCAACTTCCAAGCCTGTAATTTCATACATCCTTGTGCATTTTATTCTGAGCCAAGATTTTCTTTTTCTAGTACCAGGTTTAGTGAAGCTCTATTGGAGTATCTGTGTGTATGTGTGTGTGTACATATGTGTGTGTTTCCAAATCACTAACTCTGGCACTATGCCATGCTTGGCTCTCATCCATTTCCCTCTCTCATTCTCCTGTGCCCTTCCTTCTAATGTTGCCTGGCATAACTCACTTTACCTTCATTTTTTTTTTCTTCAGTTGGTCTTTCCATTGCAAAAGGGTGCTGGCTGAGTCATCCATTGCATTTTGTTGTTGTTGTTCTTGAGAAGGTTTTTTGGGGAGAAAAGAACAAATAAATACATGAATTCTGCCTCACCTTCATGTGGCTACCTTTTGTAGCCAATACTGTCCAGTTCCATATGTTATGCTACTACGTACTACCTTCTGCTTATTTATTATAATCCAAATTTACTCAGTAATGTAAACTGCCTCTGAACAAATTTTGCCAAGAAAACCCCATGATAGGTTCATCTTAGGGTCACTCAGAAACAACTTGACAGCACACAACAACAAGGCTAAGAAACCAGTTGATGTCAAAAACCCTCACTATAGGCTTTGTACATATACTGGTATTTGCTTTCCTCAGCTAATTCTGTTGTAAAGTGGTACCTACGCATATTGCTGGTAAATAGAGCTTCCATGAAATTATCTTGTAAGGTATACACTGAAACTGAATGTTATTGCTGTCTTATCTTACTAGGCGTTACAGGGTCTTCCTGACACGCAAGTACAGTAGAACTAGAACCACAAGGATGACATTCATCCCCAACACACAAAAACCAAAGGTAGCTATTTTGTTCTATTGGTGGGGGAAAGGAAGATTACGAATGATGCAGTAGGTTAATAGCTTTGTAAGATACTGTACAACCAAAAGAGTTGTATCTGAGAGTGTCATTTTGCTAGTGCAAAGGTCCTACCACTTTCAGAAAACCTGTCTTCATCCTTCTACTGTTAATCCATTAGATTTTCCTTGGGTTTTTCCCAGGCTGTGCAACCATGTTCTGGAATAGTTTCTTTCTGATGTTTCGCCTGCATCTGTGGCTGGCATCTTCAGAGAATATTTGGGGGTGTGTGTGAAGTTTATATGCTGTGAACCTCTGTTGGGGAGTATATGTAAATTTGTGTAATTGAATGGTTAGTTCTATGGATGCCGGCCATGAAAGCCTTCGACTTCACATTAATCCATTATTTTGGTTCCATCTCAATGAGTCATTTCACAAGTATTTGAACAAGCAACTGCACAAATCATTATGAGGTTGTCTAAACAATGAAAATAAACCTCACGGAATTTGCTAGGAATCCAACCTGTCTAAATGGGATCCTGCATCAATCCACAGTATTGAGAAGGAGGGGTGCCCAACACGGCAAAAATGCTGAAAAGATGCCTGTGGGATGTCCCAAACTGGTCGTGTTAGCCAATAATTGGGATGCCTGTGGGATGTCCCAAACTGGTCGTGTTAGCCAATAATTGGTAATGAGAAGCATGCTGCCACTGACGCTGGAAGTAATATATAACCACATGACTCATTGCCGTTGGCAGCATGTCAATTCAGCTAATCTTCTTTTCAAGTCATCCGCATTTATTCATCATGACCTACTTTCCTTCTTCTCCTCTTCCCCACCCCCACCCCTATTTTGCTTAATGTCTAGGCTCAGGAAAAATTCTGTGGAACCTAGAACCTTGCTTGAAACATTGGAAATTACCAGAAGTGGCAAAAACTGCATCAAAAGATCACAACAAGAACAGGAAGGGACAACCTTACCAGACGATGATGTCCTCCAGCATTCCGGGGCATAACGCAGGCTTCAGTAAGGCATCCCTTACGATTAGCAGCTTCTTGCCATCAATACAAAAGGGAGACCTTGCTGATGCCCATGTCACACCCCTGCAATGATGGAGGACGTGGGCATCTGGCAAGGTCACCCTTTCTGTTCTTGGTGCAATTTTTGTGCATTCCCCTGCATCTGATAATCTCCATTGTGTCATTTGAATTGGTCCTAAGAAAAACATTATTCTTCCTGTTCCTTTTAGTTTAAACTTTGCTCCCATAACTTTGATTTCTCCAGAATACCTTTCCCTTTACTCTTCACTTTTTCGGGAGAAGCCACAAAATGGAGACTTTGAAAGAAAATGGTTGTTGTTTTGTTTTGAGTATCCCTGACCTGTTGAGCCTTAATGCTATATTTGTTTTGTCACAGCAAGTAACCAGTTTTTTGGGGGGGTGGGGTTTACCACTTCGCTTATTATGTTTTTTGTAGCAACTAACTGAAATACTTTAAAAGGAGGGGGGACCATATCTATTTATCTACATAAGCTAGGAGATGCTGGCTCCCACTGGTGTATCCTGGCCTCAAATCAGGCCATTCCTCCCCATTCCCTCTACGAAATGGGAGGAAGTCCAGACAGGCCCATTGTCTCATTGTTGCAGCCACTGCACCAGCATCTCCCTTGCTCCCTCTCTGAAGGCAGGAATCTGGCCTGCAATATGTGACCAAGGCCACCTGCATGTGACCAGCCTTGGTCACATGCTGTGGGACCTCTTCAGAGAAAGCGAGGCAGACCAGCAACTGCAGTGACAGGCCAGCCTACTGTGATGGACTTCTGCAGTCTTGTGGGGTCTGATCTGTTTCTTCCTAGTGGGAACAGATCAAACCAGCAGGGGTTACACCACTTTAATGGGCCCTACCTCATCTTCCCCGTCTCTTAGCCCCATCTTTGCCCTGGGGGTCATGAGGACTGCCCAGGGGCAGAACGGGGCAAAAGCCCTGTGTCATCAGAACTGCAGCGTTTCTAAGGCTGGGGCATGATGGGATAAATAGCCCATGTAGACAAGCCCTGTGTCTGATATACCAACTTACTGTACTATTTTATCTTATTTATTTATTTATTTATACCCCACTCTTCAGCCACAAGGCTATCAGAGCGGCTTACAAATTGTTTTAAGCAATAGCTATTTACACATCTACACTGCATTAAACAGTTTCCAATGTGTGTTAGTTAATTGCCCCCACAAGCAGGGTACTCATTTTACCGACCTACAAAAGGATGGAAGGCTGAGTGAACCTTTTTATTTTATCTTAATCTTTATTTCTCTAAGAGACACAAAGGAATTCAGAGAACAATTGTGGATGTACCATGACTGCAGCCAGCTAAACCAAATATCCTAAAGGAATTATGTAAGTTTTGCACTATGTTGCTTGAGTTGATGTTTGCTGTAAACGAAGACTTGTGACTTCTCAAGTGCCTGTCTTTTCTTTTACTCTTGAAAAGAGAGGTTATGGAAGGTCTTCTCCTTTCCTCAGCTGGAGCAGCTGCTGCTTTTAAGGAAATGCTGCATGCTCTTGTCAGTAGCTTGACTTTTTTTTCCCACTTTCATTCCTTCAGAAGTCTCAGGGAAAAACACCATGCAATGATTTATGGCACTCAAGTTTCTCAGTTACTGGATAACTTCCTCCTCAGAGACTTCATTCTGTATAAAGGCCACGCTTCAGTTTCCTGTGCCAAGTGCCCTTGGCACAGGAATTTCTGCACCATACTCAGTGGTGATGATGAGGTACGATTTTTCATTTAACCTTAAAGTTATATTAACATCCCCATCATGTGACTGACTCAAAAGCTTTGTGATACTCTCTGGGGCAAACTGTGTCCTAATTGAGGAAATTGCACAGTTGACCAACTGTAGGACAGGGGCACCAGATCAAGTCAGGAGTTACCCATGCACAGAAACAAGTTTTTCCATGCATAGAGTGCTGTTGGCACACAGCCTCCCGAGAGATAGCTCTCAGGATACACAGAATTCCTCATATCCAGTGTCACAACAGAGGAAAGTTTAATATGATGAAAAGTGTGGTTTAAAAAAATTAATTACATTTCAGATATAATGAAAAGGATGTCTGCTGTAGTATTTCCAAGAGATATATAACATAAAAGCACCCTGTCCTCAAAAGAGAGGTACGCAATCACCAGAACTGTGTGGTGCAGCTCTCTAATTTGCCTATACCATTTACCGGTACCTCCCTCCCTCATTCCTTCTCACAAAGAGAGAAAGAAAGAGAGAGAGAGCACTATTGTGGCAGGGAGATGGCTGAGGTGGCTCCCCCGAGTATACAAGAAGGAGGTGTTTTGATCTGGTGGAAGTTCAGACATGTTTTCCTCTTCTCTCCTCCTCCACCCAAGCCCTTGTAGTCTGAAGTGGTGAAATGGTACAGCAGCACATGATTCTGCTGGTTGTCCAGCTTAGCTCATAAACTTGTGTTGTATGTTGGTGATCTTAGGGCATGTCTAAATTGGCTACTTACCCCATCTTTCAGCCCTGCAGTCCAAACAATGCAGGGCTTTTGTCTTGTTTTGCCCCCAGCAGTCCTGATAATGCCTAGGGAAAAGATGGGGTAAAGCCCTTTAGACCATTTTATTAAAATACCCGGGAAAACCGGGCTCCGCAGGAACACAGGAGTCCATACCTGCACACTAGCCTGTATCTGCAGCTGCCACCACCACTGTTTGTTTGTTTGTTTGTTTGTTTATTACATTTATATCCTACCTTTCTCCCAAGATGGGATCCAGGGTGGCTTACAATTATTAAAAATTTTACAGCTAAAAATATCACAAATTACAAAAGTTAAAAAAGAATTAAACTAAATTATCATTGTTAAAATGTAGTTAAAACACATGAATTAAAAACATAAAATCATAAAAATACAACAATAAAAGCAGCACACTGTGACGGACAGCGAGGGAGCCAATGAGGACATGGTACTCCAGGAGCCAATCCTCTGTGAGGAGGTGAAAGGAGGAGGGGCTTCTGGAAGAGATAAAGGGGGAGTGCGTGAGGAAAGGTTGGAGTTTCCAGTTTTGAAGAGTTGAGATGAGGCTTTCAGCGATTCAGGACAGTTTAAGTTCCTTGTATGTTAGAAGCTTAAAGAGAGAGCGAATGTCTGTGCAGGCACAATAACTTGGTTATACAGTTACATGGTTTATTCGTTTAACAATAAACATTCTTCTGTTAATAAAAAACATCCAGCCTGGTGTGCGTGATTCTGAGGCAAGGAGACACAGCCAGGAATACACAATCAGACCTGAGTGATTGTGCTATACCACTGAGAGACGTAGTTCGGCTGTGATATGGAGGCTATGTGTAACACACACCAATTAAAATTTATGTTTCAAATGCCTGCCTAAATAAAAACTCCTTCAACTCCCGACTGGTGTCTCCCTGAAGCAGGAAGGAGGCCCTCAGCATGTGATCAAGGTTGGTCACATGCAAGGGGCCTTGATCATATGCTGGCTTCAGAGAGACGACAGCAGTGGCAGCTGCGGATATGGGTTGGTGTGCAGGTATGTACTCCATCCTGTTTTGTCTAGGTAATGGGGGGGAGGGGAAAACGGGCCTAATCCAAGGCCAGAATACACCAGTGGGAAGCCAGCATATTCTGGCAGATCTAGACAACCCATTATATTCTGGTGTTGCTTCAGTCACTTGCCATTTGGCTTCCTTCCTTCCTAGAAATAATATTGCAGTGTTACACCAGTTCACCCATGCATGTTAAACACGCAGTGCATGGCGCATCCGGTGTTTGTATGTGTAAATTACTTACCACAAATTAATGACCATTTGCTAATACAGACAATTCACATATTGGGTTGAGAGGGCTGAGAGTGAATCAAATTGCAAATCTCAGTGTGACACTCATGTATAATCCAGCCCCCATAAGAATCCTTCTGAGGAGTTATGTCTGCTTTATCTTATGCTCCCATATTGCTGCACCAAGAGATAAACATTGTGTTTACCTCTGTGTAGCTTTAAAGCAAACTTTTAAGTCATGGCAAAAGATAGTTCTTTATAACTGTGGCAGCTGGCAAATTGGGACTAAATATGAGGAACAACATTCAGTCAAACAAAAGCTCTGATTCACCTACCTCTTAAGGTTGTTGTGATGCTAGCGTCATGTTGGGATCCTTAGATGACAAAGACACTAAGGAAAGCTGAGAACTAATTTACCAAGGGAAGTATAGGATGCTTTCTGTTTTATAATGGAGACTGGACGCAGGTGCCTCAGATCAAAAGATTCTGACATGAAGCTCAGGTTGAAAAGCTCCATGCCTCCCCACTGACCCCATGGGCATGGAGGGGCTTAATTAATCTGGTTTAGCTCCACCCACAGCTACTATTACAACAGAGCATGTAATGACATAGTCTTTCCTACGTGTGCATTATTTCAAGCCCAACTGGACATAGCATTCACCCTATCCCAACCTGGATAAAGGAGAAGACTTCTATAATTTCTCTTCATATAAACACATAATCAAATATCCTGGTGCACAGAGTAATTGTTAAGTATGTCTACGTAATTTTAATCACCTGAAGCAATTTACATATATAAATCAGATAAAAAGGCACAAATATGCAGTTTTGCTTTTTCCACATGTGCTTTATTGATAAAAACACAGAACTCTTTTTTTTTCACCAGACATAACATATGGTCTTTAAACATGTGAACCAATAAAAAGCCAAAATAAAACAAACATTTCATTGCATATATATATATATATATATATAAAATTTGCATTTGCAAATTAACAGCCATTTGTATAGGCTAACAGAATAATCAAGAAAAAAACTACTCTTTCCAAATTATATAGAAATGGCTTTAATATAATGTTTTTAAAAGCTACTTGAATTGTACACTGTTACAGTTGGGGGAATGGAGATGATGGAGTGAATGACTGTGTATTGCGAAGAGCCTTATATATATCTCTGTACCCTGGGAGCTGGTAATATCCATGACAGTGGGAAGGTGAATCTGCTCTGAGTTTTAGGACTTTATCAGACTAGCGTCTAAAATGCTGTAATTCTGTGAATGAGGAAAGCAGAAGCTTAGTGTCATTATTACACTTATCGCACGTCACTATAATAGCATGAAAGAACTGCCACGGAATTACTGCATACCAGCACTAGCACTTTAAGAATGGGACTTTACTTCTGTGATTTACCATGAGAAAGATTTTGGTGATTCTCATCAGAAGATGCAAGCATGCTTAAAACACCAAAAAAAACCTTAATTTGCAAAGTAAATGAACACACAAACCCTTAAACAAACCTAAAAACATGCAAACAAACTGGACATTAAAAGAGTGTCCTGTAGATAGTTTTCACATTCTCACCTGAACGTTTTCTCACTGGGAATGGGGAGGGAGGAAAGAGGACCACCCATTCATGCTGTAATCTTGCAATTATAGTGGGGTGTGTTTTCGCATGTTCTTCAATACTACAAAAAAATTGATATTGATAGCTATTGACACCTTGTCCCATGAATTAAAACCAATGCCTTATACACAGCTGGAGCACAGATTGACCATGCAAACATGACAATGTTGTGCGAAAGTGGGAACCATTTGCACTACCGTGATGTCGTAATCATGTGATTTTTGCAGCATCTGATTTTTGCAGCATCCTTAGTCCAGTGATGGCGAACCTATGACATGTATGTCAGCACTGACATGCATAGCCGCTGAGGTAGCTGTTTGCCGAGGATGTTTCATCCTCGGCTCCTGCACGGCCAAGTGCAGTAGCCAAGGATGAAACATTTGCTGCTCCTGAGGATGAAACATTTGCGACTAGAATCTTGGAGTTAGAGTCTAACTCTAAGGACATTTTCAGACACAAAAAAGTCATCCTGAGGGATCGGGAGACGTACACAGCTGTTCCGCAGTAGGGCGCCAGTTTCTGACGATGACGTCCCTCTCACGTTGCCCTCCGTGTTCTTTCCATGTTGCATGGAAGAAAAAGGCGCCACTTTTTATTCAAGAAGAACTTCCGTGAGTAAAAAGTGGCGCCTTTTCCTTCCATGCGACACAGAAGGAACACGGAGGGCAACGCAACAGGGATGGCATCATCAGAAAATGGCCCCCTGCCGTGAAACAGGCGCGTGCCTCTCCCGAGCCTTCAGGATGACTTTTTGTGTCTGAAGATGTCCTAAGACTCGTCTAGTCGCAAATGTTTCATCCTCCCATATTAGATACTCTGTGCTGGAGGTCTGTAGGCCAAAACAACAGAGGTCTGGCACAGAGCGTCTAGTTCTGGGACTTCTGGTTAAGCCGGGATCTTTGCCGTCACTTCCGCTGGCAGAGCAGGGAGCAGCGGAACGCAGCAGGGGACGCATCTCTGGGGGCCCTGCCATTACCAGTAACCAAATAACAGTTAACCACAGCAACCATTATCTACTGTTCTGGGGTGTCATGGATTTCTAATCCATCATTACTAAGATAAGTGAGGGGGAGGCTGGGAGAGGTGAGGGCCTGTGGTGTGCTATGGGTGCTGTTTCCCACCATTAGAAATACCGGCAGCCATTTTTATTCACATACAGAAAAGCATCTTGCTCCATAGTGCAGCCTCCATTTCACCACTATTACTGTTGTACATCCTTATTAACCCCTATTTCTGCTTATTAACCCTACCCTTTCCTAAAAGTTACATGCACCATTTTGTGGTTAGTTAGGCTAGTTAACCCCTAAATGTGGAGTGCCTAGAAACGACTACCAGACACTTTTAGCACCCTGAAAAATATAGCAATGGCTTTACTCACAATTTTTCCCTCTACATACTTTTGTGAGACCTTATTCTCAGTGTTAAATAATATCAAAACCAACAAAAGAAACAGATTGTCAGATGAAGTTAGTAGTGCTTGCTTGGGCCTGAAGTGTACAAAATACCAACCTTCAATTGAAGATTTAGCCAATGAAATTCAGCAACAAAAAAGTCACTAATAGGCAGGTTTGTTAAACAATTCCCCCTCCCTCTCACTTATCTTAGTTCATGGCACCCCACACAAGCTAAATAATACAAAGACCAACAAAAGAAACCAAGTGACGGATGAACAAAGAACTCAGTAAGCAGGTAAGTTAAATAATTAGTTTTTGGTTTATTAAATACAATTATAACAATTATACATTTATGTTATTTAAACTATAAATATTGCGAAATAACGTTTTTTCCTCAAACTGACACACCACCCGAGTTATGCTCAGTTTTTTGGCGAAGTCTGACACACAAAGCTCAAAAGGTTGCTCATCACTGCCTTAGGAGATTTTCAGACAACACTGTTATAGTGTTAGTATTCCACTTTATTTGCTGTGGCTGGCTCCTGTTGAATCCTGGGATTTGCAGTTTAGGGAGGGGCATTTACAACTCTCAGCCAGAGAGCTCTTAGGCCTCACTAAACTACAAACCCCAGAATTCCACAGGAGGAAGCCAGAGCAGTTAAAGTGGAATAGTAACACTATAACAGTGTAGTCTGAAAACCTCCTTAGTCTGAAGTTTAAAGGAACTCTCCAAAGTGCTGAACCCTATTTCTTAAGATGATAGGGTCACACTTTGGGTAGCTCCTTTAAAATTCAGAATGAAACCCAGAGCAAATTCATCTCCCCACTGACATGGAAGCTACCAGTCCCCATGATCTCTGCATAATGGACACTGAACTACCCCTCACCAAACTGGTGCCCACCATTCTCGAGGAGGAACAGAAGGAACGTTGAGAACAGACTTTTACATCATCTGTTTATTTTCTGTTGAAAACAGCTATATTGTTACTTTGTTGTATAAAAATCATGGGCTAAGGGGCTGTCCCTTATTAGAATTGCTTATAGAATGTAAATAAAAGTGTACGCATGGGCAGGTGGGAGGATAAAACAGATCCAGCTCGATACAGCATTCCACTGGGGAAAGTTTTAGAACTTCCAGTAGTCCACAGTGACCACCTAAAACCCAGTTCCAGAGGGTTTCCAAGGACTCCAGGAGGGCTTTGAGGGATCCTTGGGGCAGCAGTGGAGAGGGGAGGCCACCCTCCCTCACAGTTCTACTGGATCCTGTTGTTCTACCAGGGAAATGCCATGTTGGCTACTGCCCTTTGTCATTTTATGTCATTATTTTTACAAGACTAATTTGAACTGAATTAGACTTATGAAACCAATGTTCCACCCAGTTGACCAATTTAGAGAAGGTTCCTGCTGATACAAAGAGGGAGTTAGAGAATATCATTAAACATGACCAGATGAGGCAGCAGGTAGCTGTAGTTTTCCTTAATGAAAATTTAAAGAGAGTACATGAAAATGATATTCCTCCAATCCAAGAGAATACTAAGTTAAGGACATTCAATTACAACCGAGATCCAATTTAGCACTGAAGAAGTATTGTTTGTTGATCAGGATTTATTGCCTGAAGTGAACTGTTAGGCTGGTGACTAGCAATATAATTACTTTTTGCAGCATACCACGGCAGCACTGTTTATATTTATTTAACAGACAAGACAATATGTTCCATGGGTTCTTTTTTCCAATTGTGTCATAATGCACCAAAAGTGGATTTTAATAAAAGAAATGTGAATATCTTACACTTATGCCCTAGCATTGGAGAAAAGGAACAACAACAAAACCAGAAGTGTGGGGGGAATTTAACAACAGCCAAAACAATCATCAGGGCTTCCTCAGGAGCAACAGTGATCAAAAATAAATAACCCAGGAATGTATGAATGTTTTTTTACCCCTGAAAAGGCTTTCGACTAGGATATATTAACTTGTTATTCATTAGTGTCTTTTAATATTTTATACAAAGTCATGCAAGGAGGATTTTTAGCACATGACAAGGATGCTAAAGAGAAAGTAATCAAATAGGGGCAGGAGGAATATGGAGGTTTTTCTATATACATGCTAGCAAAACATTAATGTAGTGTTTGGGGGAGGTTGTCCATATTAAGCCTTATGTTAATTACTGTCACATGACACAAAAAAGAGTTAATCTGAGATGATGAGGTGGCATGCTTCATGCAGAGAAGCTCCCAGGCTCCATCTTATTTATTTATTATTCTCTTTGGCACTGTTGCTCAATAGATATTATGTAGCAGAGCCAGGAAGGATTTCCATCTGATACCCAAGAGAGCTCTTGCCAACTGAAGCGGTATATTGTCTCAGTATAAGTTACACCAAATCTCTTGTACTCATGGGAATTGCAACAAAACTTTGCAGTATGGATTGCTCCTGTTTAGTGTTTCAGCCAGACTTGCCTTCTTTCAAGATGCTCCATTCCGTTCCACAACCTCTCCAGAGATGCAGCTTTCTATAGCCACAGAAGTGTATGCTTGGTCTTTATTGGCCTGTTAGGTAGGATGCCCCACCCCAAAAAATAGGATTTTTCTCCTTTATGTTTTTATTTCCTGAAAAACTCTGAACTTCTGATTCTATCTGAGCACACTGAAACCTCTTTACTTATTCTAAGTAATCCTAAATCTACAAAATGCTGTCAAACTGGCCACTTGAGTTTTCTGTTTCTCTATTCACTTCATCAAGGAGAGAACCTCACGTATTCATCTCTTTGTGGAGGGTGCGCCTGTTACATTTAATAGACTAGGAAAATTCTTGTGAGCAAGGGCAATTCCATGTATGCATCAGAACTTGCCAGAACTATCTGACTATCCACTCTGAGAGAAACATATCCAAAATAGATGGAACTTTAATGTAATGCAGTTAACCAACTCTTACTCTCAGGCGAGAATTGTTTTCAAATGGCTAAAGACAGTGCTGGTGCTAACAGAGAGAAGTTACAATCCAGTACAGAGTTACATGGTCCTAAGCCTATTGATTTCGAGTGTTCAGAAGCAATAATCCAGTACGCAGTCATTCTGAAAACACATTGAGAGTGTACCTGCCTCTGGGTTAAATTGTAGCCAGTGGGTTTAAGGATAAGGAAAGCATGTACCGGTACTTTAAATAGAAATGAAGGCAGATTTCTGTCCTGAAAATAACTGCCTCTGAAGAAAGTGGCTGCATTTAGAAACCATTTCCATTACACTTAAAAGTCTATGCATAATTCTGCTTAGATTTTGATTCTGTGTACATTTGAGTACACAGTATGGAACCAAATTCATGCCCATATGGTCCTGGCTTTCAAACTTTGTGAGCTCAGACTAACCTCTAAACAAGACCCCACACATATGGGGAGGTGCACGCACACATACACTCTGATCAGAGATTTGACTGAATCCACTGTAGGCAAGAGAAACATTGTCCTCCTAATTGTAGGAATTTAGATGTAATTGTCATTGGAACATGCCATCCGGTTCTTAATAAAAGTCCAAAATAAAATCCACTCCACAGACTAGTCTTTTCAAAAAAAAAATTAAAATAGCTCAGTAAAAGAAACATTATGATCACGGATTGAAGCTGTGCCCCTTAGATTTGGGGCTCAGCTAGGATTCCGGACTTGAACTGTTTCCTTTAAGAACAGAAGGCATCATGACAATGCATATTATTCATAAAAAATGATATTCCTGTTCACTTGTATACCTATGCAATTTACTCTTTAACAGCTTTTTATTTCAAAGAAATCACTAGCTAATGACATCTTCACCTTTTATACATATATATATATATAAAATCCACTTATTCACAAAACTGTCCCTGAGGGGATTGTAGTGTGTTATCAGAATTTTTTACCCAAGATCATTAGCACATATTACAAACCAATTGAAACTGTGTATTTTCTTTGCAGATTACTTTTAACTTTAGAGCTGTTGTTAAAAAAGAAAAGACACGAGTGATTTGATTTACTTAACCTGTCTACAAACTGCTCCAATGAGCAATACTCTGATTGCATTTACCAAAAAAAGCATAGATAACTATAGGTACGAGAGGTGTTTTTCTTTATCATACCAGATCATACCAAAGCAGTGAAGATCTTAGCAGAGATTAATGTTTACCTTATAGTTTAGAAAATTGCGCTGAAAAGGAAGGTGGTTTATTTGGTTGATATCTTAGAAAGAATAATACCATGTTGTTGTTTCTTTTAGCAACCAGTTAAACTCAACAACAGCAATCAGATTTATATTTCCTTTGAGAATATAGTATGTATACTTCTTTCTAAGCTCAGGTATGTTTACTAAAATAAAGAACTGATACCTAGCATTAGAAAAAGTTCTTTTTTATATAGTAAGTATGCACATAGCATTCATTGTTAAAAATTGCCCTTGCTACCTTGTGCAAAGTTTCCACATAAGTTCATCTGCTAAGGAGCCACAGTGTGTGTTCAAGTGGAACTCCTGCAAAGAACACGATGGTGTGTTCTGGAACAATGGTCTTCAGCTGGTATACCTGGAGAATCACCAGTGTCAGCACTATGCTTTTGTTTAGAGGAGCCCTGGGGGTGCAATGGTTAAATGCCAGTACTGTACTGCAGGCACAATGTTCTGAGTTTGATCCTACAGGGCTCCAGGTTGACTCAGCCTTCCATCCTTCCATAGGTTGGTAAAATGAGTACCCAGCTTGTTGGGGGCAATTGGCTAACACATTGTAAACTGCTTAGGGAATACTTTGCACTGATAAGCAGTATAGAAATATAAATGCTATGCTATAAATGCTATTTGTTTCACACAAGGGAAGGGAAGTAGCTTTAAAGCCCAAGATTAGCACATCCCAGCCTTGCCTTATCGCATGATGTTGGTATGCTTCAGGTGTTCTCCCATTCCAGTCCCATGGGAGACAGTGGTAAACATGAGTCTTTTTGCTAATGGATTTTCCCAGTTAGCAAAAAGACTTGCATTTACCACCATATTCCACAGGAGTGGAACAGAAGAACAGCTGAAGTATGCAGATGTCATGTGATAAGGCAAGGCGAGATGTGCTACTCTCAGGCTTTAAAGCACTTCCTTTCCCTCATGCAATAAGGCTCCCTATTCTTCTAACTGTGCACACTTTGTGGGAAAACCCATGGTGTTTAGAAAAGCTTTAAGTGTTTAATGTAAATAAACAAAGGAAAAGGCAACTCACCTGGCATAGCTCAATCTTTTCCCCCTAACAAGGATCAAACATGACAGTGAACAAGGGAAGTAACATGATGCAGGGACATGATAGAAGAGCCAACTCAGACATTCAGTGGTAGTGTGCCTTCTCACAATGAAGGTGAGTGATTGCTTCTTTGAATACACCTCCACATAAAAAAAATCATTCAACAGGAGTTCAAAACATACAGAACTGACAAAAGCATACACTGTGGGACATGACTCAACACTTTATCTCACATTGTGAATACAGAAGCTCTGCTTGTCGGCGTCATCACAAACAAGATGTTCTTAGCCACTTTTTTCTCCTTCAATTGGGCTAAGTTGCAATGGTAGAGCTTACACCTTGGACAAAACCTGTGACCAAAGCATGGGTGGAACATACACCAGAATTACCCTATATTCCTGTCATTGAGTAAACTTCTTCAAAGTTTATCCATGCTGTTCTCTAGCTATGTTACTCAGTCTTTCTCCTTCCCCAAATTGTGCTGATTCCAAAGACAGCTCCATGAAATAATAAAATTCACTGGAGCTACGATTACAAAAAACTGAAATTCTGATTCTGTATTTCATTTTCACACACCCCTATCGACCAAATCAAGTGTTCCATTATCATCATCCTATTTTCCACTGTGTGTTGATTTGTGATTAATACTCTTTCATAAATCAGGCATAACTAAGGGGAACAGTAGCAGAAATAATCCTGGATTCTAAACAGCTACACAGAAGAGTGTGCTGCAATTTAGAATGATCATTTATTATTTTGGTAAGCAGCAGCAGTGCACATGGGCCTTATGATTCAGTTCCACTGAGCCAAGTTCAACTAATTAGATTCCACGACAACATAGTGTATTACAAAGCCAATAACTGACAGCTGTCAAGGTTCTCACTTTCAAGGTTTATTTTGCAACCTTGTTATGCACCACGTGTGCCCATCTTAATTAAGAATGTAAAAAATGCATATATTGATACATATCATGTTGTTGGCATTGCTTGAATTCCCAGCTCATATATACCAGCCAACCATGTTGTCTTAAACCTACCTTCACAGAAAGATGATTATACCTTATCTTTTTCTGTACCTTTTTCTTTCATGATGTCACATTCACACACATTGGGGGAGGACAGGTTAAGTGTGCTGATTCAATGCATTTTATTCTTCGCATGTTATTGGGCCACTGTTCTCATCTTCTACTAGGCCACAAGGTAGAGCACCATGGGTGAGATGTCTGGAGAAACATTTGTTGTGCAAAATCATGGTACAAAATTTTAAAAACTGCTCCCTGCCCTTCTAATTTAGTGCAATAGCACTAATCTGGCACTGAAGCTCCCATCAGATAGGCTATCAATGTTAATTTAATGAGTATCTAATTGGCATTATGCACAGCTGGGAATTAGTACAGCCTTAACTCCCATGCTTAAAAGCAGGGAGTGAATCATATTGTTTCAAATGTACAGCCTACAAAATATGCACATCTTCAGTCCTACATCAAGCTTGGGTTTTCTTTTTCTGTTGCTGGTGTTGTGAAAAGACCAAACCAAGCCTGCGTCATCTCCTCCTGTTTGCTTGCCCTTCCTGTTGATTTTGTCCAACCATGTGAGATTTTTTAAAAAGCTGTTGGCCACTGATTCCTGTTTCTTTTTTATGTTTTAGTTGTAGAGTTGTTCTGTTTCATGGTTACACAACAGCACTTTACCTAAAATGAAATATTAAAACTGGTAAATTAATAGCAGAGCCCAGTTCATCTGGTAGACTAAAGATATGCAGTCTTACATACTGTTTCTAATGAGTAAGGGCCCATCCACACTGCAGAATTATATTGCTATTGTTCCACTTTAACTGCCACTGTTCAGTACTATAAAATCCTGGGATTGGCAGTTTAGGGAGGGACATTGAGAATTCCCAGCCAGAGTATTCTAGTGCCTCATTGAACTACACAATCCAAGATTCCATAGGATAGAACCATGGTAAATTAAAGTGGAACAATATTACTATAATTATGTCATGTGTATGAGCTCCAAGCTCCCTTAAATACTGTGGGACATCTGAATAAATATGCATAGAAATCATGTGGGTTATGCTCCTGCTTAGTGTTAAGCAAGAATGCTGCTCCATGGGCCCTTTCACACTTCATAGTTACAGCACTATGGTTCTTTGACTGCCATAGTTCTATCCTAGGTAATCATGGGATTTGCAGTTTTATGAAGAGGTACCTAGAATTCTCAGCTAGAGAGCTCCTCTGGAGCCTCGGAGCGAAGTACAAACCCTGGGATTCCACAGGATGCAGCCATGGCTGTTAAAGTGGAATCATAATGCTATAACTGAGTTGTGTAAAGCGGCCCCAGGTGATGAACACTGCTTATATTGGGGCTTAACCTACCTGAATGCAGAATCATTTTCCACCTCCATGCCCTTGCCTGGTATATTTGCCAGACAGGATGTCTCAGATATCTTGAGCAAATTTTTCCATGCAATAAATTTAGGACATTGCTTACCACAAGCAAAAGTACATTATTAAATTGTATTAGAAAAGAAATCAGACAGGAAGACCAAAATACTGGCAGATTGAAATGATGAGCATGAAGAAGAAAGACAAGAGTTAGGTAGGAGTTCAAAACTCTTGGCTAAAATTCAGAATTGGCCAATTATTTCCTCTTAATTCTACATTCAAAAAATACTCAAGCCATAGCCAAGAATGATGCAGCTTTGTGACAAGGAGGAGACGACTCATCACACAAGTGTGCCTATGAAAGGCCTTCTGGCTTCCGGCATCTAGCTTCATGCAAACATTTCTTGGATGTACTTAAGACAGATAGTTGGAATCAGCCCTAAGTTTCCCAGAAGGCACAGCTCTTTTTAAAATGAAGCATACATATTATACTGCAATTTGAGAATAAATTACCCAATTTCAGTCAGACTGAAACTGTATTCTCTGTACTCTTAAGATTTTAATATTGCTTAAATGGAAATCAAATTTAATCTTCATTGGGACCCATAATAATTAATTCCAGCACAGTCAGCTAATGCTTGTGTGTGCATGTGCGTGCGTGTGTGTGTGTGTGTGAGAGAGAGAGAGAGAGAGAGAGAGAGAGAGAGAGATCTTGTGTTTCTGCAGCTCTAAAGCACATTTGAACCTGGAATTAAACATGTAACAAGGAAGTAAATTATATGAGCTATTCCCAGAATTTCATAAACCTTGCCTTTTGCTAGCCATGACTTCTGATATTTACTGTACTCTCAAATAAGCAGACTTGCAGTTACAGTCAAAATCTAAGCACAGCCTCTGAAACTACTGCTATACAGAGTTTAAGAAAGTTACTTTTTTGGACCACTGGCCAAGCTAAGGGTTTCTGGAGCTATAGTCTAAAAATGTAACTTTCCCATATGTTGCTGTTATTTGACTCACTAAATTCTATGTTTGTTCTTTGCTTGTTTTTACTGAAAAGCAGCCTTTGTGGGTTATGGAGTAGAATGGAAGAGAAGCAAGAAGATGAGAAACGACTGCTTAGCCTAGTCTCTTCCTGCTGTTTGCACACACTCATTACAGATGTTTTTTCAACCTGTGAAGAGAGGGAGGAAAAAGAGAGAAGAAATTTGAACAGGATCCTTGCACCTTTCCCCTTGTACAGGAAAAGGCAGCACGAGGAGGAGGATTTTGATTGGTTGGAAAATGGTTGAGCATTTCGAGGTGGTATGCTGAGGCTAAAATGTAATGGAAGAAAACATGGAACATCATGCATTGTTCAGTATTGGAATGGAATCATGCAGCCCTCCAGATGTTGTTGGACTCCCAGAATCTCTATAGCCAATGGTAGGAATGCTTGGAGTTGTGTTCCTATGAATCATAATGCTATAACTGCATGATTCCTACCCTTATCTAGTAGTTAGGCCCTTAAGTGAAACTAAGTGACACTGCTGTCAAGGAAATTGTTTTTTCAGAACATACATTCAGGTTTAGTGTGTCAATCCAAGTCAATTGGACTAAGGAGTTAATGACTTTGCTTTTTGAATTCAGTTAGAAAGAGAATAAACCCAAATAGGCATGCATTCTGAAAAGTATGAATGATTTTTTTTAAAGAACCCACATTTTTGCTATGTAAATAGCATGTAGGTGGAGAGGGGTGTTAACACTTTCTCCACTTGTCGTAGTCCCAACCAAAACCACCTTTATGAAGCTACTTCCATTTTAATTTCCAAAACTATTCGTAGTACCAATGGAGTTATCACCTGCAATGCATATAGCATATTCCAAGAGATGATGTTGGGATAAAACACCTAACACCTTTGCCTTTGGGGGTTGTATATGAGAAACGAAACTTGAGATTACTTTCGTTTCTCCCAAAGACTGAGTGTTAGGGACTATATAACTGGGAGGGGTTATATTGGTTTTGTTCCTGAGATGGAAGAGAGCTTCAAGTTTGTGTGTACCTCTCTTGCTTAGAGAGAACCTAGAAAACATGGTTAAATGTTTTCTATTATTGTTTTTTCCTTTTATTTAATTGTTATTAATAAAAGCCTAAAAGAATTTTGGCATGGACTTACTTTTGCACCAAAGGAGTATTTGTTTGCTCACAAAGCACACGTTTTCGTTGCATATCTCCTGTTCGGATGAACAGGGAGTGACTGCGCTCTGCACATTCCTGTGACATAAAATCCCCAAACACCCCCCACCCCACCCTCCCCCATAAAAAATATTAAACAATTATAAATTAAAACCAACAGATCAAAAAAATAACAATTAAAAACAATAAATACAATAAAATACTATAAATGGCCAGCTGACTTTCTTTTTTTCTTCTTTCTTTTTTTCAGCTGAAGGGAGGAGACTACAGCATGTTTTAGGTGAAGACTGCCACTCCTGCAGGCATCTAAGGAGCAGGCAACCTCTATTTATTTATTTATTTATTGTTTGTTTGTTTGTTTATTTGTTGTTGTTGTTTTGTGAAGGGGAGCATCAGAGTGAATCAGGCCACAAAAATAGCCTTGTGGGGCATCTACATCCCACTTCCAACAAGTCACCCATCCTTAGTTTAAGGCTTCTCACTCTGTAGGAAGAGCTGGAGCCTAGGAGGGGATAGTCTAGACCAAGGGTGGGGAACTTTTGGCCTTCTAGATGTTTTGGACTACAATTCCCATAATTCAACACCACTGGCCTTGCTAGTTATGACTTGTGGGAGTTGAAGTCCAAAACATCTAGAAGGCCAAAGGTTCCCCACCCCTTCCTAGACCACTGCATCTCAAACTATCTGATGTGAAGGACCAGCAAGGATACTTTTCCCCAATGTGCCAGGAGCCAGTACCGTATCTGAGCTCATTGGCTACAGTTGTTTCTTTCCTTTCTGGAAATTTGCCAGGGACTGACAGTCAATGGTTCAGGGACCAGGACTATGGACCACCATTTTTAGTAGCACTAGTCTAGGCCCAGAAGAATAAAAGGTCTCTGTTCTGCTTCAGAACCAGGTGCTCACTTGGAGCTGTCTGATGTGCTGCACTGCCTGGCCTGCCTTGCTTCTCTGCCACTCCTCCAATTCCAAAGGGTTAAATCCAAATATCCTTTCTTAACTGGTTGTGAATTACAGCTTGAGGTACCCTAAATGCTTTGGAGAAGGATTCTTTTCTAGCCTCTCCCCCCACCCCTCAGTCATTCATAGAACCACTGTAGATCAAAAGATAAATATTTGGGTATAAATTTGGCCTTTGCTCACATAGGCAATTGAGGTATCAGCTCTTTTTTAGTCTAGCCCCATCTTCCTATATAATCAATATTTCATGCATTGGTGACTACCCAAATCTGCTAAGAATATAACAAGGAATAGCATGAAACAGGGATTTGAAACTCAGGATTAAGATGCCATTAGAAACAAATAATCTGTGGTCATAGAACCATAGCGTTGGCAGAGACCACAAGGGCCATCTAGCTCAACCCCTACCATACAGGAACACACAATCAAAGCACTCCTGACAGATAGCCATCCGGCCTCTGTTTAAAAACCTCCAAAGAAGGAGACTCCACCACACTCTGAGGCAGTGCATTCCTGGGAAAATACACACAGTCAATAGCAGATACTTCTTTTTAATTTGTGGGAAAGACCGTGGGTCAAAAAGGAATAGTTATAAATTCTCTGACTGACAGATGCATGTATCAAGTGTAGCCATACATAAGCTATACCGCACTCTGCTTATGCTGCCACTTCTCCACAAGGGTTTCATTGGAACTTGCTGGCCTTTGTCATAGACCTTTCTGACCTCCGCACCCTTAAGTACAAGGTACCATACACTGCTTTCTGTGCACCCATTACAATGTACAATGTAGACACAAAGATTATCTTAGACAGTGTATGGAGTATTGTGATATACTGTATACAGTATAACAATGTGGGTGGGCTCAGAAACCCTCGTCTTCTGTATACAGTATAAGTTTGTCTTTGTCTGGTTCTTTTGTTTAGCTATGGTCACTGAAGGTGAATTTAATTCATTTCTTAACAGTATCACAGAAAACTCTACCCCAAAAATGTTCTGTTAGTACTTAGAGACAGATTCCTGTTTACTTTGGCCAACAATTCAGACTCCCCCTACCTCTCTAGTAAAAACTAAAAAAAAAAAAAAACTAAAAATGGATTTTAGAGCATGATTGAGATTCTAATGCAAGATGTATTCCATCACCAAGGAAGCTGATGCTGCATAACTTACAACAGAGGATGTCTGAAATCCCTCAGACCACATTTTTTAGAAAACCTGGATATGCCCTGCAAGAAAATAATAGATCATTACAAGTTTTGATTAGACAATTTGGCTATATAACAAGAGAAGAAAGTGATCTGTTTTGTAGCCCTGATATCTGGCTGAAATGGACTTGATTTCTATTCTAAGGTCTCCTTACAATTCTTATCAAGGGAAACCTCTTCCGCTATATTTTCCTTTAACAATTTCTATGTGAAAGCATGAATATCTGAAAGGTGAAAGTGTGATTCTGTAAACATCCTGAAGTGTTGTGTGTTGTGCTTCTGTTTGGGAGGCAATAGCTCACTGAGAGAGACATTCATATGCAATCAAAGGGGATCTCAGCTTCACTGAGCTTTCACATGACAGCTTGGATCATTTCAGATCTCTTCCAGCAGAAACAAAATAGCATCAAAAGCAGGAAGGTTGGGTTTTTTTCCCTCCACCGTCTTACTTCCAAAGATGAAAACACAACATCATTAGTCAAATTTACTCTGAACTTCTGCCTCTTTGTGTTGATTTGCACTCAGGTTGAGTAAACATATCTTTCCATCATAGTAAATAATGTAAAAAGCCTATCAGTAACTTAATTGCTTAACGAATGGTACAATGTAGGGTGTAACAACTGTTTTTGACTACTGAAGTCAAGGGCCTCTCAGACAACAGAAACAACACCTACTATAGCTTGGTGGTAAAGAAATCTATTTATTCCCTGTTGAAATGTTGGTTAAAGAAAAACATGAATCCTATTTTTTTAAAAAAGCAATCTGAAGGGAAAAACACCCCATCAAACAATTCTAGAGAAAAACATGTTGTTGTTGTTGTTGTTGATTGAAGATACTTTCTCTCATGCTTATTCATTTATAGAAAATTCAATCTGATAAGTGATGACTCTCATAATAGGAGTGAAGTTTGTGTGCTAGACATGGGAGCCCTGACAGTAAAAAGAGCACGTAACCTCAAAAATGAGGCACAAATGTTCATCCATGAAAGTCAGGAAGAAATAGTTCTACCTCATGTGCAGCATTCCTGGATATACCTGCAACAATGGATTATTCTGTCCTTCCACACTCCAGATCTTGATTGAGGAAATCTTGTAGATAAAGTTTCCCTCTTCCTTGAACATATATATTGTTGTTTCCAGTGAAATGAGATAGGGCTGCATGATATACAGGTTCTTTCCATTCTGAATGATATATACACAGATAGATTTATATGTGGATGTAGATATATCTCCAGTCCTCAGATGAGATAAATATGGGAGGGAGAGAATTATACTGTATTTTCTAAGAGGCAGGACCAGCCCAAGAAATCCTGCAGCTGAGGCAAGGGACAAGATCATGCGTAAAACACCCCAAAAGTGGCAGTTGAGTCTTACTTCAACAGTGGCAATGAGACAGCATCCTCTACACCTGAAAGCAGCAGGATAACTTAGGGGATGTTGAACATATAGCTAGAATACATACCTCTGTCCTCTCACAGAAAAGAATGTCCAGAAGGCATGTTTCCACTGCCACCACCACCATCTAGCATCTGTTGCCCAAAGGACCTCCATAATTTTTATTTTATTTTTATGTAGTTATTTATACCCTGCTCTTCAGCCACAAGGCTATCAGAGTGGCTTACAAATTGTTTTTAAGCAATAGCAATTTACACATCTATACTGCATTAAGCAGCTTCCAATGTGTGTTAGCTAATTGCCCCCACAAGCTGGATACTCATTTTACCGACCTACGAAAGGATGGAAGACTGAGTGAACCTTGGAGCCCTCTGGAATCGAACTTGCAACATGACTTGCAGTACTGGCATTTAACCACTATGCCACCAGGGCTCAGGGATGGTTCTGACAAGGCCAGGGGAATGGATGGGAAAAGGAGCCATAGACAGTGGAAGAGCATATACCGTGTACACAGAACCTCCCAGATCCAGCCATCAGACTCCCCCATTTTAAAAGGGATCTCAGGCAGAAGGGCTATGGACCACTGCCTAAGATCTTGGAGAACTGCTGTCACTCCAAGTGGCATTACCAGGTTAGATCAGCCAATGGTCTGACATGTGGCAAAAACCATGTAATTAGGATGGGACAATAGCACAAATGGCAAAAATTATCAGAGAACATCATCACTTTCCTGTTCCCGCTGCATGTAGAAAGTGACACCTTATTCACGCCAGTGCGATGCAGCAGGAATGGTTAAGTGATGAGAACGTCTGATAATTTTGCCCTTGGTGCTATTGTCATGTCCTAAATGATGTGGTTTTCCCTCACTATTGGCCTCATCTGATAAAGTCCTTAGTGTAAGTAAGCACTTCATATATAAAAGATGAGTAGAGTGGCAGTTGAGTTCTTCTTCAACACAAGTGAGGAGATCCCAGTATTTCTCAAATAACAATTTCCTTTTCCCTCCCAAGCAAATAGAAGCCTTGGAGACAGTTTGATCGGGAGCATTATGCAGGAGAAAGGATCAAACATAGCATCACCCACATTCACATGCCTATAATGGCAGATTATAGTATAATATAACTCATAATTTGGTCCTTGGTGAACACTGAAGAGCCATACAGTGCCCCTCTTAAAACATTAGTATAATTTCTCTGTATTCCCAACGTCAAATGGCCTGACCTCAGCTCACCACATTTTGCAGTATCTCCACAACTGGTTATATGGGGGAGACCCACAAAAGCCAATAAACTGAACATTCAGGCAATGGAATAAATTGTGCAAATGCTAGATCTTTGAATCTTCTTTTCAGAATTTAGGATATTGTGTTCACTCACATATTTGCAGTAGGACATGCTGGAAATGAAGGGTAAATCTGATCACAAAAGGTACGCAAACACATAGAGCCAGCTAATGAAAGTTCACCCATGCCTTCAGTATTTTGTCTTTTAAAAAACCTACAAATAAGACATACCCTAAGGTAGATCAGGAAGACTCAGCATGGCTTCTAAGACCTGTCTCAGTAACCTTTTAAAGTCCTTCAAAAGTGTCAATAAACATTTGGACAGGAGCGAACCAGTGGAGATTGTTTAACTGGACTTTTGACAAAGTCTCTCATCAACAACTTGTAAGTCATGAAAAGAAGGTAGAGGTTCCTTTATTGATTAGTAACTTGTTAAAAGAACACAAAGCAGAGAGTAAGCTTAAATGGATAGCCCTTTTCACAGCCAAGGGATGTAAACACTGGAATCCCTCAAAATTCTGTACAGGGACCAGTGTTTTCTCACTGTTGATACAAGTACAGAAGCTACGGATGAGCAGTGAGGTGGCCAGGTTTGCTACTAACACCCAAATCATTCTACTTAGTAAAAGCAAAAGCAAAATATTGTGAAGAGCTCCAAAAGGATTCTAACAAAGTAAATGGACACTAACATGGATATCCAGCAGGACTCTGTCAGTAGGTCATAAAATATTATACCATAGTGAATGTGTTAATAGTCATTTTCTTTGTTGTTTTCCCCACTGCATGTAGGTTTTTTTCTTGCAATAAACTAGCCTGCCTATAACATTGCTAGCCGTATCAGATTCTTTTTAAGTGGATTCTTTCATGAATTATTCTCCCTAGTAACATCAGTAAGAGATTTATTATCTGTCCTGTCACCAGTGATATGCATAAATTAAAGTATCAGGATCAGAATACTGGCAAATGACACTAACCTTTGGGCAGAAGCACAGAGCAATGAGAACCAATCAGTGGAATTTGCGGGCTGAATTTAGAGTCCGCTCGCCACACAGATTAACTTCCCAGTATACTTGTACACACTACACAGATTACTATCTAGGCACATTACACAGAAGCAAGCCCACTTCACTTCCAGGGAATGTTATCTGAGCAAAGTATTTACTGTGCCAGCTCTCTTTTGCCCATGCTCACCCTAAACCCAGATTTATGCATGTGTATTCCACAAAGAGGTGCCCTTTTGAGTGCTATACTGGATGTGCATGAATTGGGTGTGCATCTTTTGTACGCTGCTAATGCAGGCATCGAACACAAAATGAAAAGCCTTTGGCAACTATTCCCTAGAGAGGAGCCACTGAAATAAATTATTAAAAATCCATCCATGTTTAAGCAGTGCAGGGAAGTAAGGAAACACACAATGCTTTAGGGTGATTTTTGCATTCATTATTTTAGTGCTCAGATGATAGGATTTTTTAAAATATACTTGATCTTATTAGTTATTAAACCAGATTCATTTAGATTCCCGCAAATCCAAATAATCTCACATATACATAATATAGTTAACTGAGATGGATAGGAACAAAGAAATTCTCTGTTAAACTGAATTCCCTCTCTTGGTTTGTTGTTACTGCTGAAGATAAACTTTTATTATTTATTTCAAGTACCACATGACTTTAGAGGAAATGTAGGAGGGAGAAGCAGTCTTTTTTTTAAAAAATGATATTCTACAATATCTGTTGATGTGTGCCTTCAGGTCACTTCTGACTTATGGTGACTGTAAAGCAACCCTATCACAGGGTTGTCTTGGCAGAATTTGTTTAGAAGGGAGTTGCCTTTGCCTTCTTCTGAAGGTGAGAGAGTGTGATTTGCCCAGCGTCACTCAGTGGGTTTCCATGGCCAAGTGGGGATTCAAACCCTAGTCTCCCATTTCACCATGCTGGCTATCATCTGTAACATATTTAACATTCTACAATACAGTATATGTTAAATGTGGTCCGCTCTGGCCTCACATTGGGAGGCATGGAGATGCACTATCCACAATGCCGCAGCCTTATTTGAGAACTCACGCCGAACAAGTCTTGAAGAGAAACAACAACGCAGAAAGAATCACAACCCAAAAATATCACCCAATGAGACCTTCTGCTGTGCTTTCTGCAACTGGACTTGTTTATCTTGGATTGGCCTTTTTAGTCATCAGCGCGCTTGCAGAAAGCACGGGATGAATCCTTCATGAATCTTCGTTTGCAAAGAAAAGC
The DNA here is from genome assembly GCA_030847615.1 of Gambelia wislizenii. NCBI lineage: Eukaryota > Metazoa > Chordata > Lepidosauria > Squamata > Crotaphytidae > Gambelia > Gambelia wislizenii. The sequence continues at coordinate 232,988,996 of JAUMIR010000003.1, read as the reverse complement.
CAGAGGAGGATATGTTAAATATGTAACACATTAAAAAGTTCAGTTTTACTGGTAAATTTAATTGATCATTTGTAATCATAATCCCATTTTTCCTTAATTTCAGCATGTCTTTGCATGCCTGCAGTACTTAAGTCTATAAAGGAGCAAAACCTGACTGTTGCTGCCAGTATTGCAGATATTTGAAGAGGTATGTTTAATCCTCACTCCAGATTGCTTGTTTTCCCAAGCAATTTCCTCCCATGAAAGTGAATGGGTATCATTCATCCATATAGGGAAAATTATATGTTGCACTTAACACGGCTATACTGAGGACAGTACAGCATTAGGGGAGGGGCATCCTCCAGGCTTCTACTAGGTTGTCCTACCCTTCCTCCATGGAAGGCTCACAAGGGTGTAATGCATCTTTGTGTTCGGATACACAGCACAGCATTGCATGCCCCCAGGGCAGGAATCCCAACAGTATATAGGTCTATAGGGGGTTTTTTTTGGGGGGGGGGTTCTAGGCTGTGAGGCCGTGTTCTAGATGAGTTTATTCCTGACCCTTTTTGCCTGCATCTGTGGCTGGCATCTTCAGAGAATGGTGGCAGTGTGGGTGTGTGGGGTTTATGTGAGTCCCTGTTGAAGAGGATTAGCATGTAAATTTGTGTATCCAGTTGTTGGATGTTCCATTCTTAGGATGGGAGGATATGCAAGAGGGATTAGTGTCTATTTAGCTCATAGTCCATTGTCTGCTGGGAAGCCCCCTGTCCCTGGGGGAAAGTTCATTTGCATGTATTGAGTTTTTATTTTGTTTTTTACTGGTAGCCAAACTTTGTTTACTTTTAGTTTCCTCTTTCCTGTTGAAGTTGTCCAGGTGTTTGTGGATTTCAATAGCTTCCCCATGCATTCTGACCTGATAGTTGTTAGCCTGGTCCAGAATTTTGGTGTTTTCAAATAGCATTTTGGGCCCAGGTTGGTTTATAACGTGTTCTGCTACTGCTGATTTTAATGCCTGGCCCAGTCTGCAGTGTCTCTCATGTTTCTTGATTCTTATTTGCACACTGCGTTTTGTGGCCCCTATGTAGACTTGTCTTGTATAGACTTGTATATAGGTCTTCTTTCAGTACACATCCACCAATCATAATTATGTACACACTACTGTAGAACATCACAAAATAAAATAAAAGTGATTATACAAAATTAACCTAGTGTGTGTGTTAAAATGTCTAGAAGGAACCCCTATTCATCTTACCCACTTGTTTCAAATGCAACTTGAGTTTCTTATGCCATCCTTCATCATTTTCTAAAGTTCCTAAATTCTACTGTCTTGCAGAGAATGACCTGCAATGGCCAGTGTTAATAAGGTACTTGTCACTCTCGTTGCTTTCTGGATTTAATTTTCTCCTGAACTCAATGCTAACAATGCCACCCTGCTACCATCTGTAGTATATTTATACCTCAACTGCTGGATAACACTTTATGCATCTGAAGAACTGGGCTCTAATTATGCTCTAACAAATAAATGAGTGAGTCTTCAGGTTTTGCAGAACATCTTGAGAAGATGAAAATAATTCAGTGCGGGAACCCATAGAAAGCAGCCACAGAGAGAATGCATGTTCTAGGATGGAGGAGTTTGCAGACTGGTTAGCTGTACTATAATCCCTTTGAACACTTAGATTTTTTTTCCCTTAGAACCTTAAAATTGGGAGGGATCTCATAGAACATCAGTTCCCATGAACCCAGTGTCCTAAGGCAAAATGCCCTGAATTTACCTAATTGTGGTGTAGTGGTTTGAGGGTTGGACTATGACTCTGGAAAACAGGGTTCAAATCCCCGCTTAGACAGGAAAAACCACTGAGCAACCTTAGCCAAGTCATGCTCTCTTGGCCTCAGAGGAAGGCAATGGCAAACCTCCCCTGAACAAATCAGGCCAAGAAACCCCTGTGATAGGTTCACCTTAGGGTCACCAAAAGTTGGAAACACCTTGAAGGAACATAACAACAACAAATTTCAGTGTGTGCCAGCAACAAAAGTGTTTCAACCCCCTTTGTTCTGCCAGCAGACTTGGTTTTAAATCATTCTCAGACACCACTCTCGAAAAGCAGTAGTAACACTGAACCTGAAAGTAACACAGCAGCATCTCAAAGAAGATATAACTTCCTACCAGAGAAATCAGAAAGTGAGGGTGTGTGGTTTTGATTGATTTTTGTCAATCAAAACCATTTTGTCAATCATCTCATTCTGCCTTCTATGGTTAAAACCTATTCCTTTTTGCCCTTCTCCTTTGTGGATATGGTGAACATTTTTTTCTGCTTTTCCTTTATATCTTTTAAAATATTTTAAAGCTGTCAACATGTCCTCTTTCAATCACCATTCTTTCCCCTCTTTTCTTCTGTGTTAAAGATACGTAATCCCATCACTCTCTAGCCCAGCATCCTCCCAGTTCACTACCATCCCAGGCATGTCATCATGTTCGTGGTTCACCTCTGAATCCTTTCCTGGTTTTCAGCATCATTTGTGAACTTTAGTGTAGGGGACTAGTGTAGGGGACTAGTGTAGGGGATTCTACACTTAAGTATTCAGGGCTACCAGCCGTTCTTCATGAATCACGTTGGCACTTCATACAACTTAATTTGAACCTGGTTTGCCAGGAACCTCCCACAGAATCCATATGGAATACTGCAAACATATGAAATCATTAAAAAAGCAGAAAGTTATTCTAAATCTATGCTGAGCGTATTTTCTTTGCCACGGTAGTAGTTGTTTTTTTAAATATATTTATTAATGACATCTGCCCTAGAAGTGCTTCTCTTTTAATCAAAAAAATTAGATGTTGTTCATTTGCATGTATATGTCAAAACATTTATTCCTACCTTTCCGTTAATAATTTTCAAGGCAGTTATATCACATTCCAAAGCAAAGCAGCCAATGAAAATAGACAGTGAAAAGAATCAACAAAAGAATGGCACCTACTGATTGCCCAAGATAATTCAGCAGGATGGTTAAATTAACCCAAAGTTTTTTCTTAGAAGTTCCATTTCCAAGAGGAAATTGGAGACAGAAGTTATATCCACAATACACAATTATAGCAGTTTGGTATCCCTTTAACTGCTGTAGGTCCATCTTATGAAATCTTGGGATTTGTGGTTCTGTGAAGTATTTAGTCAGAGCTATTGTGATGTAGTGATCTGATTGTTGAACTAGTATTCCAGAAGACTGTGTTCAAATCCTTTCTCAGTCATGTGAACCCACTGGATAGCATTGGGGGCCCATCTACACGAGGGGAAAAAATCCAAAGTACCTCGTAGTATTGGCATCTTGCAGCAGCAGCGACATGTCTAAATATTTTTTCTGGCCTTGGAAGCCCACACAAGCCTCTCATTCCTGATGGCGTCTGTGAGTGATTTACTCAGATTAGTTCTTCACTGCCACCATTTTTTTAAGTCATCCCAAGGTATGCTGGTGCAATAGAGTGATTTTCCAATTTTATAGAAAAGCAAAACAGAAAATATTCATCCTATTTTATTGCCTTAGTGAGCGATCACTAAGGCAAAAATCCAAAATGATGGCAGCAGGCACTTGCTCTGCTAGCAAGCCCCACTCGCGATTTCACCCAGCCAATCAGCTTTGTGCTTCCTTTCAAATTCTAAATTGTTCGATAGTCCAAACAAGCAAGAATGTGCACCCCTTGTGCATTTTTTTGAAAAAGTACGGGGAAATCTGTGAAGGTTTTTACCCCATTGTTTTTGCCATTTCACACTCCTTCCGAATAGTGTGGATTGGTGCTGGATCCCATTTAGACAGGTAGGATTCCCAGTGAATTCCATGAGGGGCATTTTCACTGTTTAGATGGGCCCTGGGTAAGTCTCCCTCTCTCAGTGTCAGAGGAATGGCAAACCCCCACTAAACAAATCTTGCCAAGAAAAGCCCAAGATAAGTTTGCCTTAGCATCACTGTTAAGTTGGAAACAACTTGAAAGCACAGAACAACCATGAAGTATTTAGAGTTCTTTGTCAGAGAGTTCTGGTCCCTCAACAACTACAAATCCCAAGATTTATGTAGATTTATGTAGGATAGAGACATTGAGGTTAAAGTGGTACCAAACTGCTATAATTCTGCAGTGTGGATACACCCATATAGTTCTTTCCAAGTAGGGCAGAGCTGCAGTCAAAAAGGTAATGCCTTGTGCCTCCCTCAGCCATCATCCAAATATAAAAAGGACAATCTGCAGAGCTATAGTTCTTGGACAGAAGACCTGAATAGGTTCATATGGAAAGAATCTTCAGACATTCTGTACTCATTTTGTGTGACAGGTACATTTTGATCACTCGTGGTGAAAGAAAGGTTATCTTTTCTTCCTTGCTATTTCCCATATTCCAATGCTTTGCTTTGGGATTTTGACAGCCAAGACAGAATGCTCATACCCTTATAACATGTCTTTTATCTAGAGAGTCAATCAGGCCAAGAGAAAATACTTTATCCAACACATTGTTTGCTTAATTGTTCAACCAAGAAGGAAGTTCAGAGGAGGCAGAAGACGCAGGTCTGGTGGAGCTTCGCACAGATAAAGGGCTGGCTCTACTTTTAGGCAGAGTGAGGTAACCGCCTCAGCTAGCATGTGATGGAGACACCAGTGGCAGTACCACAGCTGTTCCTCTGAGCACTCTCCACTGCGGTCACTCTGCTCTCATGAAGGGCAAAGCTGTATACCCTACACAACCAGGCCCTTTAACCAGCCTTCAGGTGAAGTTGCGATACTATGCTATTGCCAGTGTTAAAGTAATTCACCTGCCACTCCAGGTGATTTTTGTAGGTCAAAAGGAGTACCACCTTGTGGCAGGGAAGTAGCAAAATGCCTTAGGCCAGTCCTGCATAGAGAGTCAGCCTCCTGGAAACATCCTTACTTCTCCCTATTTTTGGGTGTTCTCAACTTACACTAACATAATTGTGAATGTGTGTGTATGTGTCTGTATCTGTCCATCTGGAGCCAGATGCAGATAGCCATAGATGCAGATATATGATGAAAGAGCCTAGTAGAAAACTGTATCATCAGTTTTTTAGACATGTGCACTTTTCAGAGACTTTTCCTGCAACTAATGTCAAGAGTTTCTTCATTCTGTTTTCATTGTATTTTTACATTTGGCATGCAAATTGGAAAAGTGTCTCTTATTAAACAAACACTTGGTTCTGCCTATTTTCATTTTAAAAATACGTTGTTAAAAAACAAATCAGAAGTCCTGATTTTTCCCCTTATGATGATCAAATGAACCTTTCATGTTGTTATCTTATACTTTTTTTAAGAGGCAAGTAGCAGATATCACAACATAGTAAACAATCAAAGACTTCTGTATATGTTTTTTTCTTCAACAAAAATGTCATGCTATTTATCTTGTATTAACAGATCTCTTAGGTAGCATAAGCTTATTTAATTACTTCTGAATAAGATTAGGGACTAAATAAAGAAGTGATCCTGTCCTCTACCCTATCACAACCCCCCCATAACAAAATTACACTTCCAACTGAGAAAAGGAGTGAGAGAGATTGTGTTTCTCTATTGCACTTATATGGGTGAAATATTTAATTTTTCAAGATTTGATAGGAGTTGTATTCCTAGGTTTACTCTCTAGTACACTGAATGGCCATTTCAAGACTTTAAAAAGGACTTCATTTAGGAGATGGGGAGCCTAAAAATAAATCATGATGTTGGGGAGGGGGTTATCACCTAAAAACATTTATGTGCACACAGCATCATTAGTAAGTGTGCAACATATGCACACATGTATTTCTGCTGATGCAATAGACGTTTGTAGTTGTGACCTATCATGTCATCTGTCTGCATATTAAACAGTCCCCAAGTACACATTGACACAGCAGACCTTAATAGCTTAGAAGCCATAACAATCTATTGAGTCAATAATTGGCATGTTAAAGAGCATCTTGTACTTTGCATTAGTGTTTTAGCTTATTTGCATACCTATCTATCTACCTATTTATGTAATTTGCCTGCCTGTCCGCCTATCTATCTATCTGTATGTCCATTTTGCCTATTTAAATGCAGATATTTTAGATAAATTAGAGTTGATTATTCATATAGATCCTTTGCAAACTGCTCTTTCTATTTTTATGGAATCTATGCAGAACATTAGGATTTATTAGAAGTAGTGTGGTCATGCTGACTTGGAGGATTTGGGGAGCTGTAATCCAAAAGATAACTTTTTCAAGCCTTGCATATAGCCATTGTGACTAGCATCCTTCATAAATTTTTCTCATCCTCTTCCAAAACTATCCAAGTCAATAGCCCTTAGCATATCTTAGCAACAGGAATGCTAGTTCAATTGGTGGCAAAGCGTACAGGGAGGGAGACCATGGAAAGATCCTACTTCATGAGAAGTTTGAACAAACAAGAAGCGGTTCCTAAATACCCTAAAGGCTCTGCCTGATCTTGGAAGCTAAGCAGGATCAGCCCTAGTTAGTACTTGGATGGGGGATCACCAATGAATACCAGGTGCTGTGGGCTATATTTCAGAGGAAGGAACTGGCAAAACCATCTCTGAGTATTCCTTGCCTAAGAAAACCCTATGAAATTCATTGGGTCACTGTAAGTCGCATTGCCCTTCAGATGTTGTTACACTGCAAATCACATGGCCTACACATTGGCTATGGTGTCTAAGACTAGTGAGAGCAACAGTCCAACAACATCTGGAAATCTGCCTGATTCCCACCCCTCTTCAGGCACAAAGACACTGATCTGATTTAAATGCAATCAGTCCCAAATTCAATCCCTGGAGTATCCAGGTAGAGCTGGGAAAGACCCTGGTTCAAAGTAGATGGACCAATGGTCCCACTCAGTATGAGAATGCTTATTTTGTACTTCTAGTTTCAAACATTAGAAGCTGCTAGAGGAAGCTATGACATTGGGGAAATAGAGACTAGCACTTGCAGAGCTCAGAAATGTTACTTTCAGAATTGTCCACTGGCTGAGGGATCCTGAGATCAGGAATGCAATCAGATTCTGGAGCTCACCCCCACTTCTATGGAGTTAGGGTGGAGAAGCTTTCAGAAATGTTTTTTTCCCCACAAGTACAGAATATTGTATCTGGACCTAGGGGGAAATCTGACTTCAAAAATCTGATTTGCAGTTTTCAGCTCATTCTTACAATACTGTGGAAAACTCTGACCAACACACTAACGGAAGGATTAATGAAGTTATTGACTGTTGGTCTTGAGAATTATCATCTATCAAAAGTCAAATTGTTAATACAGATTTTAATGTGAAAACTGGTGAGGCAATTATTACAATATAGAAAAATAAGAGATTTTTCTTGGGGAGATCCCTAAAATTGTAATATATGGCCATCTTCTCAAGTGAAAAGCAGAGGCAATGATCTGATTTGAATGGAACACTAAGTTGTGATTTAGTTAATGCTATGTGCACACGTCTTGGACTTCTGTGCATGCACACACACAATGAGAAACCCATAATGAAATAGGAATGTTTCCTTCTGTTTTCAATTAACCTAGATTTACTGTTATACCTAAACTTGGAATTGTGGATAATCTTTAAAGTATTTTCAGAGAAACATCCAGAATCATAAGCCACTATTTAAAATTGCCTTGTTTTCCTAAACCATAGTTAAGACTAACCACAGTCTGTCAGGATCCAGACACAGCAAGTAACTCTGCAGTGGCAGCTTGTGGCTTCCATGACAGTAAGCAGTGGATCTGGTCTGAGTAGTCATTTACACTTTGAAGAAGCTAAGGTCCTGGACCCTACCCACAAAGTAGTTTCAGCACCTTGGATAGTTCCTTTAAAAACCAAGTTAAAACCTTTAATGGATTCCCTGCCCTATTGGCATGGAGTCACTAGCTGCTGTTGGTTAGCTGAAAATAGAAATAAAAGCTTCAAATCTTTCCATGGTTACACCAGAAGAGGAGATAGAATAAGAGGAGCTCATAGGCCCAAGGTTCATGTAAATAACTCTAAACCAGAATGTAGTGCTATGTCAAAATACAGACATTGTTCAGTGCAGACAGGGAGGTCTTAGCACATTATTTTTGCCAAGGCAGAAAATGTATGTTCAGGCCACTTCCACAACACTCAGAATGTCTACTGTCTTCACATTAAAGTAAACATGCTTGGCCATTCATGGTTTCTTACTGTACTCCTGTCTATGAAATGGGAAATTTTAAAAGGCATTCCTCAAAAAGATGATTAAGGATAAACATTACAAAGAATGTGGCATACTTTGCATATTAAAAGGGGTGGATGACTTAATAAGATGGATCCAACCAGAAGTCTTCTGTGCTGGGATAGGAATAAGCACAAGCTTAAAATCACCAGATAACTACATACCCCACAGAAAATGAAAGAAAACTATGTCTGACCTTCATCTTTCATAGTCAAACTTACTGACTAAATTATTTCCCATATTCCACTAATACAGCTTTTATACTTCACCTTCCATTACAGTTTTCCATTGCACATATCAGATAAGGCAAGGATAAATTTCCCTGATGTGGATCTGTCTTATCTATCCATCCATCCATGATCCAAATGTCCATTCTATACTAATAATCATGGTCATTGCACATCCAGTTTGCTTCACAGGGTGATGAAAATGACTTCTCTGCCATTACTGTAAAACTTACGCTTTAAGTGGGTTAATAAGGACTGGGAGACAGTTTCAACCAGCAGGTTATTTGCCTTCAATAAATTAGTTTCCTTCTTCCTTTACACACCCTGTGCATTGGGCAAGTGTAATTGAAGGCAGACTGAGCTGGCTGACATCTGTTTCGTTACAAGATATATATTTGCCAAGTAGCTGGACAACAATATCCATTTGGTATTCACAGAAAGGACTTGCAGAACAATAATGACAATAATTGCATCTGATTCTTATGTTTACAACATTGCCAAAGAATCATTAGGGCCTTATTTATAGATAATGCTTATTAATCACATGGATTTAGGTTTTGGAATGCATTAGATTAATATTCTTTTGTAGCTTGGTTCTACACTAGTGCTGTAAAACAGCCTTTTCTGAAGGCAAATCACTGGAATAACTTACTTGGGAAAAGTTAAATACATCTGGTAATTGCAAGTGATAGATAAAGGACATAGGTGCTTGTGTCTGTTATCAGTGGTGAACCAGGAGTAACACAGATGTGGCTCCAAAGGGGTTGCTGTCTCTGTCTGAGACTGCCACAGCAGTGATGTTGAATTCACACTGGCTCCTTGTTCTTTTCCAAGCACAATTCAAAGTGCTGGCCATCATGTTTAAAGCCATACTGTATGTGATTCAGGACCAAGATATTTACAGGACCACCCCCTGCCACATGAACCTGCTTGCCTACTAACTTCATCAGTCAGTGTTATGTCCCACCACCCTCAAAAAGAATGTGCACACTGGGTTGGGAAAGTCTCATCATGAGTTGTAATTTTAGCACCTCTGCCTCTTTTTCAAAAGGGTAACTAAGCAGGCTGACATTAAAAGGTAGTGGGACAGTCCTCCACTTCCCTACTCTTGTTGTTGTGTGCCTGCATGTTGTTTCCAATTTATGGCAACCTAAGACAAATCTATCTCAGGGGTTTTCTTGGCAAGATTTGTTCAGTTTGCCTTTGCCTTCCTCTGAGGCTGAAAGAATGTGACTTAGCCAAGATCACCCAGTGAGTTTCCATGGCCGAGGGGGTTTGAACCTTGGTCTTCAGAATTGTAGTCCAACAGTCAAACCACTACACCATGCTGGTTTTCTCTCCTCCCTTTACCCACTCATAATTCGAACATTGACCAGTTGAGGATATCAGACAGCATCTTTCTGATGCTGAACTACCTCTAATTTCATCTCCTGGCAGATTAAGTTGGATTCAACTTCATAGGCTTTCCAGTGTTCATTGAAAACTATTAGTTTTGTCTTTGATTTGAAGTTACTTTCTCTTAGTTTGCTGTGTGCGTATTCTGCTCTGGATCTATGATTGAAATGAAATTGGAGCCCACATTTTCTAATACATCTAATACTGTGTTCTTTGTAACAAATACACTGATATTATTGTTCCATATATTTGTGTATGTGCACATGCCTTCAAGTCACCTGTTGATTTATAGAAACCCCTTGAATTTCATAGGGTTTTCTTAGGCAAGGAATAATAATAATAATAATAATAATAATACATTTATGTATACCCCGCCCCTCTGTTAAAACAATCGGAGCAGAAGGTAGTTACTCAAAGGTAGTTTTGCCAGTTCCTTCCTAGATTTATATTCGTTATATTTGTGGTTTTAAACAACTGCAGCTTAGAGGTGTCATACAAATATGAAATATTCAGAAGAAATATCCATTAAAAACAAAATATATTTTAACATGAGATAAAATAGAAAAAGAATTAAATTGTTCTTGACGTAACAACAGGAGCACTGTGTATAATGGGGGGTGAGTATGTACACACACACACAGAGTTAGATTCAGACTTTGTCGTTTTTGGGACAATTTATTTAATATGCTTAACATTTATTACAGTGGGTCTGCTCTGAATATGGCTAGGTCTGGACCCAAGCTATAGATTTACTTGTATAGTATTTTTGTGGGTTATTTTGCTCTGTATGTTTTATTGTTGTAGCCTTTCAAAATTTTGTGTTACTTGTCACTTTCAAGACTTTTTTTGTGGAAAAACACCTGAAAATATGGCATAAATACCTAAAATAAATGCTTCCTACATAAAGAGAAAGTGTACACACCATCATGTATGAAACAAGAGCGTAGATTAGACAGTTGACTAATGCAGCAGCAGTAAGTTTTTTGTGCTGCACTTCCTACAAGACAATGAGCATGTTTTTTCCTACATGTAGATTGACCTCTGTTGTAACATACCATTTATGAAACAGCTAAACAAATTTACTTGAAAATATGCCCGTTTTCAACAACTACTGTATGGGAAACTGTGCTCCTGTTGTTATTTCAAGAACAATTTTTTCTCTTTTTCTATTATATCTCATGTTAGAATAAATTTTGCTTTTAATAGATATTTCTTCTGAATATTTCATATTTGTATGACGCCTCCAAACTCTAGTTGTTTAAAACCCCAAATATAACTAATATAAATCTTATTATGGAGCAATAATATCAGTGTATTTGTTACAAAGGAAATAGCATTAGATGTACTAGAAAACGTGGACTCCAATTTCATTTCAGTCATAGATCCAAAGTAGCATTGAGGAAATCATGACCTCTCCACTTTAGTATCCCATCAGTAAAATGGACAGAATAAGGGTCTGTTTCACAGTTACTATTACGATGGAAAAAAGTAGTAATTGTATGGATTTTCTATGCAAAAAGTGCAAGTTACATTATTAAAAATAATGAATAAGGAAAAAAATTAAGTATAAATTAAAGTGGCAACATGCAACAAGCAATCAGCTGCATAAATATAAATGTTCTTCTGTCATTAGTTCTTATAGTGCATGAGGGAAACCTCTGACACCAAAGCTATTGCAGAACCATCTTTTTATTTATTTTTTAGTGTGCAGCAAGCTCTTTAAAATTTGCATTTAAACAAATACCATAAAGAGCAATGTGCTGGGTATTTTTTTTTCTTTTCTTCAAGAGACTGTTCTTCAAGCATCAAGTAAAGAAGTGCTAGCATTAAAATTGCATTTCTGTCTGATTTTTTAAAAATCCTACTGTTGTGACAAGTCATAGGTGACTTCTTCAACCAAAAGAATTTGAGAGCGGGGGGGGGGGAATCTAGACCTGATTCAGTTTGTTTACCGTGAATGCTTTATAACGGATGTTTCAGCTGGATAGTCAGTCATTTCCACCCCGTTTATAAATGCAAATCTTTCAAAATACAAACACTGGGAATTTGCTTTTATGTTTTCCTTCCTGATGTTTTCTGATGTTTATGTTTTCCAAACCTGACTTAAATATATTTCTATCAGGTGTGGGCAAATGTTTATATATTGTTGGACTGCAGTACTCATTCCTCACTATTGCCTATGATGGGAGCTTCAGTCCTACAGCATGCAGAAAGCTTGTGGTCAGGAGGACACAAGCCTCTCCCCCATGACTTAAAAATAATTTCCATTACCTGAGTAAGAATTACCTCCCAGTAAATGTGATTTAGCATTATTGATATCCAGTGCAAGCCTATGCATGTTTACTTTGAAGTAAGTCCTGCTGGATATACCCAGTGTACTGGATTCCATCCTTAGCTCTATAACAAATAATGTTTTCTAGTAATTTTTAAAGAAACTTTTTAAGGGAATCTAAGGAAACTTTGACAGGGGTTTTCCAACTTTGATTCCATTCTCTTTTCAGTCCTAAGTTGTTGTGTTTTAATTTTGTTTTAAAAAAAATAACACAAATTCAACAACTATTGCAACAAGCTGCTTTTCTGCATTTAATGAGCGTCTTGCAAAAACAATATGTCTTGAGTTTAATTTTTTTTTTTGTAATAACTTGCATAATTCTGAACCTCTTCACTGGAGAGCCTTGATCATAAACACTGAATGATACAATAGTCAATGAATGAATTACTTCATTACTTTTTAAAAGGAACTTTCCAAACTCTGTCCAACTATCTGAGGTATTAGGCCTCTAAGCTATAGTTTGATTTAGCTATCATGGTTAAATCCACTGGTGGAGCTGCTGTCTATGGCATATGACATGTCGTTCTTCTCTTCAAAGGAGGGGGGAGGGGATGACAAATCATGCTGGGGAAACACAAGGCCTTGGATACTTCTTTAGACTCTGGTCTTGGTATTTTTGCAGAAGCATGGTTCTCCAGGCATACTAGTAATGAAGAGTAACTAATGGACCACTCTCCTTGCTTTTGTTTCAAACAAAAGTCTTTGCAATATTTGAGGCCCAGAATGCACAACCCACTTTGTAAAAGAACTGTGTTGAAATAGCATTTCTTTATTGTTCCCCTATTTTTCTGAGGAAGACAAGCACACTTCAGGTTTTATCCCCTGTTTTGTCTGGGTCTTGTTTAAAACATATTTATCTATAAAAACAGCCAGCTAAACAAATTCATGAACTCAGTGTTTGAATATTCATTGGTTAAGTGCAGCCACATAGTATGTAATGTATTACCTTCTTCTTCACATTTCTGTCTTTTAGCTCCCCCATAAACATGCACATATATGCAGATATTCAATGTTGAAGTTTCTAACTAAAATAAAAAGCTACAAAACCTATGATTTTTAAAGACTGGCTGAATCCCACTATTTTGATAGGATTTAAACATTCCAATTCTGCACAAGATTGCACCCTAGCAGTGAACTCTTCTACGTATGTACTACAAAGTAAACTGAATTCAATGCAGTTTACTCCCAGGTACTGGGTATTGAGATTACAACCTAAATAAATAAGATTTTTCTAAGCAAAACAAATTATAAAACAAGATATATTTTTTGCCATTTTTAGCTGAATGTGTTTTATTGGATCTTTATTAACAAAAGGTAAAAATAAACTGGCATAGACAGATATTGGCATTTTAAAACATAGCTGACAATCTTCAATCTGCTTCCTCCTAATTGCTTCCTCTCTTTAGGTTTAGTATTAATTTTCTTATTTGAACATCTATGTGGTATCCATGTTTAAGTGATAAGTCTTAAGTGATTTTTTAATCATTTCTCCAGAAAATTGAGGTAAATTATCAGTTTACATGCAATTGTATGTTTGTTGCTGATATCAGAGAAACAATATTTGACCTTGTGGTTAAAAAGTATCAAGTATTTGAAGAGATGAGTTGGTATTAACACAGCTTATTTGCTATTTGTTATTTTTTTTCTGCTATTGCTCTGACTAAATTGGCAAACCTACACATATTTACTCAGATACAATTTCTATGAAAATCAATAGGACTTATTTCAGTTGTCTTAGGCTAAAGCAACTTTTTTACTCTTTAGAAACAAATTCCACTGAAAGCATTAACAACACAGTACTCAGCACATCTACTCAGATATAAGACCCACTAAGGTCAGTGTGACTCATTCCTAGTAAGTGGATACAGAATTGCAACCTAAGATATACTTCCAAGTTAACATTATCTAGAACCAAGATGGAAATCCTAAATAGTATTTGGGCCTTCTTCCTGTAAACAGAAGTACAGTATATAACATTAGATTACAAAATTCATATTTAGAATTTGTTTACCCTTTTCAGAAATTTTGAATTGCACTGGTACAAGCATGCTGTACTTTAATGCAAGGATTCTGAATTTATTTATTTTTTTTTAGGAATTCTCTGTAACTGGAAAGCTTGAAGAATAAGGGGGGGGGTGTAATTTATATTCTATCCAAGCTGACTAGCCAAATGCAAAAATTCTTATAATAATAATGCAAGCATAAAATAGACACTACACTGAAAATGCAAATCCATAACAAGTTAATGGCAGCTAACTCAAACGGGATGTCTTTTCAAATAAAACCTTTTTCTGACTATTGGGACCACTGACCTCTGGGATTTCTCCAAGGAAGGGCCCCAATAGAGAATATAAGAAGTGCTATACTAGATCCATCCAAAGGCCTATCTAGTCCTGCATTCTTTCACCAGAGTAGTCAACCAGATGCCTATAAAGAGCAGCACCCTCACTCATTCCATGCCCTCCCTAATTTACTTCTATGGAATTGTGGGGTTTGGAATAGTCTACCTCCCCAGATTTCAATAATCATATGGAAAAATACAAGCCCAAAGGAATACAGGTCCCGAACTGTTGTAGGTTAAATCCAGGAGCTTGAAATTAATGCAGCTGGACATCAATGAGAATCAGAAAAGATATTACCCTAAAATATAATAGCTTTCAAATAGGTCATTTTCTTATAATAATATTTTACCTTTCTGTACAAGGAAGTCTACTCCAGTATGATTTTTTTTTTTTTTAGTTATGGATTGACAGATGGATATAGAGCTTTCTTTTAAGTCATGTATTTTCCATCATTTTAATTTACACAATACCATTCTCACTTGAATAATATCTACAGATGAGAGCAGACTGAACTTTTAGCTGTCAGGTGGCAAAGTTCTTAAGGGTTTCTCTTCCCTAATGTATACAGCAATTGTTTGATTTAAATGAATTTATATTTTTCCAGATGTTAAAATGTTGGAATGTGAATCTTCTTTTCAATAATGGGTTTGGAATATTTTTCTTCTATTTCTCAACAGGATTTACCCAGAATATAGTATAGATATTATTTTAATGTATTAATTTTAAGAACATAAGGCAAATCACAATAAAACTGCTCTGTCTCTCTCTTTCTCTCCATATATATATATATATATATATACACACACACACACACACGCATAATTATATAGATGCAAATATGGAAATGATACTGTTGAGAGTTTTATTTCCAAATTTGGTTAACAGGGTATAGCAGATATGTTAGAAAGTCTGCATGAGTACTCTTTGGCAGAATTATTAAATGTGTTTGTATCATGAATGTATAGATTTAAAAGTTCAAGCATCTTTTATTTTATAGCAAAACAGAAAACAAGAAAAGTAAAGAGGGTAAGAACTTTTTAAAATATCCTACTCTTAACAACCCAGTTAAGCCAAAGCAATTCCATGCAAATGGTATTAAATTAGTTTTAAATCTATACTTTCTAATACTATGGTGTGAGTCAGGTTGTTTTTCTCAGCAACTCAAAATACTATAATGTTCATTATTGTTATTCATCCAAAGCTAAAAATTGTTTTACAGAAGCAAGCATTTCTTATAGTATACCACACCTGGGTTTTTTACCTTATGGATTTTTTAACATAAAAATTAATATTTCTTGTTTGAAGACCTTTGCCTGTGTTCCCCTTTTTATTTCTGCTTTTTAAAAAGTAATACCACTATGTGAATTCAATGAACACTATGGTATAGTATTGTTCTTGCAAACAAGGTAGACTTAACATGGCCATGAGTTCTCCATACGTAGGCTAGCACATGAAATACTAAGCATAATTATTCAGAAATACTGAGTTTAAAAATCTGCACTGCTTCCTTTTCACATAAATATGTTTACAGCTGACGACCCATATCATGAGACACAATTCTTATAGAAAGCAGCAATGTAAAGATAAGGCCCCAGTTGCCACCTTATTGAAACATTTTGGCTATAGTCTGAGTGAAACCAAAAGTTTTTCTTTTTGCTCAAAGAGGTATCATGTTGCTTTCAATAGTTAAAGCCAGAGGAACCTGGTCCTGCCTAATGAATGTATACATACAAGAGTGAGGTTTAAATGTTACATTCTGCAGAACCAAGAAGGACCAGGAAGTACTGAAATGAATAGGAACTTCATCTAAATAAGAACCAAGGCCTCATCTCTGTCCCACTGAAACTAGTGACAAAATTTTGATTGCCAGTTGGCTGATGGTGCACACTTTAATTTTTATTTTTATGCAGTTCTGCTAGTACCTTTTAGTAGCATTTCTGGTAGTAGGAAGGATATTAAACTAATAGAAAATAGTACCGTAAATCTATTGTTTTAAACCTTACACCCCAGATTTTCATTTGGGCGTGAAACACATTAATGCAAATAAAATGATCAAGTTTTACAATGCTGCATTTCTTTGTGGCTGTTGTAACACAACATACTACAAAGCAATGTGTTACAGGCAGACCGCTTCCCAATAGTTTGTAGCCATAATGTACTAACATACATCATGTACTACCATACATAATGTGATGTACCATAGATGCATTACATAGGACATACTAGATTATGCGCGCGCGCACACACACACACACACTTCTTTTTCCATATATATATGTGTGTGTGTGTGTGTGTGTGTGCATGCAATACATACATAGATAATAGTCATACATTATAGGTATAATAAGAGTCAGTAAGAGTGTCTGTGTATCCATATGCTGCATCTTGATAAATAGTTGTTCTAAATTCTTTTCCTCCTAGCAAAATGCAAAATAAATCTTAGACTCACCATCCAACACACACTTAGGCATGTTCACCCCACCCCCAGTGGACTTAAGCACACCAAGCTCTGTGCTGGGTTGTGGCCAGTTTTTTTATTGTTTCAAAAACTGGAAATCACATTCTGAATTTCTAATGATTAGATTTTTTTTATCTTTTATTTTATTTTAACACATTTGATGTTGTGTCAATTACCTTGCAAATACATTTCATTTACATCAATGACAACTACTTCCAAATCAAAGTGCTAGTATCAGAGTGACAAGATATGATTTCAAACTTGCTTCAATATATATATATATGGCAAAATGTTAAGATAACTACAGTTGTCCCTCCATATCCACGGATTTGGTATCCACAAAGATTTAAGTATTCATGGCTTGAAAATATTCTTTAAAAAGTAATAATCCAGAAAGCAAACCTTGATTTTGCCATCTTATATAAGGGACACCATTTTGCTATGTCATTGCATATAATGGGACTTGAGTATTCACAGATTTTGGTATCCACGGGGGTCCTGGAACTAAACCCCAGCGAATATGAAGGGACAACTTGTAGTTAGGTTCCAAAACAAGGTATTTACAGATAAAGGAAAACATACTGTAGCTGAAATGAAACAGAAGATGATCAGATTAATTTTAAACACCTATTAGTAAGTAATAAATATTGTCAAATATTAATATTTTCCATTATTTATTTAGTGGCTTCCATGTGTCATTTCAAATTACTTGTACTTCATAATTCAAAGGGAAAATGTATTTTCACTTTGTGCAACTATTCTGTTAATTTATTTTGTAACATATCTTGTGGTTCCAACAAATGGAATTCCGACAAATTTCTTATGCCAAAATCATCCTGAAAATAGCAAGATATTAAAGTTTATACTATCTTATACTTCATTCCACCCACCCAATATGTTTGCTGGTCTAAAATTGGATTAATTTTAGGATTTTATATATGTTCAGATTAAAGTTGGAAATACATTTTTTAAAAAAAACTTCTCTGTGTTAACCACTCAATAAAAATGAGTCATCTCCTTATAAGTATGAATGTCCTCATCTCATTTCCACTTAGCTTACTAAATAAACAGTTTGTAGCATTCATTGCTACTTCTCCCCCCATAACTATGCAATGGTATCTTATTCCTCAGATATATATAATTCAAAAACAGAATAAAAATTTTCATATGTAAGTGGCAACTTGGTTAAGATCCTTGTTACTGATACATGAAGGCAAATTATATTGAATTTCTAAATAAAGTGATAAGGAAGTACATACTAAGACAGTGATTCCTATACATACTGCCAGATGGAAAATGTGTGTGAATGATGAAAAGTTATGTTACCCAGTGAATGGGTGTCCAGCAGCATTGTGATAATCACATTCAACAGAGCACACCCACAAAATAATCTATGAGTATATGCCAGCAAAAACACATATCTAGGCACTGAACACTGTTACAATTAGACA
The DNA here is from genome assembly GCA_030847615.1 of Gambelia wislizenii. NCBI lineage: Eukaryota > Metazoa > Chordata > Lepidosauria > Squamata > Crotaphytidae > Gambelia > Gambelia wislizenii. Next base: position 232,970,623 of record JAUMIR010000003.1, on the reverse strand, counting down.
ACAGATAAATTATAAATCTGTCTGTCTATTGTTGCTAAAAGACATCTTGCAAATAGAATTTCAAATCTGCATATCTTTGATTTGGTTCAATATCAGTCATATTAAATGTACCACAGGTAAGCCATTCTTTTCTATTATCCCACCATTCTGCTGTTCTCAATAATTCAAATTATACAGATCATATTCATGTTCTAATTCAAACTATACAGATCATACATATATATATACACACACTTTTCCCCAGAAGTACCACCAATTCTTGTTCAGAAGGTCAAGAAATCATAGATTTCTTTGTAGATGGCAGTGAGTACATTATTGTCCATATAACTGTAGCTATCCAGGCTATAGAACACAGTCTACCAAGACTCAAAATGCCACAAAGTTGAAAATATAGTCAAGAAATTTTTTAAAAAAAACTAAAAATACACACTACCAGCAATCCTAGCATAGTTATACAAAAATCAAATGCTCCCCCTTTTCTGTTTATTTCTTTTTAAGTTGTTAAAACCTCACAAACAAAGCAAACACATCAAAGCAGAATTAATTCAGAGAAAGGGAGTGCTATACATATATATAAATATATATATATCACTGAGTATGTATGTGTATATATATATATATATATATACACATATATATATAAAACTTACTGAGCACATAGAAAGTGAAGAATTTTCTTCCACAATGATACCCACCTTCTAAGTGTTCCCGGGTTAACTGATCAGCCCTGTCAAGGGGAGACAAGTGAAGAAGTCCCCTTTGATATTTTTGATCCACGCAGCTGGGGAGCAAGGGGTGGGGGGGATGGAAAAGAGGGGGTGGGGAAGGCATTTGGGGGTGGGGTGGGGGGAGGAGGAGAAAAATTGCGCCCCCAAATTTGAGCACCACATTTTAAGGGCAGGTTTGCTTTGTTGTTGTTGTTGTTGTTGTTGTTTGCGGGGAGGGGCAGGCAGAGAAGTGGAATCCATCACAAGGAAGGGAGGCTCCCCCATCATCATCATCAACAACACTCTCACACACATCCTTCTCGCCCTCCCACCCCACTGAATCTCGCGCATCCCTCTGGTGAGGAGGAGATGGAATGGGGGGGAAGGAAGGAATGGATGGATGGATGGATGGATGAAGGGTCCCTTCCTCCGGGGTTACTATTGGGTGGCGGTGGCGGCGGCGGCGGCGGCGAGCAGTGGGCGCTGCGGTCTCCGCGCGTTCGCCTCCGCTTCGGGGTCGCTAGAGGCAGCTGACCAGGCAAGGCAAGGGCGGCTCCACAGCAAGCAGCCACGGTAGCAGGAGACCTCGGAGCCGGACGGCGGCGGCGGAGGAGGAGGCGGCGGCGGCTGGAGCAATTGGGGTGGGAGGGAGGGAGGGAGCTAGAGAGCGGGCGGGCGGCCAGGCAGGAGTGTCCTTTGGCGACTGAGCTGAGGGGGAAGGCGGGAAAGGAAGGATGGCGGGAGCGGCGCGTGTGTGAGAGAGAGAGAGAGTTTCAGGCGATGAATTCGTCCTCTCTCGCTCTTCCCTGGCTGAGTCTGCCTCCCCTTTTCCTCCTGCTCCCTCCCCTCACACACACACACACACACAGCTGCCCTCTGTGTGTAAACTGGGGGGCTCTCCCCTTCCCCAAGGCTGGCCGGGCTTTGCGTCGTCCTGAGGAAAACAGGCTGGCCCAGGCGGAGGGGAGGAGGGGCGGCAGAGGCGCGTGGGTTGTGTGTGTGAGAGAGGGGGGGGAGAGCAGGGAAGGAAGGCTGGTGGAAGAGACTTGAACTCTTTGAAAGTCAAGCAGCCCAAGCGGGAGACTCGGGTTGGCCAATGGGTTGCGTCGCTTTGGGCGGGAGGGGGAAGTGAGGGCAAGGCGAGAGAAACACGCCACGAGCCGGGACGGGGAGGCGCGAAGGAGGGCAGGCAAGGGGGCGGGAGGGCTGTTCTCCTTAGGCGGTTCCTAAAGGCTACCTGGGGAGCCAGCCTGGAGGAGGGTTGGAGCGCTGGGCTTCGAATCCCCCGCTCAGCCACGGAAACCGCACGGGGTGACCTGGGGCAAGTCACACGCTCTCAGCTTCAGAAACCCCCGTGAGAGGGTCGCAGAAGTCGGAAACGACTTGAAGGCAGACAACAAGAGGATGCGTGTGGACTATTTTTACACACACGCCCGCGCCTGCCTGCCTGCCTGCCTGCCTGCCTGCCTGCCATCGAGGTGGCGTTGACTGGACGGGACCCGTCTGCCTGCGACTCCCCCGCCCAGACGCCGACGCCGACGCCTACTCCTCCATTCCCTTCCCCACCCTCCCTCTCTCCCTTCGCTTCTCTTTCTCTGCCTCTCGCAGCCCAAAAGCCTCCAGGAAGGGCCAGGCGCAGCCCAGGAAAGCAATTAGAGGCGCATCTGCCGTTCTTGTTTGCCTTTCCGCCCCTCCAAGGAGGCCTGGCTAGCACCAGCTCCCCGGGGTACCGCCTCCCTCCCTGGAATTGGGATTAGGAATTTGGGGGGGGGATTAGGAATTTTTTATTGGAATAAGACCATTCTCTGGAATTGGGAGCGGGAGAGAAAGCTGAGGTTACGTACAACACACATCCCAAAAGAAACCGACGTCTTCTCTCCCTACTCCAACCACAAAAAACGGTTGATTTAACAAAAAAAAAAAATCCTAACAGGAAGACGCAGCAGCTCTCTCGCCTCCCCTCAGTACAGGACGGAGGGCAGATTTGGCTGGATTTTTAAGTCTCCTTCCGCTCTCAGCAGAACCGGTTTAAGGAATTTGGGGGGCCTGCAATGCTTTATTTTGCGGGCCCCATATGTTTATCTCAGGTCAATGTAACCCAGCTCAACCTAAGCTATTCATAGTACAAGATATTCAGATTATAATTACTAATAATGTTTTTGCAGGAGGAGGGTTACTACGGGGGGGCCCACAATGATGGGCCCCCCCCTGCGGATGCTGACGCCGCCGGTGCCTTAAACCGGCCCTGGCTCTCAGCTTTGCAGCGGTCTAGACTCTTGGACTCTGCGCACTCGGCCTGCTGCTGCTCCCCATTCGTTCCTTGGCCAGTTGGCCCCTCTACGGGGAGAAGGGGGGCTCTGCTTAGAAGCCTTGATCCCGGGATAAGGGGCAGCTCGCCTCTTCACCGGTGGAGCCCTGGGCGCATGCGGGAGGCGGAGGGGAAGCCAAGGGGCTTGGAAGTCTTGACTCAGTCTCAAGAAGCCAATCTGCCTTCCAGCTGGAGGCTCGGAGAAAGAAACGTTTAGGTCATTCGCTATGACAACAGCATCGTCTCTGGAAAGCCCTGCCTTGTTGGCGGCTTCGGCCTAGGCCTGTGCGCAAGAGTTGCATGCGCCAGTGGGCGAAGCCAGGTTTTTGGTTCTTAAAAATAAAACAAAACGCAGGAGGAGGGGCAGATTACTCGAAGGCTACCTTCACGGTTTGTCCGCGATCCAATTTTATTAGGATTTACTATAATTTGTGCCCCGCCTCCCTGGGGAAATAATGCCTTGATTAATGTAATCCTGGGCTGGGATCCGCCACAAATGCCTTTCTCCCAGGAGAAGCCTCCTGTTTGACAAACAAACCAAAAAGGGAAAAGGAAAAAAAAGGCAGAGCAGAGCAGCAACTATTACAATCTGCCCTCACCTTTAAAAAGTGGGGGGGGGAGGGAAACACCTTCTCAAAGCTGGGGAGTAACATTTTAAACAACTGGGCCTGGACTCTTCTTTGTGTTATACCCATCACTATGCCCAGGCGCAATCCGAAGAATGCTCCCCCCCTTGAAAACACCCCTAAGTTCCTCGTTGGGCTCTTCCCCTTTCCTACACCCTCCTTTCATTGCTGGGTGGGCTCCCTGCCTCCAGTCAAGTGAGTCCCCCCCCCCTCGGCAAAATGAGTTCAGCTCTCCTTCTCCAGTAACCCAGAATACGACTATGCTCATTAGTCATGACGACCATATCAGAAAATGGCTATGTAGGCATACATGCTACTCTAGGCGGGGGGGGGGGACTCCTGTGGAAATGGGCACACACAGAAGGAGGGAGGTTGAAACCAATGGTAAACACACACACACACACACATCAATATCGATTTTCAAGGATTACAGGATCACCCCCACCGCCCCTGCTTCCTAAACACACACAACCCAAGGACTGCTAGAGCACGGGAACTATGAGCAAGCCCTACTATGGGTCTGCCTGTCTAACCAAGGAAACCTGCCAGCTCCCTTCTCCGGGAAGCACGGGGCCCCAACCACGGCCTCCCAAGGCGAGCGGGACCAATAGGCTATTGTCTGTTGCCTTCACGCCGCCATAACTAAGCCTGAGGACAGCACCCCTCACAAAAGGGAGGCCTCTCTGGCTTCGCAGCGCGGCCTCCTCCTGCTGCTGCAAAATGATTCCCGGGGACGGGTGGGGAGAGCAGGGGATGGTGGCGGAGCCGTTGCTGCCCGCCGGCGGGGTGTCGTGGTGAAGCCGGGGCCCCTGGGCCCAAAGCGCCGCCTCCGCCCCTGCCTCCTCCCTCCTCGAGTGGCTTCTCCACCCCCGCCTTCAGCACCGGAGGCAGCCAGCCCCGCTGTGCGCCCGCCTTTCTGAGCGGCTGGGCCGGGCCTTCGACCCTGGCGCGCCCACTGAAACGCAGGAGCGCCTGGTGGCATAAAAATGGCGGGCCTTAAAGAAGAAGATGGCTATGGGCTCCTCAGGGGGCAGCCGGGAAGGGAGGGGAAGAAAAGGCTAGAAGCAGGAAAGGTGGCTGGAGAGAAAAGCCCAGGCCTCGACCTCTGGGCCCAGAGAGGCGGGTCTCATGTGCCAAAGGAAAAAGTTAAGGCACAATTCACCCTCTTTTCCTCTCCACACTGAGGGAACCGAATACATACATTCGCACCACTTCTCAGGCCGGAGGTTTGAATTGAAGAACCATTAGAAACAATAAATAAATAAATGAGCACCACCATTAAGCCATACCAAGGTTGGGTATGGCTGTTCTTTCCTAAATTGGAAATTCAGAGAGTCTCCTGCTGGTCGTCGATTTCTCTTCTTCCCCCCCCCCTTCATTTTTATTTCACCCATACACAGTAAGGGCGTCTTTGTTGATGGTCAAACTTGAGAAGAAGGGAAGTTGGGGGGGAATATTATTGGATCTTAACTCCTTAAGGGAGAGGGGGCCACTGTGAAAGGATTTACTGAACATATGATCTAGCTGTGCGGTTTCCCCAGGCCTACTCTCACGAGGTTTAATGGGGGGGGGTTATAATATCCATGTTTCATTCCCCCTTTCGCAGTGAATATCCAAAGAACTGGGGGATGTGGGGCTGGGGCGAAGAAAAAGTAGCTAAACCAGCCACGCGGTGGGGAGGGAGAGCAAGACTCACAATATCCTCGTCTTATATCATAACTTCAGGGGTTGGGTGGGGAGAGAAACAAGGGGCACCCCCTTCTCCCCCCTCCATCACACCGCCACCCTAGCAGGGCAAGGGCCTTTGCTGCGGCCTGTGCGGGTTGGTGTGAAATTCCAAAAAGAGCAGCCTTTAGCTTGACCTACTGCAATCTGCACCGAGCTGCTCAGACAATAGACAAGTTCAAATGTCAAATTAAAAAAAAAATCGAATAATAGGAAGCAGGGCTGCCTAACTGCTCCATGTCTCTGTTTTCTAGCGTGCCTCAAGAAGAAGAGGAGGAGGAGGAGGAAGGGGAGGGGGAGCCTGTTCATAACTATGTTTTTGGGTTTTTTACTGCTAGTTTTCGTCTTTAAAACCACATCAGCGCCTATCCTCAATATGCGATGAAGAGAAATGTTGCTTTTTAACCCAGGGAAGACGGGCAGGCAGCTTCCAAGGGCAGCCTTTCTAGCATAGGAGAGGGTTGCCTAAACCACCACCACCCCTCGTCCCCGGCTCCATTTTAGACAGAGGCGGGTGCCCTCAAATCCCGTCCTATGCTGTGGGGACCTGGGCAGCTAGGAAGACCTCACAACCGCGTTGCTGGGGGACGGGATCGTTCTCCCCTGTGGATCTGGGGGGTTGCCAGGGACAAGGCGTTTCTGTTCCGGGCCGAGCCCGGAGAGAAGGGAGGGCGCCTGCCTGCCCTTTGGCCCCTTCCGAGGCGAAGGGAGGCGGCCTTGCTGTGCCCACCGCTTGGCGAACTCTCCGCGGCCTCCCTCCCAGGGCTCAGGCGGGGGCGGCTCCCCTTTTCCTCTCCCCCCAGAAGAATCGCACGGCGTGGTCGCCGGGAAGAGCCGGCTTCTCTCCACCTCCGAATGCCCTTTCTTCCTTTCTGAGCCACGGTTGTGGCCTTGCTCTGCTCTGGCCTCCCTCCTTCTAATTTATGACACGACCCGAAGGGCTTTTGTTCGCCTCCAAACAATAAACAAAGCGGAGCCTGGGGGCCCTCACAATGGCAGGCAGGCAGGCAGGCAGGGGAGGATCCGGCCGGCCCCCACCGTTGTTTTCTGATGGGGCCTGAGACTCTTTCGGTGCAGCAGGGATAGACTTTCTCTTCCACTGCCCCCCCCGGTCTCCGCGCCCCTCCGGTTTTACTGGGGTCCTCCAGTTCTGCTCCTCAAGGAGCAGGCAGCCTCACCCACCCATTGAGAAAAAAGGACCATGAAAAATGGTGGGCTCTAAAGCTGGGGGGCCGCAGTGCTCCCAAGCCCAGCCAGGGACTCCAGCTCAACTCGGCCCCCCTCCTTCCCATCAGTCCCTTTTTTTTTTTAACAAAATACCTTTTATGTTCTTGAGGAGTGCCTTTTCATAGAATCATAGAATCGTAGAGTTGGAAGAGACCACAAGGGTCATCCAGTCCAACCCCCTGCCACGCAGGAATCAGGATCAAAGCATCCCTGAGATGCTGACATACTTTTATGCAACTAAAGATTTGTGGGTGCTTGTTGGGAACTTAAATATAAATAAATGGATACTCAATATCACAAATACCCGCAGGGCTTTTTTCTGATAACACCTTGGCCATGTTCTTCCACTGTTTGCCTTGCAAAGGCCGTTTCACCCGGATCAGAAAACCAACCCGCCGGTTGCAGTGCTGTTCCAACGATCTTGGCACTTCAAGCGTTAACGCGATGGCGGGGTAGGTAGGTGCACACGCGCGCGCATATGAAGTACCTCCGGTGAAATTAACTTGTTGCTCGATTTTGCGTCCCCGTTCTGTTTCCTTTCAACGCTCTTTGATAGCAGCAGCCAGAGCTACCACCTTGAAGGGTTATGGGTTATCTCTCCCCTCCTAAAATAAAAATGCAAGTTGCCCTGGATAGCGGCAAAAGAGGAGGGGGACGGGGGTGGAAGGGGGGGCTGCAGAAATGTAGAAAGGACAGCGTTTTCCAGATTCCAAATATTGAAAGAAGAAAAAAACACGCTGCCCCATTCCAACTCCGCGTGCCCTGGCACTCTAAAATACATAATTAAGGATAAATGAAATATGATATGGTAAATGATGGGGGAGCTGGGGAGCAAAACTGTGCTACAATTGTATTTGGTGTTTTCTCTGCTTTCATAGTCAGCTCATCAGTGACACCGCTCAGTTGTGTTAACTAACCCCAGTTGTGTTATTTATTCCTAACGTCTCCATCTAAGAAGTCTTAACCTTGACTTGATCGCTTTTAAACAACAAAAAGTGAGTGCTTGAACTTAGTTCATAAGGAAACCCTGGCCGTTCTTTCCTTACTTTCCAAGCAGGACTGAGAACTGGGGTGCAAGAAGTACACAGTACAGTATTTCTAAAAAGTATTACAACATGCGGGCCTACACACAGAGAGAGGGGGGGAAGGAGGCTTTACACCTAGGCATTATTGTTTCTCTTCTGTTGTGCGATTGGATTACATATTTAGGAAACAATTTCTCCTAAAATGGGAGCTTGGGTTGGGCCCACTGTGCCTGCACACAAGAACTTGCTGTGGAAGTGGAAAGAGATTCCTAGCAAGAACTCAGTGGTCGCTTAAAATCTGGCAGGTGCCTGCAGAGAGGCTAGGAGGAGAAATTAGCCCATGACGAAGCAAAGGCTGGGAAGATAAGCAACAGCAACAGCCCACAGCTAGTTGACAGTGAAAAAAAACTCAAGGACCAGCTTTCTTAAGGTCTCTCCCCAGTCAGGCCCCTGGGGAATTTAAGATGAATTAGCCACTGGACATCTCGCAAGGCAGTTCAGCTCCAAGGCTATTGTGCAAAAGTATCGACCCATGTGGAGGCCGTCCGGGCTGCGCTCCGAGTGGATCGGGGCAGCCTCTGAGACACTTGCCAAGCCACAAAAGGACTCCGCGCCCCGAGAAGTTAAGGGTCACTTCTCATGCTCCCTTGATGTCTGCGGGAGGGCCGCCACCCTCCCCGCCCGCACCCCTCTTCATCTAGACTTTATTTATCTCGCTAGTTCGTGTCACTGCGCCGTTTTGTAGCTCTCGCCCGGCACTTACTTTAGAGGACAGTTATTGGGGAAATAACGTCTCCAGCTTTAGAAGAGCAAATCTTCAAGAAAGTAAAAAACCACCCCAAGAGTTTTTCCCGAGCTTCTTTCCAGTGAGTTTTAGGACCTCGCGGGGCCTTTGCTCTTCTCCCCAGCCCTGAACTTTCAATTGGCCTCCTTTATCCGGATGAAACGGAGATAATTCGTTGAGTGCACCACCTTCTAACGGGTGACGAATGGCTTTGATCAGTTTCCCAATCTCGGCTGCATTTCTGCGCATCACGTTAGCGCCAAGTTAGGGCCGCCCTATCGAAATTGTAAAGTTTGTGTAATTTGGAAAAGAAATTCTCCCTTGCCCTCCTATTTGCTTTCCTAACTCCCCCACCTGCTCGCCCTGGGAAAGGAAAAGACAGAAACTTCCACGATGTAAATATGAATATAATCGGCGAATGTGGGGGTACACAGTCCCTATCCCCCGTGTTCTCTCTCCCTCCGTTTCTAACAACTTTTGGAAGAGCACCACCGCCAAGTCCATAGAAGAGCCTCTTTCGACTCCCCCGGCCGAGAGCCGCGCCAGGGCGCCCCCTGCCGACCAGCACCCGCGCTTCTTCCCGAAGACTTCGAAAGTTTAATTCTGTTCAGTAAACCGTATCGTATAAAACTAACGACACCCCATAAAAATTAGCGGAGGTGTGACGACTCTAAAAGTCCACAACAAACTAAAGTTATGTTTCTACGCAGCCCGAAAAGCTCTGGGGGTTGTTTGGTGGTGTGTGGGGTGGGGGTGGGAGTGGGGGGGTTGTGTTTTTTTGGCTTCGCTCCTCTTTGGCTGGACCGAGGCCCTTTTATCTAAAGCCCAATGCACAAACATATAGCTTAATGTGACTAGTGTTCTTCCTTTATTTCTTTCTCTATGGCAACCAATATGTTCCGCTCAGAAATGTTCCCCCATCAAGGAAACAAATGATCCGGAGGGAGCAGCTTTCTGCGGCATCTGTTCCAATGGAGCAGACAGAGTTAACCCCAGTCAAAAGGGAAGCCGGGCGCGTCAACAAGAAAGGCGAAAGGAGCGCTCTTCGCCGCCCCCGGCTGAAACCGACACCTCCCCACTTTTGCAAGCCCTCGCCTCCATTTGCGATCGCCATCGCTCCCTCTTTCTTCCCTACACACACACACACACACACACACACACTTTTTTTGGAGCCACATTTTTTAAGCTACCGATTGAGAGCTGTATGGGAGCGGGGGGGGGGGAGAGCCAGAGAGATGGGGTCCTCCAAAGATGCAAAGGAAGAAGATTTAAGAAGATGATAGCAATAAATCAATTCTCTGCAAGAATTTGGAGCGGGGGGGCAGAGAATAGTCTATAAGTCAGCCTATAAAAAGACGGGTAAAGTTTTTCCTATAGAGCCCCACCGCCTCGCCCCCTCCCATTTCACTTTCTCTCGCCCCCCCCCGACACACGCGCGCCCCTTGTTGTTGTTGTTGTTATTGTGTTTGTGGTACAAAATAAAGGGGATTAGAAGGACTTCAAGGTCTAGAAGCGGCTCAGGAGGGACCCTTGGTCGCAGGACGGGAGGGGGCTGGGTAGGGGGTGAGCAGAGGTCTCTACCGGCGGGGGGGGGGGGCGCATGAGACAATGTGAGAAGTCGGCTTCCTTCGAATTGCTCCGGCTCCCGCCGCCTCCTTCGAGAATAAAATGAAGGGACGCCCTGGTTAGTTTTGATTGATTAGGCTCTTTCGGATGGACTTTCACTACAGAGCTGGAGATGTTGTGCTTCACTGTCTGTTCCCTAGTTACAACATTAACTCTCGAGGTCCAGCCCCGTCTGCCCCCACCCCTGTCCCGTTCCCCCTCTCCACCTTCAGCCTCCTCAGCTCGGTGTCTTTCCCACCAGGTCATATAGCAGGTGCCTAAGTCCTCTTCTCTTGCTTTCCTCAGCCACCACCACCGTCGTCCCCCCACCCTTAGCGGTGATGTTTAAAAACGAGGTTGTTGTGGAGGGGGAGGAGACCATCACCTCCTAGTCTTGAAGAGCATGGAAAAATAGTAAACATTGCTAATCGCTGGCTCATCTTCCAATATATGCTCCTGCATGGATCTCTCTCTCCTCTCTCTCTCTCTCTCTCACACACACACACACATACACACACCATACTACCATACCAAAGCCGTCGAAAGTGTAGTACTAAGTTAGCCCCTAAGAATTGTTTTGCCCTCCTTGGAACGACTCCAGCTTAATCTTTCACCTAGATGTTAGAGAAAAGGGGGTGGGTGGTGCTGAACTATTATTATTATTATTATTATTATTTCTCCCTTTCACAGAGTTTGACGTAGATTCTCAGCCTTACAGTGATCATAGACAGGCTCGCACACTTCTAGACGGTAACTATTTAAAAAAAAAATGCGGGAGAGGGGAAGAAAGATAAAAAGCACTTACCGAAAGGAGGTTCCGGGATTTTAGAGAATTTGGATTTCTTAATGTTTTGCAGTCGGTTAAAGGAGCGGAGAGGAGAATTCGGGTTCTCAACTGCAGCCCCAAACGATCCAGGATAAGATTTTCCTTTGCACTGACTTCACTAAGCCCAGCTCTCCACTAGTCTATTATTTTCACCAAAATATATGAAAATTTATGCAAATGAAAATCAGCACTAACTGTTCTCCCCTTGTTATACTTTGGATTTTTCCCCCCAGACAAAGCAATCACATTGTACAGGAAAGCGGGGTGGGGAAATGAATTGTTGGGGGATGGGAGGAAGGATTAAGTTTGTCTTTAATAAAAAATAAACTAAAATCAGAAAAATAAAATGTCAAACTCTGCTTGTAGAATTCTTTGTTTTATGGATACACTGTATTTCGGGAGAATGCTTTAAACTTCTTTACTGTTATTATTATTGTTGTTATTACTACTACTACAACAACAACACTGGGTAGAGGAGCTATCACGTTTCATCAGGCCACCTGAGACGGCTTTTGAAAGCGTGTACTGTGAAATTCATAGCCGTAATTTAGACAAAATCCTCACTGTATATTAATGAAAGACGGCCCCATGGCACCGTTCCTATCCTCCCCATTCAGTGTAAACAAAACCACGAGACTCACTCGGATTTTGAGCCTGATCCAAGCAAAATCGGCTGGAAAAGAAAACATGGGGTTTTGGCACTGGCTATTCAAACGACTGCACCTGGAGATGTCGGGTTTTTATTCAATGAAATCTGTGTTAGATCCTTTTCTCCCCCACTCCCCCCAAAAACACAACCCCGTGTATATCTCGAAGAGGAGAAACCTCTGGAAGACGCCGGGGCGGGGGACACAAAACGAAGAAGCAGGCTGGCCGTGGAGGGCTGAGATCCCGGGGGGCTCTCCAGCTAGCTCTGCCTTCTTCCCGTTACCTAAGACGGTATCTTTTACTGTGGAGGCAGGAGCTGGAGCGGGTCCTAAAGCAACGCCGGCCAGCCGCCAGCTCTCGTCCCCCTCGCGCCAGCGCCAAAGACCTGCCGGGCTCGCCGGGCTCTGACTGCAGGCAGGCTGGAAAGCAGGCAGGCAGGCAGGGCCAGGAGGGATCCGCCGCCGAAGCCGCCTTCTTCTGCAGGCAGGGGGGACCCAGGGCGGGAGGTTGCGCCGCTTCGGGGAAACACGCGGGGCGTCGCTTTTTTACCCAGAGAGACCCACCGCGTTTAGAGCATGAGAAGGGGGGGACGCATTCCGGACAGCCGGGAGAAACACACACTACACATATACACACCACACACACACACCACACAGGAGTCTGCAATCCTCCTTAGCCAAGATGTGTCTCTTTTTGAATCACCCAGCGGGTGAAACACACACCACACATACATACCACACACACACACACACACGCAAGTCCGCAACCCTCCTTAGTCAAGATGTGTCCCCTGAACGTCCGAATAGGGCTGTTTCACTAGAAATCCCCGAGGAGGATTCAATTTGCCCTTGTTTGGGTTGCCACTTTCTCGTTTTTCTTGGTTCACTGAGGTTGCCTCTGTGCTACGTTTCCGCTTGGTCGCACCGTTCTCTCCCTCCCTCCGTCTTTCTCTCTTTCTTTCTCTTTCTCTCTCGCTCTTTCTCTCTCTCTCGTATTCTCCTCCCTCTCCTCTCGCTCGCCCTCCCGCCCACCTTAACTCTTTCAGTTGGACTAGCAATAATAAAATGGTTCATACACCCAGGTCTACAGCCTGCAAAATGCCACTAGCTAGCATGTGTACGTACACACACACATATACACACACACATATCCTTTTTGTAGGAAATAGAGTCATTCGGCGATCTGAAAGGCATTTTGCTATTTGAAATGGTGCGGGGGGACTAGGAGGGAAACGAAAAGAATCGTGCATTGAGATCATTTAAAAATAGGGGCAGATGCTTAAAGAGGATTTCTCGGTCTTTCCTCTAGAAGGTTTTGCATAAGAGACCTCGGAGCGGACCGAATCGGGCTTTCGGACGGAGGGGGGGGCGAGACACACAGAGAAATGCATTGTAGAGCCTATTAGAGATGGATGCGGAATGAGCGGACTAGTAAAACAAAGAAGTGTGAGGCCAGGATAGAAGTCACGGCGGAGGGCTAGAGAGAGAGAGCGCGCTCGCCGCCTTCCCCTCTGCCCGATGGGCGCTTCTCGTGGGAGGGCCCCTGCTTGTCACATCTTTGTGCGTGGCACACAAAAGAAGCACCCCCCCCCACGGCCCAGCAAACTTTGCCAGGCAGCCGGGAGCGCGCTCCTAGGAGTCCACGCTTTCCCCCTCCTCCTCTAAGTAGGCACAGGGCTGGCTGGGTGACTTGCAAAAGGCGGCCTCTGGTCCACAGCGCCCATCAGAGGCATCCTCAGCGGCAAGCAAGGAAAAGAAAATGCCCTTTTACAGAGCGGGTCTTCCTCTCCCACCACCAACACACACTCCTTTCTCCCATTCTCTCCTCTATTTTTCCCCCTCCCACCTCCCTCTTGTGTGTGAGCTCAGCGCTCAGAAAGCTCAGATTTATTCTCTGGGCTGGAAGAGTTAAGATGTTGGTGGGGGGAGAGAGAGAGAAGGGAGGGGGAGGAAGAAGGGGGTGGGTGGGTGGGATGAAGAAGCCAAAGGAGGGGCTGAAGTGTGCGGGGGGGGGAGGCTTGAGAGGCAGGGCAGCTTTCCAGCCTCCACGACGCTTTGCCTAAATTAAAAAGCAACCAATCGGAACGGCCGGAAGGGGGGGCCTGGCGTCCTAAGCCAGTCACGCCGGGGCTGCCAATCACCCAGCGGGTAGCCAATCAGCAGGGGCCCTTGCGCTCGACTTCCTCGTATTTGGGAAAGGGTGGCGGTGGTGGTGCGCGCGCTCTCGGCGGAGGGTAAACATTCGACAGTCCCCGCTCGGTGAGGGAGGGACGGACGGACAGAGGGAGAACTGTCAGAGAGAGAGAGAGAGAGGGGGGGGGGAGGGGGGAGGAGGAGGAGGAGGCGGCGAGGGCAAAGGCAGAGCCGAGCTGAGCCGAGCTGAGCGGCTGTACTCCAGAGCCACCAGAGCACGCTGCTTCGCCAGCCCAGGCAGCCAACTTCCCCGCCGGAGTCCGTGGCTACGACAGGATACCACCTTCTCTGGGCGACCACACAGCCACCCCGCTCTCCGCCAAGGCCACCCCTCCGCCTCCGCCCTCAGACAGCGGCTGGGTCCTCTCCTTTTGGCCACCCTCCTCCTTCGGAAGCCCCGTCGTCTTCGCCTTGTAGAGCCAGCAGAGAATTTTCAACTTTTTTCTCGGAGGAGGAAAAAGAGGCGCCCCGAACAAGCCGTTTTTAAAATTGGTTTTTCTCTTTCTTCTCCTGTTTATCCCCCCCTCCTCCTCCCAATCATGTGAGGAGAAGGAGAATTGGGACGTGAAAGTGGCAGGCGGGAGGTTGAAGAAGGAGAACGAGAGACCAACCGGCCGGCACCCCAACATGTCTTCTCCTCCAGGCTCCCTCCCGAAGGTTGCCAAAGGACTCTTGTTTCCAAGGCGGGACCCGAGCGCTTCGGCGGGACGGCAACTCTGAGCGAGGATGCCTCCTCCTCCTCCTCCTTCTCCTCCTCTTCTTCCTCCTCCTCCTCCTCAGCCACAGCTCCGCGTCCTCGACCGCCGCTGCTGCTGCTGTAGCTGCTGCCGCCTCCGCCGCCCCCGCCGCCTTGGCCAGCATCGCCAGAAGTTTTCTTAGGACAGAAACAAAACTTGCGCGCCAAAGCAAAAAAAAGGGGGGAACAGAGGGGGGAGGGTTGGCGCGAGCCCGATCAAGGCGAGGAGCCGCGAGGAGCGCGAAAGCGGGCGAGAGCGCCAGGCAGGGTGTGGGTGTGGGTGTGAGGGGCGAGAGCAAAGGAGCCCACACGCACCTCATTCACACCATACAAAGCCCTACAGGAGGGGAAGGGGGGGAGAAAGTTTCCTCTGTGGCGGAAAGGAAGAAAGAAAGGGGGGCAGGAAGGGAGAAAAGCCCCACCGAGAACAACCCAGAAACTGACGGAGAAAGATGCTCCTCCTGAGGGAGTGAAGGAAAGCCAAAAGGGGAGTCGTTGCTGGGTGACCTCCCTCCCCGCCACTCTTCCCGCTCCTTTCCCCCTATCTACCTAGCCTGTATATCCTAGATATCTAATATTCACATACACATACGTATCTATAGATATAGAGAGAGAGATTTCTCCCCCGCGTAATGTATGTGTTGCCGCCGAGGCTCCAACCCCTAACAGGTGACTTGCAGCCAGCGCCGGCCTGAAGGGCGACGGAAGAGGCGGCCGAGAAGAGGCGCCGGCTCTTCCCTTTCCTCCTCCTCCTCCTCCTCCCGGGGTGTTTTTCTTCCTCCCCCGTCCTCTTTTTCTCCCCGCCCGGGGGCCCCTTGGCCCGCGCCGGCAGAGGAGGGCACCGCCGGGGCGCTCGCCGCCGCCGCCTCCTCCTCCTCGCCGCCGCCGCCTGGGTGCGGGGGGTGCCGCCGCCGCCGGCCGGCCGAGGCTGGCGGGCGGGCGGGCGGGCGGGCGAGGATTCTCCTCACACACTACTGGGCGGCGGAGGCTGGAGTGCGCGGTGGAGGGGGCGCAGGGCGGCCAGCGGCGGCGGCGACGACGGCCACGGCGACCATGGCCACGGCGGCGTCTAACCCCTACCTGCCCAGCAACAGCATCCTGTCGGCGGGCTCCATCGTCCACTCGGACGCCGGCGGGGGCATGCAGCCGGGCAGCGTGGCCGTCACCTCGGTCTCCGGCGGCGGCGGTGGAGGCGGCGGCGGGGGCGGCGGGGGGGGCTACCGGGGCGACCCCTCGTCGGTGAAGATGGTCCAGAGCGACTTCATGCAGGGCGCCATGGCGGCCAGCAACGGCGGCCATATGCTGAGCCATGCCCACCAGTGGGTGACAGCCCTGCCCCACGCCGCCGCCGCCGCAGCCGCCGCCGCCGCCGCCGCTGCCGTGGAAGCCGGCTCGCCTTGGTCCAGCAGCCCGGTGGGCATGACGGGCAGCCCCCAGCAGCAGCAGCAGCAGCAGCAACAACAGCAGCAGCAGCAGCAACAGCAGCAGCAGCAGCCCGACGTGAAGGGAGGCGGCGGGCGGGACGACCTGCATTCGGGCGCGGCGCTGCACCACAGGCCCCCGCCGCCCCCGCCGCCGCACCTGGGCCCCCCGCACCAGGGCCACTGGGGGGGCACCACGGCCGCCCACCTGCCCTCCATGGCCGGCCAGCAGCAGCAGCAGCCGCTCATCTACTCGCAGCCCGGCGGCTTCACGGTCAACGGCATGCTGAGCCCCCCGCCGGGCAGCCAGAGCCTGGTCCACCCGGGCTTGGTGAGGGGCGACACGCCGGAGCTGGGCGACCACCCGGGCCACCATCACCACCATCACCATCACCCGCACCCGCACCCGCACCACGGCGGGGGAGGAGGCGGCGGCGGAGGCGGAGGAGGCCTCAACAGCCACGACCCGCACTCGGACGAGGACACGCCGACCTCGGACGACCTGGAGCAGTTCGCCAAGCAGTTCAAGCAGCGCCGGATCAAGCTGGGCTTCACGCAGGCCGACGTGGGCTTGGCGCTGGGCACTTTGTACGGCAACGTCTTCTCGCAGACCACCATCTGCCGGTTCGAGGCTCTGCAGCTGAGCTTCAAGAACATGTGCAAGCTCAAGCCCTTGTTGAACAAGTGGCTGGAGGAAGCCGACTCGTCCACGGGCAGCCCCACCAGCATCGACAAGATCGCGGCGCAAGGCCGGAAGAGGAAGAAGCGGACCTCCATCGAGGTGAGTGTCAAGGGGGCCTTGGAGAGCCACTTTCTGAAATGCCCCAAGCCCTCCGCCCAGGAGATTACGAACCTAGCGGACAGCCTGCAGCTGGAAAAGGAGGTGGTCAGGGTTTGGTTTTGCAATCGGAGGCAGAAAGAGAAACGGATGACCCCCCCGGGGATCCAGCAGCAGACGCCCGACGATGTCTACTCGCAGGTCGGCAACGTGAACTCCGACACGCCGCCCCCCCACCACGGACTCCAGGGGAGCGTGCAGTGAACAGACAGACAGACAGCGGCACAAAAAAGTGAGGAGGATTATTAGAGAAAAAGGGAGAGAAAGAGGAGGAGAGAGAGAGAGAGAGAGAGAGAAAGAGGAGTAAAGCGGTGGTTGGGCAGTCAGGGTGGGGGAAGGGAAGGAGGAGAAGACGAAGGGGAGCAAACACACCACACACTCACGCCTCTGGTCCCAACCCGCACTCGCTGGCTTTCCCACTCCCACGCCTTGAAAGACACGCGCGCACGCGCACACCCACGTAGCTGGAAGAATTTGGAGTTGCCCAGTCCAAGGCTAGGTAGACCCCCTGCCTTACACTGGCGAGAAGGAGAGCGTGGTTGAAAGCCAAATTGCACGCGCACCCATCATGGACCTTCCCTCTGTATAACCTGACCCAACAAGATCTCAGTGTGTGTATGCCCTGTGAGTGTTGTTGCAGCCATAAAGGAGCAGCTACGTCCCCGCTTCTCTCTCTCTCCCTCTCTCCCTGCTCCGTTTGTTCCACACTAGCCTCAAGCCTACCCAGCCACCCACCCGCCATCCTTCAGCTGTTTTAAAGGATTGCCCTCTAAATGCCTAGAAAGGTTTCTGTCTCACGATCGCAAGCCTCACGCCCGCCCCGGCCCACTTGTCTCTCGCCCACCCTCTTAGTGGAAGAAGGGCCAAGGAGGGATGGAGGCAGGCGGGAGCAGAGTCACTATTTAGACACTCGCTCCTTTCCCGAACTTTAGCTGTTGGGTCTCCCCCGCCCCCACCCCGCTTTGGCCAAACTACATTATTTTGGTGGAAGGCGGGAGTCTCTACTTTGGAAAAGAAAGGGTGGGGGGAGAAGAAGCCGTGTTCTGCCAAATGGAAGGTAGAGGAGAAAGGGAAAGGAAGGCACGCAACATTTAAAAAAAACAAACCCCAAACAAACAAAAAACAAGCAGCCAGGGTAGAAAAGCAAATTTATGATAAATCAGGAGAAAGGGAGGGTGGAGGAAAGAGGAGAAAGCAAGAAAGACCCGTAAATGGAAAGCTCTGACCCTGAAAAAGAAAAGGAAAAAAAAGGGGGGGAGGGACTCGTGGAAGGGAGGGGGAAGCAAAGCGAGGTTGTTGATCTTTAAAGTTGGAGCCCTGTAGGATTTTACAAGAATTAAGATAAACAGCGACATAAAGGGAATAATTCAGGGCTGTCAAATGTATGCTCCTGAAGGCTGCCAATCATCCTGGAAGATTAATTTTTAAAAAAAGAAGTTCACTGCTAATATTTTTATTAATATTTTTTATTTCTGGACTAATTCAGATAAAGGGATTTTAAAAGGACTGGGCATCTACAGCTGCACTTATCTGAACTTCTCTCCCAAATCCGTTGCCAACTTGATTGAGTGGGTGCTGTGGAGGTGATTATATAATACTGCCATTTCCTCGCAGTGTTTTTGGTAGGTTTTAATAAACAGAACTTTTCAACAAACAAAACAAAAAGAAAAAAGACGGCAATAGAGAAATGTTTAGATCCGTTGTTGATCTAAAAAAAATTTGCTTTATATTTTCATTAAATGACTTCTTTTAATATTTTATTCAGAATACCTATGAACTGCTGCAAAACGGTAATTTATTTTTTCCCCAGATCTTGTATTACGTGTTTTTTTCAGACGAGCACAAATTTAAAAAATGAAATGAAAAAAAATACGGACAGCTATTAGGTAATAAGGGTATCTTTTGATGTGATAATTTGATTGTAATTTAATTTGAGTAGTGATTCCGTAAGAGCTGATTGAGAAAAATAAATTTGTTAGAATGAAATAGTCTTTGTCTGATGCATAAAAAAAATGTGTCGAGTAAGTTTTTTTAAAAAAGAAAATCCTGTAAACCTTCTCAAGGACGGCATCAAAGATAGGAGAAACCTGCTTTCTTTGGCGTATTTGTGGCATTTTGGTGTGCGGAGGAGGGAATCCCCACTTCGCCAGTATTGTTCAGGATAGCCTTTTAGAAGTAAGTCTATCCCTTAGAAATCCATACGCAGTTCCACAATCTAGATCAAGGTACTGACCGTGTATAATGGGATGATAAGGCAAGGTTTTAAAATAGAAAGCTATTGTATAATTTCTTATTTAAGATTCAGCTATAGCACAATAATTTCCTTCCAAGTGATAAACTATCATATTTCCTCCCACTCCCCCCCCGCTTTTTCCCGCATTATTTTCCGTTTCCAAAATATAGTGCATAGGATTTTATTAAGACAATAGATTGTCTCGATATATTTGATGGGTATAACTTCACATTGTCACTGTGATTTCAGAAGACGGTGCTTCTAAGTTTATATGTATACAGAAGAGAAAGTATCCCTAGCTTTAGCCAGCCTTCTGGTAGTTTACAGCTGTTGTGTTGCTTTAGGGCTAGATGTGTGGTATGTGAAATGATTGCAGATATTCAAATGTTTTCTCTCCACTCCTTTTAGGGAAAAAAATTGAATGTTGGTTATATTAGGGACCCTAGTAGGTGCACTGCTTAAAAGAAAGAGGTGCCCATAACTGTTTGTTGTAATAGGAATCGAGGGAATGTATAGAAAAGGAAAAGTCTTGGAGGTTATGAAGCCACCTTGCAATGTTGTGGTCTCCAGATAGAAAAGCAAGTCCAACCCTGGAAGGGGGGAGGAGTGAATCTGATAATGATGATGGATATAAGGTTTCGATGGATGGTTAAGCTCCTTTTCTTTCCCTTGATGCTGCGTGGTAATAAGAGTGGCTTAAAACAAGGAAACCATCTTAATTCCTTCATGAAGTCCTGCTCCAAACGAAAAGTAGAAAATGCCACCCCCACATTGATGGGCAGCATCGAAAGAGGGAAGGATGGAAGAAGGTGATGAGGGGAAGGGAGGATAGTATTTCTTTTTTTTATCTGTTCCGAGGGAAGTGGACCACAGTTTTCTAACCAGAAAAGAAAAAAAAAGGCCAGGGCTCCAACATTGTCATTGTATGTAAGAGAAATAAGAAAACAGGCTTCCCAGTGCACAGGCCATAAAGTTGGTCTTACCTGGTGGATACTACTAGCACGTGGTACAGAATGTTATTTTTCATTCCTTCCCTCTTGGTGGGAAGAATGGGATGAGAGGGTTGTTGGTGTTTTGTTTTGTTTTTCCCTTCCAGAAATAAAAAGGTCTATTTGCTTGCTCTAATTGGTATTTGGTTATTGGATGTAGATGACAACAGAGAGCTAACAGCAAACCTCATACTCTTTTTGTTTTGTTTTGTTTGCTAAGATGGTAACCTTTGGGCCGTTAATTATTAGGTCACCACTTTTGGAAGCAGGTATTTGCAAAATATGCTACCGAAGTTATTGTCTTTCCTTCCAGTTCAACCCCTTCTCCAAACCACCAAATCCTCTGGTATATGTATGTAGGTGTTTCAGGGTTGAAGGTCCATGTTAACATATGTCAAAATGTGCATAGATGAGAAGCTTGGTTTAAGGTTTATATTATTATAACATGTAAATAAGGAAAGTAATATTCTGTATCACCAGATCTCTTAATAACCCTGAGCATTGTAATCAAATATAAAATCTATGTCCTGTGACTGGTAATTTAAAGTGCAACTCTGTACACACTTATCTGGAAGTAAGCCTCATTGGGCATAGTGGAACTTACTTCTAAGAGACATGTATGGGATTGTACTGCTGGTGATTTCCCCCATATTCCTTTTTGTGGAAAGGCAAGCCAAAATATTTTTACAGAAAGTTGTCTTTAGCCATTCCTAGTTTTCCTGATACTTAAGTACTTTGCATCCCTCCCCCTCCATTTTTTTCCAGTCTTTTCCTAAGTCCCCTCCCTGCTCCTCCAGTTGCCTAGCTAACTTCTCATCTCTATCCCATCCAAATCTCTGCCATGAAATAATTTGCCAAGTACACTTAAAGTGACCACCTCAGAGTTGCTGGCACTCAGTTTTTAGAATTCAAGCAAAAATCTCTAGCCTGCCTTTAAATCACAGTAGTTTGGTCTTTTCCTTTCCTTTCCTTTCCTTTCCTTTCCTTTCCTTTAAAAAAAGAGATTACCTTTCCATGTAGTGACTGGCGTTTGCATATTGCAATGGTTGAAATTTGTTTAGTATGGATGGTTTTCAGCTGAAGCTTTAAGGAACCATCGGCTCTAATAAGAAATGCAGTATATATTGTTGATAATTTTATGTGTCATATTTTCCATGATTTTAACATTTACGTTTGAGGGTTTTTAAAAGATTATATATTTGTAAAATATTTATCCTGTCGAAAACAACAATATATTGTTGTATTTATTAGTTTATTTTTGTAATAAATGATCAGCCTCTTCAAACGAAAGTCAAGACGACACTTCTATATCTTTGTAGATATATATTATACATATCTACCTATTAAGACGCGGACAATATTTGCATATAAATAGAGGAAAAATAAATCTGTGACTGCCAGCTCTTAGAGATAAAACCGGGACCTCCTTTTTGGCGGCGTGTGGTTCAGTTTGCATGATTTGAGTTCCAGGGTGATTAATCAAATTCTAAAAGGGATGCAACAAGTATTGGCCCTGGCTGCAGGCTCAGAATTAATTACTGAGAATAGGGACCACTTTTCCTAAGTCCAGGCCTCTGGCTGTTCCAAGAAAATTGGACAAGATGGAAGGCTAAACTAAACAGGGGAGGGCGGCTAGGAGGAGATGCTATTGTGAAGGCTGAAATGGGTGCACGTTTTCCGGTAACACCAGGCAGATCTCTAGTGGTGGTGGTGGTGATGATGATGCAGGGAGATCTTGTGGTAGCTGATAGCTAGGCCTTCAAACAGCCAGTCCTCCTCTGAGTTCCTGACCCAGAGTCTGACCCCTGACTCCCTTGCCGGCCAGGTTAAGGATTGCTCCACGGGTGTGGATGCGGGGTGAGGGCGGGTTGGGGCAGGCAACCCCCATCTCCCTCATCTCGGAGCCCAGAGTCCCCAACAGCAGTGGGCGGGTGGAAGCTTGGCAGGAGAGAAGGGGTTCGCCGGACAGGAGCCCACCGGTGACCTGTCGGCTCTCAAGCCAGGCCTAGTGACTTCTCTGGACCTTACTCCCAGGGCTCTCAGCCTGAAACCCAGGGGCAGCCGGAGATGGCCGTTCAGACCCTCCACAGGCGCCTCTTCTGCGGGCCCTGGAGGCAAAGCCCCTGCCGACCACCTTGGCCTGAGCCCGGCCTGCCGGCTGACACGACCGGGGTGACATCACTCGGCTTCCAAGGCTTTCGGAAGCCCACCCGTCCGGGGACTTGGGAGACTTGACATAGGAACCGGAGGCATCCATGCATGCCCAGAAACCCAAGACCCAAGCAGTGGGCATACATGGGATCGCGGTGTAAAAGGAACCAGGACTCGCCTTGCTGCTGGTTTTCAGCCCCCCTCCCCTTCTCTTTAGCCTCTTGTCTTTATTTACCAGGAGACAGAGAGTGGGGCGGGGGGTCGTCAGGATCTGAGTACAGTAGATCCTTCAGATCAAACAAAACGAAACAAAATCATTAAATGGAAGTGAATTCCGCTCAGTTCTATGGGATTGACTCTCTTTATAGGCGGCCTAGGAGCGATTCGTTCAGAACCAATCCCCACACCAGTTGAGGCGAGACAATCATATTTAGCTGAAAGGAAGGCAGGCCTCTTGAAGTTGCCATCCCAGCAGTCCGCTTTAACAGGACAGTGTGACTCAAAGCGTACAGTGGTTGGCAAGCTGTGTCCAGTGCCCCTTTGCCTAGGAATAAGCCCATTGAGTTTAGTAGGGTTTACTTCTAAGGAAAGAGTTATATAGGATGGCTCTGGGTGCTGAGAGCTGCTCCCCTTTCCCTGCCTGACAAGCTTTCAACGACCCTGTGGGCCTCAGAGCCTGGTGAGATCTTGAAAGATCCGACATTTTCAGGTTCTGCGCCTGTCGTGTGCGAGTCTCCGGAGCATGTGGTGTTTGTGAATCGGACCCATGGTGGGCTTGATCTGGATTACCCGCCCCGGGGTAACGGGGCGCCCTTTCGTTTCCTCCTCCTCTCCTTCTTTTTGCAGGGCCTATTGTGGATGCGATGCCCTGAGCTCTCAGGCAAGCTCTTCCGAAAGATCTTCCCATGTGGGTGTTAACTAGTTCTGTGAAAATACCCGAGGGAAGGAGAGAGAGAGAGAGAGATGGAGGAAGGAAAGGAGGGAGGAATAGAGGAATGGAGGCCCGGCGACAGGAACTCCCCTCCGCTGTTTGAGTAATGGGTGGCTAAGATCAGGTGGATGAATGGGGCTGCTTGGAGATGTAATGGGCCTTGGCGCGCACGGAGCGGGGGGGGGGAGGAGGAGAGGCGGGGGAAGGGGGTGGGTGGGGGGATGGATGGATGAAGCAGCGGAGAGGCGAGGCTGGAGAGGCTGGCCTTCTTCCCCGGGCCTGTGGAGGCGCTGGAGGAGGAAAGCTCCCCCCTCCCGAGGAGGAATCCTTCTGAGGGGAGCAGGGGGAAATTGAGCTTGTGGGGCTGAGGATCTTGTGGGGGCAAAAGACGACGACCACCAAGAGGGTCCTTTTTCACCCTCCCTGCTTGCAGACAGTCTAGCCGGCTATCCGCCCAGGCCAGCTGCTGCTGCTGCTCTTATTCCACAACTTGGGATTGAGTATTTTGTGTGCGTGCCTGCTTTGTTTTGGTTTGTGTGTTTTTCTTCTTCTTCTTCTTCTCGTGGTGTCCATTCAGCCAAACGCCAGGATCCTTTCTCAAAGATTTAAATTTCGCGGATGAATTACCATAAGCGGGTTGCTTAGCAACTAAATTGAAGCAGGGCTAAGAATATGCAAGCTTTTTTTTTTTTTTTTTTTGTATTCTCATTAATAAAAGAGCCACTCTGACACAGCAACCTGACTTTGGATCACTGCAACTTCTGTAAAAGCCATCGGAGAATACTAGAAGGCCCCGCCGTTTAATTACAGATCAGAATGGCTTGCAATGAGAAGTGTAGCTGGGTGGGTGGATTTGCCTCTGGGTCTGCCTTAAAAAGCCATGGCTGAGGGGTGGGATGGTGTTTGTGCTTAAGGTGGTGCTCCCCGACCCACTTTCCTGGGAGCAAGTCCTGCTGAACTCCGAGAGACTTATTTCTGAGGAAACGCGCATGGAGGGTTACTTAGAAAAGCTCTTGGCCTAACCTATATTTGTTGGATGGCCCTGGAGCTTGATGGCTTTGATAAATAAAATTAAACCTTTTTTATGGGCAAATAATCAGTATTCGTTTCTTCACCTCATTCCCAACGCATTTCTTTCTCCCTAGCTTGAGAAAGCAGGATAATATTGGGAGACATAGGTTTCACACATATGAATATGAGTCATGTAGAAAATCTTTCACTCTTTTGCGACTAGAGTCACAGAACCAGAATGGATCAAGAGTGATCGCCCACTCTCTCCCTTCGCTACCCAAGATTTAAAGGTTTTAGCTTAAGAAAACCCTATGAAATTCATGGGTTCTTCATAAGTCAACAGGAAACTTGAAAACATATACACACATAGTGACTGCTTCAACTTCTAATGTTTTGTTTCCGGCCAGAGTTGAGTCTATATCGCGTTTATATGTGCCTTCAGGTCGCTTGTCGATTTCACATCCCAGTGAATTTCATAGGGTTTTCTTAGGCAAGAAGTATCGCCTCTTTTGTCAGTTCCTTCCTCTAAAATATAGCCTACAGCACCTAGCATTCATTGGCAGTCTCCCATCCAAGTACTAACCAGGTCTGCCCCTGCTTAGCTTCCAAGATCATATAGGATCTGGTGCCTATAGGGTATTTTGGCCTTATCTCATGTATTGTTGTTGTGTGCCTTCACGTCATTTCTGGCTTATCACCGGGGATTTTTTGGTAGAATTTGTTCAGAGGAGATTTGCCATTGCCTTTCTCTGGGGTTGAGAGAATGTGACTTGCCCAAGGTCACCCAGTGGATTTCTATGTCCCAGCCGGGATTGGAACCCTGGTCTCCCAGTGCTTTAGTCCAACATTATTCAAAAGCGTTAGGTATTATTTTTCTGGCCCTTTAGATATACAGTTCTCAACTTTTCTGCCAACGTGCAGACCTACAAAGGAAATATATCATGTGCAGTCAATCCCGTGGAAAGAGCTTGACTATCTCCACAGGTAATTAACCTACCCCTAGCTCAGTATTATTTTATAACGGCTTTTACTCTCCTCATATTATGAAAAGCTACTCGTTGGCTCTTCAGCTTATACTGCTTAACGGAAGAGCAGTAACAGGTCACAACGTAAACTTTCTCGTTGCGTCGGCTCTGGGCTACATGGAAAAAGAGGAAAGTTGATACATTTTAGGACTGTATCAGAACCTCTGAAACACACAGACAATTCACGCTATTATTTCCTACAGTAGAAAAGAAATAATTTTATTGAAAGGAAATATGATTGGTTTAGGAGAAAACATGTATAATGTGTAGGAAATTCTGGGTACGTTCTTTAAATAAATGCCATTTTAACCTTTTTTTAACCTCCTTTTGAGACAGTGAATGATAAGTGGAATGCCTTCAGTAGAGTCTCAAGCAAGTCTACCAGACGCCTAACACAATGACCCCAACCTTAAATTTCATTGCTTACAGTAAATCCTTCTTTGGGAATCAGCCAGTCAAAGGACTAAGTCGATGGTGAGAATCCCACTTCCAAGGTTCTGAGGTGGACACCAACTGTTCCTCTCCTCCATATCCTAGTAATTGGGCGCGAGAATTTGCTATCTCAGAGTTGAGATAAATTTACAACCCCATCTTCTGCGTGCCTAAGAGAAGTCCCACTAAATTCATTGGGACTTAGCCAGGGTATGAGGGATAGCAACCCAATTCTTCTAGTAACTTGTTGCGTGTCTTCCAGTCATTTCTGATTTAAGACTGCGGGGTTTTCTTGGCAAGGTATGTTTAGAGGGGATTTGTCTTCGCCTTCCCCTGAGGCTGAGAGAGTGCGACTTACCCAAGGTCACCTAGTGGGTTTCGAACCCTGGTCTCCAGAGTCGTAGTCCAATGCTCGAACCACAACACCAGGCTAGCTCTCCCTGCTAGTAAACCTTTGCATAATAAGTCGCTTACTTGGGTGGGATGCGTGGATGGATGGATAGATGGGTAACTAGATAGACGGATACATAATAGCGGAGGTAGAAGCAACTACTGGAATGACAAATGAGCTGGTAATATAGTGCAGTGGACTCGGATTCCATTAAAAGTTTCTGAGATGTAAGCAGCTAACCTATTATCCGGACTGTCATCTGGGGTGGGGGGGCACAGGGGGATGCGTTTTCCTAAGGGTGCCTTCAAAAGTTGCAGTCCGTACTGGTGCAAAATGTGATGGAGGGCGAAAAAGTTTCCTGCCCCACAAAGAGCATCCTTGGTCTATCTCAAGGTCTCCATCCCTGCCCGCATCCCCCACGTTTCCTGGCCTTTTAGGAGAAGTCCCCAGAGTTGAGGCAGTTTCTACTCGCTCTTTCCTTGCCTGGTTTGAAAGAGGCATTTCACCTGGACGCACAACTGGAGAGAGCCTTGGGCAGCCAGCTCCCTCCCTGCAGCTTTCCTCAAAGAGCCCCCGGCCTCTGTGGTCTCTTTTCGTTCACCTGGAGGACCCTTTGGGACGCCCGGGGCTCCCAAGAGTGTCCCGCCGTGTGGCTGGAAGGTCCAGCCAAAGTTCATGGGCAGGATTAATCTCTCCTTAGAAGAAGAAGAAGCGCAGCAGGGGAGGGGGGGTGTTGGGAGACGCGGTGCAGCAGGCCAAGGAGTTGAAGGCAGCGACCCTCCGCCTGGGAGAGAGAGTTATTTTCATCCAGGATGAATCAGGTATTTTAGATGATGGAGCGCTGTTGTTTTATTCGTTTTAGGCTGTTGTTTTTTTAAGCGGGGCGGGGCGAGGGAGCGAAAGGGTTTTAAAAAACTGTTATTCTTGTTGGTCGCGTCTAGGGCTAACCTTCCCCAGTGAAACGGAATAGTTTTGAGGGAGGGGAGAAGGAGGAGAGAACCACAGGGCTGCTATATTTACGTGCCCCCAAACCGACGTTCAAACAACTTGAGGCTCTTGGGCTGGAAGCACGTTTTAGGGACAGTAACCTTTTTGTTGTTCGTTTTGGAAACGCTGGCGGCGGCTCCTGTGCCAGCGGAGGCACAGACCTCCCTCCTCCAACCCGGAGGAGAAAACAGGGGAATGTTTGCTCAGGAGCTGCCTGCTTCATCCAGAGAGACAGAGAAGGGCGGGGAGGCCAAGTGTGGAAAGAAAAGGAATAACTTGTAAAAGTTTCAGCCGCATCAAGCCGAGGAACTTCCTACGGACAATATCACGCTACACCTTTTTATAGCGCTATTATTCCACTTTAACTGCTCTGGCTGCCCCCTATGCCATCCTGGGATTGGCAGTTTAGGGAGGGGCATTTAGCATTCTTAGCCAGAGAGCTCTTAGGCCTCACTAAACTACAAACCTCAGAAATCTACAGGAGGCAGCCAGAGCAGTTAAAGTGGAATAATAGCGCTATAAAAAGCCAAGGTACCTTCACCGAAATGGTTCAAAGTCTCTCCCCCCCCCCGCCCCACCTCTCTGTCTCTCTCACACACGCACACAAGGTAAGGCTCAAAGGCAATCTATCCGAGCTGGGGTGGGACGTTCTCCTGTGCAAGCCCTCCAAGCGCTGCTCTCCCTCTCCACTTCGGCGAGTTTTGCGCAGAACAGGGCCCGGGAGAATTAGACTTGCGGGGAATAAAACCCGCCCCCATTGAAGTCAATGCCAACATGCCTATGGACATACACCTAGAGAGAGAGATTCTCTCCCTAGCACCGGAGTTTCAGACACAGAGGCGTCCAGAAGGGCTGGTTTCAACAGGATGTCGTCCCTCCAGCAATGTTGAGGATCGTGTTTGGGTAAACGCGAGTATAAAGGATATTCCTCTCTCCTGTACAAGAGTCCAGGCTTATTACAAAGGGTCAAAGACCCTTTTTGGGTGGGGGTCACAGCTGAAAGGCTGCAGTCCTATATAATCTTACCTGAACGTCAGCCTCACTTCTGCTCCGTGGGTCCGCCGAGCCTGGGGGGAGTCAGGAGGGTGTATTTCTCGCAGACCCTCCGGCTCCCCCACGGTCACGCCTTCATTTGTGCCTCTGTCCACTCGCTCATAGTTACCCACTGGTCCTTATGCTCTCTGTGGCCCTAGTTCCCCCCAAGCCAAGCGTGCTCGTGTGAGATTGGGGTCAACGGGGGAGAAAGGAACGCCTCCCTCTCTTTCACACACACACACAGCCACAGAAGCATCTTGTAGGGTCATCTATAGGGTGTAATTTTCCTCCTAGGAAATATCCGAGTGTTGCGCGGGGGGGGGAATGAAGTGGAATGGGTACCGAATAGAAAGCAGCCAATTAATATATACACATACCCACCACCCTTCTCAGTGTTTTTCATAATAGTAATGAGGAGTACAATCCTATATATGCCCTCGCCTGGTGTTAAGTCCCATGGATTTCAGTGGGGCTTACTTCTGGACGGGCCTGGGCACAGGTTCCCAGTTCAACTGTTCTGCTGCCAGCATGGGTCCACGCTCCACTGAACTCACTGTGATTTCACCCCTGGGGAGAAATGTATAGGACTGAACCATATAAACTATTGGGGCGGGGAGGGGTTAATGTAATTTGAGTGTTGCACTATGACTCTGGAGGTCAGGGTACGAATCCCCCCTCGGCCATGGAAACCCACTGGGAAAACTTGGACAAGTCACACGCTCTCAGCCTCAGTGGAAGGCAAAGACAAAACCCCTCTGAATAAATCATGCCAAGAAACCTTCGTAATAGTTTTCCTTAGGGTCGCCATAAATTGGAAATGACTTGAAGGCACACACCACCACCACCAAATTCCATGCCAGATGCATGTTTTTGCTACGGGGGGGCCAGTTTGGGGTGTGTGCGTGGGACACTGGCTTCACTCGCTTTTTCACTTTTTTTTTTTTAATGGGTAGCTGAAAAGAAATTTGTGCAGGTATATTGAGAGACTTAACCAGGGCCGTCTTTGATAATCGTCTGGCTCAGAGAAGCGGCTGGGGAGGGGGGCAGAGGCACATCTCTCACAGGTAGATCTCTCTCCCTTTACCTGCCAAAGGTGGGTGTCTGTGTTCGGTCTCTTCCTAGGTGCCGAACAGAGGTTGGTTGTGTACAGAGAGAGCAAAGTTCTCCTCACGAAATATTTCCCAGGCTGGGTGGATTGATGTTTTATTCCTGGCTGGCAGATCCGGGATCCAGCCCGTACTAAACTCCAACAGATCTCTTTCCTAGCCCCAATTTGCCCGTTTCAAGCAGGGACAGGTCTCCACCTTTGGTAGGCATCTCTCTCAAATTAGGAGGCTTAAGAAGAGGAGACCAGTCCTCCAAGGGCAGCTGATGCTGTTCGCCAGAGCCCCAAATAAAGAAAGAAATAGTGAACAAATTATGTCTCCCAGCGACTCAAAGTACAGGTGTTATAGTGTAAGCTTTGGTGGAGGAGTACCACAGTTTATACTCCTCAAAAGGAACAACTGCTCTGCAAAGTGTTTGGGAAGGAAAGAGGCAGGGGTGTGGTGGACTTGGAGACTAGCTCCCTAGCTAGACTGGATCTAAACTTAGGAAGTCCCACTGGATGCTACCAGCACTTTTCTCTGAATAGACCTGCGTAGGATTACCCACTGTCCACACCTAAAGAGACACATATATGATTGCACTGAAACAAAACGGGACTTGCTTGAGCTGTGACTAATGCCAAGCCTCACTGGTTTCAAAGGGGCTGCTCTAAACGTGACTAACTCTGGATCCAAACCAGAACAACAGAACTGAGAAATTGGCGGATGGTGAAAATCAAGTACAGTGGGCTCTTGGTATCCACTGGGGTTTGGCTCCAAGACCCCGGCCTCGTGGATACCAAAGTCCATGGAAGCTCAAGTCCTATTATATACAGTGGAGCAGTAAAATTGTGTTCCTTATATAAAACGGCAAAATCAAGGTTTGCTTTTTGGATTTATTTTTTAAAAAATATTCTCAAGCTGTTGATGCTTGAATCCGTGGATACAGGATCCGTGGATAGGGAGGATCAAATGTACGGGTTTGTTGGTTACTCCCGACTAGGTCCATTCGATCAATTGCTGAATGGTGAGTCAACATGTAGGTTGATCTAATTGATTCAACAGGTCTCCTCTAGTCAGGGCCGGTTTAAGGCACCAGTGGCATCACCATCCACAGGGGGGCCCATCATTGTGGGGGGGGGGCCTAGTAACCCTCCTCCTGCAAAAACATTATTAGTAATAATCTGAATATCCTGTACTGTGAATAGCTTAGGTTGGGTTAGGTTACATTGACCTGAGATAAACATATGGGGCCCCCCAAATAAAGCACTGCAGGGGCCCCCAAAATTACTTAAACCGGTCCTATCTCTAGTCAGGACTAACAGTAAGATTTAGGCCCTTATCTTCTGCACAGGGAAGCAGGTTCTTCTACAGCAGCCTTGATCCTGTTTGGCCCTCTAATGGAGGTTACACAGTAACAAAACAAGTCACCCCTACAGAAAGCCTCGCCAGATTTAATCAGAGTTTGGAAAATATATTCTCTTCTCTCCCCCACCCCGCTAAAACTCCCAGAATCCTCCAGCCAGCATGGGTCATGTTGCAGTCCCCAAAACAGTGGTCGTGCTGGCTGGGGGAACATTAGAGGTGTTATCGAAATAGTAAGCTTTTCCAAGCTTTGGATTTAATATGAGAAAGGCATCAGATCCCGTCTAATCTTGGAAGCTAAACAGGATCAGCCTTGGTTAGTGCTTGGATGGAAGACTTCCAAGGAATATCAGGTTCTGTAGGCTATATTTCAGAGGAAGGAACTGGCAAAACAACCTCTGAACATTCCTTCCCTAAGAACATCCTACGAAATTCATTGTGTCGCCGTAAGTTGACAGGCGACTTGAAGGCAGATACACACAAAGCTAATTGGGTCCGATATTGTTTCGTTGTTAGCTCTTCTGGAGTGCCCATATTTATAAGCCTTTCACAACTGATTTGACCAACACAGATGTGCATGCTAGGCCTGGACGTCTGCATCTCTAGGTAGGGAAGGAACCTCTTCCATTTCTGCTCCTCTGTTTCAGAGGATACGGGTCATCCTGGAGCCAGATCCCTGGTTGGTGGGCCATTTCCCACAGCCAGTTGGGAAATTATTTGTATTTGGGGATTGGGGAGGGGTCTTTTATTGAGCCAACCATTTTGGGCGCCAAATATTAATATTCTCCAATAAAAGCTAGATTTCTCCCACTCAAGCCCTTCTTTCTTTGGGTTTTCTCCAAAGAAGAGAAAAACTGGGGCAGACCAAGCAAGTCAGTTGGAAATGGAAAGCAGTCAGAGGAATGGAGACGTCTATAAGGGA
Organism: Gambelia wislizenii; assembly: GCA_030847615.1. Taxonomy (NCBI): domain Eukaryota; kingdom Metazoa; phylum Chordata; class Lepidosauria; order Squamata; family Crotaphytidae; genus Gambelia; species Gambelia wislizenii. The sequence continues at coordinate 232,939,398 of JAUMIR010000003.1, read as the reverse complement.
TTCAAGGATGATTTGACCCCTTTCGTTTAAATCAAATTGCATACATCCACTCCTGACCCAATTCTTCCTAGCGAGGTCCAGAAAGGCTGCAAATCCTAGGCAAATTTACCTGGGAATAAGTCTTACCGAATTCAGCGAGACCTCAGGGCATGTTCACAGGGCCTTCCTGGATTTGGCAAGAACTCACACACCCAGTCGATCCAACAGAGAATTTGGAGATGCTGTGTGAGAGAGAGAGCTGGGATTAAAGCCACGTGTTCAGAACTGGGATGCCACTTTTTCACGCGCACTCACTGCTGAGATTATTCCCAAACTAGCCCTGGTATGAACAGCAATGGTAGAAGTTCCTAGAGGACGCTTTCCCGCTCTCTGTCTCTCTCTCCCCGTTTCCAGTAGACTAGGGAGCAGCCCCTGGGAGCCTCTGCAGGGAGAATTCCCTTCTAAAAAATAATGAGTCCATGCCTGTCAGGTTGTCTGCTGAAACTAGGCGAGGAGAGCCCTTCACTGACGAGGCTCTGACAGCTCAGGTGGCTTCAGTCCAAGGCTGGCCACGTGATCCCGCAGCGAGGGTGGAAAAGCTGAACCCGGCCAAGCAAGCCAAGGGCAACCCCACAGCAAAGCTCCTTAGGCGGCCTGACACGGAGAGTGGTTCTCTTTTGCTGGATATGGAGAGACCAGATCATAAAGCGAGACCTAATCGGGCCTTCTCCAACCGGGCACTCTCTATATATGGGTTGATTAAAACTCGCTGGAGCACCCACTAAACAGGAATTTTAAAAAGAGGGGAGCAGCGTGCGAAGTGGTTGTAGGTGCCAGAGAGAACAAGAGACTTTTTTGTGTGCTTTCAAGTCCTTTCTGACTTATGGCGCCCCTATCATGGTTTTAGCAACATTTGTTCAGAGGAAGATTGCCATGGTTTTTCTCTGAGGCTGAGAGAGTGTGACTTGACCAAGGTCACCCAATGGGTTCCCATGACTGGGCGGGGATTTGAACCCTGGTCTCCTGGAGTTCTAGTCTAACACTCAAACCACTACACCTCTTGGTTCCATAGGCCTTTGCTCAAAAATTCCTCTCCACATTCTTTGTGCCACAAATTAGTTGAGCCGAAGTCAGTCCTTCTGCTGACTGTCTCCATTTTCCATTGGACTTCTCCGTTCAAAACAATACCCAGTTTACCCTCACATCGAGTATGAAAAAGCGGGTTGAGTGAAACGTAGTAACTTAGGCTGAGGGCAGGATTCTTGCGTTTCCCCGTTGATTTCTTGCACGACAGAAGTGGAAGGTTTGCGCCCAACTCAGATCTTTCTGCCTGCCCTCTAACAGAATCTACAGCAACTTTTTTTATTAGTTCAGCCAATAGGTATTGTCATTATTTCTCTATTTAATTGAAAAAGACACCTCCTAATATGTAGCCAGTATCCTCCTGAAGTGAAGGCTGAGGGAAAGAAGAGCTTTCCTAGATCTCCTAAAAATGAAATGTCACCACCACACACTCGCCCACTTCGCTCCAAAGCGAATTTATAAGCAATTGTTTCATCAATTGATTCCTCTGAGTAAAAAAAAGAAAAGAAAAGAAAAAAGCTCTAGGTCCAATTTCCCCAAGGGTTTTCTCTCAAATTAAAAAAAACAAAAACCGAAAACTTTGTCTCCCACCCTCCTGCTTCTTTCAGGCCTTCTCGGCGTGCTGTCAGAGTGACCAGTTGAACTCCCCTGATAATAGCTCCATCCAGCTCCATTTAAATCAACCAGAGTTTTGCGTGTGATTTCAATAGGAGATGGATTATCTCACTATTATACCTACTAGGCCAATGGCTAAAGAGGGGTCTAAGGAAAAGGAGGCGTCACCCAGCTCCCCTTTGTCCAGTGCTTTGCCTGCCCAGTTTTCTTATTCTTTTTCAAGTTTTCCGTCTTCTGCGCTTTGGTCTTAGATGTTCTCTCCCATCCCCACCCCACCCCGGTGAATTACACTTTCAGCTTCTGGAATCTTATAATCTTTAATGAAATGTAGTCTGAACAATCAGAGGCAAGGTTTTCCTCTCCATTTAAAAAAAGAATCCTGAGTGTGATTTTGAAAATATATACCAGGAGGTTGGAAAGATATGGATTTATTCGGGAGTACGGCCCGTTGAAGTCTGCGGGGAGCATTTTGGAATAAATATAAATAGAATCGAGTTGCACCGCATCCAGAGGCTCTGCACAGGAGATGTCGGCAGTGAAACCAGCCAAGCGCAGCCTGCTCTGGCTCCAGCCTTCCCATGATGGATTCCACCTCTGAGAGGCCACAAATGTAAATGTCCTTTTCCAAACCCTGTTGCTATGTGCTTTCAAGTCGACTTGGCCTTATAACGATCCTATTCTAGGGTTTTCTTGGCAAGATTTATTCAGAGGTGGTTTGCCATTACCCTCCTCTGAGGCCGAGAAAAGGTGAGCGTCCCAAGGTCACCCAGAAGGTTTCCAAATCCCCAGTGGGGATTTGAACCCTTGTCTCCCAGATACTCAAACCATTACATCACGCTGGCTTTTTCAAACCTTGGACTCCTACAAATCCGTTCATGCGCAGCGGAGCAGGGTATGGCCCTGCAGAGACCCGCCTGTGTTTGTCGCTAGTTGTGTGGTCTTGAGTGCTGCAAGGCAATGGCCATCCATGAACGCCAGTGGCAACATTGCGCCTGATTAGGTCTCGACAGCAATCCGGGACCTCACAAACCATTTGGAAGCGACAGGCCGCCATCCCCAACATACTTACTCTGGAGTAAGCTCCATTGGACTCAATAGAATCTATTTCGGAGTCCTCGCCAAGAATACCCCGTGACAGCTTCGCCTTAGGGTCGCCATAAACCGAAAACGACTTGAAGGCAGGCAATGTCAAAAGCCACTCAGGCGAACAAGATGGCGCTTGCTACGCCTCTGGGTCCAGAGGCGCGAGATGTACTCCTATTTAACCCAGGGAACCCTACTTCTGCAAGGACATGCAAACGGATGCCTTTGCAATTGAAGACTACTCGCCGCATTCCCCATCCAGGACAGACCAGTCCCTCTTCGAGAAGGGAAACACCGGAGGGGGCCTCGGTGGCCGCAGACTCCATCCCTTCCTCGCCCGACTCGAAACATAGTTCTGCAGCCTCCCACAACGCCGTGGGAACGAGGTCCTCTCGAAACTTCCCCGCACAACGCCCACCACGGATAACGCACAACGTTACAGTTTTGTTTTTGGTTTATTTTAAATATAAAAACACAAATAAATAAATAACCAAATTCTTTGGCCTGACTAGCCGCCTTCCTTTCTCTCTCACCCACCCCTGTCCAAAGCAGAGGCTTTTAGCTTTTAAAACAAGAATCTTCTGCTCGTCTTTCTGGTTATCTAGTTTCCAGCGTATGTACATACGTATGTATGTATATCAAGTGGGAAGAGTGTACTGGAGGACCCTTCCTCCGAAACTGGATAGGTGGGGGTGGAATCGAAGGAGAGACTTCGTCAGAGTAGATGGAAAGGGAAGGTTTCACTGAAACGCGTGTTTAATTATTCCCTTCTTCTTTTGAAGTCCTTTCAAATCAGGGAGGCTGCATTTGGATTGGCTGCACCCGTCTAAACACCTTGATAAAAGGGTGAGGGAAACGGTCCTCTCCCAAACGGGTTATTCCTATGCGTGCAATTTTGGGCATGCAATCTTACCCACATCTCAAGGAAAAGAAGGAATGGGGCCAAGGTGGGGGGAAGCAATTACTGGACAATGATATTTGGGATTGGTATTTTTGGGTGTGTCAACAAATATGTTAACCAGCCGACCAACAACATGCTAAGTACCTGATACTCCGGTTTACGCTTTCTAATCCTACTTGGAAGTAAACCTAACTGATCTTGTCAAGACCTCTGAAGTTTCAGAGAGTTACACTGGTGAGTTCAGCTTGCTCTGTCGCCTCCAGTGGGACTCTCACTTGCCAATGGGCCCCCAACGCCGTCGCTAGTCTCCTTTCCTGTCGTTTGTTGGTATTCGAACCTCCCCAGATACATTTTTTAAAATGCCCGAAGTGGCTTTATTTTAGTCGCTAAGCCTGCGGTCGTATGCATTCTAACTCCATTCCTTGGAAATGAGCCACTGGTTGAAATGGGCTTGACTTTCATGTAATGCATGTAAGGGCTGGTGTCTGCTATTTTGCCGAGAGGTGTACAATTTTGGACAAGGACGGAGAAGTAGCGAAGAGAATGGTAAGAGAAATTTCGGCCCTGACTCCCGTCTCCTCATGAAATGCTGCTCCTCACGCGTAACTTTGCTTTGCAACGGAATGGACGAAAAGTTTGGCCTTCAGGGGCACCTGTGGCCGATTCAGCCCAGACGGAAATCACAACCAGGGCCCCCTTTATGTTTAGTTCTTTGTTCGCGCCATTGCAAAGGACGCCTCCTTTCCCTCCAAAGCGGTGTGGGGTTGGGGGATGGAGACAAAAACTCCAGAGAGACAGGACGCAACCTCTTCCAACTTTCTCGAGTTCGTCCCGCCTCTCTTGCCCTCTCCTTGCCTTCCTTCTCTAAGACAGGCCTTTTCGGAGTCTTCCCAGACCATCCAGGCTTACTTTGGCTTTGCTCTCAAGATGAAAACCGGACCCTAAACACACCCACAGAGCCTGGCGTCCAGCCGAATCGCTTCCGAAGCCTAAGAGGCTGCCACCGAACCTGGCGCAGGGCAGAGATGACCTCAAAGACACCCAGCCAGCCACCCCGGTTGGTCTGTGAGGCTCTTTATGAAGCTCCCTCCTTTGGCTCTCTCACCTTAGACTAGAACGACTACACTTACACGCATGAGTCTCAGAAATACTCCTGAACCGACACGGGCATTGCTTTTTTCCTCATACACACGCTCATGAGAGGGGAAGGGGGAAACCCCAAACCCAGTGCATCCCCTCGAAGAGCGTCGGATTCAAAGAAGACTTGCAAAGCTACAATAACAAAGACTGGAGAGCGCCAGATGGGACTAACCACCCCCTCTTCTCCCACTATTCTTCCCCGGGGCTACAGTCCCCCTCCCTTTCTGCAGAGTTTCTGCCCAGGGTGCCTCCTTGGCTCCCCGCCTGATGCCAAAAGGTGCCCCTGAAACCCGGACACACAGGCGCGCCGCCTCCCCCCTCCCCCTCGCCGCCAGGCTTGTAGCTGCTTGCCCCCCCCGCTCATGAAAGCCGCCCCCCCCCCAGGTTAGCAGCAGCAGCTCGGCAGGGAGAAGTTCCCGGCCCGCCGGGGGGCTCCTTCTTCCTCGCCTTCTGGGGGCACCCGGGGTCTGGCGGGCTGGCCGAGGCCCCTTCGGCTCGCTTTCCTCGGCCAGGCCCGGCTCAGAGTCTCGGGAAACTCCTCCGGCTTGTGAGCCACCCTCTTTAGGAGGCCCCTGGCAAACCCTTGCCCAGGCGCCTCTGTGCCACAGGCAGGCCTAGGCGGCTGCAGTTGCCTTTGCGCACTGGCACACGTGCGCAAAGGGGGAGAGAGGCAGCGAGCGAGCATGCAAGGCTGCAACCTTAAGGGGGGTCCCGGAAAGCCATCTCCAGCCACCTCTGGGGGATCCGGGCTTTTTAAAAAGCACCCTTTCCGGAGACAACCCAAAAGCCCAGGAAGCGGACCCCAAGGGACTGGGTTCCTTTATGGTGTCCTCCCGCTACTCCAGTCCCCACAACTAAGATCCGTCGAGAGCAGGAGGTTTGGAGCGGAAAACTTCCACGAAAAGGGACTGGGGCTGTGAAGCTGAGGGGCAAGAAGGAAGAGAGGCCAGGACACGGCCCAGTTGGTTCGGTTTTTAAGAGCTGAGATCACTTTCACAGAAATTAGCAGGAAAGTCTGGAAAGCTCCTCGTCATTCCTTCCTGGTAGAGCTGTGGAGTACCTGCTCTTTCGGAGCAGTGTTGTGTGTGTGTGTGTGGGGGGGCTTCGACTCCTCTGTCGACTTATGGCTACCCCATGAATTTCCTAGGGTTTTCTTAGGCAAGGAATATTAGAGGTGGTTTTGCCAGTTCCTTCCTCTGGTCCACAGCACCTGATATTCCTTGGTGGTCTCCCACCCAAGTATTAATCAAGGCTGACCCTGCTTAGCTTCCAAGATCAGACGGGACCTGGTGCCTTTAGGGCAATACAAGAGGTCAAAAGTGCTGAGCAGCCAAGATTTGACAGAAACAGGAAACTACTAGCAGCGGGGGCGAACAGCTGGTGGACCGACACACAACCGGTATAATTTTAATGCACATTATAGGTCTACACACGTGGTGAACCCCATCATAGATTTGTACACAGAGGGAGAGAAGGCTACTTCTCTCTACCCCCATCCACCAGAAGAGGAAGAAGAAAACTTAACATGTAACTTCTTGACTCGTTTCCTCCAGTAAAGTCCCATTCGCCACATCCTACGCGATTTCTCAGAGTCCCATAAAACTCTGGTGAAGCCTGTTTCATCATCCCACCACCCCCCAAAAAATATATCCAGGAAACCCTTTCTTAATTCTTGACTTTCTGTGTGCTTTCTGAGGTGCATATTCATACCGGTGGGTGGGTTGGGTCGAACTCAGTAGGAACTGGAGAAAATAAAAATACACGTCTCTGGACGTGACTGTAAGCCTAACCCCCCACCCTAAACAAAGGCTTGGGATCCGAAATCTTGTTGTCACTCCTTTGGTGTGAAGGGCCGGACCACCTACCTGGCATTTTAGACCCTACACACACACACACACACACACGTTGCCTGGGGCCCGGCCAGCATTCATGCAGTTTTTCCTTGGGTTTTTTTCCGGGCTGTGAGGCCGTGTTCTGGAAGAGTTTATTTCTGACGTTTCGCCTGCAAGATGCAGGCGAAACGTCAGAAATAAACTCTTCCAGAACACGGCCTCACAGCCCGGAAAAAAACCCAAGGAAAATGTATGGATGCCGTTCTTTTCCCTTCCACGCAAAGCAGCGCTTGCTTAAAACAGACCCGGCTGAGCCCAGATCAGCCGAGGCTCGGGGTTTCACTGAAGAGGACTCCATGGCCTATCCCCCAAGACGGGGAGGCTGGAGAAAAAAGGTCGGTCCGGTCCCTGAGCTATGGAAACCTCAACCCTAACCCTGCCCACCTGGGAGTCGAGGATTTGGGGGCAATGAGGCTAAACAGAGAGGCCGCGGCTCAGATTGCTTTCCTGGAAGTCCTGAACCCATCACTGACGGGGAACGGGCGAAGCTTAAATGCAGGCATAGTTTTCCCCATTTTATCTCACCCTACTTCCTTTAGCTCAAGCCTGCTGGGAAGTAAATCCGATTATCTTCAGAAACTCCTAGGTAGTCGGTAGGTGTTGCAAAGAATCGCTGCCTTAAACTCCGGGCACTGAATTCCAGCCCGGGGAAGACAAAATGCAAGCTCTTGCGAGGTTGCTCCTGAGCGTGCACAAAGTGCATTTTGCATCTCTCTCTGTGTGTGTGTCTCTGTCCTCCCCTACGAATAAGCACCGGCGATGCGCTTGTTAATGGGATCGAGAGACAGAAAAGATTGCCGCCAGAGGTTTGTGGTTCGCGGGCCACATTAACGTTAGGAGTAACTGCCGGCTCAAAACATCCTCCCGAAAAGTAGAAAAATATCCTTGAAACTCCGCAGATTTTTCTTCCAGGTAAAGTGGTGTTTACTGTCGCTTAAAAAGGAAAGGAGTTGCGCTCAGAATCGATGGGGCTTACTCCGATGTGTAGAATTGTGTAGAAACCGGGTGGTACTTTTTTTCCATAGGGATACTGTTTTGAGTAGTAATTTCATCTAGGATTTTATTATGTGGGTACTCTGCAGCCCCCCTTCTCTCACACACATACACATTCCCTTCGGCTAGTACATCTTGCACATTGTTTTCAGCGGGGTTTCTCAACCAGGGTTCCCTGGAGCCCTCGGATTCCATAAGAGGCAGCTAAGGGTTCCACCAGATACTGAGATGGGGGGGGGACCATATTGTTTTAGCTGTAGATATACTAATTGTTAGGCGGGGGTTCCCTGAGACCTGAACATTGTTTCAAGGGTTCCATCAGAGCAAAAAGGTTGAGAAAGGCTGGTCTACAGCCTATTATGCTGAAGCACCTAAAGCTCTGCATCAATTTTTCCCAACCTAGGCCGGGCGTTTGTATTGGACTGCAACTTCCATCATCCCTTGTGAATGTTAAGGCGGGCAATGAGAACTCCGGGAGGCCCAGTTCCCTGCCAGGTTGGGAAAGGCAACCCCTCCCTTCCCTTCTCTCTCAAGTCCTGCTGGCAACGTCCAATTCGCCTGCAAAACCACTTCCTAGGGGCCACGCACAACTCGGGTGTTTACGCGTTCCGGTCCTGAAGTCATTACTCAACCTTGAAGGCTGTTTTCTTCTCCCTCTTCCCGGCCCTCCACCCGCTTGAGTTTCAGAGCCTCCGTCTCAACTAGTAAAAATGAGGAGGGAATCTTAGAAAGTTGGCCCCGGGCGACGGCTTGTTCCTCTCCCCCCATCCCTGCCTCGCTTTCTCCCTCCGACTTCATCTCCCAATATACCTTTCCGTTTAAAAATGTATGATCTTCATGTCCCAGGCTGGTTTCTCCCCCTTTCCGAACGCCCTCTCTTTTTGTTTCGGACAATAAGCCATTTTTACTACTGGTTGTAAAGTCTTTAGCGCCATCTAACGGGAGCTGTAAGTCCTGCCGCTGCACAGGGAGGCGCCTCTCGCGCAAAGGCCGCCCGCGTCGCTGCTTTGGCCGGCCGGAGCAGCCCTTCGCGAGCTGGCTGGCTGGCTGGTGGAGCCGCGCCCAGTGGCCCAAACTGGATGAGTGGCGGGAGCTCTGTGTGGGTTCCGGGCTTGCCTTGAAGAGCCTGGCAAAACGAGACCTTGGCTTGCACGCTGCCTAAAGGTGGCCGCGCGTGCCTTTGGCTTTTGGCAGGGCCGCTCTGCTTTCCAAGAGCGGTGTGGCAGGCAGAAGTTCAACAGGAACGCTGCCAGGCCCGAGAGGCAGCCCGGATGGGTGGGGGAAGTTCAACGGTTGTATTTGTGTCTGCTAAGCTGATGGCTCTTAACCTTTTCATAGATAGAATCATAAAATTGTAGAGTTGGAAGAGACCATGAAGGCCATCCAGTCCAACCCCCTGCCATGCAGGAAATCACGATCAAAGCATCCCGGACAGATGGCCATCCAGCCTCTGTTTAAAGACCTCCAAGGAAGAAGACCCCACCAAGTTCCGAGGAAGTGTGTTCCACTGCCTAACAGCTCTTACTGTCAAAAAGTAAGACAGCAGGAACGTTTTGTTTTCCCTGCTGCCTTACCGCATGATGTTGTTATTGTTCTGGCTTTCTTTCCTTCTGGCCTCTTGGGGGGACCAAGGTAAAACCGCATCTTTTTGCTAACAGGTTTTTCTGGGTAACAAAAAGACATTTTTTTTACCTCAGTCTCTCATGGGACTGGAACGGAAATGCAACGCCATGTAGTAAGAAAGCACAGAAGGTAGAACATTCTGTCAGGGGATGATAGGACACTCAATCCCCGGCAGAAGCCAAAAACTATCTCAGCAGACTTAGTAGCAACCCGCTCCCAAGAATACTCACACACAGAGTGTTTGACATCCAAATAAGCAGGAGGCACTTTTATCTTCAAAGTGTAACAGTTGCAATATATACACAAATATTTACAATTGAAGGAGAAGCTGCTTCACCAGGCATCAGGATTCACAAGAAGAGGGTGAGTTTTGGGCTCGCTCTCTCTCTCTCTCTCTCTCTCTCACACACACACACACACATATATATACTGTATAAACAGGACACTGTCCTCTAGTGGCCTGACTAGGCATGACTTGGTAGTTCATGGAGTCAGCCATTATGACTCAGCATGATTCTGCAGTTGTTCGGCCATTTTATAATGGAGTTCAGTCTCTATCTCCTGATATGTCGCTGCTACCTTGCTGCTTTTCTTTGGAGTGCAGTAAGCCTGTTATAATTCAGCCTTTAATTTGTGTTAGCTTCACAGAAAACCATGATAATTATTGACTTTTAGTTCACTGTTTAATCAAGGGAAACATATACCAGTCAATTAGAGCAAGCTATAGGGTGGCTCCAGTTTTTAGTCACATTTACTCATCTGTCTGTCTGTCTGTCTGTCTCAATCTCTGGTTTGCCACTTGCCTCATGTGTTGGGTGCCACATATCATCTACTGCTCCCAGACAATCCCTTTGCTTTCTTCTCATGTTCATGCGGTATAGCCTTGAGCTGTGGTGCTGAAAACTTATCTGAGGGTCTTTGGGGAGAATATTGGAAAAATTATACCTTATTTCAATACTCAGAAAAGTTTTTAAAGACAATGACTCTGGTTATGTTGTCCAAGAGTTGTAGTCCAAAAAAGTAACTTTCTCAAGCTCTATCTTGCTTCTACTGACTTGACTTCCACATGTTCAGTCTGTTTCAGAGATGGGTCATGGCTTAGTGACAGCCAGCATGGTGTAGTGGTTTGAACCTTGGACTACAACTCTGAAGCCCGGAGTTTGAATCCTTCTTGGCAATGGAAGCCCACTAGGTGACTTTAGGTGAGTCACACCCTCAGCCTCAGAGGGAGGCAAAGGCAAACCTCCTCTGAACACATCTCATCAAGAAAACCCATGGTGGGGTTGCCTTAGGGTCACCATAAATTGGAACTGGCCAGAAGGCACACAACAAGAACAACATAGTTTAGTGTTAGATCAGAAGGCTGGCATGCAGAAGGACCCAGATCCAAGCCCTGGCATCTCCAGCTAGAATAGAGTTGGGACAGTTCTCCTGCCCAGGACTGCTGGGGTGTGTGCACCTCCACCAAAGTGGAAATGGCTGGAATCCCACTCCAGATTTTAAAAAGGATAACCACCTTTAAAAAAACTTTTTAAAATGTGTGAGGAAACTGAAGTCATTTCCAAGTTACGGTGACCCTAAGGTGACCCTATCATGGGGTTTTCTTTGCAAGATTTGTTCAGAGGGGGTTTGTGTTTGCCTTCCTCTGAGGTGGAGAGAGTGTGACATGGCCAAAGCCACACAGAGGGTTTCCATGGTCCAGCAGGGATTTGAATGCTGGTCTCCCAGAATCCTAGTCCAACACTCAAACCACTACACCATGTTGGCCCCCTCTACACCATGAGGGGGTTGCAGACCTTGTTTAAAAGGAGAATTGTTGCTCCTAGAGGTTTCCAGGAGAAGCAATTTCTTGTTAGTGGTAGAAGGCTTAGAGCCGACAGGAACAGCCTGCAGACTACACGATTCCCTCCCCTGAATGTGAAAAGCCAGAGCTTTCCTTGCCTCAGAGCCTGGGGAATGGTGGTCATTCAGAGTAGACAATCCTAGAGTTAGATGAACAAATAGAGGAGTCGTGTATAAAGGCAGCTTGTTGTATCTTTATTCCCTATGGTTATGTCATTCCCCCTAAAAGTAACAGGGTTCTGTGACAATATAGTATTTCATCAAAAGCAGAACATCGTTTATGATCTTACACTTTTCTGAATGGGAAGTGAAACAGTGATTCCTAGGAATTGCCGCTCAGAATAAAATCACACGTTAGTTCCCTTCAAACAGGTGCACTTATTTTTTTTGTTTGTTTATTTTAATTGATTTCAAATACTGTACTCATAAGCTACCTTTCTGGTCTATGTCCACCGCAAAGCAGCCAATAGTATAACAATAAAATGCGAGGTATTTTAAATAAAGCATAAACATTAAAACACATAAGTGCACACAAAACACAGTACATTAAATATAAGCCAGTATATAATCATTTCCAGACCATAGCAGCAAAACATCCAGCAAACATATGCATTAAAATGCATTTTAAACACATGGTTTTTATTTTGTTTTTTGGCACTGCAACTGAAGGGGCTAAGTATACATCCCTTGGGACAGAGTTCTATAAGACAGGGCCAGAATTTGGGAAAGTTACTATTTGGGCTACAGCTCCCTCAGCTGACATGGTCTACTCAGAATGATTTTAAAGGTGTGCCCACATTAATGAGACTCAAGCTCACACTGCAGAAACAGAGAGGTTTGTGAACTCAAGTTCCACAATGTTTAATCCTAGAATCTCTATACCGTTTCAAGGCCTGGCTGCCAGAACCTTATGATCATGATCCAAAAAAAGAGCATACAGGGGGAGTTGGGGGATGCTTATTTTTGTTGCAGCAGTTCCCACTGCTGAAGAAGGAAGCCACTCTTTTTGTAGGTATGCAGTATGCTTCATGGGAAATAACAAAGGCTGTAGCAAAAACCAGGAAGCAAATTTCTGATTGCATGATCAGGCTAAAGAACCAGGCAAAATTCCCCTGGCACAGTGCTGAAGACAAAGCAATAGTCTTGCCTTTGTACACCAGCCCTACTCAGGATTAACCTGTCCACAACTTTTCCTGATGCTGTTAAAGACATTTATAAACAGAATGTAGGGATATCCTGACTATATGTTGTGGGTCATGTTTCAAGAGTCACCCCCCTTAAGAAAGAGATTGATTTATTTATGTTTAGGTAGCACATTAAATTCCTTTCACTGAGAAGAGATGTATGCACAGGAAAAGTTACTTCTTTGAACTATAACTCCCAGAATCCTCTACCCAGCATGATGGCTGGAGAATTATTAGAGTTGTAGCCTCCAAAAGTAACTTTTCCCAATCTGAGCTAACCTACCACACTGGTGGTGAAACAACCACGCTCTCCTAGATTGGGCTCTTTAGGGCAGCAGTGGGTTGAAGGTAAACTGGGTTCTTTCTTAGGGGCAGCAGCAACTTCCATGACAATGGTGAAGTGAATCCATGCTGGGTTTTATTTCAAACTTCAAAAGAACTATCCAAGTTGCTGAAGACTATCCCCCTAATAAATTCAGCTCCTTGGATAGCTTCCTCAAATCTGTAATAAAATCCAGAGTGGATTTACTGCACCACAATATGGAAACATCTGTCCACCAATCCCTAAAGTATGTGATTCATGAATTAACTACATCTTCTGGCCCATCATTTTGTTTCTGGTTTCACAACCCATTCCATACCCACCTCCAGCAATTATTTTGCCCCTGGCTTTGGCTTGTGGACATGTTTTAGCAAAAAACACAATGCAGATCCAACAAATCTGAAGTAAGCCCATGTCTCTGTAGGGGAAGGGCATGTGTGTAAAAACATAAGAAGTGACCATGAAAGCCTGCATAAAAAAATGAGTCCCGTTGAGTTTAATGGGACTTGTTTCCAGGAATCAGAGTATAGGAATACAGCCTAAATATCCAAACTTCAGTTATCCATACTCTAGCCACAGAATTGCCTGGACTAATTCCAAATGCTGGGGCTGGTGCAACAGGTTGATTTCACCCCAGCCCAGTCCCAAATGGCAGTCAACTGTGGTGATCTATGGGTAAACTATCTTTGAAATGAAAAAAAGTTTATAAAATCATTTGTTATCCTAGCAGCCGGGTGGAAACCAATTCTTTGGAGCACAGCCTCTGAATTTGCACCATATGTATAACTTCTTTAATTCTGCCAGCATAATGTTAGGTAAATGGTTTACTTTCTCCACCAAATATCTGATTTTCTAAATGTGCTTTTTACTGAGGGGTGTCTCCTCCAAGTTAAACCAGGAAGCCAAGTTCTCTCTATATATTGTGTTAACATCAGACAGTGAAGGAGAGTTGGACATCACACAATAAAGTCATTCTCTTTCAAACAATTAAGACTACTTCCAGGACAATCCTGTTTGTATATTTGTGACAAGACATAACTAGTAAGTAAGGTATCATCATCATCATCTTTTATTTCTATAGCCCTATCAATGTACATGGTGCTTTACAAGAAGAAGAACAAAACAGTTCCCTGCCCTCAAGCTTACAATCTAATGAAGACATGATAGAAAAGGAAAGGAGATGGCAGTAGGGGAAGGGATTAAGTCTAGCACTCTCTTCTCTCCCTCTTTGGCCTGGGCAATGGCAGTTGGGATGGAGGGAAGGCAGTTCCACTTCTGGGCCAAGGCAAGATGGAGTTGTGCCTGCCTTAGTTTCTCTCCCTCCATGGCCAGCCAGGGCAATGGCAGTTGAGACAGAGGGAGGGCTGTTCTGCTTCTGGGCTGAGGCAAGATGGAGTTGTGCCTGCCTTAGCATCTCTCCCTCTCCTTAAGATTCTCTTAAACCAAAGGTGGACAATGTGTGGACTGTTGTATTGGACTATGATGCCCACCATCTCTTACTCTTGCCTATTCTGATTAGGGTTGATGAAAGATGTAGTCCAACAACTGAGGGCTGCTTGCTGCCCATTGCTTGCCTTATGTGAGTTCTTCCCTTTCATTTTTACCAAAGATAAACACTGAACAATCCTCCCTCCCCCAACCCCCTTTCTTAAACTAGGAACATAATCAGAAAACCATGCTCTTGGTATTTAGGCTGCTAGGTAAATGTGTATTAATCTACACTGTTAATTTGCACTGTAAATTTTACAGTAATTTACACTGTAAATTTTACAGGATGCTGAAGGTCCATTTTGCACATAATGCACAGGCAAAGCTGTATCATGTTTGCTTGACTAAGCAAGGGGGCATATCTTGGCTCCTTGATAAACATAGCTGCATCCCTATACGTTCACATTTACACATTACGTCTTAAAAGTACGTACTAAAACATCTTAGGGGTATGTCTAAAACACAAAAGATGCCAGACCAAAACCACCTAAATGAGAACCATGCCAATTCCTCATCTCTGGAAATGGAAACTTTTTTATCAAGAAACTGAAGGGTTTAAGAAGCCAACCTTAGATACACAGCATTCAAGAATTTTTCTGCCCATCTGTTTCTTCCTCCTTAAGGCCACCTATTCCAAACCTTTTTATCCTGAAAAGAGGAGGGGGGGGGGCGGAGAGCTTAATGCTTTCAATATTCTACCTGGGTAGTAATATGGTTTGAATCAGATACACAAACAGTACAAAGAGGAATTTGATAGAAAAGGAAAGAACAACCTTGTGTTTTTATTTGAATAGGTATGGTGGGGCAGTGCATTTTGTAAAGGTGGAATCTGTTAAAAAAAAAAAACTTGCTTTTAAGAAAAGCTTGTTTGCCCTCTGAGCCATAAACACAAACTGGCATTAGAACTGCCTTGCAGAAGGACTGTGCTAATCTAATCTGAACCATGCAATTTCCCACAGCTGGGTAGCGCAGCACATGCAAAAAGGTCCCAATTTCAGTCCCTGGCATTTCCATTTAAAAAGGTCTCCTTAAGCTGCAGAGTTGGGAAAGATGAAAAGAAACTCCACCCAAGACCTGAAAAACTGGTGCCATTAAGAAGAAGGGAAATTGAGCTAGATGGAGAAAGGATGTGACTCTGTGCAGGGCAGCTTCATATGCCTTTTCCACATACAGAGAGAGGGCTTTAGGATAGACTTGAATCCAAGTGCTGCTGCTTTATAGCAATAGCATTGATATTTCTGTACCACTTATCAGTGCAAAGCACTCCCTAAGCGGTTGACAATGTGTGTTAGCTAATTGTCCTCAACAAGCTGGGTACTCATTTTACTGACCTATGGAAGGATGGAAGGCTGCGTCAACCTTGGAGCCCTCTGGGATTGAATTCATAATTTTGTGGCTGCAGTACTGGCATTTAACCACTGCACCACCAGGGCTCCTTTACAGAATGGGAAAAAGGGTTATGCATCAGTCAAGAAAGCAGACTCAGATTTGCATTCAAAACTAGATGGAGCTATCTAAGGTGCTAAACCCAATCTCCCAAATAGGTTGAGCACCATTTAAAGACTAGAATAAAATCCACAGAGCATATATACATATATACCCCTGGCACAGAAGGCACCAGCTCCCACTGCTTAAACTTGGTGGCACAGCTTGGAAGTAGAAACTCAATGTCTCAAGTCCTAGTCCAGCACACTGACTGCTAGAACACATGATCTTTTGGGAGCCATGACAGTAAAAAATAACATGTTTGAAACTGATATTCATAGCATATAGATACTTCAGTTTATATTTGGGGATGCAATGGGATTTTTAACCCGTTGTGTGGGGAATGTTTGGGTGCGCTTGCAAGCTGGCTGGAAAAAGATCAATATGTTTGGTTGCCATGAGTTACTTATTACCATTTACCATTAGATGGCCTGAGATTCGGCATGAATGTTGACAATGGGATTTGTGGTGCAGTGACTAAATGGTTCCATTCTCATTCTACTTCTAGTCATTTTCTCCTTCTGAAATGTCTGACTGGTTATCCTGTGTGACACAATCAATGAATTCAGCATTATTTGAACACACAATAATGTGGACTACAATAGAAATGCTTGGGCTGGAATCCAGTTGCCAACTGCTGCTAGAATAGACCCATGAAGCAACAGATGTGGTGACTTCTCATTCAGTTAGTTTCAATGAGCCTGTTCTGTTTTGGGCTTGCAAAAAATGGATTTAGGGTTAGGTCTGGTACATATTGAGCCTTGAATTCCACTGCTGGATTGCTTGTAACAATTTTGAGTAAACAATACAAGTGCCAAAAGTGGAAAGGGTGAAGAATGAGAGAGTCCCAAGTAATACAGACCCAATGAAATTAATGGAAATTGTTATTTGACATTAATCTAAGTTCCATTGACTTCAATGACTGAACTAGTTGAAATGATGTGGATTTAACCCATTGATGGGGACAGATACTTTCATGTATTAATGTGATGCAGGATAATTAGTAAGCAGCATTAGAACAGAAAAAGAGAGATTCAAAGCCAGCTAAAATAAGGGCAGATTTTTTAAAAAGTCTTTTGCTATTCCAGATTGTTAACCAACAAGAGCAAATATGTTTCTGCTTTTGCATTTTGAAAAGTGCAGAAAAGAGCTTTGAGAATGAAGAAGTATATTCAATCTACATACTGTTAACTGAACAGAAGGTATCATGATACAAAAGGCAGCCAAAGGCAGTTAAGTCTGTGTTTAAAACAAACCCACAAACTGTAGGATTTGGAACACTCAGGGAGTTGGGAGGAATCATAAAGAAGAGGGAGTTGAAGGCTTTAGATATACAGATCCTTATTTATTCACATGGCTTCGGAATATGTGTGTGAGTGAGTGCAGCTGGGAAAGGAGGACATCCAAAGGACTCAGAGAAATTAATGTTCCACTTGCCAGGGGTCTCTTCATTATGGGCAGCACCAAGAAAAAAATATATGGTGGGGGGAGCCTGCAAAGTGCATACAGAAGGAGAAGATAAATATTTTAGAAGGGGCTTTCCTTTAAGTAAGCACAGAGAT
The DNA here is from genome assembly GCA_030847615.1 of Gambelia wislizenii. Classification (NCBI taxonomy): domain Eukaryota; kingdom Metazoa; phylum Chordata; class Lepidosauria; order Squamata; family Crotaphytidae; genus Gambelia; species Gambelia wislizenii. The sequence continues at coordinate 232,922,206 of JAUMIR010000003.1, read as the reverse complement.
CTAGGACTTTTTCAAACAGGGTACTCCCCCCCCCCAGAAGGTTGAGAGAAGAACGGGGCTGTTGCGCTTACAGAGCCCCATTTCAGACAACACAGTCCTCTTCCATCCTCCTCCTGACCTCCTCCCAACCTTCCCCTGTGCTGCGGGTGCCACTTTTTATTGACAGAGGTTTTCCATCAATAAAAAGTGGCACCCGCAGCATGGGGGAAGAACGGGAGGAGGTCCAAAGGAGGACGGGGCTGTCTGAAATGGGGCTCTGTAAGCGCAACAGCCCCATTCTTCTCCTGATCTCCTCGGGTTTTTTTTTTTTTTACCCTGTTTGAAAAGTCTCTAGACATGGAATGGGTGAGTGGGTGGCAAGTTGCTTTTCTGGATGTTGATCCCCTGACTCCTTTCTGACATCACCCAGTATTATTGTGGAGCTGGAGCCCATAGGACTGAAGCATCAGGACTTTTTGATTAGCAGAGATGACCATGGGATTGGCTAGATGGGCTATTTATCCCAGCTTCCCCCCCACCCGGCTTGGAGCCCTGCAGTCCAAATGATGCTGGGCTCTTGACCCATTTCACCCCAGGCAGTCCTGATGATGCCTGAGGCAAAGCTGGTGGGGAGCTGGAGTAAAGCCTTTTACAACATTAAAAAAAAAACCCTGGAAAAACCACATTATGTGGGAAAACCCAGAAGGGTCTGGCGTGGGAACACAGGGTCTACACCTGCATGCTGGACTGTATAGCTGGACAGTGCTGCTGCCACTACAGTTGCTCTGAAGCTGGGAAGGAGGCCCCCAGCACGTGACCAGATTTGATCACATGCTGAGGGCCTCCTTCCTGGCTTCAGAGAGTGTGATGCAGACAGTAGCAGAGGCTCCCGCAGATACGGGCCAACGTGTACATGAAGGCTTCGGCTAGGCAGTGTATTCTGGCAATTCTAGACAAGCCTTATGTCATCTGTCATGGGAGGCATTAGGAAAACAGGAAGTCCACATTACAGATGAATAGACTCAGTCAAAGAAGGCACAGCCCTGAATACGCAGGACCTGAGTAGGGTTGTTGATGCCAGGGTGTTTTGGAGGGTCACCATAAGTTGAAGCCAACTTGACAGCAATTAACAACCACAAAGTTTTACAGAAGGCCTTCTTATGGTAGAGATGAAAACTGCTAGAACTGGTTTGTTGACTTTGAGATAAAGTGGTTCAGCATAACTGCCTTCATTTTGGGGGGCTGTTGGGGGCATAGCTATCATAATGGACTCAATAAGCTCTTTTACACTACATAGTTATAGTGGTATGATTCCACTTTAGCTGCCATGGTCACACACTGTGGAATCCTAGGGTTTGTAGTTTGATGAAGCACTAGAGCCAGCGTGGTGCAGAGAGAGCCAGTCTGGTATAGTGGTTTGAGTGTTGGGTGGGATACTGTTCAGCCAAGTAAACCCACTGGGTGCCCTTGGGCAAGTCACACTCTCTCGGCTTCAGAGGAAGGCAGTGATAAGCCCCCTATAAACAAACCCTGAGATAGGTTTGGCTTAGGGTTGCCATAAGTCAGAAATGAATTTAAGGCACACAACAACGACACAAGGCACTAGAGGAACTCTCTGGCAGAGAATTCTAAATGCCTCTACCTACGCTGCAAATTCAAGGATTTTGTAGGATGTTGACATGGCAGTTAAAGTGGAACCACAGTGCTATCATTCTGTGGTTCAAAAGAGCCCCTTACAGAGCCCTGGTGGTGCAGTGGTTAAATGCCAGTACTGCAAGTCACCATGTTGCAAGTTCAATCCCAGAGGGCTCCAAGGTTCACTCAACCTTCCATCCTTTCGTAGGTCAGTAAAATGAGAACCCAGCTTGTGGGGGCAATTAGCTAACGCACAGTGGAAGTTGCTTAATGCAGTGTAGATGTGTAAATTGCTATTGCTTAAAACAATTTGTAAGCTGCTCTGATAGCCTTGTGGCTGAAGAGCAGGGTATAAATAACTAATATAATAATATAATATAATAAGATAGATAGATAGATAATAGATAGATAGGGCCTGCCCCCAGATTCTTACTCTGTCTTTTCCTCCTTTTACCTCCTCTTGTTAAAATGTGTCTTTGGAAAGAAACTGTTCTGTTCTTTGATAAAAATGAACAGCAAACTGTTGGTTTAACCTAATAATGTGTTTTATGTATCTGTTTAGTTGTTTGTCATAGGATTTTCATATCATTTTTCTACAAACTGCAAAGCAGCATGTATATAATTTAAAATCAAATGTGTCTCTTTAGACCTCCCAAAGTTGGCTCTCCCATGTTTTACACCAGCTGTGGGAATCATGTGACCCTCCAAGATGTTGTTGGATGTCAAATCCTAGAATTCCTAGCTAACATGCCAGTTGTGAAGAATGCTTGGCCTTACAGTCCAACAACATCTGGAGAGTCACATACTTCCACCCTTGTAACAATAGTGGGGGACTCCCTGCTGAGGGGAACAGAAGCAGTGGTTTGCAGGCCTGACACGATGCCTGGAGAAGTGTGCTGTTTCCCTGGAGCAAAACTCTGTGATGTAACAGAAAGGCTGACAAGACTTATCAAGCCCATTGATTGTTACCCCTTCCTTTTGGTCCACCTGGGAACCTTCAGAATCAGAAGGTATTATGAGGCTCTAGGAAGGAAGCTGAAGGACCTTGATGCACAGGTTGTCATTTTGTGTGTCCTTCCAGTTGAAACTCAGGAAGGGAAAGAAGAAAAAAAGAAAGTGGAGGTAAACAACTGGCTTCACAGATGGTGCTTCCAGGAATTATTTGGCTTCTTGGACCATGGTCTGCGGTTTCATGAAGATGGGCTTCTGGCAAGTGCTGGGTTGCATCTCACATCAGTTGGCAGGAACACTTTTGCTAAGAGTCTCACAAACTTTTAAGGAGTTATGTGATGGAGGGAGACAGTATTTTTGAGGGCAGGAGTTCATCAAGTGCTGAAGATAATAGCTCAAATGTTATAGAAATAACTGTGAGAATAGTACGAGAATCCAACAGGGGGGGGACTTAAATAAGCAGCTGGGGGATGACCCATGGTCTTAGATGTCTAGTCTACACTAATGCACAGAACATGGGAAAATAAACAAAATGAATTTGAACTCTTAACACAGCAAAACAAATAGAATATAATAGGCATTACTGAAACCTGGTGAGATGAGTCTCATAATTGGAGTGTAATAATAGAGGTGTGTAACCTATTTTGGAAAATAGACCAAACAGGAAAGGAGGAGTAGCATTATATGCCAAGGATGTTTACATCTGTAAAGAGATAAATGATGTAAATCCTGGAAGCCAGATTGAGAGCATCTGGGTAAAAATTAAGGGGAAGAGAAATAACATTGTGGAGGTCTTCTACAGATCTCAAAGCCAGACTGAGGACTTGGATGATGCCTTCCTGGAACAGATGATCAAAAATTTAGAAAGGAGAGATGTAGTAGTAATGGGAGATTTCAGTTATCCTGATATTTGTTGGAAGGCAAACTCTGCCAAGAATATACAGTCCAACAAATTCCTCACCTGCCTTGCAGATAATTTCATTTTCCAGAAGGTGGAAGAGGCAACAAGCACATGCTAACAATGTCCTTAAGAGTGCAATCCCATACCCACATCTGATCTTAACCAAAAGTGATGGCCTGGTTAATGGGGTGGAAGTGGTGGTATCCTTAAGTGGGAGTCACCATGTTCTCCTGGAGTTTGTTATACAGCAGAAAGGGGAAGCCAAGCATAGTCAGATACACATTCTAGACTTTAAGAAAGCTGATTTCAGTAAAATTAGGTTTGATCCCATGGGTCAGGAATACTAAAAGAGAAGGGAGTTCATAATGGATGGGAGTTTCTTAAAAGTGAGATATTTCAAATACTGTAGTTCCAATGCAGAGGAAAAATGGGAGGTGTCTAAAGAAACCGGGATGGATGTTTAAAAAACTTTCAACTGAGTTAAGGTTTAAAAGGGACATGTATAAGAAATGGGAAAATAGAGAAATCACCAAAGAAAAGTTCAAATGAATAGTTAGCATGTGTAGTCAGAAAGCTAAAGTGCAGAACAAGCTCAGCCTTGCTAGAGAGGCTAAAAACAATTTTAAAAGGGCTTTTTCTTGTTGTTGTTATGTCTGTAGCAAAAGGAAGAACAAGGAAATGTCACAGCTGCTGCATGAAGAAGATGGCAAAATACTAGCAGGGGACAGAGGAAAGGCAGAACTACTCAACACTTTCTTTGCCTTGGTCTTCTTCCAAAAGGAAAACAGCGCTCAGCCTGGGGAAAATGGAGCAGATGATGCAGTAAGAAAAATGTAGCACAGAATAGGTAAAGAGGAAGTACAGGAATACCTGGCTACTCTAAATGAATTCAAGTCTCCAGGGCCAGATTAACTATATTCAAGGGTATTAAAATAACTGCCAGATGTAATCTCAGAACCACAAGCAATAGTCCTTGAGAATTTCTGGAAAAGAGAAGCTCTGTTGATGTAGATGAAGTAGATATATATGAAGTAGATAAAGGGAATGTTGTGGATGCAACATATCTTGATTTTAGTAAGGCCTTTGACAAGTTCCCCATTATATTCTTGCTTATCAAATTTGCAGATGACCAAATTCAAAGAGCTAGCTAACACCCCAGAGGACAGGATGAGAATTAAAAATGACTTTAACAGATTAGAGAGTTGAGCCAAAACTAACAAAACAAATTTCAAAAGGGAGAAATGTAAGGTACTACACTTAGGAATAAAAAGTAAAAATAAAATACACAGATATAGAATGGGTGACACCTGGCTTGACAACAGTACATGTGAAAGGGATCTAAGAGTCTTAGTAGACCAGAAGCTGAACATTAGTCAGCAGTGTCAAGCGTCAGCTAAAAAAGCCATTGTGGTTCTAGGCTGCTCAATAGGAGCATAGTGTCTAAATCGAGGGAAGTAATAATACCACTCTATTCTGCTTTGGCCAGACCTTACTGGGAATACTGTGTCCAGTTCTGGGCACCACCATTCATCAAGAAGGATATTGACAAGCTGGAACATGTCCAGAGGGTGTGTGTGACCAAAATGGTGAAAGGTCTGGAACACATGCCCTATGAGGAATGGCTTAGGGAGCTGGGCATGTTTAGCCTGGAGAAAAGAAGTTTAAGAGGGGACATGATTGCCATGTAAATATTTGGAAGGATGTTATATTGAGGATGGAGCAAGCGTGCTTTCTGCTGTTCTAGAGATTAGGACACGGAGCAATGGATTCAAACTACAGGAGAAGAGGTTCCACCTAAACATTAAGAAGAACTTCCTGATGGTAAGAGCTGTTCAACAATGGAATGTGCTGCATCAGAGTGAGGCAGTCTCTCCTTCTTTGGAGGTTTTTAAACAGAAGCTGGATGGCCATCTGTTGGGAGTGGCTTGATTGTGTATTCCTCCATTGCAGGAGGTTGCGTTGGATGGCCCTTGTAGTCTCTTCTAACGCTATGATTCTATGATATAATAAAGGTAACACTGATGAAAGCAGTAGCTCCAATACTTCACACACACAAAAAAACCAACCAGGACACATGTGACCAAATAACATCAGAGTATAATCAAAATGGCAAAACTTATTAATGAGGAAGAGTACACAAGCTAGGAGAGGCTGCAGCATTTTGCTTTTGCCTAAGCTAGTCGGGAAGGGCAAAGTTCCAGCCTCTCCTCTCCTCTCCCCTCCCCTCCCCACTGCTGAGTTAATTGAGTGCAAACTACCTTTGCACTTTGAACTCAGTTTGAAGCAATTGAAGTAAGTTGAAACGAAAAGGAAAAATAGCAGGAGAGAGAAACCAGCTGAAAAATATGGGATCACAGAAGATTAATTGGGACTTTCCTTGCTAAAGCAGGATGGTTGGAGGGTATATGAAAGCCACATATAAGATAAAGTTGTGTGGGGTGGGGAAGTTCTTCACTGGTACCTTGACAAAACTAAAATATTTTACAACATTTCCAAAAGAAAATAAAGGCCATGCTCAGGTACTTCCACACTATCCTGAATACATCTGATCTCATCTGATACCTGAACCTACGCAAGATTGGGACTGGGGGTCTCCTAGGTTACTAGGCTAGGAAAGATACAACAGAAAAAGGAGAAGTATACCTAATGTATACCCAATAGCCATTGACCAAAAAAGTTAGGATGAAGGAGTTAAAATATATGGACTTATAAAATTATTACACAATTTTTAAAAATACAACATAATCTACATCCAAATGAATGTATCACTGAATATACAAATCTCACTCTTCAAGAGAGCCAATTAGGTGGAAGACCTTGGATGGAGGAAAAAACAACTAATGGTTCATGAGAGAGAACATAGCCTAATCCCAACTGGAATGAAGCAGCATTGTGTTCAATGTGACTTAGTCCCTAGGAAGTGTGCATAGGCTTGATGCCGACATAGATCTCAATCATTAAGATATGGTTTTATGGATTTTCATATTGTTGCCCAGGATTTTGCCAGAGACAATAAGTACTGGGCTTTTTAGTGCTGGTGGAACTTCATTTAGGACTTTTTCAGACGGGGACCCCCCCCCCAGGAGGTCGGGAGAAGAACGGGGCTGTTGAGCTTACAGAGCCCCATTTCAGATGAGGCAGCCCTCCTCCGTCCTCCTCCTGACCAGCCCCGTTCTTCTCCCAATCTCCTCAAGGCCCCCCCCATCTGAAAAAGTCCATAGTAATTTACCTTGTGTTATGTGGTGTGTCTGGGCTGTAAATTATCTGGTTTCCAGAGAGTACGGCATTGTTTTCCATTGCTTACAATGTCTACAAAGCTGGGTGGAGTGGAGCAAGGCACTTCAACACAGAGAGAATATTCCATTTGTGCAAGCAATCGCACTTATATACAGCTTTACCATGACCATTGAGACTGGAGAAATCATTGTATGCCAGGCTGGAAAGATGAACCAACCCCCAGACAATATGGCAGTACCTTTCTTTGGATTCATTGGATAACGTTTGTTATGTTTTTGCACAAAATGAGAGCATACTTTAGCCTTACCCAGCCTGTGACCCTCCATATGCGAAGAACGAAAACTTCCATCACCCAGGGCATACTGGGTGCTTTCTGCATAATCCAACTTGGGTTTTCCCATCATTATATTTCTAGACTCATCTCAGGTCATTGTGACCTTTGGTTGACCTCCAGTCTGCCTAAGCCAACATGACCCCAAAAGGTGTTAATATGTCCAGTTATGGAATCTCATGGAGAAGGGTAGTAGGGCATGCTAACAATGTCCTTAAGCATGTAATCCCATACCCACATTTTTTGGATGGGAAGTATGCCCCAATGAACTTGATGGGACTCACTGCTGAATACACATGGGCACGATCACCCAGCACAGCACTGTGGATTTGCAACTGGGTTATCCTGAAACAACAGGATTTAATGTTCTGCATTCTTTTTTCCCCCTTTGCCCAGTGCTCCTTTTTAAACCTCTAGTAAGAATGAGTCAGCTGAATATTCCAAATGGTGATCATTTTGAGAAGACTGGAAGCCAGTGTTTCCTAATGCAGTTGCTTCCTTTCGACTGTCCTACTCTGCCTCCCTCTTCTATCTTATTGTTTTGTGTCCTCCCCATGCTCCCCATCATCACAGTTCATTGCTTTGCTTTTGTGACTTTCTAAAGTGCCACACAAAAAGATGCCAAGAGCAACAGATGCATTACTAGCAGTTAGTTATTTAAGAGAAATCTGGTGGTAGTGGGTTTTTTTTTGTTTGTTTGTTTTTTTACAAACTGAACAAGTGCAGTAGGGTATAATTAGCTATTGACAAATCAGACTGAAATTCTGTATGTATTTACCCCGGGGAAAAGCTCCATTTAACTCAACGGACCCTTACTTCTGAGTAGACATATTATGATCACTCTGCTATTGTGTTTGAGGCCTATGTCACTTTTGCATGCATTCACTCATAAATCTATTCTGCATTTTAAAAAAAATCCCCTTTCATATTTTAATTTAAATATGCATTTTAAAGTGTATTTCTCAAAATATGAATTTTTAATGCTTTTTAAAAAATATATTTGACCTGAGGACTACACTGAAACATTTGAGAAGTGTGAAAATTGGTGGACAACAGAGGGCTTGTCGACACTGTGGGGAAACCCCAAACCCACCTCGTAGCCACTGTGGATGTTTTTGATCTGCAGCAACCCTGTAAATGCCACTCACCAGGGCTTGTCCAATGGGAGATCAGAGTAATCATAGGTGAACTTGCATTGGTGTAAAAGAGTGGTCCTAACTGATCACATGTCCTATATGTCACATTATTTCTGGCCACACGACCAGGGCTGTGCCAGGGTTTATTTCCCCTGTTTGCTTGTGCATGCAAATATACGTTGTCTCAGAGTACTGTATTACTGGATAAGCAGAGATTCACTTATACAGGTATGCGCACAATTTAAAAAATTGTAAAAGTGGCAATGCTCTCACAGAATGGAGTCCCGTCCATTGGAACCCCCAGCCCCAGCCCTGGCTGTGCACACAGTTTTGCACATGGCCAATAATCCAGGTTTCCCCCTGAAATGTGAGCAAACTGCAAATCTTTTAAACTCAGATGTTCTGGCAAAAGCCCTAATGAAGTCATGAATATTATGTGGCAACTGTGCAGCGAATACGAGGTATGGGCTTTTGGTTTGTTTTTGTTTTTTTGCTAGTGTAAATAAGCCCTACATGCTGACCAACATATTAGTCTAAACTTGAAAAGGGATTTTTTAAAACTACATCTTATAGAGCTCATCAGTGGCTATGGATACTGGCCACCATGATGGCTGGGGGATTCTGGGAATTGTCGTCCAGAAAGGAACATTTCCAAACTGTTGTCCAAGGTGGGTTGATCAGGCCAGTTTATATTAGAATTCACAAATACAAAATTTCACAAATATCCCCAGCCATGACTGGGTAAGCAATACAGTAGTCACACATATCCTTTGTAACGTTAACAAAAAGTGGATTTTATTTGTGCTTTTACACACAAATTCAAACAGTTCTTTATAGAATAACAAGTTTTTATTTGACTTTAGGGAACAGTTGCCTGTGGTTGTTGAAGATGTATGTCTCAGAACTGGGGAAAATAGTCATGCTGGCTGGGGATGCTGGGAGTTGTAAGCCAAAAAGTAACATTTCCAAGCTTACACAAGCAGTTCCTCATAATCACAAATGTTGACTACAGCGAAATATGAAGGAGCTGAAGTAATCACAAGAGATTGTTCTAGCAACTGGACATAGAAGCACAGCTCTAATGTTATCAACTTAAGTCAGGTATTAAAAAGGCGATAACAGTAGTCCTTATTTTACCTCTACCATTCCCGCATGAAAACCTTGGCCTTGTCACTGTCATCTGTCTATTTAATGTGTAAAATGCTAAACAAGTTCTGATATTTACCTGTTTATGATTAAATTGCAAAATGATCGGCTTCGTTCTGTTCTAAATTAAGGTCTGCATTAAATGTCATAGCATTTATCTTTCATAAAATGAGACAGCAAGGACACTAATTTCCGAGGTATTCAATCACTGCCCTGTGCCACTTGAGAGGCAGCTTGGGAATGAGCCTGCCCACAGTTCACAGCTCACTGACAGCACTGAGATGGAATCATAAAAGTCAATTAATCATTAAAAGCTGTTACAAGCACATATCGAACCAGTCTGGCACAAAATGTTAATCAGTCCCATATCAATATAATAAATTCGTGCAAATTGGAGTGATCGATACCCTTTAAGGCCTAATGAATCAATTGGAGGGCTCTAGGCCTCTCCTCTGGGCTTGAGGAACATGGCTGCCATGTGGCTGCTACATCTCCAGGCGTGCTGCCAACAGAGGTCACCTATCCCAACAGGCTGTTCACTTCAGCAGCAGTTACCACGGTGACAGCATGTCGCCGTTGCCCTAGTGTCCTTCTAGGTAAGGTGGAAACCAATGCATCACTGCCTTTGATGGGTTTGTCAATAATACTTAGCAGGGGAGGGGAACTGCTCACATAACATTCGCAGGGCCGTAGTCCCTCAGCAGTTTGGGGTGATTTAATTGTTTGAAGGGATGTGTGCTTCTGCATATATGCAGGGACTAAACAGTGTCCGTAGGAAGCGTGGGGAGGCCATTTAAATGGCTGCCTTCTGAAACCTTGAGGAAACACAAGACTGTGAACAGCGGAAGTGGCCAGCCTAGTGGCACATTAACCTAGCAGCATAAGTTAGGAATCACCTGCAGCTTCCTGAATTAGGCATTTATTATCTATCAAATTGCAATATATTACTTATCAATGGCTAGGGCATTGTTGATTAACCGCCCAGGTTCCAGCAAAACATTTACTTGTGTCTGCTTGTCTCATTTCTATCAGGACAGGGATAGCGTATGAAATGGTGTCAGCAGATTTTAGTTTATCTGTTAAGTTTTGATTTGGCCAAAGTTTATCATCTGGTAAAGAGAAACAGTTAAGGCTACATCCTTAGCAACCTTACCTGGAGGTAAGTCTCATGAAAATAATTTACTTGCCAATGGTCACTTACACAAACAAATTGTTTAACCAATCGTCATAAATAATATGGTAGGGGAATGGTCATTAATAGCAAATAATGGGATAGTTAATAACAAGGAGACCAGTAAAATGCACATGATAAAATATCAGTTGGCAAAAGCTCAGACATTAATATGTATTCCTAAACGAGACTGTTAAATATGCCAAATCCAAACAGTTCCCAAACAGATCACTGTATTATTCTTTATAGCATGTCTCAGTTTTCTTCAAGCAATAATAATAGTAATCCCAAATGGATAGATTTTGGACTAGGTGCACATCCCAGATTTTATCATCCATTTGCCCTGGTTTGGGAAAATTGTTGTTAAATGCTATCAAGTTGATTTCAACTATGGCAACCCTATGAATGAGAGACACCCTGTCATCAATAATACTACTAAGGTCCTGCAAACTCAGGGCTGAGACTTCCTTAAAGGCTTCCCTGCAATGTGGTGTTCCTCTTTTCATACAGCCACCAACTTTACCAAACATTATTCTCTTTTCTAATGAGTCATATCCTCTTATGATGTGGCCGAAGTACAATAGCCTCTGTTTGGTCATTCTGGCTTCTAGAGAGAATTCAGACTTGATTTGCACTAGTATCCTTTTACTGATCATTTTGGCAGTCCATGATATTGGTAAAACTCTTATCCAGCATCACATTTCAAATGAGTTGATTCTCTTCCTATCAGCTTTCTTCACTGCCCAGCTTTTAGAACTACAGATAGAAATTGGAAATACAGTGGCATGGATGATCCTGACCTTGTATTCAATGATATATCTGAACACTTGAGGATCTTATCTAGTTCCTTCATAGCTCCTCTTCCAGGTCCTAATTTTCTTCTGTTTTTTTGACTACAAAATCCATTTGGATTTATGACTGAGCCAAGACTATTTCATTGTCTTTATCATCCAGTTTAAAGTTCTGTAAATCATCTGTGGAGTGTTTAGATACTCAGGTGCTGTAGGCTTTGTTTCAGAGGAAGGAACTGGCGAAACCACCTCTGAGTATTCCTTACTAAGAAAACCCCATGAAATTCATGGGGTCTCCATAAGTCAAGAGGTAACATGAAGGCACATACACACAAATCATCTGTAGTCATTTTTTTTTGTTTGTTTTCTCAACATTCAACTGTAACACTGTGTTTGCACTTTCTTCCTGGACTTCTCTCAATAGTCATTCCAAATCTATGCTATTTTCCGTTAGCAGTATGGCATCATCTGCATATCTTAAATTGTTTATTATCCACTACCCAAATAATTATAATGACAGTGGACTTTATCAGATGCAGCAAATATGGCATCATAATGGTGCCAAATTAATGCGAAAGGGTGCATATATCAGGTGATGTCATCCTTTTGCGATTTTGTCTTGTCAAAAAACCATTTCTTTTTATGGCCAAGCCATCAAGAGATCTCCCCTGGCACTTTTTTGCCAGTATTGCTGACATCTGAAACCTCGCACCATTGTGCTCAATAAATACAGCGTCAATGACAGAACACTTCTGGGTGAGATTGCAACAGCCAGGTAGGGGACACTCTTTTTATGAACCTCCATGGTTCATGTTTTAGTTGTAAAGTGTGTTTCTGTGCTCGTGTGTACTTTTTGTGTATTTGTTTTGATGTATTTTTCAAACTTACCGTGCTCACGTCTTCTCGCGAGAATTGACGAGATCATTAGAGCAGAAGTGAACAGAGCTCCACTCTCCGTCAATTCTGGGGCTGCCTTTTGATGCAACTCAAGGTAAGGTCTGGTAGGAAGGGTTCTTTTGCCGGCAGAAAAATGGATCTAAATATGCCGGCAAAAAGATTGACTGATAAAATCCAGTATGTGGGTAGCTTAAGCAAATTCTTGGGGAGGGGAGCACCAACAGTGGCCTGAACAAATCAGAGGGTGAATTGGTAGTTAGTATGGAATGTCATCTCAATGTGTATCTGCACTTTGAGCAAGGTGTGAGTTCCCCCCCTCCCCCCCAGAATTATAAGGGTAGAAATCTTGACAAGAATGAAGTGAATTGAGATTCTGGGGTACTACAAACCCTGAGATACTGGCTGGGGGATCCTGGGAGCTGTAGTCCAAAAAAGTAGTTTTTCCAATCTCTTATTTGGGATAAATAAATAACGCTAGCCCACTTCCTTTGCCTTCTTAAGAGGACAGTACGTTCTGCTTCAAACTATAGCAATGTTTCCTTTGAGGATCATGAACTGCTGGTGTTCATCCTAGTCTAGATTTGAGTATCACAATCCACAGTCTAATCTGGACAATTTGGGTGAGAGATGACTGAGCATTGATGGTATATATACTGGATCATATATCTGCCAAGTTTGGATGGCTAAGGACTTCCATTAGAAAAGTCAATATGATACATTGGAGAACATTCTTGAAAGTCTTATCTATGAAGTATATTTTCTTCCTAAAATTTATTTTGAGGCAACATAGGGTGTCTCCACACGGCATATGTATAGCAGTCTAACACCAGTTTAACTACGGAGATTATAAAATGCAGGCACAAAACCCATGAGGATGATGTCTCCATACCATGCAGTTTCAGACATGTCACCATCCTCACATGCTGCCTCCGTGCATACTCTGTTGCAGCAGAGAATAAACCGTTGCTTTTCATTAGCAAAAACTTCCGCCAATGAAAAGCAATGGCTTATTCTCCACTGCAGCACAGAGTCTACACAGAGGCAGCATGCAAGGTTGATGACATCATGTGAAACCAGGACCTATTACAACATGGTGTTGAACTTCTATAATTCTTGTGTGGATACTCCCTGTCATGAATACTCTCATTATTGGAAAAAAATGCCTTTTAAAATGTCCTATATAAAAAGGAAGTTATTACAGATCTGCAAACACAACACAGAATCCAAATTACAAAACCTACTGAATCCATTATGGTCTCATGGTCACCTTACAGACATCCAGGCTGATTATTCTGCCCATGAGTATATGGCCAATAATAATTTCCAAGGCTGGTTATTTAAGTATTCCAAAAGTATTTCAGGATGGATTTTGTATTGTTTTACAGCAACATCATCTGTTATTGCTGAAGTTACTGAAAGGAGTACAATAGTAAAATCAATAATGATACTTCTGTGCAATACATACACAGCACAATTCCAAGTCTGTTTACTCAAAAGTATATCCATCTAAGATCAGTGGAGTTTACTCCCTAGTACCCATGCTTAGGACTGCAACTAGATTATCAGTCCGGGTGATCATAGATTAGTCATCAACAGTTCTAAAGCAGTAATACTTCTCCTGTTCGCTATGGACATACAGTACATATTGCTCCCAGTTCACACACAGGTTCACACATGCACAAGATTGTCCTGCCATTCATGGAAATGTTTCTGAATCTAGAATCATAGAATTATAGAGCTGGAAGAGACCACAAGGAACATCCAGTCCAAACCCCTGTCCTGCAGGAACATACAATCAAAGAACACCCAACAGATGTCCATCCAGCCTCTATTTAAAAACCTCCAAAGAAGGAGACTCCATCATACTCCAAGGCAGCGCGTTCCACTATTAAACAGTTCTTACTGTCACTGTCAGGAAGTTCTTCCTAATGTTTAGATGGAATCTCGTTTCTTGTAGTTTGAATCCATTGCTCTGTGTCCTAGTCTCTGGAGCAGCAGAAAACAAGCTTGCTCCATCCTCAGTGTGACATCCCTTCAAATATTTAAACATGGCTATCATGTCACCTCTTAACGTTCTCTTCTCCAGACTAAACATACCCAGCTCCCTAAGCCACTCCTCATAGGGCATGGCTTCCAGGCCTCCCACCATTTTGGTTGCCCTCCTCTGGACACGTTCCAGCTTCTCAATATCCTTCTTGAATTGTGGTGCCCAGAACTGGACACAGTATTCATGGTGAGGTCTGACTGAAGCAGAATAAATTGGCACGTCACTTCCCTTGATCTAGACATTATACTCCTATTGATGCAGCCTAGATTCACATTGGCTTTTTTTAGCTGCCGCATCACACTGCTGACTCATGTTCAGTTGTGGTCCACTAAGACTCCTAGATCTCTTTCACATGTACTGCCATCAAGCCAGGTGTCACCCATCCTATATCTGTGCATTTCATCTGTGTATCCTATGTTTCTCCCTGTTGAAATTTATTTTTTTAGTTTTGGCCCAGCTTTCTAATCTGTTAAAGTCATTTTGACAGATTAGAAATCTAGCATAGTTGTCCACAAATAGAAGGCGAGAGCCGTTTCCCCACTATTTCTGCTCCCTACAGTTCTTTCCATCACCACTTCCCATGGTGTTCCAAAGGGTCTCCTAAATCTCCAGGGGAGATTAGAGGAAGCAGAGCAGATTTCATTAGTGGATAGGGATCCAGGGTGGTGGTGGGGGGGGGGTTGAGATCGTGAAAAAATTACCTTCCTCCTCTCATTGGTAGAAGCTTTTGCTAGATCAAAAATCATTCCACAAATGTGGGTATGTTTCTTCTTTTTACAGAAAAACAATTTTGAATGTATTTCTATGGGGCAGTGCCCAGAAATTTCTGACACAGGGACAGTTGTGGTGACAAAATAATATGTATGCACCTCCTGTCCTATGAAATAGGACAGGCTTTAGAGCATCCATTGTCTATATTTCTCAGGGGTATTATTATATTATTATTATATTTATTTATAGCCTGCTTTTCCCCCAAGGCTAGGATCCAAAGCGGCTCACACTTTTAAAAAAACACACAATTAAAACATGCAAAAAGTGTACATTAAAACAGAATTAAGCAAATTACATTATTAAAACAAAATTAAAATATTTCCCAGCAATTCACAAGGAGTTCATGGATTTTATCATGGAGTACATGATCTCCGTGTTTCCAAACTTCAGGTGGGATTCCATCAATCCCAGCTGCTTTGCCGTTTTTCATCTCCATCACCTCCCAAAAATAGTACTCTTAGGTGAACTTACCACGGGTCAGCGTAAGAGGGGTGCTCCAAAAAAGCGATACAAGGACTCCCTGAAACATCTCAGGCTCGGCCAAATTGATCACCAACAATGGTCCGCCATGGCCTCACATGCTGCAGCCTTATTTGAGAACTCATGCCGAACAAGTCTTGAAGAGAAACGACAATGCAGAAAGAATCACAACCCAAAAACATCACCCAAGGAGACCTTCTGCTGTGCTTTCTGCAACCGGACTTGTTTATCTCAGATTGGCCTTTTTAGTCATCAGCGAGCTTGGAGAAAGTGTGGGATGAGTCCTTCCTGAATCTTCATTTGCGAAGAAAAGCCAGAGAGAGAGAGAGAGAGAGAGAGAGAGAGAGAGAGATTAAAATATTTAAAAGAATTAAAAAAATACTTAAAAGCATTAGAAACTTTTTTGAAAAAAGAAGAAAAAAGCTTTTAAAAAAGTTTTCACCCATATAGGCTGCTATCACTCACATATTATTAATAGCTCCTATTTAATAACTCATAAATGGAACATGTGTGAATCCAAGCTCATGGATTTTCTAAACAGAAAGTGATAGGCCCTTTTTCTAGCACATCTTTTCAAAGTCTTTATAACCAAGTTAGCATGTTTGCCAAGCAACCCAGTACAAAAGCAAGACATATCCAGCCCCCTCTGCCCAAATTTCACAAATGAAAACTGGGACATGTATGGCTAGGCAAAAATAGAATGTGGTCAAGATGGCAAAAGTTATTAATGTGGAAAAACACACAACCTAGGAAAGGCCGCAGCAGTTTGCTTTTGCCTGAGCCTGCTTACTGGGAAGGTCAATATTCCGTCCCCTTCTGTCCTCTCCTTCTTCCTGAGTGCAAACTACATAGAAAAAGTAGGAAAGTACTGTAATCCAAAATGGCAAAAAATAAAAATCTCCCAAAAACATCACAGAGGCAATGGAGTAAATATAACTTGTTACATGGGGAGTTTTCATATTATTTGTCATTACATTATTTTCCTAATATAATGGGGCATGCTAATTACTCACCATTACAGGCAATATTGTTAAATATAACACATTACTTCCAATCTCTGCTATTATATCATTTCAAACACAAATCATTTAAGTGGGGACAGTTCACACATTCAACTCCAAACCAACCACTGACAAATAATCTATTGATGCAGGTGCACATGTGAATGGAGGCTGTAATGTAAAGAAATTGTCTATTCAGCTGGCCAGTGAATTGAAAACAAAGCTACACATTGCATCTCCTTAATTGCCCTGACACCTCACTCAATTCTTCCAGCAGTATTATGAGAGCAAACACTTCACACACCACACACACACACACACACACCACACCATCCTTCTCATTGTTATTAATTGTATTCCTTTTTAAATGCAATGTCATATCACTGCTAGCTGAACTAATGAAACATTCCCATATAACTAAAATAGTGTATTTTTTTCTCTCTTTCTTCCTATAGCATATTCTATCAAACCTGCCTGCTAAAGACATTCTGTTAAAGACCTTTTCAGAGAGTAATACAAAGAGCATCTCAAGCATTCCAACATTTCTATTACATGATTATTAAAATGCCCAGGAGGACTAAACAATATGGTGTGAATTCAGCTGTCATTGAACACGTCAGAAAGATGGTAATTTCTGCCATTGATTTTGAGGTTAATATTAACACACGATTACATTGCTAGGGCTGCCCAGCACAACCCCACATACCAGTTCACACAAAAGCAGGCACTCAGCTCTATTTGAGGGCTTCACTCTCCTTTTATAATGAAAATCTGAATTATTTATCCCTGTTTATTTTACAATAGGTCACTTGACCTCACTCCTTTTTTCCTGCTTTTATGACTTATCCAGGCATGGAAACACCATGTTCCCCTCCTGCAAATATCACTGGACTTGGCGGGTGGAGTAGAAGTATAGCCACGTCATGTTGCTGTTATTGTTGTTTTGTGCCTTCAAGTCATTTCCAACTTAAGATTACCCTAAGGTGAACTTATAACAGGGTTTTCTGAGACTGAGAGTATGTGACTAGCTCAAGATCACCCAGTGGGTTTCCATGGCCAAGCGGGGATTTCCAGAGTCATAGTCATAGTCCAACACTCAAACCACTATGCCACACTGGCTCCTTCTGCATAATACATCCCACTTATATGAAGAGCATCCAACACCTTTTAAAACATTGTCACCATTCTGAGAGTACAGTATTTGTAGGTTTTAACAAACTGAGCCATCATGATGGCACTGGCTATCTGCCATTTTTGTGATGACCAAATATGCATCCAGGGATGATTTTTCTTTCTTTCACCAGCTTTCTTTTTTGGTGACCAAACATATAGATACATGCTTTTTAAATATGCTGGGTATAGCTGGTGATAAAGGCTACTTTACTCTGCCCCTTTCTCTCTGTTTTGCTGTTCACACATGCTCAGTAAGGCATTCTGGAGGCAGCTGCTATTTATCTTGGTTGTTGTAGGCAGTCACACATGGCTATAGTAAGTCTGGTTCAAACTATTGCATTGTTTACAGCAGGCATGCTGTTGCAGTCTGACACTGAATGTCTGTGTTTCTCCAGTCTTTTTTCGCCATCCTCCTAATTCACCATCCTCCCAATGTTAATGTTGGTTAAAAAAAAACCTTCCACCTAGAGAGAGGACAAGGGGGAAGGAGGAAGCTGGGCAGGCATAAGACTTTGTAAAAAGGTGCTTCTTTGTCAGAGGCTTTGTTAACTGAGGTATACCTATAGTAGTTTGAGTGTCAAACTTTGGGAGACAAGGGTTTGAATCCCCACTCAGCCATGGAACCCCACTGATAACCTTGGGCAAGTCACACTCTCTCAGCCTAAGATGAACAATGACAAACACTTTCTGAGCAAATCTTGCCAAGAAAACCCCTGATACATTCCCCATAAGTCAAAGCTCACTTGCAAGCACTAGATTAACTTAGGCCTTGTCTACACTGACCGCTTAACCTGGGGCCTGTCCAGACCGTTATGCATCACATTGGCCCCACTGGCCCATCCCCTTGTCTCCGGTGCTGCAGCCACCTCACCAAGCAGCTCCCTACAAGAGCCTGACTGCTGTCGACACCACTGCTGAGGCCAGAAACACGTGTCCGAACATGAGATCAACAAGGACTGGGGCACTCTACTCCCTCCTCATTGCTTGCATGGGTGCCCCATTTCTGCATTCAGCAGAAGCGATCATGCTGGGCAGGCATTCCATGGAGCTCCTGCTTCTGAGGAGGCAGCTGTTAGCATGCCCTCTACTCCTCCCTGTGAGATTCCCTAACTGGACATATTGGACACTTTTCAGGGTCATGTTGGCTGTAAGATTAGGCAGACTGGAGGGCAGTCAAAGGTCACAATGACCTGAGACATATCTAGAAATATAATGGTGGGAAAGCCCAAGTTAGGATTATGTGGAAAGCCCCCATAATGGGTTTATGCAAACAACCCAGTCATTATGGGGTATATGCTAATCCTTTCTCCCAACCCTGGGCATTTCAGACAATAATTCAATCATGCAAACAAGTGACCTTTCCTCAATCCATACCCTATGGAAATCTCTCCTCACACACTCCCTCATGTCCAACCTTATGAAGTTGTCACAAGACCATCAATGTTTTAGCACCCTGGAACTAAAGCAATCAGTTGAGTTTTGGTTTCTTTTGTCTATCCCGTGGGAAAGCCATCCAGGCTTTGCTATGACCAGCACTTCCCTCCAAGGCATGAAATAGGTTATAAATATCATAGCTCCAGCCATAGCTAAGTGTGCCACAGCCAAGGTGTGATATGGATGGATCTTGTCATTCTCTTCTTTGGTATGCCACCCTCAGGCACTGGTCTGAGTATCTTTACTGCACATCACCAGACCACTTTCTCTATCCAACCTTTTTGCCTTACTCTGCTATAGCTTTGTATGGTTCATAAGAACATAAGTTGTGTATGTTAGTTTACTTTTTGTATTATTCCAATGAAATACCTTATTTTATTTTAACTGGAGCCTCCTCTACAGTTAGTAATGGTATATATAGGTGGAAAGATCCCCAAAATTACCCTCCTCTTGCATGCCTCCTATCTGAGCTAATAGTTCTCCCAAATATTAAAGGAGATTTTGGCATCACAGGTGGAACTCTAGTGGAATTCAGCAGCTCATTTTCACCTCTTAGGGTAACAGTGGCAGTGGCTCCAAAGGCAGGCCATACCCTTCCTTGCACTGTTCAACACAAATGGCATTGTTCTTGTTGTGTGGACAACTGGATTGGTGGGATCAAACCCAATCCAGCTGTCCACACACCAACAGAACCCAAAGCCACTCCAGGGTTTCTGGAAAAGACTGGACTTTTCTCCAACTTTGCTTAGTGCAAAGCAAAGTTGGGCTCAGGGCTAAAAACTGCATTACCTCCCCAGAGGTAACTGTACATTGTGAGGACTGCCAGCACCAGCTTTGAGGTGAGTATGGCATGTTTGGCCCATGCGGACACAGCCTTAGACTAATATAATGTGTTCTGTGTGGGGTTGCCCTTCAAAAGTGTACAGAATTGAAAGCTAGTGCACAAGGTGACAGCCAGAATGTTGTCTGGTGTCAGCTTTAGACATCATATATTACCAGTCCTGAACCATCTGCACAGGTCTTTCCAATTTGTTTCCAAGCTCAATTCAAGGTGCTGGTTTTGACCTGTAAAGCCTTCAAGATATTCCAGCCATGATAGCTGAAATAGTATCTCCTCCCAGATGATCCTGCCCAGAATTTGAGATATTCAACAACCCTGCTGTGTGTGTCACCATCCCAAGAGATTGGTGAAGGCCTTTTCTGTATCAGTGCCCCAGTTACAAAACTTCCTTCCAAGGGTTTTACTGGATATTATATGCCTAAATGTATTTATGATCTATGATATAAATAATTTATTATTGATTTATATTGGTGGGAAACTATTGCACAAAGGCTGTCTTTAGGGGAGCACTCTCTGACAAATCAAATGTTATGCAGGCATATTGCATACTGTAATTGTGGAACCACCGTTCATATACAAGCTAAGCTATTAGGTGCTTCTATATGACAGGTTACACCAGAAAAGGAATGCCCAGAGGCTCTTCTATAGCTTTTCCCTGACTAAGTTTATTTATTTTTAGCATTTTTGAGTCTCATTTGAGTACCGTGTATGTGTGCCTTCAGGTCGCCTGTTGACCTATGACAACCCCATGAATTTCATAGAGTTTTCCTAGACAAGGAATACTCAGAGGTGGTTTTGCCAGTTCCTTCCTCTGAAATATAGCCTACAGCACCTGGTATTTTTTGGCAGTCTTCCATCCAAGTATTAACCAGAGCTGATCCTGCTTACCTTCCAAGGTCAGTCAGGATCTGGTGCCTTTAGGGTATTTACCACAATGACTGCAATATACTGAAAAGAAATTCACTCTGGATGAGGGCAACAATGATCAGCACAAACCCCCCAAATCCAAAGGTTCTGAGATGGTGTCAGGAGACATCCAGATTTCAAGACAAACAGACCCTTTAGGAAGGTGATCCATGGGATGACCACTATGAAGAAAGCCTTGGAAGCAAATGTCTGCCCAGTGAACCTGGCCCAATTGCCCAGCATCCATTTCAGAGCAGATATTCTCCTTACACAAGTGAAGAATTCCCCTAATTTGGGAATGAGGAACATTTGGTCCTCAAAGTCTTTTGAATGACATTTCCTACAATTTGTTACTATTGGCCATGCTGGTGGAGCTGATGGAAGTTGTCACCCATAACATCTGGAGGACCAAAATTGTCTGTTGTTGTGTGTCTTCAAGTCGTTTCCAACTTATGGTGACCCTAAGGTGGACTTATCATGAGGTTTTCTTGGCAAGATTTGTTCAGAGGGCATTTTGCCATTGCCTTCCTCTGAGGCTGAGGGTGTGTGACTTGCCCAAGGTCACCCAGTGTGTTCCCATAGCTGGGTGGGGATTCAAACCCTACTCTCCAGAGTCATAGTCCAACGCTCAAGCCAGCACACAGCGCTGGCTCACTGACTTGCATCTTAATAGTTTCTTTCTTCAAGAAGAAGAGGACAAATCTCCTTCTTCCTCCCCCCCCCCCGCCACCGATAATCTTCACACCTCTTAACTCTACACACATGGATTGATCAGTAACATCAGCAGCTCATTTTCACAAGTTTTGCTGCTTATATGATGGAATGGCATTGGCACAGATCCTATTTAATGCTGCTAGGTTGTAAAGCCCCAACAGTGTCCTTGCACTAGGATCTGGGAGGGTGAAAGGCTAGCAGTCAGGCAGTGGCATAACACAGGTCTGGTATTATGACCAACACCATGGCCAACCTCTTAGCCAAAGATACCATATTGGATTATCCAAAAGCCACTATACAGCCCCTGGGGGAAAGTGTTGTGCAAGGAGGTACTGGATACCTCCTTGCACAACACTAAGAAAAAGCTTCTTATGCCACCAAGAGGACTCTGGCCTAAATCTCCCACTCATGCCTGAGTGTGCATCTCTCTCCTGTCAGCTTCCCCATTCATAATTTCTGGATACAAGATTAGCACTTTTTTCCCTGTGTAATTTATTGCCTATTTTGCCAGACTTTGCTAATTTCAGATCATTATGTGTGATGTTTCTATACATAATTTTTGCAACCTAAAACTATTTGGTGTAGGATATTGACAGAAAAATAAATACCAGTCTCTTGATGCAAAGTCTTTGGTCCTTCAGATCTTTGGTCCTTTGGATATTTTTCACTCTAGAAATGCCAGCCTGTATGATCTATGATAAGGGATTATGGGAATTGTAGTGCAAAACTAAGGGCTTGTCTTCACTGGCCAAATAAAATAATCTCACCTCATTTTCACAGCAAGCTGTCCAGATGATGTAGGCTTAAATCTAGGTCTTTTCAGTGCCTTGGGGCAATTAATCTGGACCAAGAAGAGTTGGGATTTACTCTGGATTTGAGCATAAAATTCATGTGTTTGTGTGGACTGAGCTCTATAGCAACGTTGGTGTGGGGCTGGGGGGAGGAGTTTCAGTCTGTGGGTAGAAGAGGCTTCCTGGGCCAGGCGATCAGCTGACCTTTCCCAGCAGGAAATGCCTCTTTCCCTGTTTCAACTTCACATTTTAGTGATTCCTTTTTTATTTTCTTTTTTGCATATGCTGCAGTTGTTTGAGAAGCACATACCAGCATACCCATATTGTTAGCTGCATGTACCTCTGCTTAATAGGATGTCTGAAGCCCCTCCGATCTGTGGGAAAAGACATACATACATGCACATGCATGGCAGAGACGGAGTGGCCACAGCCGTGTGTACTATGAATTATCAGACCAGGGTGAATTCAAATGGGAGAACTGTGTGTGGGCTGTGCTCCCGCACTCGCCTTGGTGTGTGTGGCAATTGTGTGGACTAGCCTGTGGTTGTTACAGACCAGGGAAACCTTAAGGTAAGCCAGATTTTCCTGTTGGTTCAGACAAGCCCTGAGTTTCCCACAACCCTGAAACAGAGAGTATGCTTGTTTTATTTCTTCTCAGTGCTCCTTCTTTCTTCTTTTAATCCCATTATTCTTGTTCTTAATAAAATGTATTCTTTGGAGCATGGGGTTTGACTGCATAATTGAATAGTCCAAGGAACTGTCCTCTCTATGCCAGATTGCTTTACTCAATCTACATACTTTACTTATGGGGAACCAGGGAAGCCAGAGGGACAGGTTGAACTGTTCAGTGGTGAGGCATATCATTGCCCTCATCCACAGCAGAGGTGGGGTTTCTGTCACTTAGGTTCTAGGGTTCAAGGAAGTGGTAACTTTGAGAAGTCATGTACATTGATCCAGCCTGCAAGCCAGGCGGTTGCATACTCCTTTCTCCACAGGCCCTGCTTCATACCCTAGCAAAGGCTTCTGCAAAATGAGACCTCTGGCTATTTTGGATTACAAACCTCAGCATCTCTCACCATCAGCTATGCTTCTAAGGCTTATAGGCATTGTAGTCCAGAATATCTGGAGGGCACCTGTTTGGGGGAGGCTGCTCTAGAAGAGCGTATCCTTGGGGGGGGGGGAAGAGGAGCAGGATATCTTTGCCGCCGCCCCCCAGATGTTTTGGACTTCAGCTCCCATCAGTCAGCCTTGCCTAGCATGAGCAATGTAATGGGTGATGGAGGCTGAAGTCCTGCAGTATCTAGAAGACCAACATTTCCCCACCATCACTGTAATGGACCAACTGCAAAGAAGACTCTACTTTGCTGCTAAGCAGAGATGGCATTCCCTCAGGTATGTTAAGGTGATTAACCTCCTTCCCTTGGGAAGTCTAGCCAAACTGTCTGTGGACATCTTTGAATGGTGCCAGAATTATTTTCTATCTGGACCGGCCTTTAGTGGCCAGGGAGGAGGAGAACTGTTGTTAACAGCAGGTGTATCTTTAGCATATTCTCTTGTTTGGCCTTTACTTCTTATTAACACCCCGATGCATGCAGTACAAATTTGACATCCACATCCAATAACTCTGACCTTAACTTTAGAAATCACTTTGCTTTTATCAAAATCAGTAATGATTTATCTGTTATTTAAAACCACTTATAATGTAGCTGGACAAAAAAGTGCAGTCTCAGTGTTCAGTAAAATCTCTTTCAAACAATAAAACCTGGTTCCCGGTCCAAGTGATTTCAGATACATCTGAGAATACCAAAACACTATTGCCCTGAAGCTCTAACATCCATTGTTTTAATTAAACTCTCTCATTCCAGCTAGGTATCTCAGAACCTAAGAGGCAGCGAGCAAGTGGCTCTTCTTTTGAAGATAAGACTGATCAATCTAAGCAAACATTGTGCTGCTACAAATGTGTTTGGGAACTAGGGATGTACATTCTTAGGTTTTTTGTTCTCACATATAAAAATGAAGAGTTTCTGTAGTATTCAGCCCATGTGAGAGAAAACAAAAGAGTCCTCTGCAGTTCTTAAGAGATATTTGCACTTTGCAGAAGTCTTTCAGAGAATGATTTTTCATATAAAATAAACATGATTTTTTTCTGTGCAAAAAGAGAGGTTTTTAACATTGAAAATGTGTTTCCTTGAGCAGGAAGCAGCGTTTTCTGCACAAAACACACAGTTTTCATGAGAGTTTCTTCTTGCAGCAAACCATTTCTACACAGAATAATTTTCCAAAATACTTTGCAATGTACGAAGAATCTTTGCTGCTGCTCTATTTTTCTGGGCAGTGGCTTCTGAAGCCACCATTATGGACATTATCAGACTAGTGTCTAAAAATGCTGTAATTCCATGAATGACAATAGCATGAACATTATGGCATTATAACACTTATTATCACATATAGCTGTAATCACGTAAAATAAGCACCACGGAATTATCGCACAACAACCACTAGTGCTTCAAGAACAGGAGTTTACTTCCATGATACAGCATGGGTGAGATTTCAGTGGTTCTCGTGAGAAGATGCAAGTGTGCTTAAAACTCCAAAAACCCTTAATTAAAAAAGTAAATGAACACACAAGCACTTAAACAAACCTTAAAGTGTGCAAACTAAAGGGGATGGTTTGTAAAAACAGTGTCCTGTGGTTCTTTTCATGTTCTCACCCAGACGTCTTCTCACTAAGGACTGCCCCTTCATGCTGTAATCTCAAGATTACAACGGGACGTGTTTTCACACACAGTCAATAGCACAAAAAGAGCACTATTGATGATCTATTCACAGCTTGTCTCATGAATGAGAAAGAACACCTTTCTTGTAGCTGGAGCACAGAGTAATAATGTGAGGACAACGATGTTGGGCGATAGCGGGACCCATTTGCTCTACCCTGACATTGTAATCCTGCAATTTTTGCCACGTCTGATAATGTCCTATTTTTCTGGGAAACAATTACTAATGAATATCCTGTCTATCCCTACTGAGCGCTAATTCACAGCTTTATCTTCTCTGTAATTATGAAGACTTTATATAAAACTACATTGTTTTAAGTCATTAATTCATTCCTCTTACACCCAAATCCTATCCAATATAGGTTGTGCAGATAACTACAGAAAAGGGACCTCAAGGCAGTGATTCCTGTTGTGTAACTACTTATTGTTTGGGCTACTTAGGATATTATCACACCAGCCTCTTGTCCCACAACAATTGTGCTAGTTTAATTACACAAGCATACCAGCTTTGCATCAGTCTTTATCACACTTTTGCACATTAGCACTCCTTTGTTGATCCATGATGGCATGATCTGCTTTCTGCACTGCTACCATAACTCCACCTTCTGACCTACTGCATGCCCTCCCCACACATGTGTGTCTCCTGGGCAAGAGAGGACTGTCATTCTTTCTTAGGGAGGAGGGAGCTGGCTGTGCTTACCAAAGAAAGAATGAGAGAAAGATGTCTGTCATTCTTTTTTTGGTGGTGGTGGGGGAAGCCTGCTATACCCCTCTGCACCTGCCAAAAAAGGAATGACAGTCATTCCTTGCTTGGGAACAGTCTCCCCAGTGAGGGAGGACTATCATTCCTTCTTTGGTAGAGGGGGAGAAAGAACCTGGCTGCATGCCTCTCTCCCCCACCCCATGAACACAGAGGGGGGAAAAAACCAGGCACAGAGTGGAATAGCAAGGGGGAGGGCAGAAAGGAGGAGGATCACGCCCCCTCATGCCACATGACTTCTATCATCTTGGTACTGCTGCAGAAGGGATCTTTAACACAGTAAGCTGTCGATTCAACAGTAAGCTATCAATCACAAC
This sequence comes from Gambelia wislizenii, assembly GCA_030847615.1. Taxonomy (NCBI): domain Eukaryota; kingdom Metazoa; phylum Chordata; class Lepidosauria; order Squamata; family Crotaphytidae; genus Gambelia; species Gambelia wislizenii. Next base: position 232,896,022 of record JAUMIR010000003.1, on the reverse strand, counting down.
ATATTTATTGTATTTAATGTATTGATCAAAATATATTTATATAGAATTATATAAAATTTAGTTAAAATGGTAAACTACCATCCTCAGTGAACAATGTGAGCAGAAATATGTTTTGCAACAAAATGCAATAAGGAACATATCTATTAAGTCATGATATATGAATGTGTACTTGATGCTATGCCAATTAAATCAAATCTAGGACCAAGTTGACCCCAATCAGTATTAACATCAAAGTGGATCGAAGATCAAACAAGAGATTTAAAATCCAAATACTAACCCTATTCAAGTCTCATTCCCAACTATAAGACAGCTAGCATTGTGTTAAAATCATAATACTAACCGGGCCGACCGTATGCAGTTCTCAGATTAGATAGGATCTGGTGCCGCCGGGGCATCAGACGACATGAATCACATTAACTAAATGGTCATCCATTGATCACAATGTATTTACTTATTAACATATGCAAAGCTTAGGTAAAATGGCAGACCACCAACACAAGGGGTATACTGGCATAGAAACGATATTGAGAGCCATTGGCAGGTTACAGAAATGACTGGAATGCAAACCAGCAACAGGATAGACATGCTGTGAAGCTCTGGGGGTCTTCTATGCACATGCACACAGACACAGACACACACACACACACACACCAAGAACGCCAGAGTTAATCTGGAATCTTGCCGCCACCACCACCCATTGAATAAAATTTCCCCTTTATAGCAACACAATGGGACATTGCCTGAATTTCCTTTGTACTTTCCACTGTGTCTCCACAGAGCTTCCTTTCCCACCACCTCTGTGGAGGGAGAACTGAACAAGGCACGTGAAAAAAGGGTGTTCAGAGGAAGATCTTTAAAAGGGCAGTTTATTCTAAGCAGAAACTACATAGCATAATAAAGCTAATTCTTTCATGAAAGGCACCTTCCTTTCAGGCACACGCAGGAGTTACAAAGTTATAGATAAGTCTAGTCATTGCAGCCAAGTTTATAAAATAAACATAAGCCCTGATGAAACTAAGTTGAACAATTCCCTAATCTACTCACAAGGAGCTGTAGTTCAGATGTGCTGGATGTTCATGGGGGCTGGGAGTCTATCCTTTCGGCTCAGTCTCTATCAAGCACCCCCCACAAAATTCTGGCTTAGATCTCTCTTTGTTCTTCTCTGTGTCTCAGGGCACCTGAGGCAGTATTTATTAACTCTTCACAGAAGTATTTCGAAGCTCCCTCCAGGCGGTCATCTCATTGGTCAGCTATCCTCTCATGCTGACCCCCATAAACTGTAACTTAACCCGATACATCCTTAACCTTTTGTTACCTGCCTAGCTGTGTTGCCCAGATAATGGGAGAGCCCATTATCACACATGGCATCATTCAATAAATACTGGCCAAATTCACAAATACTTTACTGTAATTCTGGAACAGTAGCCTCATGGGATAATCTCCTTAGAGTGAGGGCTGCTTACAGTTTAGAGCAGTATGGATCACACTTACACACACTCATGGAGAAGTACAACCTTCCACAAGTGGTAGAACTGCTTGTGCAAACATGTTTTGAATTCCCGTACCCTCCAATATTTCACAGATGAAAACCAGAACATGTGTGGCCACACAACATCAAGCCAAGATGGTCAAGGTGGCAAAAGATATTAATGAAGAAGAACACACAAGCCCCGAGAGACTGTAGAAGTATGTTTTTGCCTACTGGAAAGGTCAGAATTCTCTCCCCGTCCTCTTCCTACTGCTAAGTTAATTAAATGCAAACTGCATTTGCACTTTGAACTAATTTTGCAGCAATTGAAGTAAGTTGAGAATGAGGAGGAAAATGGGAAGAGGAAAGAGAAATTGGGATATTTTAAAAGCAGCTGAAAAAAGTGGGAAAACAGAGGATTAATCAAGACAGTCCCTGCCAAACTGGGACAATTGGAGGGCATGTCTAAGAGCCCTTCTCAGAAAGTTCAGCAGGGGGCATAACAGGAGTTACACCAATGCATGGCTCCTACAGACACATCGCACATGTCGAGAGATTCAGGACCAGTTTAAGGAATTTGGGGGGGGCCCTGCAATGCTTTATTTTCAGGGGCCCATATGTTTATCTCAGGTCAATGTAACCTAACTCAACCTAAGCTACAGTATAGGATATTTAGATTGTTACTAATAATGTTTTTGCAGGAGGAGGGTTACTACAGGGCCCCCCAAAATTAGGGGGGGCCCTGTGGAGGCTGACACTGCCAGTGCCTTAAACTGGCCCTGGAGAGATTGTGGTATTTGTTAATATAGTTCTTGGGTTTTATATACTATATACTATATCTATCTATCTATCTATCTGGATAGATAGACAGACAGTATATCCAAACAACATTTCTGTTGTCTCAGACTATTTTCTAGCAATCCCTAGTACCGTCTGCAACATTTTATGGAATGGCACGTTTCAGTATGGCCAGTTCAGAGTGATCAGTTCAGTGCAGCCAGTTCAGAGTGATAATTGAAAATTAATAATAACCCTAACCTTAGCGCTAGCCCTTACCAAAATGGTTTTGCAAGACAATCCCAACAAAATAGAAATGGTTTGGATTGCATTTTCTTGACAAAATGTTCAATTATCACTTGAGATGCAACCAGAACCAGGCCACATTGAAAACGGCCACGCTAAACAGGCCGCTCTAAGCTGGTTGCACTGAAATGTCCTAGACCTACATTTTATTCCCATACTCAAGTGGGTTTCCTTTTATTCTCAGACATATTGTCATAATATGTTCCCTTCTCTTCGCCTCATCTCTTTGTAATTGTTTTTAGAGGTAATACTGCTATAGTGTATCAATGAAATGTCACTTTTGCACTATAACTGTAAAAATATTAATAATAAAATTCACAATGGAGAAAATTTGCCCATCAAACCATAGGGCCACATCAGCAAACCCTGAATCAGTCTAAAAAAACTTGATGAGCACAAGTATAGATCAAAGCAATGGGTACAAAGAGTCCCTCAAAAGAATAGAGTAAGTAGATGTAGAGGTGAGAACAATGTGGCAAAGCCTGGCAAAACCAAGGAGCTCTACTATAAGAATTCTTGCTTCTTTACACCATTCTGGGATAGCCCACAATGGCTGCTGACACACTGTAGAAATAATGCAGTTTGATACCACTTTAACTGCCATGGCTCAATGCTATGGAATTCTGGGATTTGTAGTTTTGTGAGACATTTAGCCTCCTCTGTCAGAGAGCTTTGGTGCCACAACAAACTACAAATCCTAGGATTCCATAGAGTGGGGCCATGATAGTTACAGTGGTGTTAAATGGCATTATTTCTGCAGTGTGTCAGCAGCCAATGACACAATAGGATCCTATTCTTCCAGAATAAGAAGAAAACAGAGACCAAAAACAAAAGCAACAAGTAACACCTGAAAAGCAGAGTTGCATTAGCAGCAGGATTATTAATTAAAATAATAGAAGTAAATGTAAAAGAGACAAGAAAGGCATTTCCTTCACTAACCTAGTTTTTTAACATTTTGATGGGACTTATTTTTATAGCCATTTTATTATTACAACCACCCCTTGTTTAAATTGTTCAATTTAATAGACAGTACAACGGCTCTATACATACTGATTTTTGTGCTTCGCCTCAGGTGTTTATTACTCCAGACTCTTTTGTAAAGTCTTCCAAATGTTCTATATGCCTTTGCTAATCTGTGATCGATCTGTTTGTCAATCTTGGCATCTGAGGAGATGATGCTTCCCAGATAGGTGAACTGCTGAACAGACTTAAGCACAGATTTGCCTGTGACAATGTGGGAATGGTGGTATTCATCCTGTGGTGCAGGCTGGTAAAGAACTTCTGTTTTCTTCAGGTTGACTTCCAGCCCAAACAGCTCTGCAGCTGTTGCGAAGCAGGATGTTAGGCGCTGCAGAGCTGCTTCTGTGTGGGCAACAAGGGCAGCATCATCGGCGAAGAGCAGCTCACGGACTAGATAGTTTAGAGTCTTAGTGTGAGCCCTCAGACGGCTTAAGAAAATCATTAATAAAGATTTGGAAAAAATATAAGGAAAGATTATGCCAAAAATCCCAATTTGGGCCTCACCACATGAAGCATTATTTAGTAGAGAAGGCATCCCGTCCCAACAATAGATCAAATATAAAGACATACTGGTTTTGGAAGGAGAAATAATATAATAAAGACTCAAGATGAATTGAGAAAAGACTGTCACTGGTATTTATATAAGCAAATCAAAAGATATAAAATAGAAACAAAATTAATAGTCATAACAGCAATCAAATCAGAATGGGAAAACATAATCCAACATGGGAATAAACATATGATATCAAGATTTTACAAATTAATTTAGAGATGGGAAACTGAAGAAGAAATAGTAAAAACAAACATGATATCTTGGACTCAGAACATCGGACATCCTATAGAATTGGCTAGTTGGGAAAAGATGTGGATTAAACAAATGAAAATGACACTATGCCAAAATATTAGAGAAAAGGTTTATAAAATGTTTTTTAGATGGCACCTGTCACCTCATAAGCTATCTCAAATGTATAAAGGGGTCACAAGTACATGTTGGACATGTGAAGATAATACCGGAACCTTCTATCATCTATGGTGGAACTGTGAAAAATCAACAAAATATTGGAACCAAATTCGACAAACAATTGAGGATATTTTGAAGGTTAACATAACCATTGAAGCCAGAGATCTATCTATTGGGAATGGTTGAAGAGAAATTAGAAAAGGAGCATAATAATATTTTACATGCTGGTAACAGCAAGAATAATTTTTGCCAAGATGTGGAAAAATAAAGAGTGCCCGACAATGGATCAGTGGCTGGAGAAGCTTTATGAGACAATAGAGATGGACAGATTAACAATGTTAATAAAGGGGGAAACCACAGAAAAACATATAGGTGACAGGTCCAAAGTATCAAAATATTTAGAAAATAGATGGGGAAAAGTTGCAGCAATCAATTTTTAATAAACTCTTAAATAAGACATGAAATAGATTTTTATTTTTACTCTACTCTATTTACTTTGCTTAGTACAGTAGTAGAACAAAAGGGGAAAATAGATTATTTGTATATAGATATGAGTATAAGGTATATAGATGATAGTAGAATGTCAATGGTGAAATAAGGCTGGATACATAAACATAAAACAAAGGAAACCATTAGAAATGTATAAAGTGAAAAAAAGATGTACTGTTTAAAATAGATGATATACAGATAGGTTGGATAGGAAGTCAATTAATAGAATGAAATCAATGATTATAGAACCTAAGAAACAAGACTTATATTTATTTTTTTCTTTTAAATATATAAACTGTTGAGATATTTGTATGCTTATTAAGTTACTATAAGCCGGTATGAAATAAAAATAGCTGAAAAAAAATAAGACTATGGATTTTATCAGACCATGTAAATACGGCGTCATTAGGAAACCTAATGATCGCAAAAGGGCACATGTACCAGACAACATTGCCCTTTAGCAATCATGTCCCATTTAAAAACCATCCTATTTTATTGAAGGCCCAACCTATCGATTGATCCCCCATGGTGCTTTTGGGCTGACGTTGCCAGCATTTGAATCCATGCACTATTGTATTCATGTGAATGCAGCGTCAATGGCCGGACTGGACAGAAGATGTCCAGGTGAGATTGCAACATCCAAGTAGGTGACACACTTTTTATGACCCTCCCCAGTTTACTTGGGACTTCTGTAGTGTGTTTATGTGCTTAGTGTAACCTTTTGTGTGTTAGATTTTCCTTGGGTTTTTTCCGGGCTATGAGGCTGTGTTCTGGAATAGTTTCTTTCTGACGTTTCGCCTGCATCTGTGGCTGGCATCTTCAGAGAATGGTTGGGTAGGAGTGTATGTGGACTTTATATGCTGTGAACCCCTGTTGGGGAGTATATGTAAATTTGTGTAATTGAATGGTTAGTTTCTGGGTATAGAAATGCAAGGCTCGTTAGTGTCTGTTTGGTTAATGGTTGGTTGATGGGCCATTATCTGCTGGGAATCCCCCTGTCCCTGGGTGGAATTCCTTTGTAAGTGTTGAGTTTTGATTCTATTGTTCTTCAAAACTGGGAGCCAGATTTTGCTTACTTTTAAGGTTTCTTCTTTCCTGTCGAAGTTGTCCAGGTGTTTGTGGATTTCAATAGCTTCTCTGTGCATTCTGACATGATAGTTGTTGGCCTGGTCCAGAATTTCTGTGTATTAAATAGCATTTTGTGTCCAGGTTGGTTTATCACATGTTCTGCTACTGCTGATTTTTGTGGCTGGCCCAGTCTGCAGTTTCTCTCATGTTCCTTGATTCGTGTTTGCACACTGCATTTAGTGGTCCCTATGTAAACTTGTCCACAGCTGCATGGTATGCAGTAAACTCCTGTTTACATAGGGACAACTAAACACAGTGTGCAAACATGAATCAAGGAACATAAGAGACACTGCAGACTGGGCCAGCCACAAAAATCAGCAGTAGCAGAACATGTGATAAACCAACCTGATGGTGGTGGTGGTGGTCTGATAAAGCCCTAAACTGTTAAATCTGTGGTGCCATTGTGAGATTGGCATTGTCTTCCCTACTTTTTCATTAGGCTTTCAAAAAACAGAAACAATTACAAATAAACCAGCAAATATCTTGCAGAATGCAATAATAGGAAAAATCTGGAATTGTCCCCTTTGCATTCACCTTAATCATATCAACCTGTTGCATGCTTTAACAAACCAATGCCAAAAAGCCTGCTGGCACCTCATCTCAGCAGCTTGACAGTTGGTATAGCCCAATTCTGGTATGATTCCTTCCTGCCTAGGAAGTACAGAGGAATACAGGAGTGACGGGGGTGGGTGGGAATAATTGAAGCACTCATAAACACATCTGGAATTTTTGCTTGTTGAGGCACAGAAAGAAGAAACGGGGACAGCAGTATACCAGCGTTTCCATGTTCTGCTTATCTTCAGAAACTTGCTGGATTAAAAAAGTAATTTGCTGTTGTTACGTGTTACAATGATATAAAAATTGCCCATTGTTTCACCTGCTCTGCCGCACATTATTTTTTCATTACTTATGTTTTAGAGGGGTTAGAACCTTAGTATTGATAGAAGAAACCTGCCTTGAATCTGTACCAAGAGAAAGGCTGGATAGAAATTAAATAGATGGCATAGAACTTGAAAAATTCACCAGCCAGCAAGCCAGGGGTTCTCCAGCCTGCAGCAGCCTTTCACCCCATTCCACCAGGCCAGGAGGCTGTAGTGGGGCCTTGAGGACTTCTTGGCAGCGAGGCAGCAGCAGGAGGGGGCGTGGCCAGGAGTGGCTGGCGTTTTAAGCCACTCCCACCCCCTCAGGAACACCAGCCAGCAAGCCAGAGGTTCTCCAGCCTGCAGCAGCCTTTCACCCCATTCCACCAGGCCAGGAGGCTGTAGTGGGGCCCTGAGGACTTCTTGGCAGCGAGGCAGCAGCGGGAGGGGGCGTAGCCAGGAGTGGCTGGCGTCTTAAGCCACTCCCACCCCCTCAGGAACACCAGCCAGCAAGCAATAGGTTCTCCAGCCTGCAGCAGCCTTTCACCCCACTCCACCGGGCCAGGAGGCTGTAGTGGGACCCTGAGGACTTCTTGGCAGCGAGGCAGCAGCGGGAGGGGGCGTGGTCCACACCCCTCAGGAACACCAGCCAGCAGCCAGAAGGAATCAAAGCCTGCAATTGGAGTCAGCTGAGGCCAGGAATGGAGTGGGGGCGGAAATTGGAGTTGTGCTGGGGAAAGGGAGGTATGGTCGGAACAGAGTGAACAGATGTTACGAAAGAAGGCGGGATCGCTGTTTGTTAGCTATCCCGCCTTCAGTTCACCCTGTTTCCCAGAATGGATTGGAGAGCGTACCAACCATTCCACAGAACCTTACTTTGCTCCTCTGCAATGCCAGGTCAGTTAAGAATAAAACTCATATTATATACGATCTACTCTTGGATGAGGATGCCGACCTGGCTTGCTTCACAGAAACCTGGCTGGGAGAGGATAGCGCTGTCACCTGGGCACAGGCCCTCCCAGCTGGGTATTCTGTCAGTGAGCAGGTGAGGGGAAGTGGGCGGGGGGGTGGAGTGGCTCTGGTTTATAAGAACAATCTGACCTTGACCAGGATACCTGTCCGAAACACAGTCCACTTTGAGTGTATGTACCTTAGCCTGAGGACCAGGGATAGTTTGGGGATTCTGCTAGTATACCGACCACCCCGTTGTCTAGCAGACTCCCTAACCGAGCTGACACATCTGGTCTCAGAGTTGCTGTTGGAGTCGCCCAGACTTTTAGTTCTGGGCGACTTCAACATTCCACTCGAGACCAGCTTGACAAATCTGACTGGTGCAGCTCGGGAGTTCATGGAAACCATGACAAACATGGGCCTATCCCAAATGGTCGTCGGGCCCACACATTGTGCGGGTCATACCCTCGATGCGGTCTTTAGTACGGAGCAGGAATATCCGTGGGCGGAGGTTATAAAAACCACCGCATTGTCATGGACGGATCATTTCCTGGTCAAGACTGAACTAAGAGTCTCTTCCCGCCCCACCGGGGGTGGTGGACCCATTAAAATGGTCCGCCCTCGAAGGCTAATGGAACCAAGAGGATTCCAGAAAGCTTTGGAGGGTTTAATGGTTGGTAACGCCGGTGACCCTGTCGAAGCTTTGGTTAATACCTGGAACACCAACCTTACCAAGGCTATTGACACGATCGCTCCCAAGCGTCCTTTCCAACCCGCTTCAAACCGTAAGCCATGGTATACAAGAGTGCTTAGGAAAATGAAGCGGGTTGGACAACGACTAGAGCGCAACTGGCAGAAAACTTGACTCTTATCCGATAGGACTCGTCATAGGAACTTTCTTTGGTCCTATCGAGAGGCAATACGTGCAGTGCAGAGATCCTTCTCCTCTGCACGTATTGCGTCTGCAGAGTCCCGTCCAGCAGGGCTGTTTAGGGTGGTAAGGGAGTTGACGCAGGTTATTCCTGCGCAGAACCCATTGCTTAACCCAACGACAGCCTGCTGTGACGTGTTTAACAATTTCTTTGCAGATAAAATCTCTCGGATAAGAGCTGACTTAGATGCCAGTAATTTGACAGAAACAATTGACGAGGTGTCCAGCAACTCCGTTGATGTAAGTTTACTGGATGAATTTCAATCCGTGAGTACCGAGGATGTGGACAAGCTACTTGGTAGGGTGAAGAAGACGACCTGCCCGCTCGATCCTTGCCCTTCATGGCTGGCCATCCAGGGGGGGACTGCCTTGATGGTGTTCCTTAAGGACATCATCAATGCATTCCTCAGAGAAGGGTGTGTTCCATTTTGTTTAAAGGAAGCAGCCGTTAGGCCGCTCCTGAAAAAATCTTCCCTTGACCCCCTGGACATGAACAACTATAGGCCGGTTTCTATGTTACCATTCTTGAGCAAAGGGATCGAGAGGGCAGTTGCGCTTCAACTCCAAGTGGTCTTGGATGAAACCGATTATCTAGACCCATTTCAGACTGGCTTTAGGACGGGATTTGGAGTTGAGACTGCCATGGTTGCCTTAACCGACGACCTGCGTCTAAGCATCGACAGGGGTAGCGTGACCCTGTTGGTGCTTTTGGACATCTCAGCAGCTTTCGATACGATAGATCATAGCATCCTCCTGGATTGCCTAAGAGGGTTAGGAATCGGAGGCACTGCGCTCCAGTGGTTCCGGTCCTTCCTCTCGGGCAGGTCCCAGAGGGTGTTGCTCGGGGACAGTTGCTCCAGCAGAAAGGAGCTTACTTGTGGTGTTCTGCAGGGCGCCATCCTGTCCCCGATGCTGTTTAACATCTATATGAAGCCACTGGGTGAGATTATTCGGAGTTATGGGGCTGTGTGTTATCAGTACGCTGATGACACCCAGATCTATTTCTCCTTGTCCGATCGTCGGCCTCGAATTCCAATGGTGTCTCTCCTCTTAATGACTGTCTTAAGGCAGTAATGGGCTGGATGAGGAAAAACAGATTAAATCCAGACAAAACGGAGGTGCTCACGGTAGCGGCCCCGAAACCAGGAGTTGGGTTGCAACCTCCAGTCCTGGATGGGGTCACGCTCTCCGTTAAGGACTGTGTTCGCAGTCTGGGGGTGCTCCTTGATTCATCACTTCAGATGACTAGTCAGGTGAATGCGACAGTCAGGAGCGCCTGTTATCAGCTTCAGCTGATACGCCAGCTGCGCCATTTCCTGGAAGTAAAGGACCTCGAGACTGTGGTGCACGCGCTGGTAACCTCTCGTCTAGATTTCTGCAATGCACTCTACATGGGGCTGCCCTCATGCTTGGTCCGGAAACTTCAGTTGGTACAAAATATGGCAGCCAGAGTGGTCTTGGGAACATCTCGGAGAGACCATATAACTCCAGTGTTAAGATCTCTCCACTGGCTGCCTATCAGTTTCCGGAACCAGTATAAGGTGTTGGTTATTACCTTTAAAGCCCTAAATGGCTTGGGTCCAACTTATCTCCGGAACCGCCTCCTCCCATACAATCCTCCCCGCACACTCCGGTCCTCTGGGAGGAATTTGCTTCAGCCACAAAAATCTAGGCTGTCTGCAACCTCCCAGAGGGCCTTTTCGGTAATTGCCCCCAAATTGTGGAATGACCTGCCGAACGAGATCCGTCAGATAACAACCCTGAGTAGCTTTAAAAAAGCACTAAAGACGGATCTCTTTCGGCAGGCCTTTCCTAATTAGATCCCGGCCTCAGGGGATCCTGGCTTCTTTTAGTACGCTGGCCATTTATAGTATTTTATAGTATTTATTGTTTTTAATTGTGATTTTATATCAGTGGGTTTTAATTTATAATTGTTTAATATTTTTTTATGGGGGAGGGTGGGGTGGGGGGTGTTTGGGGATTTTATCTGTATTGTATTTTAATTTTTGTAAGCCGCCCCGATTGTTTTAACAGAGGGGCGGGGTATAAATAAATATTATTATTATTATTATTATTATAAAATTCCTGATAAAATGTCCAATTTTTAGTGGGGAGGGGGCAGAAAATGTTTGTCATTACACCAGTAAAATAACTTCATTCCTGCTCATTTTGTTTCTTTTGGACTTGAACAGTGCCAAAAAAGTTACTTATCAGAGGCCACTTGGTTGCCTGTAATTCGTACTTCTACATTTTCATAAAGGAAACACATTCAATTTGGCAAAAGCTAATTTAAATCTAAGTATCAGTATAAAAATAAAACAGACACATCAAACTGGTTGAACCAGCTGTTCAGTTGAAAAATTTAAATGCCTGGGCAAATAAAATTATTTTCAGCCAGCACTGAAAGGAGCACTTATGTTGGCACTTAGTGTTCCTTTCATTGGAGGTCATTCCAAAGTCAGGGCACCATTAAAGAGAAGGCTTGCTCTTTTGTAGATGAAAAAAATATAGTTCTCTTACAAAAGAAATACACAGAAGTGGCTATGCTACCTGGGGATTCTGGGAGCTGTTGTCCAAAAATGTTTTCTGAGCTCCGATTCTTCCAAACCTATGAATAGGGCTTGAATTGTTGGACTATGTGCTTATGGTGTTGTTGTTTTTAAAAATATGTTTTAAATACATTCTAAATTGTTTTAATTATGTGGTGTGGTTTTTTTTCAATGAAATTGTTTGATTAATTGTTTTTTAACTTTTGTAAAATAAGATTTTAGCTGGATTTCATTTTAAATTTATGTGGACTGCCTTGAGTTCCTTGCCAGGTGAAAGGCAGGGTATAAACTAAATAGGTAAACAAACAAAATAATAAATAATGGCTATCTGAAATGGAAGCAGAAGAAAAGAATTGTAGTCATTATTGATAGGCATACCAAGATTACATTTTAAATGACTGTTTTAGTGATAGGGCAGCTTCTTTCAAGGCTTCGTGTCAGTTCATAACCCTATAGATGGGCTATGAACTGAAAACGAAGTCAGCAATTCTCTTCCTAGCTTCTCAAGCACAGGCTCCACTGAAGGCAATGAGATTTACACCCATGCATAATTGATGGTAGGATTGTACAGGAAATCTGCATAAAAAACTAACCATCATAAATTTTGGATTACAGTTGGATGTGAAGATAACAATGACTAGCACTGCTCAAGAATGCATAATAGGGTGAAGATAGAATAACTATTAAAAACAGAGTTTGCTGCAAATTCTTCAGCTATATTGAGTGCTTGCCTTCCTTCTGACTGCTTAGCTGAAATAGAATGTGGGAACTTGAAAGATGTGTGTAGCAACAAAGACCTACTGGCTCAAGTAACAGTTTTTGTCCTTCTAGCCCTTTCACCTTCAATAGGGTTACCAGGGCCCTGACCCCTGCTTTGACCTATTGTCTAGTGCCACAGGAGTATTTATCTGGGCAAATAATCTAATGGTTTAATTATGTAATAGAATACATTTTTGAAAGGAAAAAAATACTTTCAAATCTGTTCTTAAGATTGCAAGTGGCAGGAAAGTCTCTTGGTGACATGGGAAGCCTAACCAAATATCAACATACATAGATAGTATTTGCTTCATGCTTGCTAAATTATTTTTCCCCCTCAGTCTCAGCTCCAGAAAGTTACAGATGCTGAAAAAGGGAAGAAAAGTTCCAGAGCAGCTTCCACTGCTCTGAAAACATAGGAAAGCTAATGAAAAAGTGGCAATACGTTGCATTTATATATTTTTAAAAAAATGGGGGGGGAGCTTGTGTTAATTATTTTTACATTGCAAGGGGGATTTTACTACACTTTAGTGAATTCTAAGTTGGTGTCTAAAATTACATGTTACTACACTATAAATCTTTTCAGAACTAAGGTGATTTCACTCTTCTCCCCTTGATCCCTTTTGAAAGACATTGTGGTTTGTTTGTTTGTTTGCTTTTAAAAAACCAATCTTAGCCAACTGCCCACTGAAAGAAGTAGTGACTGTTGCTAAAAATAAATGCACAGAAACAGGAAGTTTAAAAAAAAAAAACCTTTATCTGTAGCTAAACTAAAAGCCAAACATACCTCTCACCACCAACAATCTGTTTTTGTATGTGCCTTCAAATTTGCTTGCTGACTTTCATAGGGTGTTCTTAGGGAAGGAATATTCAGAGTTGGTTTTGCCAGTTCCTTCCTCTGAAATGCAGCCTACAGCACCTGGTATTTGGTGATCTCTCATCCAAGTACTAACAAGGGCTGATCCTGCTTAACTTCCAAGATCAGACAAGATCTTGTACTTTTAGGGTATTTACACCCTACCCCATGATTTAAAAAAAAAACCTTAGCTACATAATATTATTTCTAAGAAACAGACAGTACTCCAGCTACTCAATAAACAAAAACTGTTATCTTATGCTCAGAATAATTTTGAAGAAATGGACATTTCAACAGTTATGATGCTCATTGAGCTGGTGCTTCTATAGGACGTAATACCATTTTGCCAGTGTTCATTTCCTTTTGTCTTTTCCTGTCTTACTCTAAGGACCTCAATAATTTATTTGCATATTTTCAAGATGTGCTTTCTCAATGACAAAAAAAGAAATTCAAGACACACACACACCATAGATATCTGAAACCATGGATAATAGGGAACTCTATTATTTTCAATGAAACGAACACCAGGCATTGACCATAGAATCGTATTGGAAGATCTAGAAGTGCCCAGCGAGAACATATTTTTTTGGACGTGGATAAGTGGAACTGTGGATACGGGGGTCGACATGTGTATTGAAAACATCAGCAACCTAGCAAGATCACCACTTTGGATGTGGAACTTATATCTCCCTGCCCTCCCCCCTCCCTCAGTCTCTCTCTGGAAGCTTTCCTTTCTGTGCATGCTACACCATGAGGCAATACACCAACACCATGGCATCCATGTTCTTGCCCCCCCTCCCTCCGCTTCTTATTGTTGTACATCACATTTTGTGCCACTCACTGCGGCGGCAGCTGCCACCACTTGTTATGTAATGACAAACTCCAGCAAGAATGGCAGGGGAGGGAGTGCAGAGAAACCATGTAGCAAACAAAAACACAACCCACCATATCATTCACACAAAATGTCCTTAAATGATATGAACTGAGGTTAGGGGAGAAGGTACTTTATGTTCCAACCTAAGGGTGTTTTTCTTAAAAAAAAGTAGGCCAAGATCCTCCATCAAAGACACATAGCATAAAGTGGAACTACACAATGTCTCTTGTCAGCTCTTCCTGAAAACTCACCTTAATCATACCACCCTTCCTCCAACATGACCATGTAGCCAGCAGGAGCTGAGAAGTATATGGCTATGAGGCCTGGGAGGTCTCAGATGATGTGTTCATTCTTGTGTGTTTGGCTATAAGAACTTAGATGTTTCTCAGGTGTCACCCACCTTCACTGGCCACTCCGTGGCTATATTGGGAGGCTGCATGGAAAAGTTTAGTTTTCAGGGAATTTTGGTTATTGAACAAGGGAGATAAAGAATGTCAATTTACACAACAGCAAATACACATACACACACACACACATGTTGGACTTATGCCTGCACATGGCAAACTGTAGCATCTAACATAATTAATATCAATACTTTGGTTCTGCTTGCTGTCTAAAAATGACAGCTATATCTTCAGCCATTGATTCCACCAAAACTTAATTTTCATGCCTAGTTGCTCATTACAGAGAGCTAGTGTTATAAAGTGGTCTTGAATGTTGGACCAGGACTCTGATAGACCAAGGTTCAAATCCCTGCTCAGCCATGGAAATCCATTGGGTGACTTTGACCAAGTCACACACTCTCAGCCTCAGAGGAAAGCAATGACAAACCTCCTCTGAATGAATCCTGCCATGAAAACTCTAGGATGGGTTTCACCATAAGTCAGGGTCATCTTGAAGAAACATAAAAACAAGCTCAGAACATGATGATGAAGAAGAAGAAATAGGGAGGCAGGAAAAATTAGTCAAGTCCAGATTTTTGGATAAACTTACCAAATTTGGACCTGCCAAATGTATAAGCAATCCAGTTCATATTTGCACACCCAAATGTTCTCTTTCTGAGAACTTTGCAAATTTAGAACTTCAAAATGTACCCTTCATACCTATATTAAGGGAAAGTGCTCACAAAAAAATTATATATCAGAGAAGATTATGTGCAATCATAGAACCATAGAATTGTAGAGTTGGAAGAGACCACGAGGGCCATTCAGTCCAACCCCCTGCCAATCATACATTATATTAGAGTAAAAGCACTTGCTAAGAGTGTGCAAACTAGGAAAAATAAGTACAAAAATGTGTATTTTAGATAAAAGGCACAAAAAATGCCTATAAATTCCTATAAATCATTTTGCCAGCTTTTTTTTTTTCTGTGTTAGCAAACTGACTTGAATTTAGACTGGCAATTGAGAAGATAAGAAATTCAACAAAACCAAAAAAAATTCCTAAGTCACAGGCTCTGTACCCAAATGCCTGACATTTCAACCAGTTCAGCAGCTCAGCTTCAGTAAAATTATTTCAATTAATCTGCAACTGAGCTGCAAAAATTACCAGGAAGCACACTATATTTTCAAGCATTTTGTTTCTATGGAGATTATCAGATAGCAAAGCAAAAAGCGTTCCTGTCCCACAATCTCCACTCCCGCCTCTGTCTCATCACAATAACCTTCCCCACCACACTTACCTTCACTCGTGTCCACAGGGCAGCCCAGGAGTGAACAGAGCTCTAACTGAGCTCCATTCACTTCCTGAAGTGAAATCCTGCCTGTTCTTGCAAGCGCAGGAAATTCAAATATAAAAAGAAAAATAACACAGTAAAAGTGACCCCAAGCACAAAAACACACTTTAAAATTTACAAGTAACCCGGGGAGGGTACAAAAAAAGAGCGAAATTTACCTGGATGTCCTGATCTCACCCAGAAGTGTTCTGGCAGGACTGCCCATTGCTGCTAGAATCGTGCCAACAAAATGGGGCACCTTCTCACTCACAGGCAACTCTATGACAGAAATACCATGGGAGATCAATTACTGGCTTCTCCCCATCAATAAAAAAGAACAGCCTCGGAATGGCAGCTGAACGCTTGGGAGATGACGGGGGATGACGTTGTCTGATAATTAAGCCCTTTTGCGATCTCATGGCATCGCCATAACACCATTTTTGACACATCTGATAATCTCCTACATGTCAAGGTGAATAAATGGAACTAGAATACCTAACTAGCAAAAAATGAGAAATGGTGATAGTTAAATAGGGATACAAGGAGCTCTAATTGAGGTTGATCAGTGTTAAAATCTCTTCTGCTTCAAGTATGCCTGTCCAGTCTCAGTGGAAACATGAAGTTTAAGGTAGCTGTACCCAAGCTGAGAAAAGCTACAGGGCCATTTAGAATGGCCAAGGGAACATTTCCAAAGCCACCAGCTTTGTAGCTATGGGTGGTTGGAAATGAGGGCATTGGCCCCAATGAAATTTTCCTTCCTTCTCCAACTTTCTAGCATTGCTGTAACTTAAAACTGAACACACAACAACAACAGCAACAACAATTGTTGTTAAGCAGTTAGAAATAGGCATCCAGAGAAGAAGAGGCAGGCAAAGTTACAAAGGGAAGGGTAAATATAACAGCAAATATAAGAGTTCTAGGTGTAAATTATTTTCGATGTCTCACTTTTTGCAATGCTAAACATTTGGGGACTGCACAAAAATTTAATTGGGGGGAATTCTTATTTAGGGGCCTCATTTTCCCCCTCTTCCCATACCTATACTACTGAGAGCCACCACCATCAAAATGCATTATGAAAGCTGAAAGGAAATCAATTTACTCTGACAATTTCTGAATCATTCTAAACTTGGCACTGCCTAGGAAAGCCACAGGTGGCAGTTTAACCTTCAACTCTTCTTTGTAGTGTTACATCCACCGTTTAAAAAGGATGCGTGGAATTCTGTAAAAGATCATTGTACTGGTAAAGATGGTTTCTGCTGCAAGCAAGGGTGACTTGCAGAGGCCACTCAACCAAATAGCTGTTAGATTGGTTTTGGTGTTTATATTAAGCAGATTGAAGCAGACCCCTAGTGCTTCATGAGCTTCTGGTGCAAGATAGGACATAAAACATTCCTGATGCTTGGTAAAGTTATAAAGCAGAACTTACATTTATTATGGCAAAGAATACATCTTGGATAAGAAAAGTAGATAGAAAAGAGTTACCTAACTTAGATGAAGGAATCCCTAAAGCTGACTCATATGCGTGTATGTAAGAGATCTTGAGGCAGAGCTGCCTCATGTTGCTGGCTGCTAGCTTCTGAGACAATGCATTGTAAAAAAATCTAAAACTACTTGGGGGCAAATAAGCGGGGAGTGGCCCCTGCAAGAAGGAAGTAAATACAGGTCAGAAACATGTCCACAGAGTTGTAAACAAGCGTTGATGCTTCTTCACGTCCAACACCCCTTCTCAGAGATGCTTGTATAAGTCCACAAGATTCATCTTCTCTCTCAGGAACTGGAAGTGATCTCTAGGGAGTGGCTTCCAACAGTGGCAACACCAGTAGATTCTAGAGGAGTTTGGGTACCATTAGGCAAGAAAGAAATTTGACTGGGGGAGTGTGTGCCTCATGCATAGGCAGTTCAGATCCACCAATCACACCGAGAGGAAGATGAGCTTCTCCTCTTGTTTGTTTCAACAAAGCTTCTGTAGTGGAACTTCTGAATAGTTGAACAATAGGAACAAGTCATGCCAGACTAATCTTATCTCTTTTTTTTTTTTGATAGAGTTACCAACTTGATAGATGAAGGGAATGCTGTGGATGTAGTGTATCTTGATTTCAGTAAGGCTTTTGACAAAGTTCCCCATGATACTATTATTATTGTTGTACCTGTCTCAAAAAAGTTAGTAATTTGTGGGCTAGACAATGCAACTGTTAGGTGGATTTGTAATTGGTTGACTGACCAAAACCAAAGGGTAGTCACCAATGGCTCCTCTTCATCCTGGAGAGAAGTGACCACTGGGGTGCCACAGGGTTCTGTCCTGGGCCCAGTGCTATTCAACATCTTTATCAATGACTTGGATGAGGGAATAGAGGGTATGCTTATCAAGTTTGCAGATGACACCAAATTAGGAGGGGTAGCTAATACCCCAGAGGACAGGATCAGAATCCAAAATGACCTCAACAGATTAGAAAACTGGGCCAAAATTAACAAAATGAATTTCAACAGGGAGAAATGTAGGATACTATGCTTGGACAATAAAAATGAAATGCACAGATACAGGATGGTTCACACCTGGCTTGATGGCAGTATATGTGAAAGGGATCTAGGAGTCTTAGTGGACCACAAGCTGAACGTGAGTTAGCAGTGTGATGCGGCAGTTAAAAAAGCCAATGCAATTCTAGGCTGCATTAATAGGAGTATAGTGTCTAGATCAAGGGACGTAATGGTGCCACTGTATTCTGCTTTGGTCAGACCTCACCTGGAATACTGTGTCCAGTTCTGGGCACCACAATTGAGGAAGGATATAGAGAAGCTGGAACATCTCCTGGGGAGGACAACCAGGATGGTGGGAGGTCTGGAAGCCATGCCCTATGAAGAGCGGCTTAAGGAGCTGGGCATGTTTAGTCTGGAGAAGAGAAGGCTGAGACGTGACATGATAGCTATGTTTAAATATTTGAAGGGATGTCATACTGAGGACGGGGCAAGCTTGTTTTCTGCTTTTTCAGAGACTAGGACATTGAGCAATGGGTTCAAACTACAGGAAAAGAGATTCCACCTAAACATTAGGAAGGACTTCCTAACAGTAAGAGCTGTTTGGAAGTGGAATACACTGCCTGGGAGTGTGGTGGAGTCTCCTTCTTTGGAGGTTTTTAAACAGAGGCTGGATGGCTACCTGTCGGGAATGCTTTGATTATGTATTCCTGCATAGCATGAGGTTGGACTGGATGACCCTTGTGGTCTCTTCCAGCTCTATGATTCTATGGTTCTATGAGGTTGTGCCCCAAGTTAATTGGTGGGAAGAGAATGTCATGTGGATTTTCTGCCTTATGCAGAATACACAGCTACAAAGGAAGGAGAAGTTCCATCCTACTTCAAGCACTTTCAGTCAAGTACATTTAATAGTTTTTGTTATATGGAAAACCTGCAGAAGCAATCATGAAAGAACTCTAGGGAGAATGGTACGTGAATTGAGCATTAGGTTACAAAAACCCATGCTGCTTCCAGCATAAATAGAACACATGTTACATTCAAAGGACTATGTTCCTTCCCACAGTCAAAACTACTATGTGTATGTGCATGTACACACTCACACACTCACACCCAAGAACAAAGAAATAGACTATATTGGCTTCACTTAAAAGAAAACATATCTGGTTTATATAAGCGTTTTTAAAATGCTTGAAAACAGTCAGATTTTAAAAAGAAAGGGAGATTTGGATATGCTTGGTTTCATGTCTGGATTACACACAGGACTTTGATGAACATACCCCTGAAGACTGAAAGAATGAAAGTGATAGATTAGCGTCTTGATGCATAATCACTGTCTAGAATGTAGAACTTGTGAACAGCAGGGTTTTGAGAACAATTACTTGTAATTAAAGCTGTACTGGTTACCAAAAAAAAAGTCTTTTGTGTATTGCACCAATTAATTACATCTTTTTTTCCAGGGAGAGTTTAGTTCCAAATAATCTATGCAGCTATTTATATGTGACCACATTTCAAATTCTGAAGCAATATGAAATATGCATTGTTTAGTAATATTATTTTGTTTGTGGGAAGAAGCCAGATCCTGCCTCCTTCTAGTTTAAGATATCATCTTGTGAATGAATAGAAAGCCAACCACTTCCACAAAACCAGGGATATGAGCAAGCATTATTGTCATTGTGATGATAAAAGACAACCTTAGGCAGAGAAACACTTTCTTATAAAGTCAGTGCATCTTTTTAACCAGACTATCTCACTGTCCATCTCTTTTTGATTTTCCACACTCTTAGGAGACGGACTCATGAAAGTATAAAATGTTTCAGGCTCAGAAAAGAGAACGCTAAAAAGGGAAATACCATTCTTTACCCCTTCCTACCACCATCAGTGAAATTGCTTTGCAAAAAGCAAAATTAATAACATTTTTCAATGCTACAATTGGTTCTTTTTTTCTGCTTCTGTTGTGGCTAAACTCCTGTGGACTTCAGCAGATGGTGTATCAGGTGAGAAGTGACATGTCTTTACTGAATTTTGCTCATCTGATGGAAAATACTGCTTCTGTACCTTTGCTTGATAGGAGACAATGATATGGATGAAAGTTTGATATGGGTGAAAATATGAAATTTTCTGAACATTCTTACAGACAATTTTAGGTTTGCAGTAAAGGGAAATCTCTCTCTCCCTCTCCTTCATCTTAAAGGTTCAGTAAAAACAAATAGAATATAACTTCTCTCACCACTGTCAGAAATGACCTTCAGATCACTTGCTCTGAACTGTCATGATTAAAATCCCTGGGAATACTCAAGAAATCTTGTTCAAGGACTTCAAGAAAAGTTTTCCGTTTTCACCAAGAACTGAAATGTTAGACTCAGGCTCTTCACTGTTTCTCTGTGAATGGCCATGCTCACATAGTAGGATCTCCATAGGGTAAACCAGAGATGAAGAAACATTTTTTTATCTATGAAGGGTCATTGTCCCATGGCATCTTCAATCAATGGCAGGCAGAATTTGAGTGATAGTGGGCAGAATTTGCAGCAGTTCATAGCTCTCCTCCTATGCACCTTATTCTTCTCTTTCTCTCTTCCCATGCCATACCATCTCTCTCACATATACATTCTCTCTGTGTACCACAAAGCAACATAAATACATTTAAAGGAAAGAATAAAGCAGAAGACCAACCCTGCTTTAGACAAGGTAAGACAGCTGCCTCAGGCAGCAGTTCCTGGGAGTTACAAGCAGGTTACAGCAAGATATTGAAGGACAATCCCTAAACTAACCTACCACCCCCAGGCAAATACTATCCTGTCACTAGCAATGAAGTAAGATTGAGCTACTTCTCTTTCTGTGTGTGAAACTGCATGTGTGGCGCACCATCTTGCCCTTAACTCAATCAACAAAATGTGTTGGGCCAGCCCGAATGAAACCTCTTTCTCTGGGCCTGAACTGGTACAGTCCAAGAAAAGTTTAGCCATGCCATTCTGCTTTAGGGAGTGGAAATCACACAGCCCTCCAAGTGACTCCCAGCAACCATAGTCAGGGGTGAAGATTGCAGTACAGAAAAATTAGGAGGAGGATGAGATTCCTTTCCCTGTTCTGCTACATGTGTAAATTTTTCTGAGAGAACAAACAGCTAACCCCACATCAAATGAAATGAAGATTGCCCATGCAGTTTTTGGAACATAATAAACCTATTCCCTATTATATTCACAACTCAGCTTCAACAGTTCAGGTGCGGTTTGTATCTTAAAAAATACAGTCATGTAAGAACTGCTTAAAGTGGTTGCAGATGGCATACAAGATCACAGCAGTCTAGGAAACAGGAGGAGGAAAGAGGAGGCTCTTGCATACTAGGGGATGAAAAGGAAATATCTCGGCTGCCTCATTTCCCCACTTCTGAACACATCTTTTCCTGTACTTCGTCTCTAGCCTGTGATGTTCTGGCAGCTCATACGCAAACAGAAGTTGGTAAAGCATGAAGTTTTCCACATTCCAGATTCTTTCAATGCATGCTTATAAAATGTGTGCTTCTGATCTGGCTCAAGAAAGAGAGATTTTGATACACACACACACACACACACACACAACAAGCATATATTTGTAAATTTTACTCTTTTTTTTGCAGTTTTGTTTAATTCCCCCTATACAGAAAATGGTCCTTTGTAAGTAGTCAAGTAAGGTTTGCTTAAGAATTTGAGCTAGATGTCAAATATTGATGCCATCAAATTCCTTGTAATTTATCCCACAAACTAGGAAAGGAATGAAAACTACCCCATGAATTATATGCCTCAGAGGAAACTGCTTCCCCTTATTCACTACCACCCACTCTTACTAGACCTAAATACTGGTCTACCAATAACAAGGTAACAAAGAACTCCCCTGTAGTATAACACCTCTTTAAGAATACTAATTCACTATCATAAGAGAGAGAGAGATGTCCTGAGGCTAAAGAAGAAAGGACCGCATTTAGAGAGGAAAGGTTGTTGTAGCAGGGATTATTTTGTCCTGCTTTCTGAAAGGCCTAAAAACCCAGGGTACAGTCCAGCAACATTTTCCAAGCAAAAGTAAATTTATGCTGAAATTCCCATATTCATGCAGAATGAAAATATACAAGTACAATAACACCTTTAAACTGGAAGGAAAAGTCAATTGGTGAAACCTTACAACAACAGAAAATATCCCCTGTGGATAGAGTAAAGTGAACAGAGATTGGGCACAATGGAAGATAAATAGTGTGTAATATGAGGTTGACCGGTCAGAACAGAAGTCCACAATAAATTATTTATAAGTGAGACCTTCCAACAGAATGTTGCAGCACAGAATCTTATTCAGTATTCTAGAGAGCCATATCTTTGGTGCAATATTTGTAAAACAGAGGTGCTAGAGCAGGGGAAATATGGTTCATGGGCTGCATATGGTTCCCAGCCTCTTAACCTCTCCCCCAGGTAACTCACAGCAGCCAGACCTGACCCACCATTGGGGTGGTGGTGGTGGTGATGATGATGATAGAATTGTCTCAAAATTGCCCAAGCAACCACAAAACGGTACAAAAATGTGACAAGGTAGCTTTATTTGCCACCCACATCCTCCACCCACAATCTCAAATGGAAGGGGAGAAAGGCTGAATCGTGGCCAAAAGCAAAGCTGGACATGTTTTTTGCCACTTCCACATCAACTGGAATGTGCTAGTGCAGTGAAATGTGGGTACAGGAACTGGATTCAACACCTACTATAGGTGCCAACCTTGGTTCTCAAATCTTTGCTATAATCTTGCATGATTTATTTGCTAGCTTATATATTCACATTCACATTAATTGTATCAAAGGGACCTGCTGCCTAAAGTTCTTGCTCTAGTTCTCTGTCTTTCTCTTGCCCAGGTTCCAATCTCCCACGTTCACCTCACAGAGTGTTTCCCACCAGATAGTCACAGTTCACTTAAATTCTTTCCAGATACCCTATCCTATTCCTTCCTTCCCCCATAGACAGCATTTTGTAGCTATTGATCATGCAGCATGCTCAGTGCTCTGTGGAGGGGAGTGAGGAGGGGCCCTTAGTTTTCTCCCCTGTTGTTTTTTTCCTGCATTGGAAACTGGAGGTTCTCCCAAACATACAGTTAGCTCCCTCTTGTTCCTTAGTACTAGTCCCATTTTTTTTAGCTATGGAGTCACCATAATTCACCAGCTAAAAATAGGAAGCAAAGGTTCAAGAAAATTACTTGTCACTGGAATCCAAGGTGATGAACCTCTCTGGGAGTTTAGGGTTTAGCATTTTAGATAGCTTCCTTAAACCTTTTCTAGCCTGGACAGCCCCCTCACATTAAAATTCAGGGTAAAATCACCATCCGACTGACATGGAAGCCTGGGGACTGAATCCCAATTTGTTAAGAGCCTCTGGGGACCAGGGCTAAGGACACAGGACAGGATAAAAGCAAAGTGTGCAGATGGATTAGATGTCATTCTTACCAAGGTGGATGTTCTTCCACAAAGCACATGAAGCACACCCCAATTCTAATCACGTAAGCCCAATGGAACAGCTTTGAGACAGGTCAAACCTAGCTCAATTCCATGCATACCTGATAAAGAGAAACACCCAGCTCAACTGCTTCCTGAGGTCTCACTAAGTTCAAATCTCTGCTGATCCTCAGCCAGAGTGTGGAAAATTGCTTTTTTTTATTTAACTACAACTCTTAGAATCTAATGGTTTGAGTGTTTGGACTATGACTCTGGAGACCAGGGTTTGGACCCCCACTTGGCCATGAAAACCATTGGGTGACCTTGAAACCCACTGGGTAACCTTGGGCAAGTAACACACTCTCAGCCTCAGAGGAAGTCAAGGGCAAACCTCTTCTGAACAAATCTTGTCAAGAAAACCCCATAATAGGTTCACCTTAATGTCATCATAAGTCAGAAATTACTTGAAGGCACACAACAACAAGGAAGTTCCAAATTATTTTCCCCTCCAAGCTCTGTACTTAGCCATGAAATTAACTTGATGATCTGAGCTAATCATTCTCTCTCTCTCTCTCTCCCTCTCTATGTCTCCATGCATAATCAACTTCACTCAGAGCGTTGCTGTGATGACACATTGAAATATGTCTGTTGGGATGGAGGAAACAAATTCACCACCACAAGCTCCTTAGAGACAGCATACCATGAAAAATGTGATTTCTAATATTTTTTTCCAGTTTCCCCAGATACAGACTTGACAATATTTCTCAAACATACCTGAAGCCAAATTACACACTAAGAACTATCTATGTCTTTCTGGACTCTATACTATGAACTGTACTACTAAGTGGTTAATACTGAACACCATTCAGGGGCAGCTGGGTTGGCCAGGCAGCAAAACAAAATACAAAATCCACAAAAATAAAAAATAAAAAAATGTTTTGCTGCATGGCCAACATGGCTACCCCTGAATGTGTTTCCAAGATTTGAAGATAGCTCATTTTGCCGCAAGAGGAATCCTAAACAAGAGGGAAATATGGACCCAGACTAAACTCTCTGAGGTTTCTGTCTTCAACCAAGGTAAAACTTCTCTTCCAGACTATAATTGGCTAGTTTTACCTATATGGCACCTAAAAGTTGTTTCCAGATGCAACAGTACAGAGACTTCTTGAAAAATCCAATGATCTCTACCTAAACAAAGGAACTTTTTGTTTCACAAAGGACTTGTCTATATGAGGCAAAAAAACCCCAAAACCTGGAGTGCCACGCAGTGATGGCATTTTGCAGCAGCTGCAACTTGTCTTAATGGGTTTTTTGCCCCCATAAGCTTTGCATGCCTGCTGGTCAAGATGGCAGCCATGAGTGATTTAGTCATGTTTTTACTTACCTTAATTTTCTGCTGCCAAACCTTTAAAAAAAAAAACCTATTTCCATTGTGCACTAGAGCAATGTTTTGCCTATAGAAAAAAAGAAAGAAAAGAAAACATCTCCATTTTATCACCTAAGGTGAAAATCCAACATGGTGGCTCTGAGTGCTTGCCCTGTTAGCAAACCCCATCCCCTCCACACTCATCCAGCCAATCAGCCTTGTGCTCCCTCTCACATGGGAAAATGATTCATATCAAATTGCTTGTCCCAACAAGGAGGAACACACATTACCTACACTGATGTGACACGCAGGGTGGACAGTCAGGGTGCCTGCAGCCAGCAGCTGCCCCATCAAACCCAACTTTCCTGGACATCATGAGGGGGGGGGCTGGAGGGACAAAGAACCAGCAATGGCTAGGAGGGAAATGCTGGTGGGGAAGACACCGGGGGTGATGCCAAGACAGGGCAGAAGTTAAGAAATGGAAGGCATGGAGGATGGTGCAGTTGGCTTCAGAATGGGAGGAAGGGAGAGGAGCCAGGGGGGTTAGCAGGGAACTGAAAAGGACAGTGGAGAAGGAGGAAAGGAGGACAGACGGAATAGAGAGGAGCAGCTGGGAGGTTGAGTTGGCAGTCAGAAGATGGAAAAAACTTGAGGATGACAGGCAAGTGGGTGATTGGGAGGGGGGACTATGAGGGGCTGAAGCATGGGAAAGTAGTGCAGGGACAAGCAAATGGTGTGAGGACAGGGAGAGGGGTGGTAGAAGGGCCAGAGAAGGCAGATGGAGTAAAGGGACAGTAGGAGAGAAAGTTTCCTGGAAAGATGGGAGGAGGTAAAGGCTCAGGTGTTACTTGGGAGGGAGGTGAGTACGCTGAGGTGTGGCATGTGTACAGGGCTCCTGTAGAACCAAGAGGAATCCTCTCTTCAGAGGAGGAAAGGGGGGAAGACTTAAGCGCTGGCTTTGTGGAAGGGGTGAGAGGCAAGAAGTTTGAATGGGAGTCAATGGGAAAGGAATAGCTTGACAGAGATAATGGTTAGAAGGAGCCTGAGTTAAGACTCCCAGTGGGAAAGTAGAGGTATATGCTTCGTTAGCTAAATTGAACTGCTTGTAACCCCTTTTTCTTTGTGTTTAACGACTTTATCAGACCAGGCAAATATGGCGTCATAACGCCTAAAGAGCATGAAAGGGCACACATACCAGACAATGACGTCCTTTCACAATCATATATTGTCCCAAACCCAGTCCTTTTTATGATGGGCCAGGCCATCAATTGATCTCCCATGGCGCTTTTGTGCTGGTATTGCTGGCATTTGAAACTTGGCACCATTGTGCTCAGTGAATACAGCGTCAATTAACAGAACACTTTCGGGTAAGACTGTGACAGCCAGGTAGGGGACACTCTTTTTATGAACAACCCCCAGCCCTGGTGTACTTGGGACTTTTAAAGTGTGTTTCTGTGCTTGTGTTAACTTTTTATATGTTTATTTTGCTTAACTTTCTGAATTTGTCATGCTCACATCTTCTTGTGAGAATCAGCGAAATATTAACCCTGGAAGTAAACAGAGCTCCATTTGTGCTTTGTTTATGCTGGGGATGCCTTATTGCCACTGCTCAAGGTAGGTTTGGTAGAGGGGTTCTTTTGCCAGCATAAAAATGCTACAAAATTTGCTGTCAAAAGAACATTAATGGAGGGTGGTCTGATAAAGTCCTAAGTGGCAAGGTTTGCCTTAATATATTCTGTTTTGGAGAAAAAACTATAATAAACTCCGGTACTAAGCAACTGATTGCAGTGGTACATTATGGATCCTAAAGTCAAGATAGTTTTTGACATTTTGGGGCCCCCTCTTTCACAGTATGACAGAACGATGTGGAATGCCATTAAAACAAGTAGGATTCTCCTTGCATTCTGTGAGGAGTATTTTCACCATTTCAACAACCCCTTTGGGACAGAGACATGCCAGATACCAAAGGAGTTGCCTCACTGCGGCAAAAGGATTTAAATTTTACTGTCTTTTGTATCAACTCCACATGGCCAGGAAGTAGGAGTGGCCTCACCTGAACAACAACACAAGTAACATCTGAAACAGCATGTAGGCCTATAACCCCAACATTGTCACTTTTCTTTCTTTATTTTTAAACATCTTTTGCTTGATGAAGAAGCCAGTAGAGCTTTGAAAGCTTGCATCATGGGTTTTGCTTTTGGTTGGCTAATAAAGGTATCATTTTTGTGGATTTGGGATTTTGTTTTGGTTAATACTGAGTCATCAGTTATCAAATGGTACAATTCCTGCACTGCCCTATTTCAGTCTGTAGGAGGATACTTGAATAGCAGGCAACCAAGTGGGAAGCTAGCCACTTGCATCATTGGCTTGAGTGGTAAATTGTGGTAAATTGTGTTTATTACACATCCTGAAATGAAGAAAGTAGAAGGCACTTCCCATCATCATGTGAGTGATCACAGTGGGTGATGATCATTTCTTTTGTCTGTGTATCACACACACACACACACACACACACACCATTTCTAGATGGCAAATGGTTGACAGCCAAGCCTTTTGGAGGAAATGAGCAAGTAAAATGCCCTTAATGTCTATATTATGTGACTAAAGTATTCAGCTTTCTTTCTTTCCCAGAGTGTTTAGTCTCTCTGGGAGACGTAGGACATTATCAGAAAAACATCTACAAATATTGCAATTCTGTGAATGAAGAAAGCAGAAACATAGTGGCATTATAACACTTACTTTTGCATGTTGCAGTAAATGTGCAAGAAAACTGCCATGGAATTATCACATGCCCACCACTAGCATTTTAAGAACGGGAGTTTACTTCCATGATTTAGCATGGGCGAGATTTTGGCGGTTCTCGTGAGAAGACATGAGTGCACTTAAAACTCCTTAATTAAAAAAGTAAATGTAACACAAGCACTGAAACAAACATAAAGGGTTCTCTTTCAGTGACTACTTAAGAAGACTGAATATGGCCAGTGAGGGAGCTGCTGCAGTCACCTGCAACACCTGTGGGATGTTTGTCTTCTTGACAGAGGAGGTGGGGAGCTATGTCTGCTGCAAGTGCAAGTTGGTAGCCCTGCTGGAAGAGAAGGTCAAGCATCTTGAGGAGAGGGTATCTACTCTTCTGAATATTAGGGAGCAGGAAGTTTTCTTGGAAAGCGTGGAGAATACCATCCTGGAAACAGAACACAACAGAGAGGTGTCTACAGAGGAGGCCACTACCCATACATAGAAAATGAACACTTGGAGGAATGTAACACAGAGAACTAGAAAGGCCAGGGATCATTCGGCCAGCTTGAAGCTATAGAACTGATTTGAAGCTCTCTCTCTTTCCAGAGAAGAAGAAGAAGAGCAGCAGTGCCAGGCCTTAGGGAACATACAGGAAACCTTAGTAGATCCAGCACATGAAGTGGCCTCTGCCAAGACTCAAAGGAAGAGAGTGGTGGTAGTAGGGGATTCCCTGTTGCAAGGAACAGAAGCAGTAGTCTGCAGGCCTGACAAAATGTCTTGGGAGGTATGCTGCCAGGGGAAAAATTCAAGGTGTAACAGAGAGACTGACAAGACTCATCAAGCCTTCTGACCATTATCCCTTCCTTTTGGTCCATGTGGGAACCAATGACACTGCAAGGCATAGCCTCCAGAAGATCACAAGGGATTATGAGGCTTTGGGTAGGAAGCTGAAGAAGCTAGATGCACAAATAGTCATTTCGTCTGTTCTTCCAGTGGAAGGGCATGGCCCAGGAAGGGAGAGAAGAATAGTGGAGGTGAACAACTGGCTATGCAGATGGTGCTGCCAGGAACAATTTGGCTTCCTGGACCATGGGATGCGGTTTCAGGGAAGTGGACTTCTGGCAAGAAATGGGCTGTACCTCACAGCAGTTGGTAGTAGTATTTTTGCAAAGAGTCTGAAAGATCTTATCAGGGGGTCTTTAAACTGGGTTGTATGGGGGAGGGAGACAGTACTCTTGAAGGCAGGAATTCAACGAGTTCTAGAGAAAATAGCCCAAATGTATACAGAAAACAAGGCAAATAACCCAACAACCCAACAATGGGAGGAATAAATGCTTTAAAAGACAGATAGGGTTAATGGTCTGTGATCTCAAATGTCTCTATACGGAGCATGAGAAATAAACAGGATGAACTTGAACTCTTAGCACAGCAAAACAAATACGATATCATAGGCATCACTGAAACCTGGTGGGATGAGTCTCATGATTGGAATGTACTAATAGAGAGGTATAGCCTATTTCAGAAAAATAGACCAAACAGGAAGGGTGGTGGAGTAGCATTATATGTTAAGGATGTGTACACCTGTGAACAGATCCATGACTAAAATGGTGGGAGCATCTGGGTAAAAATTAGGGGAGAGAAAAACAGCAGGGATGTCATTGTGGGGGTCTACTACCAACCAACAGGAAGGCATCATCCAACCGAGGACTTGGATGATGCCTTTCTGGAACAGATGACTGCACATTCAGAAAGGAGAGATGTAGTAGTAATGGGGGATTTCAACTATCCTGATATTTGTTGGAAGTCCAACTCTGCCAACAATTTAAGGTCCAACAAATTCCTCTCTTGCCTTGTAGACAATTTCATTGTCCAGAAGAGGCAACAAGGGCATCAGCTATTTTAGATCTGATCCTAACCAAGGAGGATGACCTTATTAATGGTGTGGGAGTGGCGGGATCCTTAGGGGGGAGTGACCATATTCTCCTGGAGTTTGTTATACAGAGGAAAGGGAAGGCCAAGCATAGTCAGACATGCATTCTAGACTTTTAAGAAAGCTGATCTCAGAAAACTTAGGGAATTACTGGGGGTGACTGCATGGTCAAGAATACTAAAAGATAAAGGAGTTCATGAGGGATGGGAGTTTCTAAAAAGTGAGCTATTGAAGGCACAATTTCAAACAGTTCCAACAAGGAGGGAAAAGGGGAGGTGTCTAAATAAACCAGG
This sequence comes from Gambelia wislizenii, assembly GCA_030847615.1. Classification (NCBI taxonomy): domain Eukaryota; kingdom Metazoa; phylum Chordata; class Lepidosauria; order Squamata; family Crotaphytidae; genus Gambelia; species Gambelia wislizenii. Next base: position 232,866,147 of record JAUMIR010000003.1, on the reverse strand, counting down.
ATGGATGTCAAAAGAACTCTCAACTGAGCTAAAATTTAAAAAGGACATGTACAAGAAATGGAAAAGGTGGGGAATCGGCAAAGAATTCAAACAAATAGTCAGCTTATGTAGGGGAAAGTCAGAAAAGCCAAAGCTCATCTGGAGCTCAGACTTGCTAGAGAGGTTAAAAACAATAAAAAGGGCTTTTGGGGGGTATGTCCATAGCAAAAGAAAGAACAAGGAAATGGTAGGGTTGCTGCCAGGAGAAGATGGTGAAAGGCTAACAGGGGACAGAGAAAAGGCAGAACTTCTTAACATCTTCTTTGCTTCAGTCTTCTCCCAAAGGCGGAACAGTGCTCAACCTGGGGAAGATGGAGCAGATGATGCAGTAGGGAAAATACAGCACAGAATTGGTAAAGAGGTAGTTCAGGAATACCTGGCCAGAATAAATGAGTTCAAGTCTCCAGGGCCAGATGAACTTCATCCAAGAGTATTAAAAGAACTGGCAGAAGTAATCTCAGAACCACTGTCAATAATATTTGAGAATTCGTGGAGAACAGGAGAGGTCCCAGCAGAATGGAAGAGGGCAAATGTTGTTCCCATCTTTAAAAGGGCGGGGGAAGAAGACCCAAATAATTACCACCCAGTAAGCCTGACATCAGTACTAGGGGAGATTCTAGAGCAGATCATTAAACAGATAGTCTGTAATCACTTAGAAAGGAATGCCGTGATCACTAAAAGTCAACATGGATTTCTCAAAAACATGTCATGCCAGACTAATTGTATCTCTTTTTTTTTTTGATAGAGTTACAAACTTGATAGATGAAGGGAACACAGTGGATGTAGTGTCTCTTGATTTCAGTAAAAGATTTTGACAAGGTCCCCCATGATATTCTTGCAAAAAAGTTAGTAACATGTGGGCTAGACAATGTAAGTGTTAGGTGGATTTGTAATTGGTTGACTGACCAAAACCAAAGGGTAGTCACCAATGGCTCCTCTTCATCCTGGAGAGAAGCGACCAGTGGGGTGCCACAGGATTCTGTCCTGGGCCCAGTGCTATTCAACATCTTTATCAATGACTTGGATGAGGGAATAGAGGGTATGCTTATCAAGTTTGCAGAGGACACCAAATTAGAAGGGGTAGCTAATACCCCAGAGGACAGGATCAGAATCCAAAATGACCTCAACAGATTAGAAAGCTGGGCCAATAGTAACAAAATGAATTTCAACAGGGAGAAATGAAGGCTACTACGCTTGGGCAGTAAAAATGAAATGCACAGATATAGGATGGGTGACACATGGCTTGAGGGCAGTACATGCGAAAAGGATCTAGGAGTCGTAGTGGATGACAAACTGAACATGAGTCAGCAGTATGATGCAGCAGCTTAAAAAGCCAGTGCAATTCTAGGCTGCAATAATAAGAGTATAGTGCCTAGATCAAGGGAAGTAATAGTGCCACTGTTTTCTGCTTTGGTCAGACCTCACCTGGAATACTGTGTCCAGTTCTGGGCACTCCAATTCAGGAAGGATACTGAGAAGCTGGAACATGTCCAGAAGGGTTTCCAGGATGGTGGGAGGTCTGGAGGCCATGCTTAGGGAGCTGGGCATGTTTAGTCTGAAGAAGAGAAGGTAGAGAGGTAACATGATAGCCATGTTTAAATATTTGAAGGAATGTCATGCTGAGGATGGAGCAAGCTTGTTTTCTGCTGCTCCAGAGCCTAGGACACAGAACAATGGGTTCAAACTCCAGGAAAAGAGATTCCACCTAAACATTAGGAAGAACTTTCTGACAGTAAGAGTTGTTTGGAAGTGGAATGTACTGCCTTATAGTGTGGTGGAGTCTCCTTCTTTGGAGGTTTTTAAACAGAGGCTGGATGGCCATCTGTCAGGAACACTTCGATTGTGTATTCCTGCATGGCAGGGGTGGGACTGGATGGCCCTTTTGGTCTCTTCCAACTCTATGATTCTATTATTCTATGATAAAAACTTGTCAGCAAAATGGGAAAGTTCATAAAAAGAGCATCCTGTTGATAGTCTTCACATTGTCACCCAGAATGACCACCCATTTACACTCTAATCTTACAATTACAATGGGATGTGGTTTTGCATACCTTCAATACCACCAAAAAAAATTATGTATTGAAGCTTTATTGATGGGTTTACCCATCAATTAAAACTGACACCTTATTCGCGGCTGGAGCATGGACTGGTCATGGGAGCGGAAGAATGTAGTGCAATAGCAGGACTCGTTTGCTCTACCATGACATTGTAATTGTGTGATTTTTGCTGCATCTGATAATGTCCAAAGAAAGTTGGATATTTCTCCTAGTTAATACCCTAAAGGCACCAGATCCTCTCTGATCTTAGAAGCTAAGCAGAGTCAGCTCTGATTAATACTTGGATGGAAGACCAACAACAAATTCCAGGTGCTGTAGGCTATATTTCAGAGGAAGGAACTGGCAAAACCACCTCTAAGGATTCCTTGCCTGAGAAACCCTATGAAAAATTCATGGGATCATCTTAAGTTAAAAAGCAACTTGAAGGCACATACACACAAATAGAGCTAAGTGCTCCTTACCCAGCCAAGTGCTCCTTTTTAAAATATATTTTTAATTGGATTTTTAAAAGTATGATTACAAAGAAAGAAAAAAGAAAAAGAAGGAAAAGTGGCGTTCAGGGGAGTACATAAAATATGAATGTGGGATAGACAAATACATTCATATAAATTGAACGTATTTCAAAGAACATGTTTTCTTGTAGCTGGTAACCATACATTCATGTTCATGAATAACTGAAGCTGTGAGATCTTCTGACTATGGAATAATACAAGTTTATCTTCCTAGCTTTAGAGTAAAAGTATTTTGGAAACAATAAGAACATGCAAGATCCAACCACGTTGACCATTCGTTAAATTCCATGTCTCAGGGATATAATTTAAAAGAATATGTGTCACCAAATATCTAAGATTTTTTCTCCCAATACAAAACTGATACATTAGAATACATCCAACCTAAAAGGGGCAACCACTGAGCATGTCCACATCATCTGACACATTATCAGTATTACATTGCCAACATTTAGCCTGAAGTAGACAGCTTCTTTCTAAATAGGTGTAACGATGTCCAATATACCTGGAGCATCAATTTTTGCTGAACCACCAAGGGCTCTTTCTCTTCTCTTATGCACACACCTAGGTGACCTATCCCTCTCCTCACCTGCTGATCTTTCATTTTACGTCTGCCCTTTCTCTTCCTTCCCTACTCAACTCATTTCTTTGCATGCTGATGTTTTTTTCCCTGTGCCCTAATGCTCATTTCATCCTTTCATTCCACTCACTTCCCTTTCCCAGGCAGCAGGACTTTCTCTCTCACACATTCAACATTTTGGTGAGTTTGGGGGCTGACCACACTCCAAAGAAAAGTGGCAGTGCCGCAGGAATGTTCCATCTTCTGTGCTGCCTTACTGCATGACGTCGTCATTCTTTTGTTCCGGTCCCATGAGGGACTGAGGTAAAACCGCATCTTTTTGTTAAGCAGAAAAACCTGTTAGCAAACAGATGTGGTTTTACCTTGGTCCCCCATGGGACCAGAACAAAAGAATACTGGATGAGTGACAATGTCCCTGTAGCTACACTGCCACTTTTCTTTGGAGTGCAGTAAGCCTTTTCCTTCCATTCTTCCAGCCATGTTAAGCTCTCTAGAGGCCTACTGGAGACATGAATAACCCAGCTTCCTCTCCAGTGGTTAGGGATGTCTCTCTCATCTAGTGACTGCTGGAACTGCATGCTACAGGCAGATTTAAATTAACTAAAATTAATTAATATATTTTAAATGCCATATAACCCCAAAGTATGCATCCACCAGGTGCCCTTAGTAGACATGCTAAGTTTCAGGTGTTTAGGTTTCATGGCCTTGGAGCTATGGTAGACAGACTCTCTCCTTTATTAATATAGCTTGGTGGTAACAGACTTCCGGTGGCAAGGGCGACTGAAGAGGAGGGCTAACACGGAGCTCGCGGAGCCCTCTTGCTCAGTTTGGGAAAAGAACCCCCATTAAATGGGAATTCTCGGGGGGCAGATACCGTCAGAGGCAAAGACGGTCGGAGGAACTACACAGCCCGAATTCCAACCCCAGCGAACCCGAAATTCAGTGTAACAACTGGATTGGGAGTAACAACCGGACCGTGAAGGGGCTGAGAAGGGCGGTAGCCGCTCCCTCCCAAACAGAGAGCAGCTGCTTTGCAGCAACGCTGTCGCCACCACTTTTCTTAAAATTATCTTTGAAGATAAATAAGTAACTTCCTTAACTTACATGTGGAGGAGTTTCCAAAGAAACAGCTGTTTTCAACAGTGAAAGTGAAAGCAGATTCTGAGGTGGAGACTCAGCGGGACGCGAAAAGAAACCCGGGTAAGGGGGAAAGAAGACATAGAAAAAAAGGAAAGAGAGACACGGACTCACTATTTTGGTGTTGTTTGACAGAATATAACATTGAGCTACTACATAATAAAGGAAAAAAGGAGTGTAAAAAAGTACAAGTGTAAAAAAGAAAGCAAAAGAAGGAGAGTGGGTTGAACTGTTACGAAGAGAAGTGGAGGCTGAGTGATAGTAAGTTGCAGGTTACTACCACTATTGAGATACAAGCTACTAAGTTACAGAGGGACTGAGACACGTATTAGTGAAGGAACAACCAGAGAGAAGCAGCACTTGAAGGTAAAGAAAAGAAAGGGAATGAGAAAAGAAAACAAACTACAAGAGAGGAGAAAAAAGAGAACGGAAAACCAGACGGATAGAGAGATTGAATAGAAGTTAAGGTGGGGACGGTGTATTTACAATTAAGCTGGAAGGGAAGCTTAAGAATAGTCCTAGATCTACCTTTGGTTGTTTGTTTGGTTATATTTGGTTATATATTTGATTATATTGGTTGTACATTTGAGTATATATTATATATCTGGGTATATCTGATGATATTGACTATACATTGGTTATACATTTGATTATATTTTTGTACTCTCTCTTTCTCTCTCTTTCTCTAATTTTGGAAAGGGGAGGATATACAGGCTAAAAGGGAAACTAAAGTTTGTATAATAAAAATAGATGTGTGAGTTGTAAAAACATGATATATATGAAGAGAAAGTAAACATATGCTTGGTAAAGGTTGAGGAATGTGACGACTGAAATACATCCCTAGGCAGCTTCATAAAGGAGTTTGTCATAAACTGACCCTTTAGGTATTGGAGGTTAACTTTCTGGTTTTTGTTTGTACTTAATCTGTAACATTAGAAGTCAGGTGTAATATTACATAAGACTATTATTGATGAATACTGTCCAGTTTGCACTAAATGGTTAATTATATGACTCAAATAGAATTAACGTGGTATATATAGTAGACTATTCAGACCATACAGGAATATCGGGAAATAGATTTGTATTACATTTTCTTTCAGATTACAAACTTATACATATTTGAGATAAGGTGGAAAGTTGGTATCAATTAATAATAAAAGTGAAGAATAAAAAATAGAAAAAGGAAGGTATGCCTAATACTAGAAAGACAGCAGCTCAAGGACAAAGCCAAACTCAATATACTAGAAGACCATCCTTAGAAATGGCTTCAAAAATGCTAGATACAAATCAACTACTTTTAAATGAATTTTAAAAACTAAGTAATGGAATTAAATCAGAAATGAAAGATTTAAAGGAGGAAATTAGGAGTGACCTACAGAAACAATTAGATAAGTTTGGAAATCAGTTAGAAATGGTATCAAAAGACATTATAAAGATAAGTAATGAACTACAAGAAATGCAAGCCAAAACAAAAACTCTAGAGATAAAAACAAAAGAATTAGAAACAAAGCTAGGATATGAAAATACTCAAAGAACAATACATGAAATAAAAATTAGATCGAAATGTATAAAATTGAGAGGATTGAGTGAACAAAGAAATGAGGACTTAGAGATCAGATTAATACCTGCATTAGCAGAATACATAGGATGGCCCCAAGATCAATTGGATATTGAGATAGATAAAATATATAGAATTGAGTCATGGATAGCAAAAAAGAAGAAGCTGCCACGGGACATTGTGGTTTACTTCACAAGGGAAAGAGTGAAAGATGTGATTATTCAAGAGAGTTACAAAAGGGGACTGATAATAGAAGATCAAGAGATTAAAATATTTAAAGATATCCCTCTTCAAATACTAAAAAAGAGGCAGGAATATAGGTTTTTGACGCAAGTCCTGAAAGCAGAGAATATACCATATAGATGGAATAAAATTGAAGGAATATCATGTACATATAAATATAAAAATTATACGGCAAATACAATAACAAAAGCAAAGGAGTTTTTAGACAAGATAAAAAAAACAACAAATAAGGGAAGAGAAACTCAAGAAAAGACAAAAGGAACAATTGCGAAACAAGAAAATATAAAAGATCAAAGGAAAAAAGAAGAAAAAAGTAAGGATGTGATTGAGGATAAATCAGAGAAAAGTCAGGAAAAGGAAAAAGTACCTATTAGACAAAGAAGGGAAAAGTGGAAACAAGTCAGAATTAAACCTAGAAGAAGAGAAAACAAGTCATGAGATAGGAAAGAGATCGTTAAGAAATGAGGAAAATGAATCTAACATGGAAGATAGTGAAATGGAAAATGAGGAAGAAGAGGAGGAGGAAGAAGACGAAGAGATAGAAGAGGGAGAAGGGAAAGAGGAGGATTTCTAAGGACAGAGTTAGACAAGAGAGAAAAAAAACTAAAAGATGAAAGACAGAATATTAACGTGGAATGTGAAGGGGCTAAATAGTCCAGGGAAGAGAAGGAAGATATTTCAGTTTTTAGAAAAACAGAAAACAGACATTACTGTGTTACAGGAAACACATATCAAAGAACAGGACAGAAGATTAATAAAAAACCCAAAATTAGGGGAATTGTTTACAACAAGGTACGCGAGGAAAAAAAGAGGAGTGGCGATATACATAAATAAGAAATATGAAGCTAAAGAATTGTTCAGCGATAGAAACGGATATTATATTGGGGTGGAAGTTAAAATGCCTGGTAAAAATGTATTGGTGATAGGAATCTATACACCACAGGAGAATAAAAAAACCTTCTTTCAGGAATTACTAAATGTCATACTGGAACATGACTACTCCAATTATATTATAGCAGGAGATTGGAACGCAGTATGGGACTCAGAGTTAGATAGAACAACTAGGAAAGTTTAAAAAGTGAAACAAGGGAAGCTACCAAAAACAGCGAAAGAATTAACAGAACAGTTAGGTCTAATGGATATATGGCGCCACTTACATATAACAGAGAGAGATTATACTTTCTACTCAGATCGGCATCAAAGCTGGTCTAGAATAGATATGTTTATGATATCGAAAACTTTACAGAAAGAGGTAAAGAAGGCCGAAATACTGCAAAGAATAATATCTGATCATGCCCCGGTAATGATGGAAATGGGAAGAAGAAAAACAACTTTCCAATGGAAGTTAAATGATATTTTATTTAAAAAAAGATAAGACGATAGAACAAATAAGAAAGATAATAAAACAATACTTCAAAGAAAATATAGATAAAGGGGTACCAATGAATGTAGTATGGGACGCCGGGAAAGCGGTACTGCGGGGAGAGTTGTTAAAACAAGAAATAGAATTTAAAAAAGAAAGAAATAAAAAAAGTAATGAGATTCTAGAAAAAATAAAAGAAAAAGAGAGAGAGGGCAAAATAAAGCCAGGAGATGTGAAAATAGAAAAAGAATTGAAATCATTGAAAAAACAACTAGATATTGAATTAAATCTTGAGTTGAGTCAGAAATTGAAATTTGCAAAACAAAAATACTTTGAACACTCCAATAAACCGGGAAAATGGTTAGCGTGGAAAATAAGAAAAGAAAGAGAGAGAAAACTAATAACAGAAATTAGGATAAACAATGAAAGGGTGGTTAAACAATCAGACATTATGGAAACCTTTCATAAATATTTCTGTGGAGTCTTCAAAGAATACATATACACAAGTGAAACACAGAATAAAATGAAACAATATCTAGAGGAAGAAAACATACCTCAAATAACTGATATTCAAAGACAAGGTTTAAATGAACCAATATCAGCGAATGAGATCAGAGAAGCAATAAAGGAACTAAAAAGTGGGAAGGCACCAGGACCGGATGGCTTCACGGTGCTGTATTACAAGATATTTGTAGAAGAGTTGATAAACCCTTTACACAAGCTGTTCAATGAGATTACGCAATCAGATATACCAGAAACATGGAAAAAAGCAAACATTATCCTTATACATAAGGAAGGGAGAGATCCAACACAAACAGCCAGTTACAGACCGATCTCGTTATTAAACATTGATTATAAGATTTTTACTAATATCTTAGCAGCACGATTGAAAAAAGTGCTCGTGACTTGGATACACGAAGATCAAAGTGGATTTCTTCCGGGAAGAAACATAAAAGATAATATGAGAACATTATTAAACGTGATAGAATATTATGAAAAACATAATGAACGAAAGCTAGAGATGATATTTATAGACGCAGAAAAGGCGTTTGATAATGTCAATTGGAAATTTATGAATATGGTATTAGAGAAAATAGGGATTGGTAAGAACTATTTAGATTGGATCGGGAAGATTTATAAAGACCAGGAGGCAAATATAGTAATTAATGGGGAGAATTCAAAAATATGTCCCATAAGGAGAGGCACACGTCAAGGGTGCCCGCTGTCCCCCTTACTGTTTATTATAGTCCTAGAGGTCTTGAATAGAAAAATCATGTTAAACCAACACATAAAAGGGATAAAAATTCAGGAATATCAATATAAATATAAAGCCTTTGCTGATGACTTGGGGTTTTTTTTTTTTTTTTGGATAATCCAATGGAAAGTATCAAGACATTAGTAGAAATTATTGAAGAGTACGGAGAATTGGCGGGACTAAAAATAAACAGGGACAAAACGGTGATACTTACAAAAAATATAAATAGAGAGGAGGAAACACAATTAGGGGAAATCACGGGATTTAAAATTGAGAGAAAAACAAATTATTTAGGAATAACCATCACTAACAAAAATATTGACTTATATGAAAATAACTACATCAGCAGCTAGAAGAAAATAAAAGAAGAGTTAAAAAGATGGAATAAGCTGAATTTGTCATGGATGGGCAGAATAGCAACAGTGAAGATGACAGTGCTCCCTAAATTACTATATCTATTTCAGAATATCCCAGTATTGAACAATGAGAAATTTTTAAATATGATTAATAAAGATATATTTAGATTCATATGGGCAGAAAAAATCCCCCGAATTAATAGGAAAATCCTGTACGATGCTAAAGAAAGAGGAGGCCTAAACCTCCCAGATTTTAAAGGCTATTATGATGCGAGTTGTATGATATGGGTTAGAGACTGGATAATGCTAGAAAACAAGAGAATGTTGCAACTTGAAGGCTTTAACCTACGTTTCGGGTGGCACGCGTATATTTGGTATAACAAGGCAACGGTACATAAAGAATTTACACACCACTTTGTAAGACGTGCCTTACTAAAAGTATGGATAAAATACAAATTAAAGTTATATCGAAAGGTACCACTATGGATATCAACGCATGAAGCGTATCATAAAAGGGAAAACTTGATTAAGGGTAGATGGATAAGCTACAGGGAGATTTTGAAAAAGGAAAGTGGAGAATATAAAATAAAATCGGAGGAAGAGTTAATCAGAGAAAATATCCGATGCCACTGGTTCTTGCTTAGACAGATAACAGAAAAGTTTAAGGTAGATATACGATCAGAGGGAATAGCAGAGGAGATGAATGAACTTGACAAAATATTATGGGAGAGAAAAGGGAAACTCCTATCCAAAATTTACAAATTAATTCTGAAACTGGGGCTGGAGCAGGAGGTTATAAAACCTTACATGATAGCATGGGCCCGTGACTGCAATAATCCAATACAGTTGAAGGATTGGGAGACGGCATGGACAAAAAATATTCTATTTACAAGGAGTTATAATTTAAAAGAAAACTATTACAAATCCATTTTTAGATGGTATTTAACTCCGGTTAAAATAGCAAAAATCTCTAAGAACTCATCCAATAAATGCTGGAAGTGTGAAAATGCAGTCGGCACCTACTTTCATGTTTGGTGGAGCTGTAAAATTGCCAGAAAATTTTGGAAAAGAATTCATGGTAACATCAGTAAATATTTGAATGTAGACTTCCCATGTAAACCAGAGGTTTTTTTGTTAAATATATTACCAGATGGGTATGATTTAAAAAAATGCTGGAAGATCATTCTTTATATGGTAACAGCGGCTAGAATAGTCTATGCAAAAAATTGGAAAAACCCAAAAACTCCACAAATAGAAGAATGGGTATATAAACTGTATGAAATGTATGAGATGGACGTCTTAACAACGATATTAGATGACAATAAATCATTGAAAAATTGCGAGGACTGGAAAATCCTGATACCCCTATGGAAAGAACATGGGGGGGGGAATGTAACTTTAAGCATAAAATAACTATCATAGAGACAATTAGAAATAAAGAAAAGAAAAAGAAAACAGAGACCAAACAAGAATAAACAAGAAAAGGGAAGAGAAGAAGCATGAAGAAATTACACATGATGGAAAGGAAGATAGGAAGAAACAAAGGAAGTACATTGCTTAATGTGGATAAATGTATTTATGTAATGTCTGCGTGTTTTATATGTTGTTGTATTTATGTGATTGTGTCTTATGTTTTTTATGTTTTTTTATGAATAAAGAATTTTTTAAAAAAATTAATATAGCTTGGTCTACTCTCCCATAACCTGCACAGAAAGAAATATTTCAATGGTATCTGCTCCTTTTGAAGGCAATGGAATACAGCAGTAGATGCACCAGATGTCTTCAGATGCAACTGTTACCTACTAAAACTTGCTGAAATGCATCTTTGATCTTTAATATAAACAGAAACACGTTAACTAAACAATTGTCCCCTGCCGACTGGTACACTATAAAAGCTTAGAATTGTCCAAGCTTTAAGCAGGTACTGTAAGCCCCAGCTATTTCTACTGGCTTCTAATGGTTTTTAACCCAACAGGAAAGCATTCCCTTCTATTCTTCCCCTCACATTCTGAGCTAGCATTGTGTAGTGGTTTGGATTAGGGCTCCAGGAAACCAGGGTTCAAATCCCCGCTCACGTGTGAAAACCCACTGGGTGACCTTGGGCAAGTTACATTCTCTCAGCCTTAGAGGAAGACTGGTAAACTTGAAGGCACATAACAACAACAATTTCCGACTCCATATGTCCTGCTGTCACTGAGACAATCTGGGTTTGCTTTTTTTTTTTTTTTTTAAAGGCAGGAGATAACAGCTTTCATCCAAGTGCTAAAATGGGAGGGAAAGGCAGCTTTCACTTTCTCTGTTCTACCAGAGCTTCTTTCTTGTATAGAATGCAGTAACTTTGTCACCCTAAGAGGTCGAGATGCTTTAGAGGCCCACCTGTGATGCCAAAATCTCTGTTATTATCTGGGAAAATTATTAGCTCAAACAGAAGCTTGCGAGAGGAGGGTAACTGCAGGGATCTTTTCACCTATGTATACCAGTACTAACTGTAAAGAGCACTCCAGTTAAAGTGAAATAAAGTATTTTTATTGGAATAACCAGAACCAGAAAATTTTGCATCATAGCATCCAGCCATTGTGCAAAAATCAGAGAAAGAAATAAAACAATCAAGCCAATTTACATATAATAGATGATCAATAGTAATCAACAATTGATAAGTCACTTTCCATACCCCGCCTTAATCTTTGTGGCATGTAAACGTAAGGCCCCAACAAGAAATTTGGACTAAAAGACACATATAACACAAAGTGAATAACACAAAGTGAATTCACATACACAACACACATGAACCTTACAAGGCTATTGCAGAGTAAGACAGAAAGATTAGATAGAGGAAGAGATTCGGGAATATAGGGCAATAGTTATCAGTCTTGAAGAGTAGAGTTTCATGCAGCGAAGATACTCAGACAGACATCAGGAGGTTCCAGTCCAGGAGGGACCGAGAAAGAGAGTGGCCAGATTCTTCCAACATGGCACACCTTACTATTGTCAGGGGACAAATATTTATATCCTATTTCATATCCTGGAGGGGTACTCTGGTTATGACAAAGCCTGGATGTCTTTACCATGGGATAGACAAAGGGAACTGAAACTCAACTGATTCAACTGATTGTGTTAAAGTCTGGAGATAGGATTTGATTGGTTTACGACAACCTCTCAAGGTTGGACAGGAAGGGGTATAGGAAGGACTTCCATAGGAGCAGATTTGGGAATGGTCACTTTATTGTTTGATTGAATGAATCATTGCTGAGATGCCCAGGGCTGGAAGAAAGAATTAGTATGTACTTTAACAGCTGTGTTTACTAAGAGGCTTCTGCACAATCCTAATATGGGCTTTCTTGCCATAATATTTCTAAGACACTTCCCAGGTCATTGTGACCTCCAACCTTTGGTTTGCCCCAAACAACTTGACCCCCAAAAGTGTCCAATATTTCAAATTATGACATACCATGGGAAGGGGGTTTAGTAGGGCATACTAACAACTTCATAGTCAGATGCCTGACACACTTCCACAATATTACATACTGTGATGTCAAACTTATTCTGAAGAGCCTGATATACTTGTGCAAAATAGAATTTAGGATGGTGTAGGGGGAAATATGTACAGCAGTTCTAGTCTTTAATAAAATAATCTTAACTCCCTACAACGGATGGTAGACAGAAGAACACAGAAAAGGCAGAAAACAGAAAGATACTTTGCAGTGCATAAGTTTAGAGAGAAAAATACATGAAGAAGAGACGGGGGGAAGCATGAAAAGAATGGCACAGAATTTATTTTATTTTTATTCTATTTATTTAATTTATATTCTACCTTTATCACAGCACAGAATATGAGATACAAAAAAAAGCAGGGGTGATGTTTCTATGATAATCAATGGCGTAACCATCAAATCACAACGAAACAACTAAATACCATTAACTTTGAAAATGAATGCGAACATGGGATAAACTGATTTTAACATTTCTTTAATACTTTGTCTACAACAGACTTTTCAAGAGCCAGTGTGGTGTAGTGGTTTGAATGCTGGACTAGGATACTGGGAGACCAGAGTTTGAATCCCTGATCAGACACTGAAACCCACTGGGTGACCTTGGGCAAGTCACACTTTCTCAGCCTCAAAGGGAGGCAAAAGCAAAACCTCTCTGAATAAATCTTGCAAGAAAACTGCATAATAGGTTCGCCTTAGGGTCACCATGTCAGAAATGACTTGAAGACACACAACAATAGCCACTTCAACAGACAGGAGATCTCATTATAGTTCTATTTATGGCATTATAAAAATGTATATGCAACTGAGTGAACTGGACATTAGAACTGGTGACTCAAGTATAATCTTTTGTAGTACTTTCAAGTGTGCAATAAACTCCCCATATATTAGGCTAGATCCAAACAAATAGTGGTAGACAGGGTGGAAACAGATTTTCCTGTCCTCTCCCTCTCATAGCCCTCCAGAACTGCACTTCCTCCCAACCGTCCAAAACCTCATTCCACAGGGCTGAACAGGGGAATTAATGCCAATAATCAGGTGGAGGCTCATGTTTACAGAAGTGGTCTCCTGAGTTTTGGACTTATCGTGTCTATGCTAGCTGGAGGATTCTTGGAGCTATCATCCAAAAAAGTAACTTCTCCAAACCCCAAGAAAGAAACCTTCTGCCCATTAGGTTGAACCCAGACTTAGTCATGCTAAGAGCAGACTAACTGAAATTAATAGAATTTAAGTTAGTCATGACTAAATATTGGCCTGTATATCATTAGTTAGTCCCAACTAGAATGGATCCATTGAATTAATTTTTGAATATGAGTCAACACATAGATAAATCCCACTGATTATATAGATCTACTCCAGTTGAGATGAACAATTGGATTCAGGCCTTAATTTTGATGAGTTTGCTCTAAGCATGATGAAATTTGGATCCAGCCTATTACCTTGTAATCCTTAAAGCCCTGGGAGGTAGGTCAATATTATTATCACCAGACTGCAAATAGGGGCAAGGAGTGCTGAATCTGAGGCACAGTGGCTCGCCTAAGGCCACCTCAGTAAGTTCATAGCAGGCATCATGGTTTGGAAATGTTACTTTTTTGGACTACAACTCCTTAAATGCCTAAGCCAGCATGGCTATTGGGGAGTTCTTGGAGCTGTAATCCTAAAAAGTAACTTCCCTGAGATCTGGTAGAGATAGTATAGTTATTTCATGAAAGCATAATCTTTGTTCTTCAAGCTCTTGAAAAAATAGCTATAAACTCTTGCTATTGAGTGACTGTGTGTCCTCCTCCATGACCTCCACACTGTAAGCTGACTTGCAGTACATCACAAGTCTTGAATCGTATCTCAACAGACATGTCAGTCATGTTTACAGCTCTGCATGGCATCTTTTACTGCTCACTAGCATTTTGTCAGACAAATATGAATAATCTGACATGTTCCTTGTGCTACAATAGAGTCTGAGCCAGTTCCTATTAAAATCAATGAAATAAGTACCCGGGAAAAGAATGACATGGAAACAGCCACTGTAAACAGAACAGAAGGGCATTGGAGGGGATTGTGTTGGCTAATAGTATGGATCAGACCTTCAAACGGTGTAAAAACATAACATTATTGACCTGGTTGGGCTCTCTCAATTTGCAGTAGCTGTCTGCACCTAAAAGTCTTTACTTTGCCGCTATTCAAAATGAGAACCATATGCTACAAAATAAAAAGAGATCTCAACACATCAAATTAAATTATTATTATTCCTTTGCTCTGTTTTTGTATCTTATGAATGTACTTAACTTGAAAGGGTGGAACAGAAAGGGTCAATCCTCTTTTATTATGGTTTACATAGCCATCGAGCAGGACCTTTGAATTGTTCCAAAAAAAAAAAGCTGATGTAATTTTCACTCTTTGACATCATTTTAACTAGTCAAGAAGCTTTGTAAAACAGTAGATTAAATGAGTCTTTTGCACAAGATACTGGGTGAAACTCCAGCTGAGGGATAAGCAAGTGGAGGAGGGGGACTTAAAGGAGAAAGGATTACAATCCCCTCCCTCCTTGGTTTACTTAGAAATAAATAAATCACTGAAAGGAACAATGCTGAATAATAATATCCCATTGCTGTAGCGAAAGGTAAACTGCCTCAGCCAGATTACGCTCTTTGTTTTAAAATGTTTTCCCGTCTCACTCTTCTTTTCATGCTTAACAACATTGGCAAATACATACAGCAGCTGGGGAGCCAATCGTGACCAGAGAAAGGGTTGGAGTGGAAAAGGTTAATTAGTCCTTTCCCCATACCCACCCACCAGCCCTCTACGTTACAGTATTGTGGGGCTATTTTTCTCCCCACTTTTAAAGTTCAAAACAGATTGAGAACATGTGTGTGTCACATGTAACTTCACCTTCAGGGTTCCTGTGTGAAAATTCCCCAGTCTGAATTGATAACTACTAGCCTGGCTTTTGGTTATTTCCAGGACTGGCTCCAAACATTTGATGGTCTGAAGTAGATAAGCAAATGTCTCCTCAAATCAAGGAGCACAGTAATATCCCAAACCCACCAAGTTATTCTGATATTGAGATTGAAAATTTCAGAAACATCTCTCCCACTACCTTAGGGGGAAAAAACCCCACAAGAATAAATGGAACAACTAAGAAATTTGCTGGGGGGTTTCTGACACTGAAAATCACTTGCCTGAGGTAGTCATATGACTCTATATAACATTGGCACATATGGTAATGATGTCATGTGAAGGGACATTGTTGTATTTCCCACTGAAAATTACAGTTTTGTTTCATCTGTCCTGCACTCACCTGTGGTGGAGCTTGCAATGGAATGAAGGATAACTTTACTCTTTACACAGTATAACTGTCTGTGGCATCACTAAGGTTGGTGTCACTGCTCCCCCCCCCCCCGACAGTGTCCCCTGGTGGGGTTCGGCCTCTCTGCACTCCCTAATGCCACCACTGGTAACTGTAACTGTTTTAATTACTTTTACAGTTACCATGTGTGTGTGTGAGAGAGAGAGACCACACCACAGAAATACGCTTTGTATCATGGGCCAGCAACTTCATTCTGATAATTTTTAAAGTAACTAGAAGTAACTATTTTAGTTGCTCTTGAACACTAAGAAAGCAAAGAGTTCAGTCAGAATCCTTCATGGCAGCCAAGAATATGTAACCTAGAGTTATGCGCTTGTGACAGTTATATATTCACAATCCCTATGTAGCCCCTAGTGAACATTTCCCATTCCCCGCTCACTGGGAAGCAGCTGCTGTGATTGATGGGAGTCTGTTCCCCTATCAATTGGGAAGCAGCTGGCTGATGTCCCACCCCCTTTGTCGTGTGAGTGCTATCTGGAGCTATCTCGGGCATGAGGGGAATTTGAATAAGAGTCCTGCTTCTGCCTGTTGCACTGGAGATTGCTCACAGGAGGGGGCAGCCAGGATTCATTTCATAGCACAATAAGCACCATGGTGTTTACACACACACACACACACACACACTCCATACAGTATTCTGGCCATCATTTCTAACTTTGTAACTACAACAGTAGCTGCTTTTGGAACCTCTGGACAGTTACTTAAATATTTTAAAGTACCTTTCCAAGCTTTTACCTGGTCTACTGACTGCTGGTGCTTCACAGAATGTCATTTGACGTCCAGGGTGAGAAGAGAGCTTTAGCCCCAAAAGTACTCATTTGTAATATGCAACCAGGCATTACACACTGCACAGAGTCATACTCCAAACCAAGGAATACTGATCTTAGAAGTCACTAACCAGGACTTCTAAGATGCATGGTAACTTTGCCAATCCCCAGATGAATCCTGAAAAAAAATCACAGTTGGTAGCTCAGTGCTCTATTGTGCAAAGCCACACAACAAAACACATGCTTCCCTTCTCCACTTTTTGTGCTGAAGCAAGAATGGACAGCATGGGACAATCCCATGTGAACATGCCATAAGTGTGCCAAGCACAATTATCTGCATTTGCTTCATGCCCACAAGAAACACACACACATACACACCCTGTCATCAATGTAAATATTTCTGTTTATCTGACCATACCCAGAAATTCAGATAAATTCAGCTGTGCAGTATTTTTTTTTTTGCATTCTTCTTTATTTATTCAGTGCTATTTTATTCTCTGAGCCTGATTTACAAGCTCTGCCTTAGGGATACCGCTGCAATATCTCACTGGGGTATTATCACATAGTTCTGTCATTCTAGCTGGGCTTTTGTGTTTGTGAGTGAGGTCAGCATTCTATTAAAAATATACAGATAGTGTTTTTAAAAGTCTTCATATAGAAGGGATTTGATGGTGTGAGCATTAAGTATATTATTTTCTGGCTATCTATTCTGCCTTACATCACCATAGATTATCAGGACAGGAACCTTTTCTGCAGGATTGAACCTCCCTTTTGGGCCATGGTTGGAAAAGATTGAAAAAGCCCTTCCCTCTTCTGTTGGTTATCTGTACAGCTAGCTGCTCCTTAATGATAATCTAGGATATACTGAACTGTAGCAGACTTTACACACCTGAAAACACCAACCAGAACTGATGGCGCTCTCCATATCCATTCTTTCCTTGCTGTGGTCCAGCAATATGGTCCAGATGCAAGAGATCCAATGCACACCCGCACGACTCTCTTCCACCCACTACCAGCTCAGAATGGTTCTTCCATTAATTTCAAGTGATTAAAAATTATTCATAGGCACGTTACTGTGAGGATGCTTCCCCCACTGAAAGGAAAAGGGATGTAATATGCAAAGTAGGCAAGAGATCCATGTGCATATTTGAAGATACAGTACATATATCTCAAGATCAGGGTGAATGTCTCTAGTGCCCCTTGTCAGCCCTATACACAAAAGCAGAGTGGCAACCTGTGTCAAGAATCTGAGGACTTTATCAGATGGGGCTGTAATTGCAGAATTTGTTCTTGTTATTTCACAATTTTATTGTTCTCCCATGGACAATGTGTGCTTCACCTGTTAATTGCTTGTCACTTTTAACTGATGGGAAAGCCCATGAAAAGCACTAAATATTGCTCTTTTTGCAGTATTGACAAGCATGTGAAATCACGTCCCACTGTAATTACGTGATTACAGCATGAATGGGTAGACCTTTCCCCACTCCCCTTTCCCAACAAGGATGCACAGGACGCTCTTTTAATGAACTGTCACCTTTTCTTGGTGCATTTCTATGTTTGTTAAGTGTTTATTAGTTAATTTATTTTGTTATTTGTTTATGTGTTTTTGGTGTGCTTAAACAAAGTCGCGTCTTCTCACAGGAACAGCTGAAATCTTGCCCATACAAAATCACGGAAGTAAAATCCCATTCTTAAACTGCTAGTGGTGGTCATACTATGATTCCATGGTGATAGAATCACATGATTACGGTGATGTGTGATAATTACTGTAATCACTTTATCAGACCACACCTGTTAATATTCTTTTGCTGGCATATTTTAAAACGTTTCTATGCCAGCAAAAGAAACCCCTCCAACAGACCTACCTTTAGCAGTGTCAATGAGGCTTCCCCAGCAATAACGGAACACGAATGGAGCTCCGTTTACTTCCAGGTTCCAGATCTCGCCGATTCTCACAAGAAGACGCTGGTGTGGCAAACTCAAAAAATAAAAGCAAAATCAAGACATAAAACATACAGCAAAGCACAAAAACACACTTTAAAAGTTCCAAGTACACAGAGGGGGTGTCATAAAAAGAGCATCCCCTACCTGGTTGTCGCAATCTCAACCATAAGTGTTCTGTCACTGATGCAGCATTCACATGAGTACAATGGTGCAAGGATTCAAATGCTGGCAATGCCGGCAACAAAGAGCCACAGGAGAGCAATTGATGGCTTGTGCCATCAATAAAAAGGAATGGGTTTTAGACTTCACATGATCGTGAAAAGACGATGTTGTGTGGTATGTGTGCGATCATTAGGCATCCTTATGATGCCATATTTGCTGCATCTGATAAAGTCCTATGTTGAATTACAGCAATTTTAGTCACTAGTCTGATAAAGTCCTTAGTAGGTTTGGATAAACACATTTTACCAGTTGGACCATGCCACAGTTCTAAGCATTCTTTCTCATTCTGTGAGTACATGCAGAAGAGTGTGTTAAAAAAAATAAATAGATGGACTGGAACCCTCTGATTCTTGTTTTTATAACTGCAGGAGCTTATGACTCTGAAAAAGGTGATTCCAGGACTCTGAAATGAAGACAGTTTGGACTGGATTCTTCCAGTTTCACTTTCACACTTTCAAAAGACAATAGGTTCCAATTTCACAAACCTCACAAAACATTAATTCATTATCAGGAAAAAGGAACCAACAAGTGACACTTTGGATCTTATTAAAATGCTCAGCTAATTTAGCAATTCACTTCAGGCATTTTGCAAGCTGTGAAAACAGAAGTGTTTTTAAGATAACAACTGCTGTATGGTTGTTAATGAAGTCCATATACATATATGCTTCTGCCATTTGTGTGGCGTGTATTTATTCAGGCTCATATGTGATCCTTGTAAATTGATTTACCAGTACCAAGTAAAGAAGAAACAACATTTCCCCCCAACTCTGCTGTACATATAATTGTTTTTTATGCAAGTTTGGTAGATGATCGCTGGCTGTTTACAAATCCTGCTTCAAAGACTTTCCTGCAAAGGACAACCACGAACTTCTCTTGTTTATAGAATGACGGCTCTTAAAGGATCACATTAGCTTGAACACAAACTATTAAACCCTTCTCAATACATTATTTTGTGTTCTATTCCAGAATCTTGTTAGCTCTGGGATGTAGGTGCAAACTCCTGAGGAAACATGAGCACACATTGAGACTATTATAGATAATGTTTATTAAATAAGCCTCTGAGGATGTTTTTCTTGGGCTGCTCTCAAGCATTCTGAAGGAGTCATGTTCCATGTTTGAGGTCCCATGTTTCTTCCTCTCAAACTATGAGCAGCTGTAGCACATGACCTACTTCTGTAGATCTCTGTAATGATTTCCTTCCTTCAGTGGCTTCAGGAGTCCCTCTTTGCCCTGCAAAAAAAGGGACAAATATTTTAATCCAAGCAAAATGCGAACACAGGTTTTGTTGGTTTCAGGGAAGAAACTCAATACAGCTACATCACTGAGTGTAGGCCTCAAATTGGAACCATCTGGCCTTCAGAAGCTCCACAAGTTCTTTAGGGAAGGCATGGAGATTTTTCTTGCCTAGGGCTGTAATTCATACACCTGCAAAAAAAAAAAAAAAAGAGAGGGGGGGGCATTTTACTGGCAGACAAGCTGGACTAACACAAGAATTCAACCTTTCTCACACAAAATGCAACAGTGGCTAAAAAGCAACAGTGGTTAAATGTGTGGAGGTTGAATGGATATATTTCATAAATGTAACACATGGCTGTAGCTGGAAAGCACTTCAGTTAAGGTGTCCTCAAAACATGGCTGTAAATTAAACTCACATCTTACAGCCTTTTCTCTCCAAAGCAGCTGACCTGACATGAAAATGAAGGCAAAGGGAGGCTAATGGGGGAAGATACACAATATTTCCAAGAAAGTATTGTAGAGAACCATTTTATTAAAGGAAGGGTCTGTTTCATTAAAGTCTGTGGAAAACAATGTCCTGTTGGGACCTATGATGCTCATTTTTGAGGAAATGTCAGCTACACTTTGCAATAGCACCTGCTTTTCTATAGTGCTTTATAGTGCTAAGCACTCCCTAAGCGGTTTACAATGTGTTAGCTAATTGCCCCCAACAAACTGGGTAACGGTGGAAGGCTGAGCCAACCTTGGAGCCCTGCAGGATTGAACTCACAACGTTGTGGCTGCAGTACTGGCATTTAACCACTGTACCACCAAAGCTCTTTTACAAACACTTTACAAACATGGCCAAGGAACTTGGAGTCTTCTAGTGTTTGTTGGACTGCAACTCCCACCAGAGCTCACCACTGCCTATGGTGGCTACAGCTGATGGGAATGGCAGTCCAGCAACAGCTGGAGTTGTCTACCCTTGCCTTGAAAGGTTGTCTTGGCCCTTATTTATTTTGGAGCCTCCTAATAACTATGCCTAGAAAAGTTATTTATGTTCTTAAAGGACTAATGGGTGCACATTTTGCAACTGGGATGGTTTGCTGTTGATGTATTGATTTTGCACTATTTATTTTTTGAATGTAAACAAAGATAAAGCTACCCAAGTTGCTCACCCTGTATTTGTGGTACAGTTGACACACAATGTTTTTGATTATTTGCATCTTCACCAGGGTTTCTGCAGGATGTGAAAGATTCACAGTTTGATCTGCATTTGAGGGGAAAACCCAGATTTACGGCTGTGTGGTGGGCAAAGTTTGGCTTTGGAGCAAAGCCAGCTTATGACTTATAGTGGATGGGACTTTGTTCTGGTGCTTTTAAATTTTTAAAATTTTATTTAATGTTTCAATTTGGATAAGTTGTATCTCTTCACATATTTGGATAAGTGTATCTGTGCTTACCCAGTGATACGGTATTCTGGGACCACATATTTTTGCTTATTCGCATGAGCAAATAGGAAAGAAAACATGGAGCAGACCTGGCCATGTGGCTGTAAATAGTATGATGTACAGGACATGTGAGCAGCATAGGGCTGCCCTTTTACTCCAACATGGATTACAGTGTGGCATGATACTCCAATCTACAATCATACAAGCCCAGTGTGTATGGCATTTATGGGGCCTCTGCAGATCAAAGAAATCTGCCATGGCTACAAGGTAGGTGTGGGGTTTCCCACTAGTATAGACAAGCCCATAGTTACCAGGTACACCTGTGCTCACACTCCACATGGAAGAGGAGGGGCAAGATGGTGATGGACTAACTACTTCTGATTGTCCCACTAACATCTGGCATTACCACCTACATATACCTCAAAAATGCCATCCAAAGGCAAGAAAAGAAATCGGACGAGCCCCTGTAACAATAATGACAACCAGGAATCCTCCAAAGCAGAAAAACAGATGAGGATTGACTCACTCTTCCCGGGGGCAGAGACAACACAGCTCATGAGTAACAGATCTGTAACAACAGCTCCTTCTTTACTCCCTAAGCCATCACAGACACTTGAACTAAACAAACCAGCCTCCTCAATTCCTCAAAGTGTAAATATAAATTATGGGCCAGAGCAAGTTGATAACAAAGTCAAACTCCTGGAGCTTGGCAGCATTCCCTACAATAACAGCGCTCAGCTCTTTTATGATTTCTGCAAACTGTCCATAGAGACATTGATTCTTATTTTGCAAAGACTAAATGACATTACAAACAAGCTTTCCCAACAAGCTTTTCAAAGGCAAAACCCATATGGTACACAGGGGGTTAAAAATGTAGCAGATTTGGAGGAAATGTGCCCTGCCATGTCACAGGATGCAGTTAATCACTGCCGAGTGTTACAGAAAAATCAGCTCCTGCTACAAATACATCACAGTGCCCATATGTGGAACAGCCACAAGTCAATTGTGAAACACCTTTCCCAACTTTTAAACATGCACAGCAGAACAATTGATTTACTAGACTGCCACTTTTTACCCAGCTCAAGAGCTACTAAATGAATTTTTTTGACCTTTAACCAGGCAAATATTCCTAACAGGCTGTTACGGAAAAGAAATTTCCTCTGGAATGCACATTATATAGAAATTAACAGAGTTTTTAAGGATGAGATAGTCCGTGACCTCATCACGGAAAACAGCAACAATAATACAAAGAAGCAATAATTCTGCACACCAAGAGGGAGAACCTAAACACACCTCAAAGGAAGAAGCTCAGGCTATAAATCAAGAAGTAATTAAACTGAGAGAAAAACTCACAGAAATCTGGGAACACACTCCCACAATAGATACTATCCTGAGTCAATCTAACAGCAATCCAGCCCCACTGAAATCAGCCCCCTCTCACAGAAAGCTGTCACTGCATTTTTCTGATTTTTCTGACAATGAAAGCAAAAGTGATGACTCTCTACTTACAATCAAGGAAGCCTTGAAATCCCGAGTTGTAGCCAACACCCCTTCAAAAATCCAATATACTGCAGATGCACACCCATCTACAATTAAACTCCAGGGGTCTCAAACATCCCTATGCAAACCTAGTTCAAGGGAAAAACAGTCTTCACTGCCACCTATCTCATCTCCTAAGCCAAAGAATGCTCCCCTCACTAAAGAGATGGGATCCTTGCTTGCTTGTGATCCTCATTTCGCTTCCCATGCTACATTGGTTCTTCCAATCTCCCTTCCAGAACAGGCAGGGCAGAAAGAACAGGAATGTGATTCACTACCCCTCAATCCACAGAGGAGGACACAGCCACAGTCAACCCAGCCATTTAACCAACTGCCATCAGATGAATTACCCATCCAGCCTGTGGCCTGCAGTGCGACTGCCTGACTTCCAATAGACCAGCACAAGGTTACCCTTATGACCTGGAACATCGCTGGGTGGCCGACGGCCCACAGAGATCCTTGTCCTAGTGACTTCCTCACCCAATATGACATTATACTGATCCAGGAAACATGGACTAATAAGGATCTGCTATTAAATGGCTTTCACTCATTCTCAATTCTGGCAGAGCCAGGGAAAAAGCATGGAAGAGCTAGAGGTGGTCTGGGCGTTCTCGTTTCCACCACCCTACATGCCATAACAAGGCCTCTTTCCACTTTTAAAACATATGCCATGGCAGTGCTAATTCAATTTAACCATTGCACTTTGCTGATAATAAATGTCTACATGCCTCCAATGAAGAAGAAATCCCAAATCAGAGGCCTGTGGGCTGAATTGGAATCATACACTGCTAATCTCATGTTGCAGAACCCAAACGCATTTGTAATTTGGGGGGTGATTTGAATACCAGACTGGGCCCCAACAATCATACCCTATATACCCAGCACAAATGCCCTCCTCCTGATTTTGAAGATGATGGAACCCACCCCATCCGATGCTCAAAGGACAAGAAATCAAATTTTGCAGGACTTTTCTGGCTCAAACAGGCTGAACCTTCAAATCCTAAATGGTGCCCTGAAAAATGACTGCTCAGCTGAATTCACTTATCTCTCTGGGTCCAGAATGAGTGCCATTGATTACATAATAATTTCTAGGAACCTTCTTCCCTATGCCAAGGAATTAGAAGTTATGCCCAGATTTGAAAGTGATCATTTTCCAATTCGGCTACATCTTAGTGACTTCACTCAGGAGACACACACCAGGGAGCGCTATCACCTTTCTGTGACACCATCAGGAAGAACTTATCCCCGAGCTAAATGGACCCCCCAACTAAACCAAATAATAAGTGAGGTATTGGCTTCAGACCAACTTCAGCATCTTAGGGCTGCCCTGATATCTGCTGACTCTCCTGATGAAATCTTGGAAAATTACAATATACTTACCCAAGCTCTACACCAATATCTAATCCATCAAAATAGTTTCCATCAGTGGAAACAACAACAGCACCACTCCAAACCATGGTTTGACAAGGAATGTGTTAATGCTAAAAAGCCCTCGTTGATACTTATCAGGCTTACCTATCTAATAACATCCCAGATGCTGTACCAATGCTGCTTCAGCAGAAAAGAGACTACAAAAAGCTGCTGATGAACAAGAAAAAAGAAGCCATGAAGAATGACTGGACACAACTTATCCAGGCAGTCAGATCCAACAACACAGCTCTATTCTGGCATATTACATCAAGTTCCCAGAGAAATGGGCCAGCTACAGTGGATTGTCACATCCCTCCAGGGATATGGGAGGATCATTTTCAAGCTCTTTATAAGGACAACTACATTGAAAGTGGATACACTAGCCAAAATATAGAAAATATCCAAGGGTGGCCACCAGTGACAGCGACAGAGATCACAAACCTTGTAGCCCAGCTGAGAATGGGGAAGGCTCCAGGGGAAGACCTAATACCTGCAGAAGCCATTAAAAACAACCTTGAATTTTGGGCCCCTATCCTGGCCTCACTTTTCACCTGTATCGAGCACCCAAGGATTGGGGCCTTGCAATCATCGTCCCCATATCTTAAAAAAGGAAGCAAGGATGATCCTGTCAACTACAGACCAATTAGCCTCCTCAGTACAATCAGCAAACTCTATGCAAGACACTTACAGTGGAAATTTCAGACCTGCTTGGAACAAGAAAACATACTTGCAGAAGAACAAGCTGGCTTCAGGGAAGGCCACTCCACCATAGATCAGTGCCTTATACTCCACCATCTTATTGAAAAATATTCCACCTGCGGCACAGTTTCTCTCTATGCTGCCTTCATAGACTTTAAAGCAGCTTTTGACTCTATATCCTGAACCAAACTGTGGAAAAAACTGGAGGCTTCTTCGATTGACCGACGTTTACTCCATCTAATTCGTATGCTGCATGAAGGGACCTCATTAAAAGTAAGATGTAACCCCCAGGGACATCTCACCAATGACATTGTCACTGAGAAGGGTGTCAAGCAAGCTGCATTCTAGCTCCACTCCTGTTTAACTTCTATATCAATGATTTGGTGGATCACCTCAACAACACTAACTTCCATCCCCCAAAATTAGAGGGAAGGCATATCTCAATGCTGCTTTATGCGGATGATGCAGCAGTACTTTCAAGAACTCCCATTGAACTAAAAAGAGCCCTAAGAGCACTAACACAATATTGCAGAGTGGAACAGCTAGAACTCAACTATCAAAAAACTAAAATCATGGCATTCGCTAAAAGGCCTAAGAACTACAACTGGAATATAGATGGCCACAAGATTAAGCAGGTCTCTTGCTTCAAATACCTGGGGGTAATTTTTCAAGCCACTGGTAGTAGGAAAGCGCATGGGGAGTATGCTGCTAGCAATGCGCAGAGGAATACAACAGCCATTCTCAAATTTCTTATGACAAGAGGAGGCCACTATTTACCTGCAGCGCTCAAACTCTTTGAAGCCAAACCAGTAGCAACTGCTTTATGGATCCCAATTGGGACCCACCCTGCTCATTAGAAACTTGTCCAATCCAATTTATAGTTCCAATTTTATCTAAGATTAGCTTTCAACTCAAAATGTGTCTTATGAAGCTGGAGTCAGGATTTATGAAAGTGGAAGCCAGAAGTGTGGGTGACCATACTCAGCTACTGGCTCAGACTATCCCTCTTTTCCCACTGGCCTTGCTCCACTAACCTTAAGTGATGATTTCCAATCCAGCTGGAAACAGACAGTGATGACTAAAATTTCAATGCTGGGCCTTTCTCCAGATCTTCTGCTTAGCCTGGGATATGATAGGGCGAAAGCTACTATCAAACAATGGGTAGTAGATATAGAGCGACAACTGGATCTAGCCAGTACTCCAACCTTCATGGCTAGTGACTCCAATAGATATCTGGCCTCTCCTTTGGCATACTTAGCAACACTTGAAATACCTAAACATCAAAGGGCCTTTACTCTTGCACGGTGTCGTGCCCTCCCTTCAGCTGTCCTTGAAGGCCGATACAAGAAGATCCTCTTCTCAGACAGACTGTGCCCCTGCAACTCGGGCCAAATAGAAACAACAGAGCATGTATTACTCCAGTGCTCATACTACAGGGACATACGTCTCAGCCTTATTTCACCCCTGTTGCTTAAATACCAAGGGCACACTGGACAATGCTACATAAACTTGTTGCTTTCAGACACCAACCCAGGAACAACTTATAATGTCGCCAGATTCTGCGCAGCTGCGGTTAAAATTCGACAGACAATGTCCTCCACAGTAGAATAGTATCAACTTAGTCTTGTTATACTGGAGTTATGGAATCCGAAGGAACATTTTAAATACTGCTTTTATCCTGTCTTTATCCTGTATTTTTACCTTTATTCTGTATCCCTTTTTACCTGTGCTGGTCTATGCCCATAATAAAGTTTCTATTCTATTCTATTCACACTCCACATGTTGTCTTTACATTTCCGTGTCAATGACACATGTACTTGACAACTTCTGCTAGGTTGCCTCAACAGCTCCTTTACCATACCCTTCAGCTGTCCCCATTTGACAGGGACAATCCCACTTAATCCTCTCTCATCCCACTTTTTCAGCTGCTGTCACTGTCCCTGTTTTTCCTCTTCCTCCCATTTCCCCCCTTGGTCCGCAGTTTACTTCAGTTGCTGCAAACTGAGTTCAATGTGCAAAAGTAGTTTGTACTCAGTTAACTCATGAGCAAGGAGAGGAGAAGAGGAGGGAAAATCCTGCACTTCCCAGTAGGCAAAAGCAAGGTGTTACAGCCTCTTGTAGCTTGTGTGCTCTTTCTCATTAGCACCTTTTGCCCTCTCAATCACATTCTGATGTTGCTTGGCTACACGTATCCCAGTTCTCATTTGTGAAATGTTGGAGGGTATGCTTCCCATCCCCTGTGGGCTGCTGCCTTGTGGCTTAAGGAATCCATTCTTCCCCTGCTTTTTCTCCCCATCCCAACACACAAACACACACCTGCTCAATATACCTGTGGGCCACCTTCCTGAAAACTGAGAGAAGAGCAAGGTAGGCCAGCATTGTCTGGTCAACTGAAAACCACATGAGTCCATTTAAGAAAAACACGCTGAAATATCCACTTTGAAGACTGAAAAACATAGGCTCTGGGTGAAGGCCTTCTCTTTGAAAGGTCTGTGTGTACATACCCTGTTAGATTCAAAAGGCCTTTTCCTGAAGTACTCAGCATTATTGTGGTTCCCTTTGTCTACCACAAAAATGCAGCTTGCTTATTTAGTTATTTCAAATAGCTCCTTACAAAACCGTATGCTAGGTATTTGCTCAGATTCCACAAAAATCAACAGAAAGCCACTACACTACTTGGAGAAGGTGCATTGCAACCTTCAAGAAAGTACAAGGCAGACAAACATTTTGTTTTCAAAAAGAAACATGTGTGGAGATTTCAATTCCATCTTGGATGAAAACAACTTGTTACAGTTCTTCAGTAATCAATTTATCCTTTTGAAAGAATACAGTATTTCTTTTCAAAACTTGAGAATGAAAATATCTAACACAGAAATGTCACAAATAATAGGGCTGGAAAGTAGCTTAGAGACCATCTATTCAGTGGTCCCCAACCTTGGGTCCACAGAGGTTGTTAGAGTCCCAGAAATTGTGAGTAATGGGCATACTAGCCATTCTTTGGAGGTTTTTAAACAGAGGCTGGATGACCATCTGTCAGGAATGCTTTGATTGTGTATTCCTGCATGGCAGGGGTTGGACTAGATGGCCCTTGTGGTCTCTTCTAACTCTATGATTCTATGATGAATGGCTCCCAATTGTGGGATTTGAAGGA
Source organism: Gambelia wislizenii (assembly GCA_030847615.1). Lineage (NCBI taxonomy): Eukaryota > Metazoa > Chordata > Lepidosauria > Squamata > Crotaphytidae > Gambelia > Gambelia wislizenii. The sequence continues at coordinate 232,837,800 of JAUMIR010000003.1, read as the reverse complement.
TTCACCCATGCTGCACATATTTGCCCTCTCTGAAGGGAGGGGTATGTAGTTGGAAGGTCCTTCTGGATCCACCTTGACCTCTAAATGTTCAGACAGACTTGCTGGCAAGGAACCCTAATTACCAATGCCAGTTGGTACAACACTTGCACCATTTCTCAAATAGGGATACTTTGGCCATGGTCATTCATGCATTGCTAAACTAATGCTTTAACTACTATTGTGCTTTCTACTTGAGGCAGCCTGTGAGACTAGCTTAGAAACTGCTGATTGAGGCTACCAGGATACTGAATGGAGTGCTGAGCCATGCACACATCCCACTTAGGAGATTTTCAGACGAGCCAAATACCCCGTTCCTGCCCCGCCAGCCCCACTCCTGTTCCTGCTGCAGAATAAAAGAAAAATGTTCACACGCTTACCTTCATTCTGCGGCAAGAACGTCCTCCCCCTCCCCTTGCTGCTTGATCGTAAATGCAGCCGTCATAAGGCTGCATTTATGACCGGCAAATGAAATCCTGCCCATTCTCAAGAGAGAACGGTCACACAGGAAATTTAAAAATACCCCCACACACACATCAAAACAGTACACCAAGCACAAAACACAGAAAAAAAAATACAAGTAGCCTGGGAGGGGAAGGGTGCCACTTACCTAGATGCCCCAGTCGTGCCCAGAAGTGCCCAGAACGGACCTCCCCTCCCGCAGCTGTCATCTCGGGACAGGAACAGGGCTCCTGTTTGCACACCTGTGACTCTGTTTCTGCAACGGAATGGATGGACTAAAAACAATGTTTCCCTGTGAATACTTTATTCCAGGAGAAACACAGTGAGAGGACAGATGCTGGACTGAATGGGGACAACGTCATATGAAAGAGAAACCCTTTCTTGACCCTGTTCCATGCCTGCCACAGGGTTTTTAGCCCGTGTGAAAATCTCCTTACTGTACTATATTGGCTACCTTTTAGCTACTGAGCTATATTTAAAGTGTCAATTTATTATTAACATATAAAGATCTGAACAACTTGAGGCCAGGTTTTTGGTCTTCAAAAGAGGTCTCAAGGGACGTCTTGAAGGCATTTGGTGAGAACATGGAAACTGGCCTTCTCTGCAGTGGCATCTCTCCTCTTCATGGGAAGCCATCAAGCGTAATGTGCTTCTGACGCTTATTATAAGCACAGCTCATTCCATAGGCATTTCTCTGACTATTAGCCCCAATTCTGCAGTCCTGTGTTTCAATTTCTATGTTTATTGTATTTGCATTTGGGGGCTTGATCTGAATGTAGGGTTTAATGTTGTAAGTTAATCTGATTTTTTCATTTGTAGGTGGTTTTAAAATCTGTTAAATAAATAAACAAACAGTGGAAAAGGCAGGGGGAGCATCCCAGCTTCAACCGAGCAACTCAGAATCTCTTTGCTGAGCAGCTGCAGCCACCGCAGGAGGAAGCTAAGCACCTTTGCCAAACAGCAGTTTGCAGGAGCAGAACATGGAGGAAATTATTTGGTTTCAGAGACTTGTGATCCAAATATGTTTCCAAACTCAGAGGAGTGTTGCATACCCTGATAGCCCCCATCTTGGAATATCAAATAATTGACTATATTTAATAATTTGGCTAAGGTGGCCATCCATGTGGTTACAGGTATACTAGGGGCCCCCTAATACCAGGGTGGGATCCATGTATGCACCAAAGGAGGGGCCTGTGGAAATTTCCAAAAACAAACACTCTCAAGTAAGACTCAACACCTGGAGGTGAGCTGTCACTAATCCACTCAGTGATGGCAGAGACCCTTAGGGCTTGTAAATGGGATTTTTCCTTTCCTTTTCTCTCCAACAATAGACCTGGCTTGTTTCCTATTCAGTTCCAAAGTATCACTCATTAACAACCATTAACTCTTCCAGAGCTCCCTTTGTTCTAGCTTGGGAACCTCCAAGAACCATTATATTTCACTCACAACTCCTATTCCTGTAAGGGAATTATGTCATATAAATATAATCCCAAAACACCAATGAACTGCACACAGTTCCATTTCCTCCCTCCATGCTGCTGGTTTGCTGTACACATCAGAACACAACTCTGAGACCCCTTTGCTGCAGGAATCTCTGCTCTACAGGACAGGTGTCATATCACCCATCATCCCCCACTCTATTCCTCTATCTAAATACTTCATACTTTATTTGTTAGCCTTGTGTGAGTGCTTGAAATCTGAGTGTTTGCATGAATGCTGTGATATTATTTTCCAATAAAGATCATGTAATTGTACTTTTTGGCATAGGAGATTATCAGACATGGCTAATGTGGCACCAGAATAATGACAACAGAATGCAAAAGGACGCCAATATCATACGGCATCATCCTTTTGCATTCCACTGTCATTCTTGTGGCATTTCTTTCTATTGACGTGCCAAGCTGTGAATAGATCGTCCATCCCATTTTGATGCTGGCTTTGCCAACATGTGAAACCTTGGGCCATTTAATTCACATGAATGCAGCATCAATGAGTGGTCTGGCATGAACACTTCCAGGTGAGATCGTGACATCCAGGTAAGTGACACGCTTTTTTAAACCATTCCTGACTTACTTGGAAGTTTTATGTACTTGGTGCAACTTTTCATGTTTTATTTTTTGTTTTATGTTTGAATTTCCTGCGCGATGAAGTCTCACGGGATTTCAAATGAGGAAGTGAACGGGGTTCCGTTCACTTCCTCCTCATTGCTGGGGAAGCCTTCTGCCAGGAGAGAAGGTAAGTGCAGTGGGGGGCTTTCTTTTGCCAGCATAAAAATGGAATTATTTATGCTGGCAAAAGAACGTATACAGGGGATTGTCTGATAAAGGCCTTAGAGTCTCCTCCTTAGTACCAGTATACATAGGTCTAAAAGGTCCTGACATTGCCCACCTCTTGCATTGCTATGTTGAGTGTATTGATTCCCCATCTTAATATTAGTGTGTTAGAGAGTCCTCCCAGACCCACCAGCATTTCAGGTAACAGCAGGAGTCTCTCCCTCCCCACCAATTTCATGGAACTACTGGTAGTGGGCCGCTGGGCCCTCTGCCGAACAGCAGCTCCGAGAGCCTCCCCTGATCTTGCCCTGTTTCTGTGTCCTGCAAAAAAGAGATAGAGAGGAGATGGGCTCCAACAGTTGATGGACAGCAATGCTCAGAATCCCAGTGCTGAAGAAGCCTTCTCCTCTCCCCCTCCCCCTCCCCCACCTCTTTCTTTTCAGAAAGAGAGAAGAGGAGGAGGGTTGCAAACCCCGGATCTCATCCCTTTTCTTCTCCCAAGCTTGCTACCCACCTCTGCACTAAGCTGAGAGGGCAGCTTTCCACGCATGACACTCCCCCAAGGGTGGCCAGGTTTAGACTTGCTGGGACTTGGAGCTTCTGCAGAGGTGGGGGATACATTAAGATGGTCTGGCTTATGCATCCAGACAGATTCTTGATGGCTCTTGGGGAATCTCCTGCTGCCTTGGCAGGTGGTCGTGTCAAAGCCCTGGTTGATTTCTGGAATGGGAAAATGACCAGTGCAGTAGACAAAAGAGATGATCAGACACAGCAAATATGGGATAATAACAACACCAAAGGAACGCAAAAGGCCGCCAATATCAGACCATGTCCTCCTTTTGTGTTCCACTGGCATCACTATGGCATATTTCTTTTCATTGATGGTCCGAGCTGTCAATAGATTCTTCTATTCCGTTTTGGTGCTGGCATTGCCAGTGTTTGAAACCTTGCACCACTGTTCCCTGTGAATACAGCGTAAATGAGCAGTCATGCCAGGACACTTCTGGGTGAGATCATGAAAACCAGGTAGGCTACACTTTTTTTATGAAACTCCCCAGGTTACTTGCACTGTGTAAAGTGTGTTTCTGTGCTTGTGGGTACTTTTTTTGTTTCTGTTTGTTTTTTAAATTTGCCACACTTGCGTCTTCTTGCGAGAATCAGCAAGATTTCAAACCAGGAAGTGAACGGAGCTCCGTTAGAGCTCCATTCATGCCTGGGCTACCTGTTGATGCTACTCAAGGTAGGTCTGATAATTTTGGTTATTGTAATAATAATAATAATAATAATAAGTTATTTATTACCCGCCTCTCTCCTCAGAATCGGGATGGGGTACAACATTACACAGTACAGTATACAGCATACAATACAATACCATACATCACAAAGCAATTTTTAATACAATACAATACATTTCAGGGATGGATTTGTTTTTTTAGTGGGACAGGAACATTTGTGTGTTCCTGTCTGATAATCTTCACAATCACTCCTAAGCATCCCTCTTCATGAAAACCATCCCCCTGGTTTTCTAAGGATCTGGCAGCAATGGAATGAGTGAGATGGAGGCTAGAGCAATAGTGGCAGAAAACTCAGAGTGAGTCCAGCCAAAAACAGGCTAAAAATTACCTGTTGGCCTATAAAGGAAGCAAAAAGGCTTTTCGGGCCAACACTATTGCATCTGCACAGAACCACTCAGCAAAACTCTTTCAAGTGGTCAGGGAACTGTTACAATCTGCCCAAAAGATAATCCAAGCCACTCAACAGCCTGCTGCAAAGAATTTGCCCACCATTTCACATATCACTCAGATTCACTCTGTCTGAGATGTCAGAGTTGTTACATTTCCAATGTATGTAACCTTGGTACCTGCTTGTCCAGTGTTGATAGATACTTTTCAAATTGTGCAGCCTGAGTATGTGGACAGGATCCTTGGACAGGTGAGAGCCACTACATGTGTACTAGACCCTTGCCCTTCCTGGCAAATTTAACAGGCCAGAGGAGGACTAGGGAAGTGGCTAAGGGAAGTGACTAATGCCTCTTTACAGCAAGGCAGGATCCCAACAACCTGAAGGAGGCTGTGGTAAGACCTCTTCTGGGGGGAAAAAAAACTCCCCTAGATCCAACTATACTATAAAAATTTAGGCCAGTCTCCAATGTTCCATTTCTGGGCAAGGTACTAGAGCATGGGTGACTTCTCAACTTCAGGGGTCTTGAATGAGGCAGATCCAATTCACTCTGATTTCAGACCTGGTTATGGGACAGAGATACCTTTGGTCACCTTGGTGGACAACCTACACAGGGAACTGGACAGGGGAAGAGTGTCCCTGTTAGTTTTGCTGGAGCTCTCAGTGGCTTTTGACACCATCAACCATGGTATCCTTCTGAGTAGCCTCTCTGAGATGTGGCTTGGAGATACTATTTCGGTAATCGCCCCCAAATTGTGGAATGACCTGCCGAACGAGATCTGTCAGATAACAAGCCTGAGTAGCTTTTAAAAAGCACTAAAGATGGATCTCTTTTGGCAGGCCTTTCCTAATTAGATCCCGGCCTCAGGGGATCCTGGCTTCTTTTAGTCCGCTGGCCATTTATTGTATTTTATTGTATTTATTGTTTTTAAATGTGATTTTAGATCAGTTGGTTTTAATTTATAATTGTTTAATATTTTTTTATGGGGGAGGGTGGGAGTGGGGGGTGTTTGGGGATTTTATTTGTATTGTATTTTAATTTTTGTAAGCCGCCCCAATTGCTTTAACAGAGGGGCAGGGTATAAATAAATTTTATTATTATTATTTATTATTATTATTCTACAGGGGCTCTGTTCTTTCCTGGAGGAGCACTCTCAGAAGATGGTGCTGGGAGATTCCCGCCGAATCCTTGGCCATTGACCTGTAGAGTCCCTCAGGGTTCAATTTTGTCCCCTATGCCAGTGGTTCTTAACCTTTTCTTTACCAGGGACCCCCTTTAAATATCTTTTGTTGCCACAGGCCCCCAAGACTTAAAGATTTAAAACAAATAATAATAATAATAATAATAATAATACAATTACACTTCCCATTAATCCTTCTTCAGAGGCACGGGAGAGGGTGGGAAGACTTTTCTCCAGCTTCTTCCCGCAACTTGTGGCTGGAGAGGATTGAATGGCACTGTGCAGGCCAAGCCAGCCAGCCTTTGCCTTGGCTCCTGTCACATGGCCATTCTACTGCAGATAAGAGGTGGGCCAAGCAGCCTTCTTCAAGCCTTCATGCACCCCCTGTGAGGACATTGCAGCCCACTAGGGGTTCTCAGACCTCAGATTAAGAACCACTGCCCTATGCTATTCAGTATCTCCATGAAACCACTGGGAGAGGTTGTCTGAATTTTTAGGGTCAAGTGTCACTAGTTTTCTGATGATACCCCACTCTACTACTCCATTCCACCTAATTCCAAGATGTTCCTGTGCTAAACTGGTGTCTAGCAGCTGTAATGGACTAGATGAGCGCAAACAAATTGAAGCGTAATCCAGACAAGACAGAGGTGTTCCTGGTCAGTCAAAAGACAGTTCTGGGAATAGGGATTCAGCCTGTTAGATGAAAAAGCAGGTCTATAGTTTGGGGATACTCCTGGATTCAGCTCTGAGCCTGGAGGCCCTGATTCAGCAGTGACCAGGGCCTTGTCCACACAGGCTGAATTAAATGGCCTCCCCTAATTCCCATGTCCAGCTGCTCAGACAATGCAGAGTTTTAGCCCTGATTCTAGTTCAAACTGTCCAGACGATGTCCAAGTAGTTCCGACTAGAAACCTGGGCAACCCACGCCCTTAAAACAACTTTTTAAAATACCTGGGGAAACCCAGATGCTGTGGGAAAAACCAGAGTGTTTCATGGCAGGAACAGGCAGCTGTCCACACACGTGTGCTCCAATGTATTGGCAGGTGCCTCCACAGCGTGTGTCACGTCATGTTCTCTGAGGTCACAATAAACCCCCCGACATGTGATCAAAGCTGGGTTCCTCATTTCCAGCCTGCTTGCAAAACCAAGTTTATATAATAAAATGTATAAACTGTAAACAATGTTAATGACAGTTAGTTTACTAATATTATTTATTGGTTTATCAATTTGATTTAAATTCCACCTTTCTCCCCAAATGGGACTCAAAGAGACTCAGAGTCTAAGTTAAAACAATATAACTTTAAAAGAAAAGTTCAAAGAGCATCAAACCATTAATCCAATTAAAACATTATATTCAAACAATTAAAATGCGTAAGAACACATTACAGTTGTTCCTTCATATTCGCTGGGGTTTGGTTCCAGGACCCCCGTGGATACCAAAATCCGTGAATACTCAAGTCCCATTATATGCAATGGCATAGCAAAATGGTGTCTCTTATATAAGATGGCAAAATCAAGGTTTGCTTTTTGGATTATTATTTTTTAAAGAATATTTTCAAGCCGTGGATACAAATCCGTGGATACAGAGGGACAACTGTACATAAGCAGCATACCTATTTCACATCCTTCACTCCCAATCAGTTAATGGCTGGGGGCTGTTTAAATAGGAAGGTCTTTGCCTGCTGGTGAAAAGAATGAAGAGAGGGGGCCAGCTAGGGCTGCATCTGCGCTGCAGAAGTAATCCAGTCTGGCACCATTTTCACTGCCATGGCTCAATGCTATGGGAACCTGGGATTTATAGTTTGTTGGGGCACCAGAGCTCACTGACAGAGAAGGTTAAATAACTCACAAACCTACAAATCAAAGAATTCCATAGCATTGAGCCATGGCAGTTAAAGGTCCAACTGGATTATTTCTACAGTACAGATATAGTAGGACCCCTGTATCCACTGGGGATTGGTTCTGGGGGTCGTGGATACTGAAAACAATGGATAATAGTGAACACCATTGAAAATAATGGGACTTTTGGTTTAAAATATCATAGAGTTGCCTTGGAGGACCTAGAAAATGGTTAGAGAAGACACATGTTCTAGGAAGACTCTATGGTAGGTGTGTTGTTTTGTGTCCCGTGGATAATTGAATCAGTGGATAATGAATCAATGGGTACAGCGGTCCTACTGTACAGCCTAAGCTTCCCTCAGTCCTAGGAGCAGCCACTGAGAAGGCTCTTTCCTGTGTCTCACCAGATGAGTCTGGGAGGGTGTTGGAATGGACGGAAAGCCTTCCCGCAGAGAGAGTAAAACTTCAGCAGACTCATATGGGCTTTCAGATAGTCTGAAAGTCTGTATCTCCCCATACATTTGTTGGTATGTAAAGGTGGGGGAGGTCTTGTTCTGTTTTGCATCAAGGTGGGTGGCAAATTTCAACAGGTTTACTTATTTAACAGCAGCCTCTGCCTCCATGTGTGAATGCTAAAGAATGGGGTTAGCATAAAAGTAGAATACACTGGTGTATAGATCAAAATGAGACATTATTACTATAATTTAAATTGAAATATACTCCATATGTCTTAGTGGCAAAGACTGTGGTTTACATGAATTGTTGTACTAATTGTTGAAGGTACTAATTATTGATGGACAATGCAAAGGGCCCTGCTATCCCTGCTTATGCTTGTTTATCTTCAAACTGGACTTGGGCTGCGCAACTGTTCAAAGAGATTATTGTCCTCTGTAAAGAAGGATACATACCTACCCTTATTGTGTATGTAAAATCAGGGGAATTTAAATGAGAACTAGATGTACCTCCCTCTTGGAAAATGTAAATACTAGATCTCACAAGCAAAGTAATGGAATTGGTAAGGCAGAAACTGAACAACAACCAATCCTGTGCTCACACACAGGGTCTAGCAGAAGAAAGAAAAAAAACTTAGAACTTTTTCAGAGACCGCTTACTGTGCAAAAAGTCTCTGTAACAGTAATGAAGCTGCTGTGTGGCAGGGGGTCCGTTTTGGACGACGCCGTCCCTCTCTCAGCAGCGTCCATGACTGTTCCAGGTAGGATTGAGGGCAGCCGTGCCATTTTTTATTCATGGACAACTTCTGTGAGTAAAAAATGGCACGGCTGCCTTCAATCCTATCCAGAACAGTCACGGACAATGCCAAGAGAGGGACGGTGGTGTCCAAAATGGACCCCCTGCCATATGACAGCGTCGTAACTGTTCTGGAGTCTTTTTGCGCGGTAATTCCTGTCTGAAAATGTCCTAAGACTGCACCGTATACACACTCACCTGGGAGTAAACCCAATTGAACCCAATGGATAATTTTCAGAGTGGATATGCACAATATTGCATATTAGGTATTTAGCTGAAAGTTTTTAGAATGATGATTAGAAATGTGAATGCTGCAAAATGTGACAGTAGAAAATTGAACGAGATGAGTTATGATTCCTAGGATTTGTAGTCCTATCACAAGTATGAGGATCCAAATGGAAGTTTTAGAGTTTTAGCTTTCTTTTCAGGGTCTCCAAAGAAAGAACTAAAACCTCCTTCACTAAACCTGTGAAGGACCAGAACCAAGGTAACATTGCCAAATGGTGAGCATGCTATAGAGCATGCTGTTGGAACGAATCCCAATGCTTGGTGCAAAAGCACACCTAGCTTCCTCCTTTAATAATTCATTTCAGTGGAAGGCCACAAATGTGTAGAGCCCATCAAAGCAAGGATGCTTTGGAAAGGCTAGGAGAAAAATCACTTTTAATAATCGATACAAAAAGCACATGGAGAAGATGAAGGCTTCTCCCTCCAATAAATAAGGCACAAAACAGTGCGGGGTTATCTGGGGAGGGGGGACCTAATTGTGGCAGAGTAAATGGAGCTGACAGCCAAAACCCATCCATCCCGGGGAACTGACTAGTTACCCTTGTTCTAGCAGAGATCAGGAGCTGCACACAGCCCAGGGAGAAAGCATTCAGCCTCTGCCAGGGGAGAAAGCTGGCTTCTGTTTGTGAGCCCTCTTTGTTCATTAGCCAAAGCATTGTGCTGGAAATGGCAGCAAATGTAGCTGTCCTTCTTCCCTACCTCTCTTCCTTCCCCTCCTGCTGTGAGGAGGAGAGTTGCTGACAAGTTCACTGACAGTAAGGGCAAGACGAAAGGGGAAAAAAGGGGAAAACGTAGGATGGGAAGAAAAACAAAACACATGTTGAGGGCGAGGGAGAGCTGCATCAGTTGGGTAGAAAAGCACATTCACTGAGAAGCAGCGAACATGCCTGCCGACACCATACGCCTACACCCGCCATACAAGCGGCCTCCCCTCCTTTCACTTTAAATGAAATCAAGTGAGAACTCAATTGAGGTCGCCACGTTCACTTTATGATTTACATAAATCATGTCAACAGAGCTAAGAGGAACTGCAGACAAATCAAGCCGGGAGGTAATCCATTCAACCTACAGTTACAAATCTTAGAACAGGTAGAGAATGTTCCTGGGCCCACCAAATCTTCCATAATACAGGAAGGATAATCCTGCTAGAGAAGTTACGTGTATTACCACTTTCCCGCTTCTTAGCAGAAAGCTGTCTTTACAGCTTTGAATGAGACTATACAGAGCACAGTGAAAGGGAGTCTGCAGGAAAACTTTGGATAACAGGGAAGTGTGCATGTGTATGTCTGTGTGTGGGGGCACAGTGCTCACCTGTGTGTGTGTGTGTGTGTGTGTGTGCCTCCACGTGCCTTGTCATCATGAAAGGATTACTCAGACAAAAGGTTTACTGTCAAAGAAATATGAAGACATTGAGGAGAAGATCTGGACCCCAGCCTGATTTTTCAAGGATGGAGAGAAAACAAACTGATGCAAGAGCCAAATCATCTTTTCTATCCTAGCATCTTGAACATTTCCCAACCCACCACCCACCAGATGTGTTGGATTACAATACCTATCATCATAGCCAGCATGCAATAGGGTGGGGATGGAGGATATTGTCGTCCAACACATCTGGGAGAACCCAGGTTGGGGAAGATTGAAATAAAAGAAAATTTGTGCAGAGCAGTCAAACAGATTGATGGGCAGGATTTCTTCTTTGTAAGGTTGGCACATATGTCACCTGCTCCAGCCTAGTAGCTAAGCTAAGTTGATCCTAAACACACTTACTACAGAGTAATCAATGTTGGGCAGAGCAGGCCTTACTTTTGAATAAATATGTGTAGGTGAACATATAAGTAAACTGGAAATCACAGTTGAAATCTCATCTCAGCCATGAACTCACTAGGTAAACCACTATTTTTTAAGCACCATCATACGTCTGGAATCTACGAATATTAATATGCATCTACCTTATAAGGTTGTTATATGCTTGTGTACATACTTTCAATGCTCTGAAGAACAACCTAAATTCCTACACTCTGCCTTACCCCAAGAAACAAAATGAGTAAACCAGAGCTTGAATTTACTCATTGAGTTACCTTAAGTTCTACAACTCTTGGAATCATCATCCAACTAGCTGGGGATTCTCTAGGTTATAATCTAAAGAATATTTTATGTAAGAGCTGGATAAAATACTAGAAAAAGCAAGTAAATAACTTATAATGAGCATAGAAAACCAACAAGCATAATGAGGTAGTAAACGAACTGAGTAATGAAGACATTGAAATAGTTAAAGATTTTGTATACCTAGGTTCAGTCATTAATCAAAATCGATACTGTAGTCAACAAATCAAAAGAAGATTAAGACTTGAAACAACAGTTATGAAGGAACTAGATAAGATCCTCAAGTGTAAGATGTATCAGTGGATACCAAAGTCAGAATCAGAATCCATGCTATTGTAGTCCCAGCTTGTATGTATGGTTGTGAAAGCCAGACAGTGAAGAAAGCTGACAGGAAGAAAATCAATTCATTTGAAATGTGGTACTGGAGAAAAACTCTGTGGATATGATGTACTGATAAAAAAGACAAATAAATGGTTCCTAAAACAAGCCAAGCCTAAACCCTCACTAGAAGCAAAGGTGACTAAACTGAGGCTGTTGTTTTTTGGAGGTATGATGAGATGATGTGGCTCACTGGGAAAGACTATAATGATTAGTAAAATGGAAAGCAATAGGAAGAGAGGAAGACCACACTGCAGATGACCCACCCAAGGAAGCCACAGCTCTGAGTTGCTAGCTGGCTGACTGACTGACAGGCTTGGCCTGTGCATAGCTGTTCATTTCATCCACAAACTTGCAGGAAAAGCAGGAGAAAAGTCTTCCCTCCACCTCATAGAATCATAGAGTTGGAAGAGACCACAAAGGCCATCCAGTCCAACCCCTGACATGCAGGAACACACAATCAAATCATTGCTGACAGATGGCCATCCAGCCAATGCTTTAAAACCTCCAAAGGAGACTGCACCACACTACCAGGCAGTGCATTCCACTGCCCAACAGCTCTTATGGTCAGGAGGTTCTCCCTAATGCCTCTGAGGGAAGATTTAATCAATGGTGTAATTGTGTTTTTGTTGTTGTCATTGTTGTTAGGGTTTTAAATCTTAGATAAAGGACATTATCAAATGGGGCCAAAATGCCCTGTTACTGCTCCGCCATCTCCTATCCCATTCCTGCAACAGAATGGAGGTAAATATTCGCACACTTACCTCCATTCTGCTCCAGGAACAGGCTATTTTCTTCCTTTGCCGGCTGACTGTAAATTCAACTGGCTGGCTGAAATCCCGCACGTTCTCACAAGAGAATGAGCAGGAGGGAAATTCAAAATACCTCCCCCAGCTGTCAAATCAAAAAATAAAAGGCAATTAAAAAAAAAAAAGCAACCTGGGGAGGGGGGGAGAAGGGTGCCACTTACCTTGATGTCCAAATTGTGGCAGGAAGTGATTGTCACGGAGCTCCTCCCCTGTGCCTGTCAACTCAGAACAGGGACGGGGCTCCGTTTCCCACGTCCCTGATTCCGTGACAGACATGGAAGAAAACAGAAAAGGGGTTCTATTCATGATGTTCCATTGTGAATAGAATAGCCTGGGAGAAGGGCGGGGGCAAGACGGGAACATCAATCTTCCAATCCTGGATGGAATTACAGTCTCCTCCAAGGACTGTGTCTGCTGTCTAGGGGTGCTCCTGGACCCGTCACTCCAGATGTCTAATCAGGTAAATGCGACTGTCAGCAGTTCCTGTTATCAGCTTCAGCTGATATGCCAGCTGCGCTCTTTCCTGGAAATCAGGGACCTTGAAACAGTGGTACATGCGCTAGTAACCTCTCGTCTCGACTTCTGTAATGCACTCTACATGGGGCTACCCTTGTGCTTGACTTGGAAATTTTAACTAGTTCAGAACATGGCAGCCAGGTTGATTTCTGGCATTTCCAGAAGAGAGCATATAACACCTGTGTTAAAAGCTCTCCACTGGCTGCCTATTAGGTTCTGGGCACAGTACAAGCTGTTGGTTATGACCTTTAAAGCCCTACATGGCTTGGGTCCAACTTACCTCCAGGACCACCTCCTCCTTTACGACCCTCCCTGTGCACTTCGGTCCTCTGGGAGGAATCTGTTACAACCTATGAAAACAAGGCTGTCAGTAACCTCCTAGAGGGCCTTCTCTGCTACTGCTCCCAGATTATGGAATGGCCTGCCGGACGAGATCCGTCTTATTACCACCTTAGACAGTTTCAAAAAAGCTGTCAAGATGGATCTTTTCTGGCAGGCCTTTCCCGAATAGCTATCCCAGCCCGAAGATTCAGCTGTCTTTTCCCTTAGCTGCCATCGAATCATTCCATTTTTTTCTCTTTTAATTATTGTATGTTTTTAATCTTTTTAATTTAATATTGTTTTAAGGGGTGGGTGGGTTAGGGTACTAATGTAATTATGGAATTTTTATGCTGTAAGCTGCCCTGATTGCATTGCAGAGGGGCGAGATAGAAATAAATATTATTATTATTATTATTATTATTATCACGGAGGGGCTCAACATCATCCAAAAGGGAGCCCCTTTCTCACCCCTGTTCCATTCCTGCCCTGGGATATTTGCCCCATCTGATAATCTCCTAAATCTTGGGGGTCCATGACAACAAAAGTTATTTAAAGGGGGTCCTTCACAAAGAAATGGTTAAGAGCCACTGCAATAGAATATACTCTTGAAGTAACATCCCCAGAAAGAGTTAACAATAAACAAGTCCTCAAATTTTACAACAATAATAGAGGGGATTTAAATTCTGAGGATCCATGGCTGACTTCTAATCTTTGTGGTTTACTCTTTTTTTTTCCCCCTCTTGGTTCATGTGACACAGCCTGCCCTGGGCTTTATGCATTACTCCATAATGTGCAGTGCAACACATTCTTCAACTTGCTATGGAGACCTTTCAAATACACAACCACCACCACTTGGATCAGGCAACTGACAGTGCAGTATCTTTGCACTATTATTCATGTTATTCATTTATATCTGACTTTTTTCCCGACAATGGGACTCAAAGTGGCTAAAAACATCTTTAAAACAATACAAATTAAAAACAATACAGAAGTAAAAATAACAGTATAAATATAAAAATTTAAAAAAATTACACAATCTCTAAGTTAAAAATATTAAACATTAAAAATATTAAAATGCATTTTTAAAAAACTCTATAAAGACCCATAAAAATCTTTTAAAAGACATCACACAGCCATAAAAGCCCAGCTGCTGTCAGTTTGTATGACAAGAAAATGAAGAAATAGAATGGCTTTCAGCACTGTGTGTCAATATCACCCAAAGAAGAGTGTTACCATTTCAATGGGAATGAGATGTCCACAAAAATTCTTTCAAGCCTCCTTCCATGCAGGAACTCCTAGGGCTCCATGTAAACTGGCCCTCTAACTGCAAGCAGAATCTACTGGTACATAATGCTAACAGTTGCACTTTTTCCAAGGTTACACAGCCATGATGAAGGAAGGCAGAACCAAAGTCTGCTGGCTCTGGGTGACCTGCTTCCTTCATGGGTGCTGTAATTATGGTCATTTCCCCTCTCTAGTGGAACAAGAGGATGCTGCCCTTTGTCTGTAGCTATATTACAGAGCTATAGCAGTTTGATATCAGTTTAATTGTCATCCTATCTGTCTTATGGGATACTGAGATTTGTAGTTTGGTAAGTTACTTAGGATTCTCTGCTAGAGAATTCCGGTAGTGCTATAGATCAGGGGCATGGACTAGAGCTCTCTAGCAGAAAATTCTAAGTACCTCACAAACATCAAGTTCCAGGATTCTGTAGGATGGAGTCATGAAAACTTGAGCTACTATGATTGTGTTGGCTAGAAACTGTGGAGAAACTATTGTAGTTTGGCGTCTCCATTCTCACAACACTGATCTTATTATGTTTTATGCATTAGGACCATTTTAAATTTTTCCCTGTTATTAAGGAACACTGAAATTGTTTTAATACAGTTATGGCTCATCTGCAACTGTTTCTGTTCTGTTCTTCTGTTGCTTTTACAGGTTGTAAGTGGGCTGCCATATCTGCGGGCTCAGGATCCATGGATTCAACCCACCCTGTATTCAACCTACAGTACTGTATACAACACAATACACAAAACCTGTTCTTTACACAACACATTTGCAAGGCTGGAGATGCTGCAGAGAGACACCAAATTAGGAGGGGTAGCTAATACCCCAGAAGACAGGATCAGAATCCAAAATAATCCCAACAGATTAGAAAGCTGGGCCAATACTAACAAAATGAATTCCAACAGGGAGAAATGTAGGATACTACACTTGGACAGTAAAAATGAAATGCACAGATATAGGATGGGTGACACATGGCTTGAGGGCAGTACATGCGAAAAGGATCTAGGACTCTTAGTGGACCACAAACTGAACATGAGTCAGCAGTGTGATGCAGCAGCTTGAAAAGCCAATGCAATTCTTGGCTGCATTAATAGGAGTACCTGTATAGTGTCTAGATCAAGGGAAGTAATAGTGCCACTGTATTCTGCTTTGGTCAGACCTCACATGGAATACTGTGTCCAGTTCTGAGCAATTCAGGAAGGATATTGAGAAGCTGGAATGTGTCCAGAGGAGGGCGACCAGGATGGTGGGAGGCCTGGAGGCCATGCCCTATGAGGAGTGGCTTAGGGAGCTGGGCATGTTTAGTCTGGAGAAGAGAAGGTTGAGAGGGGGCATGATAGCCATGTTTAAATATTTGAAGGGATGTCATACTGAGGATGGAGCAAGCTTGTTTTCTGCTGCTCCAGAGACTAGGGAGATTTTCACATGGGCAATATATTCCAAGGAGAGATCGGGGCAGAAACAGGGCTGTTCCTGAAGCAGTGCCCCGTTTCGTACACCCCCTGCCTTCTCTCAATCTCGCCTCATCTTGGTTCTGTGCAGCTTCCAGTTCCCTCCCGTATCTTCCATCATTTTTTAATAATGAGGAACCGTTGTTATTAAAAAATGACAGAAGATACTGGGAGGGAACTGGAAGCTGCACAGAACAAAGACAACGCGAGATCGAGAGAAGGCAGGGGGGCGTGTGAAACGGGGCAATGCTTCAGGAACAGCCCCGTTTCTGCCCCAATCTCTCCTTGGAATATATTGCCCGTGTGAAAATCTCCTAGGACACAGGAGCAAAGGACTCAAACTACAGGAAAAGAGATTCCACCTAAACATTAGGAAGAACTTCCTGACAGTAGCAGCTGTTTGGAAGTGGAATACACTGCCTTGTATTGTGGTGGGGTCTCCTTCTTTGGAGGTTTTTAAACAGAGGCTGGATGGCCATCTGTCGGGAATGATTTGATTGTGTATTCCTGTATGGCAGGGGGTGGGATTGGATAGCCCTTGAGGTCTCTTCCAACTCTATGATTCTATAATTCTATGAAACACAAATACAAGGTTGCAAATACTGTGGGTGGGGGGGTTTAAAGAGGTTGACTTACAGGGGATGCTTCTCCAAACAAGGCAGCTAGGACTTGACGCCACAGGAGGCCACAAGAAAAATGAAGAAACAGCCACCTCTACTGCTACATCCCGAGCAGCCCCCCCCATGTTTAGCAGCACCATGCCCCAGTCCTTCCTGGTGAAGAGCAAGAAGGCTCACAGCTAAGACCAGCCCCGAGCCTCCGACAGTGGGTACAGCCTCAGCGTGGAGAGTGCCCTTGCTCAAATTTGTGCAGGTAAGAGCCCAAAGCTACCTGCACGCTCACACCCCATGGTGTTCTTCTCTTGCTCTAGCCAGTGATGTGGATGAGGCTGAAGAGGGATGCAAGAACATGTGAACAGCAGCAATCCAAGTGTAGTGCTTGGTGTGAATCCATGCCTCCTGCCATTTTACAATCCCCGCATCTCTGCAGCTTCATCCATACCACTGGCTAGAGTGAGTCATGGCTGCCTTGGTCAGAGAAGCTGCCCCTGCAAGTGAATCTCTTTAAACCTCCCACCCCCCTTACAGTATTTATAAGTCCTTTATTTATAAAATGGCATAAGTTGTTGCTCAGAACTGAAACTCAGAGGGCAGATGGTATACTAAAAGCATTTTGCAATCTTTGGAATCTGGCAGGCTACTAAGCTATTGGTTATCCATCATCCCCGATCCCTTTTTCCCAGACATCCCCCTTTTCTCAGGCAACTTCTGCAGCTGCTAGCTTATCTAGCCATTCCACAGTGACCATTATAGTCCCCTTTCCATAGTGCTACAAAACACTCATTAACCAGTACAGAGAAATGAAAACACAATTAACAACAAGGTTACAGAACAACACAAAAAATGGCAGGAACAGGCAATGCCAGGGACTGATCCTGACACTACCCTATGTCATTTTATAAATAAGAGATTTAATCATTTGCAATTTTTTTGATATCTGTGTGGGGTCCTGGAACCAAACCTCTGCAAATATGTTGGTCCCACTGTATTTTATGCTATGGTTTACTCTACAATTTTGGTTTTGACTCAAAGCTATTGTTTGTTTTAAAGACTGTAAGAAGCTGGGTTGTAAACAACAACACTAATAATTACTATAAGAACCTTAAGTAACTGTGTGTCTTGAAGAGTACACTTCAATGTCACTTGTCCTTTGTCCATCCAGTCATGCATTCATGCAAGCATATACCCATCTGACACATAGTACAGTTTGGCTCTAAGATTGCTGATAGTAATTCTTTATTTATTTATTTTATTTATTTATACCCGCTCTTCCATAGGCACATTATGAGAAACTGCACATAACTATGAGCTTCATAGTCCACATTCACCAATGGTCTGGCAATAATCAGGAAGCTGGACTGTATACAAATCTACCAACTGCAAGAGGAATTATGGGCATCTTTAAAAGTTGGCTGCAATCACAGATATTTTTCATAATTCAGACATCTATGGTTTATGAGCAAACCCAACAGTCAGATTCCCCAGGAGTGAAGATCACAGAATCACAGAGTTAGAAAGACTCCCAAGGCCCATCTAGTCCAAATTTCTACCAATGCAAAAACTAAAGTGTCCCTGAAAGATGGCCATCCAAATTATGTTTAAAAACTTCTATGGAAGGGGATTAGACTATCTTCCAATGTAGTTTGTCTCACTGGAAAAAAAAGCTTTTACTGTCAAAAAGTTCTTCCTACTATTGAGTTGGAATAGCCTTTCTCATAATTTGAATCCATTGGTTCAGGTACTATACTTTAGAGCAGCAGAAAACAAGCTTATTCCATCTTCTACATGACATCTCTTCAGGGTCTTAAAGATGGCTATCATAATACCTCTCAGTATTCTTTACTCCAGACAAAATATACCCAGCTCCCTCAACCATTCCTCATAGTGCTGGCTTTCTAGATCTTTTCCCATCTAGGTTGCTATCTTGTGGACATGTTCCAGGTACCAATGTCCTTCTCAGACAATGGTGCCATCATTAAAAATGATGAACCATACTTAAAAACCAAGGAATCAAGGAAAGAGCAAGTAAAAGGCAGCTGTCCTGAGTGAGATGTAGGATCTCTCTGGAAGAAAGCAGTGCAAGCAATGTTTGAATACACCCTAATAAAACAGAGGTAAAATTTGAAGAGTGGGTATTCATTATGTCAGTCCTCATAGCTACCATCCTAAGGAGAGTACAGTAACACTGGTAGGTACATTAATCTGTGCCTGTGCCAAAGAGCAGACCAAAGAACAGCAGTACACAGTGTAAAACACAGTTTATTGGGATCAGATAATAGATCCATAGGGCAGCCATAGAATACTGAGCTAACAAAAAGCAATGTAGTGGTCAGTATGCTGGTGTTTGGCTTGGAAGACTTAAGGTTACAAAATAATACAGTTGTCCCTTCATATTTGCTGGGGTTTGGTTCCTGGACCACCCCCACTCCCACCCACCCACCCCGTGGATACCAAAATCCGTGAATACTCAAGTCCCATTATATGCAATGACATAGCAAGATGGCAAAATCAAGGTTTGCTTTTGGGATTATTATTTTTAAAGAATATTTTCAAGCTGTGAATACTTAAATTCGTGAATACCAAATCTGTGGATATGGAGGGACACTGTATTTCCAAACAGGATCAGACCTCCAGTTCTAAATTCCCCCACTCTTCACAGCACCATGGAGCTACAGTATACTTTATTTCAAAGTCAACAATCTAGTTCTAATGTTTATCATCTCTACCAAGAATGGGTCTTTTATAAAGTTAATGGATCCTAACTGCCCATCAAAGGCCAAGCCACAACAACCGGGATGTCCATTATATGAATAGGTCACAGTATTGTTAACTGGGGAAATTGCCCGATCCTAGCCTGCCCACACAGCTATTGTGGAGTTTGTAGCTAAGCTCAGAGAGAAAGGTGATATCTGAGGGTGAGTTCATCATCTCTGGAAATAATATAAATCTAGTGCTGCAAGCAGCATGAGTCTCCTTCATTGCTGGTACATAGCCTCCAAAGGGTATCAAGCCAATGGCTATGCTCCACTGAACTGTCCTGCACTGATTACAGTTACCTACCACAGTGAGAATGTTTTGTACAAGTGTACTGTGGTGCAGAAATAATACTTCACAATGGAAAAGCAAGGCAGGTTCAGAGGCCTTCTTTTGCAGGTCCCAAAGGACATTACCCTAAAGGAACACTGTCTCAGTGTTTAGCACATTCTCTATTTTTTTGCGTACCAGATTCATGAAACTCAGCTATAGCTTTCTTGGTTGCACTAAATTGCAAACAAAACTCAAGAAAGTGGCTAACATTGTTCTCTCTCTCTCTTTCTCTTTCTTTGTGCACATAAGCTTTCCCAAACTTTTCTACCTTAAGAACACTGTTTTACACTACCAGGTAAATTCCTTTCTACCTCTGCAAGTATGGAGAAACAGTGACATTCAGTGGTCAGTTAGATTTATGGCATCTTGGTATTTTCTTGCAAATCCCTGGAGTACAAAACCCTGTGATAATCTTCTGTTTTGTTTTCAGTTTCTTTCATCTTTTGAGAAAGCAGAAGAAAAGGAAAAGAGAATGAAAAGCAAATACTGCATGTTTCAGTTGTATAAAATCACTCAAACATTAATTTCAGATTAGCTAAAATGTGTTGGTGCTGCATTTTTATGGAATAAATGTAATGCAAGAAACTACAAAGAAGAATAAAAATTTTCATGACATTGCAATAAACTGCTGCGGCTTTCCTCTTGCAAGCTCATAGTCTCTTGTACTTGGGAGTCCAATTTAAAACAAAATCTAGTGAATACTGTCCAGTTTAGGTGTTTCTATTGGACTCAAAAGATGTAGGGATGATGCCATAATGTACACATTAGCAGAATAGAAAACGGCTGAGATCCTGTTATGAACCAATAGGTATTTATCAAGGGGACAGCATAGTCTTTTTCCTGTGACCAGAGAAATATGCACCTGGGTTGGGACATATGCATACAGTTTGGGGCAAGCACATGACTTCGCACATAAGGAGAGCCAATGTGGGAAGAGCCCACAAAGGAGAAAATCACTTTGTGTATCTCCTTCACCTTCTCTATATATAGCCTGCCTTTTCCTCAATTCTGGGACTTAAGAGCTGCTGCCACACTGCAGAATTAGTGTAGTTTGACCCTGCTTTAACTGCCATGGTTCAATGCTATGGAATTCAGAGGTTTATAGTTTTGTGAGATATTTAGCCTTCTCTGTTAGAGAGCTTTGGTGTCACAACAAACTACAAATCCCAGGATTCCATAAGGTGGAACCATGATAGTTAAAGCAGTGTCAAACTGCATTGTTTCTGCATTGTGGCAGAAGCCAAGGTGGCTTATAAATTATTAAAACCAGTACAGATTTTAAAAAAAAATACAAAGACTTCAGTAAAAATGCACATATAAAAGTGAATTTAAAAGCAATTAAATAAACAGTGAAAACAATTAAAATTAATCAAAAGGCAACCTATAAAACTACACATCCTTTCTTTCTCACATGAGAAGCAAGAACCAATGGCTCCTCCACAGGACTGGGCCATTGTTCCCTGAGTCTGCAACCTGAAGCACATACTTTGCTATGTATTTCAGAAAGATGGATTTGTAGTGAAGTTGTAATGGGACAACTTGTCTATGAATCTCAGATCACAGAAAGCAAAGTTGTAGCGCCTAGGTGCCTGTAGATATAACCAGACTCTGTCTCCTGAAAAAAACCACCAAATATGGTCAGTGGGCAGGGAAGGAAGCTGTAATCCAACATAGGCTCCACACCCTTGACATAATGCTTGCTAAACTTGGGTGAGAAGGAGGAATTGTAACTAAATTTCTATCCAGATGTGGGGTGTGTAAGGATATATTATATACCCATTACCTTGTAGACAATAGGTAAACACTTGCACAAGAAGAGAGCTCTGTTACCACATGGGGGCTCCCATTTGAACATCCGGTCCTTGCATCTGGTTACTGCTACTAGTAGAAGAGGAGTGAAACTGACATAGTGTAGCAAGATGGAGCTGCTCCATTGCCTTTCAACAGAATGATGTAGCTATGTTGATGCACTGGAGCAGCTCTACATAATTTTTAAGCTCAGGGTCCCATAGTCATGCTCATAACTGAGCTTTGATATATAGCTATAAAGGAATGTGCTTTGCTTAAACAGTAAAGAGCAAGTTCTGGAGTTTATGTTGTTCCTCTGTTTATTAAAAACGGATGGGAGCACTTGACAGAAAAATCAAACTTCTGGTCATGGCTCATTAATCTCTGCTGTATCTGTCAGAAATGTGTGTTTAGAGTTTCAACAAGGCTTGGAAATTAAGATTACTGCTGTGCTTTTGTGTTTGTTCTAATTTCAAATGGAGAGAAGTGCCACCAGGAGTTTAAAATGAGGGACAAGAAAAGGGGTTGTTATAATAAGGCAGATAAAGCAAATGACATTTGCAAGTTACCTCCTTTGGCACTAATTTTCAGAATCAATTGGCAGGTTTTCATAGTATGTATTGACTTTCCAATGGTGTCTGGGCAGCACAGCCTCCCTAAAAAATTATATGCAAAATTTACACTCAAAATACTGTCCTTTGAGTGAGACTATGACTTTCACTGACATTTGGGGAAGATGTCTTTCCATTACAAAATCCTGCTATCACATAAGATGGGGTCAATCATAAGCCATCCCAGTGAGGACAACAGAATTTCACAAATAGAAGAATCATAGTCATAATTTAATGGTGAAAAGTAGTAGTAGTGGGAACACCTTGGAAAAGTTCTTTTTTGGACTACCACATCCAGGATTCCCAGCTAACATGGCTACTGGCCATGCTGTCTAGTGTTTCTGAGAGATGTTGTACTAAACAATTAAACTTATAATTGTTTAATATTTTTTATGGGGGAGGGTGGGGGTGGGGGGGTGTTTGGGGATTTTATCTGTATTGTATTTTAATTTTTGTAAGCCGTCCTGATTGTTTTAACAGAGGAGCGGGGTATAAATATATTATTATTATTATTATTATTAACAGTAATGTTTCAAAGCTCTTTTGATGGGAGCCCAGTTGTAATATTGGATAAACCAGACAGGCATGAAGTACAGGCAAATAGCATAGAATTCCTCCAGACATTTTATTCATACCCTTCACTGTGAACAGAGTTCCAGAATAATATTCTAAGAATTTTGGCCAGGTGGAGGGGGGGATGTAATTACTTTTTTGATACTATGGTTGCTTCATATTCAGATTCTTGCTCCACTAAAGAATGCCAGCATTGTTTCAAATAAAGCCGCTCTGTTGAAGAAGACAGAAAGGTATAACAGTACTCATGTTCTGGCACCCCCCCCCCACCCCCGCTGCTCTGAGTTATTTTTTCAAAGTGTCATTTCTTGAGATTTTCAATTAATATGTTTGTCTATTTTTAGGGGATAGAATACAATTGGTGTTAATGGCACCTTTTCACCATACAATACCTTACTAGGGAATGGGGCCACAACCAAACTGTGTTCATTGTAGTCATATGTTTTATCAGAGCATGGTTTCATAGGTGGCCTCAGTGTGCTTATAACTGATTGTATCTGAGCATTCACTGGTGTGAAAGAAGATGCACATATTTCTTCTTAGACTAGATCCTTTAAAATTCTCAACAATTTAAAAACTGATGACTATCTTCTGATTGTGCAATGGCATCATATTCTCAATTGAAGGAAAATGAAGACTATTGGTAGCCTACCTAGGAAGAGAAAGCTGTTTTCGGTAATGTAGACTACTGTATTTCCATGGACATATATAATAATATATGCCCATATAATACATCTCAATAGATGCAAATACTTAAAGGGAAGGATTTTAGCAAATGTTGAGAACCTGGTTCAACTGGAGACTCTCTGTAAATTGTGGTCACTTTGGTCCCTGTCCCATCTTCTTTGAGGTAGTCCCATGCTCTAATTAGGAAGCAATAGGACATATTTTCACCCTCCCTTCAGGATGCTTTTGGACAGAGGATCTCTACTGGTCATGACTAAAAGGCATTGTGAAGCTATTCTGTCTCCTTTTCTGGCAAGCAAAAAAATAAAAAAACCAAGGAAAAATATAGGAGGCATGCCAATGGAAGATGCCATGGTCCAGAAAGCCTGTAAACTGAACAAGGCAATGTGATTACACAGTAAAAAAAAAAAAAAAAAGCTTCACCTAAAAACATCTTGAATATAATTTTTGTGCCTGCAGTCTAGTAACAGAGAATTCATTCTATGAGTGTGGGTACTTCTGCTGCAAAAAATAACACAATTCATGCACAAGAGGCAGCTTCCAGGCAAACTGGAAGAACCCCTAAGTTTGTAACAGTACAAAAAAAATCTTTAGGGGAGAAAAATGCCTTAAAGAGGTTTGGGAATTTAAAAAACACAGCACAATGAGAATTGAGATGCTCAGTGGGCATACACAGTGTGGGAGGAGACAGAATGGAATATTCTAGCATAACCCATTCATTGAAACATGGATAGGATTACATTGCAAGTACAGTCTGTTCCAAATCACTCTGTTATTGATGGCTTTTCAAATGCATAGTAAATTTCCAGCTAGTGTGGGGTTGAAGATTGTGCTGGGATTACATGCAAATCTTATCTTCAAGAAATCAGTACTATATGTGATCATAGTTTCATCAGATTTCTTTGCATCACCCCATTATTGTAGCAATCAGATCATCAACTGTCATTAAGGAAGTACTTACAGTAAGCAAAAAATGCAAATTCAAATTTTCTCCTGTAATAATCATAGCTACCAATATAGCACCTATTAATATTTATTCATTCTGTTTCAGCCAACCTGTGTGAAAGAGGGAAGCATATACAGCATATCTTGCCATTAGAGATGTCACAGTCTCAAGTTTTCCATGGTACATCTGGAAGAAACTTGTAAAGAGAAGGATTCACACCAGCTACTTTCAGCTAGATTAAAACTGTAATTGCCAATAAGTCAATAAAGAATCTTTTGTAAACATTAATTCACCCAGACCAGTATCTCACTTCAATTCTCCTCTTCTTTTTGGAGAACAAAACATTCTGGAGCTTTCTGTAGTCCAGGAGTAACTGGAAATCTAAAGGCTGGTTTAGAGTTAATAGGGATTACTGCACTTAATAGCAATGCAACACAAACTTGTTCCTAATAACAGACTGGAACAAGCTTCAATATCTGGTTCTTTCCTTTATTCAGAGTGTGATAATGGGGCATTCCCATTACCAAGGGACCCCTAGAGAAAACCATAACACAGGGTATGACCTGTTCCAAAATGTCTGGCTATAGTGGATGCATGTTAAAGTATTAATAGCCCTGTATTTAGAGTATTAGCTTTGTCCAAGGCCAGTCCTGTAGTTCCTGAGGTACTAAAATTGAAATAAGGCAACTCATCCTCATTGTGAATCTTTTTTAAAGCTCAAGTTGCCATAGTAGATTTTATCACTCCTTGCCTGGGAACAAACAGGAGGCTACTTGAAGCCAAAAGAGCAGAAGTTGGATTCTCATTTCTCTAGCTCATATTCCTCCCAGAAGAAAATGAGAAATTACTCCAAAGATTATTGCTACACCACCACCACCACCATCATCATCATGCCCACCAGGATTTCTGGAGTCATCTCCCAGTTCTCTCTGAGAGAAGGTAAAAGGAATAATAGAGAGTTGCATTCCACTTCCTCACCCTCCCTCCATATCAAGAAACGGGAAGTCTTCGCTCCTGCAATGACAAGATGTATGCTAAGAAAATACACATTCCAAGTCAAAGAGGTGATTGCCCAAAGCTTCCCCAAGAGGCCTGTCGGCAGCAGATAAAATGATCATTCACCCTATTGATATGAAGGCTCCATATTTTCTGAACCACTGAATACAAAACTTTCAATTGAAGCAATCGTAGGCTGGTTATTACCTGGACTGGTCCAAGTCATGTTCGTGCCTAAGG
Source organism: Gambelia wislizenii (assembly GCA_030847615.1). Taxonomy (NCBI): domain Eukaryota; kingdom Metazoa; phylum Chordata; class Lepidosauria; order Squamata; family Crotaphytidae; genus Gambelia; species Gambelia wislizenii. Next base: position 232,812,379 of record JAUMIR010000003.1, on the reverse strand, counting down.
CAAAGGACTTGCAAGCATCCTAGCAGAGGTTGTTGTTGTGGTGGTGGTGGTGGTGTCTTCAAGACATTTCTGACTTATGGCAACCCTAAGGTGAACCTATTACAGGGTTTTCTTGGCAGAATTTGTTCAGAGGGGGGTTGCCTTTGCCTTCTTCTGAGGCTGAGGGTGTGACTTGTCCAAGGTCACGAAGTGGATTTCCATGGCCAAGCAGGAATTTAAACCCTGGTCTTCCAGTATCCTAGTTCAACATTGAAACCACTACACCATATTGGCTCTCAGCAGAGATTAGAAAAGTTAATTTTTGGATGGTAATCTGCAGCCAGCAGGGCCATGGGCCATAGTGTCTGGAGAATACTGGGAGTCATAGTACAAGAAATAAATCTAATTGTTAGTCCCAACTACAGTAGACCCATTGGATCAATGGGGATATGGTAAATTCCAACATTTATATAAATTCCATTGATTCAGTGGGTTTACTCTAGTTGGGACTACTTAGGTCCCCAAAAGTAACTTTCTCAGATGCTATGTCCTACTCCCATTCCGTGTACAACAGTGGGTTGAACTAGCAGTTGATTCAAATGTCTTCAACACAACATCTTTCACCTGAAGGCAACAGGCCAGCTTAGTGTGCAGAATGCATTTATTTCTCATTCAACCTCTACTGCTTGAGGTGGCTGTCTTACTCTGCCTCAGGAAAACTGAGGCAGCCACCTCAAATAACACTTCCTTGAGGGATGGAGGACAGTAGTGAGGCATTGGAAGCTGGAGCTATAGATGCTACTAAACCTGCCCTGCATCCCCTAAACTATTTTTCTGACCTTAGATGTGGCTGGCCCACTGCCAATAAAGGAATAAAATTCAGCCAGAGCCTGGAAGTGACAAGTAACAGTTACATGAGGGGATAACAAAGCCATATTTGTTGTAACAACAACAACAGCAAAAGCAAAAGCAAAATTACTTTCTTGGTGTAATGAGTATTGGTTTCCAGTTACTTTCAAAGGTTAATTTTTAAAAGACAATTTTGGAGGCACAGGCTCATAATGCTTCTTGATCCATTTTGTTATGAGCCTGTGCCGCCAACTGGTGAAGCACCTCACAGGCTTGTCTATACGAGGGGGGAAATGTGGATTGATACACACTAATGCCAATTTGAAGCAGCTTTGATTTGTCTTAAAAGTTTTTGTTGTTGTTATTTGTTTGTTTGTTTTGCAAACTCGCAGGCATGCAAAGCTATCTGCTTTAGCTGTCCCAATGACATGCCTGTGAATCAAGATGGTGGGAGTGAGTAAATTACTTACGTTTTTATTTTCACCAGTTGCCACTGCTGAACAGTGTTTTTTAAAGCATATATAAAGTGCAAAAGTGTGATATGTCGCATAAATAAATAAAGGCTTTTTTTGTCACCTCAGCACACAATTGCTAAGGTGAAAATCCAACATGGCAGCTCTGGGAACTTGCCTTGTTAGCAAACTCCACCCCTGCACACATCTGACCAATCAGCTTTCCACTTTCACTTTCATCAGGAATGCGAATGAATGTGAATCGGATTGTCCCAACAAGCAAGAATGCACATTCACCACAGAGCTTTTTACAAACTTTGGGAAAAGCCGCAAAGGCTTTTCCTTTGGAGTTTTTGGTGGATTTGGCCTCCTTCCTTCTGAATACTGTGGATTGATGTGGGATGGCATTTAGACATATCGTGTTCTCCTCAAATTCTATGAGGAGTATTTTCACTGTTTAGACAACCCCTTAATAGTGGGAACAGTTATTTCACAAAACACCCCAAAGAGAAGATATGTCAAGAATGTCATAAAAAGTTAATCAGTTTCACTATTTTAAAAAAAGGTGCTCTGCAATCATCACAAACATGTGATAACCAAAAAAAAGAAAGAATGTCAATTAAAAAACCTATCCATAATCTCCAAGGGGAAGTCAAGCAGAGACAGACAAGAGAAGCTGTAGTTGTGATTCTTAGGATAGCTGTGGCTCCCTTTCAGTTTCATGTTTATAACAACCGCAAGGCAAAGAAAGTGGATGTGTCCCCTGGTAGAACCAAACCAAGTACCATCTGGTCACCAGTCAAGGGGGAAAAAATCAACAAAACAGTGTGAATAATCCCTCAGTCAGCATTCCAGATGCTCTTCTACCACATTACCTATGAATGTTCTGTGTATCTACTGCTTAAATTTATACAAAGGATATAATGGTTCAAATACTTGGTTGGGTAAACAACTTATGGAATATGAAGATACTATTCTGCCTTCCTGTATGTCCCTGTAAAACAGAAACATTTTCCCACCTGGAGAAAGGCCCTCCTTAGCTATTATTCTTTAGTAGGAGATGTGTTATTAATATCAGACATCACATGTTCCAGGGATGAGAATGCACTTTATTTTTAATTATTTGAGAGCATTTATTTAAATGATTATTTAGTATACCTTGTAACAGCATTATATATCTGGGTCTTGAAGAGGATTCAAAGGCTTGGACTATAATTTCTTCTTTTGCAGTTTTATTTTAATGTGAAGTCGAAGGTTTTCATGGCTGGCACCCATAGATTTTCCTTGGGTTTTTTCTGAGCTGTGAGTCCGTGTTCTGGAAGAGTTTACTTCTGATGTTTCGCCTGCATCTGTGGCTGGCATCTTCAGAGAATGGTTGGGTAGGAGTGGGGGGGTATATATTGTGAACCCCAGGGAGGATATTTACATTTGTGTATTTGAATGGTTAGTTTCTGGGTGTAGAAATGCAAGGAGGATTAGCCTCTGTTTGGTTAATGGTTGGTTGATGGCCCATTATCTGCTGGAAATCCCCCTGTCCCTGGGTGGAATTCCTTTGTAAGTGTTAAGTTTTGATTCTATTGTTTTTCAAAACTGGAAGCCAGATTTTGTTTACTTTTAGGGTTTCTTCTTTCCTGTTGAAGTTTTCCAAATGTTTGTGGATTTCAATAGCTTCTCTGTGCATTCTGACATGATAGTTGTTGGCCTGGTCCAGAATTTCTGTGTTTTTAAATAGCATTTTGTATCCAGGTTGGTTTCTAACATGTTCTGCTACTGCTGATTTTTCTGGCTGGCCCAGTCTGCAGTGTCTCTCATGTTCCTTGATTCGTGTTTGTACACTGCATTTAGTGGTCCGTATGTACCAGCAACGTGGTATGTGGTAAACTCCTGCAGCTGTGAGAGGGTCTCTTTTGTCCTTCACTGAGCATAGCATTTCTTGGATTTTCTTGGTAGGTCTGTACAGTTGTCCCTTCACATTCGCTGGGGTTTGGTTCCAGGACCCCCCGTGAATACCCAAATCCGCGAATACTCAAGTCCCATTATATGCAATGGCATAGCAAAATGGTGTCCCTTATATAAGATGGCAAAATAAAGGTTTGCTATTTGGATTATTATTTTTTTAAGAATATTTTCAAACCGTGAATACTTAAAACCATGAATGCCAAATCCGTGAATGTGGAGGGACAACTGTAGATGGTTTGGAGGTTGGGTTTCTGTGTTTCTCACAGCTGCAAGAGTGCTTGCGCAAATACCATATTTTCTCATATGAACCTGCTTGTTTTGAGATCTTCTGGGAAGATGTGTTCCACTACCTTCACAGGCACACCTGGAGAGAACACAGGAGAGGGTCTTCCTCATAGCTGTTTCTCAGGCTCTGGAACACCTCCCCAGAGAGGCATCCTCCTTGCAATCTTTCCCCACACAGGTAAATATCTTTTTATTCAGTCAGGCCTTTGAGAACTTTTGGTGAGGTGGGGGTTGGGGGTAGAGGAAACTAGCCTTTTATAACATGCTGGATTTTTATTTGCTCTTTTCAATGGTCTTTGTTGAAACTTATTTTAATGTTACTTTCTTTTTGATAATTTAATTACTTTTTAATTTTTGTATGCTGTGAATTTTAACTATATTTGTTTTAACTGCTATAAGATGTCTTGAGTTCCGACCTGGAGAAAAGGCAGGATATAAATTAAACAATATTTAATATTTAATTATATTATTACTATTATTATTATTATTAGGCAAAATCCAAAATCTCAACTAGAGTATCCACCAACGAATCAACGCAGCTGACACAAATGCTGACTAAACAAACATTTGTTACTGGGTCTAATAATTACCTTCAGCCCTTGGTTTTTCTTTGCCATTTGGTTAATTTCCTCACTCATAAATAAAGATCATCAAAAATTATTCTCCTTGGATCCCTTATTCCATGTTTACAAAAGATAATAAAAGTATTTATTGACATCAAGAGGTAAACCCAGGCCCATGCTTTCTATGTCATACCAACAGTGGTTAGTCTTTTTATCCAATTTAGCAGTGCATGGTAAACTTGCTAAAGGGTTTTTTGCGCAAGGTCCAACATGTTTGGGTCTAGCAGTATATAAGATTCAAAGAAACAAAAGCTTATCCCACTCCCACTCAAGATATTCATCCAGCATTATAACTTCTTGCCTTCAGGTAGTTTGCTATCACAGTTCTGGTAGACATCTGGTGCTATATTCATTTTCAGAAAACAGAAAATAATTTATATTGCAACTATCTTAGTGCTTCCAAAAATAAAAACAAGAACATCGATTTACTGATCACCTTTTCATTCAGGATCACCCACATTTCATATATCAAGCCCTGCACTTGATATGTTCTGTACTAGAACAATAGAAAGGTCTTTTACAAGGCTTAGTGGGAATTGTTATTTGTTCCACTATTTTGGATAGTTCAGACTTCTTCTTTATGTTGTCCAGTATTTTCAGATAATACTGTTCCATTACAATGAAATAAAGGATCTGTGAAATGAGCTATTTAAAAAAAAAACAATCTTAAAGCTTTATGTTATTTCCCATTGACCCAAGTGGCCTGGATAACATACCGTAAGACTTCAGCAGAGGTCTACAAGCAAAGCACAGAAAATATACTTTATGGATTTCAACTCCCAGCATTTCCAAGATAATGCTAGGAATTGTAATTTAAACAATTCACTTTTCTAAGTTTTATGTCTTCCATATAGGACAGAACTAGGTCTTATGAGGAACACAAGAGGTCCCCACTTAAATGAAGACATAAATAAAAGGGGGAAAGTACAATAACATCATAGTTCATCATATGGTAGCATGATGGTGCTAATGTGTAAAGCTTCAGTTCTCTCTCCCAAATTAAAAGTACTAACTTTCATTGCAGACCAATCCTCAACTGCAGATATCTCAAGGTTTTAAGCTCATGTTAGTATTATCTTTCAGAAAAGAATCAAAGGATTAAGCACTACTCCCTCCACCCTGTCAAAGTTAGATATAAGGAGAAGCAGTTGCAAATATGTTTGCCACTCTGAAGGTGAAAATAGACATTATCCATAAGGTGACTGGCATAGTTCCTGTGTTGCTTGTGGATGTAAGGAGTGCAGAATCAGTGCAACCCTTAGGGAATCCTTTATCCAGAGATGTATCTATGAATAATTGTTGTGTGCCTTCAAGTTGTTTCTGGCTTATTATTTATTTATTTATTTATTTATATCCCGCTCTTTAGCCACAAGGCTATCAGAGCGGCTTACAAATTGTTTTAAGCTTATGGCAACCCTAAAGCAAACCTACCACAGGTTTTTTTGAGGCCGAGTGTGTGAGATGCCCAAGGTCACCCAGTGGGTTTTTATGACTGAGCAGAGAGAGATTCAAACCCTGCTCTCCAGAGTCGCAGTCCAATATCCAAACCACTACGCCACACTGGCTCCTACATGTATCTATAAAACTCACCTCAAATCAGGTTAAATCTATGACGTTTCAGCTGCAGACAACAGCAATGCTAAAATACTAGAAAAGGCAAAGAAAGTAATGTTTGTTGACCTCCTGGCCTCTATGGTTTCTGAAATCATAACAATAGGATCTACAATAAAACATTGCAGTGTGGGGTGATACTGTTCACTGTCACAATCAATTAGTCATGACCTCCTCCAAAGTACAGTTGTCCCTCCATATCCATGGATTTGGTATCCATGGATTTAAGTATTCACAGCTTGAAAATATTCTAAAAAAAAATAATAATAATCCAAAAAGCAAACCTTGATTTTGCCATCTTATATAACGGACAACATTTTGCTATACCATTGCATATAATGGGACTTGAGTATTCATGGATTTTGGTATCCACGGGAGGTCCTGGCACCAAAACCCAGCAAATATGAAGAGACAACTGTACTTCATTCCATTCCCACTCCCACTGGCCTTTTCTTTCTAATAGTTAGCCTTCTGTGGCAACTGGATCTGCTCATTGGGTGGCTTCTTAAAAAAAAAAACTCTCCAAGAAATAGTTTTTTCTCTCTAAATGTTTGTGTGTGTGTTTCTCCAGACCTTGTGGATGGGTAGTGCTGTTTTGACCACATAAATAATGACATTCGTAGCCTGATAGAGAAAATTATTACCATGTAAATGAAGGACATCATAGTCCTGAAATATACAGTGTTGCATCTTGTTCCAAATTAAGAAAGAATGTGCACAAATCTAGTTTAATTACAAGTGGTTAATGAAAAGAAGACAACAGAAAAGCATAAATTTAAAAACTCAAGAGATATATCAATATTAAGATGGCTATTTTTGCCCTTTTAGAGGCTGTAGCATCAACCCTTGAAGATGATTAAATGTTGTATTTGAAGATTAAAGGAATTTGTTAAAGGCATTTTATTGGAATGACTCTTATTTAAAGAGGTGCTTTAGGAAGTAATCAGATGCTTTATAGTTCCATAGAGAAAGCCATCTCTCTGCCAGGGCAACCTCAAATAATAACCATGTCATCAGTCTAAGCAATGAGATGTGTGTAATATTTCAGGGCAAACTATGTGGAAAGCAGCTTGCAAAACTGCATAACATACTTCCCCCCCCCAAAATGTGATTAATAGAGCAGAAATTAGACATCAGAAAATATTCAGTAGTAGAGAACATCTGGGAAGAAGCATGGAAAAGATAATACAGAATGCAGAAAGTATGGGTTTGATGTGCTGTATATACAAAGTGTGTTAGGCCGGATTTGGAATTATCCAGGAAATATCTCTATATACAGATCTATTGAAATAATTGCCCAGTCATACTACTATGTTTGGGCAATGTGTCCAAATATTGTTTAGAAGAGACTAAGAGTTTTCATGCAAATTTATTCTGATAAGAATTATTCTTATCCCTTTCCATTAGGTACATTTTAGCTGGATAGACTAGAACATGTTTTCCTCTTTGTATTTATTGTAGTCCCAGACATCTGCTCCTGTTCACCTCAATGTTGCATTGCTCAGGAATGTAGAAAGCATGGAAGTAAATTCCAAGGTCTTTAGATTACAAATCCTTCAATATCTACATTGGAAAACTAAATTAAACAAAATATGGGGAGCTTCAGGGCAAAACTAATTTTGAGTAATGCTTTGGTTAGGATCCAAAGAATGCCATATGCATCTGAGAGTACTTCTAGCATATGCACTGGAACACTTTGGGTTTTCCATTCTGATAATCGGGCACCTTTTCCGGAAGACAACACAGAGAAACCTTAAACTCTTTAAAGTGACTTTTATAACTCATTGAAGAGGGGGAATCAAAAACACTAGCTAATGGCAAAGGGTTTACTGCTAACACAAAGACACCACAAAATATTAAGTCTTACCTGTAATCATCTGAACCCACACCAACGTTCCTTTCTTTCCACTTTTTGTGGCGCTAACAGCAGTTTGTGAGAAGAGCAATTTAGACTGGGAAAATGGCATGGGGGGAAAGGGTTAAACTGGAGATGGGGAGTATGGGCCTGTCCAGATCTTTTTGGATCTCAACTCACATCTCTCCATCAGCTTCACTGTCTAGGGCTATTTGGAGCTGAATTCCAGTAACTCCTGAATTCCTCACTCAGAAGGGATACACATACACTTCTCCAGCCTGAATAAACTAGCTTTCTCCACATCAGCCTCTGAATAGATTTTTTAAAAAAAAAATCTTGGGAGAACTGATCAAAGCTCTCAGATATCACCAGTGGCTTATTGCTTGCTTAGCTGCTCTTTTGGTATGCAGTTCTAACCCCTACTAAATCACAGGATAAGTCTGGTTACATAAAACTTGAAGGGATCTTAAGGAGGCTCCTGCTTAGATCATCATGGTTACCTTTCTCACTCCTTCCTTTCTTATATTTGAGAAACATGGCAGGTAACAGATAAAAAGGTGGCTAGCAGAATCCACCTTCCCTTGCAGTTCAGACATATTGAAATTCCGCCATGTTCCACAGTATTTCTGCAGAAAAGATGGATTTAGTCCAGTGAAGAAATGACATCAGCAGAAAGTACTTTTCTAACCCAATTTCTTATTTAGGTGTGAAGTACATGACTGTGCTTCTTAAAGGAAAATACTATATCACTATGAGGGGAAGAAACAGAGATATTATTATCAGGTAAAGAATAAGAAATGGCCCTGCCAAGATAGGAAGGGAAATGCCTATATCAAGACAAGAGTAACAGGCCTATCAAGAAAAGTGGTGATGAGATGATAGAAGTGCAGGGGAGAAAGACCTGCCAGCGCTGTTGCTTCACTCCTTCGTATTCTAATATTGAGGGAAAATATCTGAGGAAACAACAGAATTTAAACCTACAAATTCTTTTTGATTAGAGACCCAAAGATAAAGACTAAATATGTATGATGATAGAATAGAAGAGAAGGGGGAGGAAGGAGGAAGAGGCAGCAGCGGGGGAAAGGGCAGGCGATGGGACTCTGAGTCCCATCACCCGCCTGTCCTCCACTGCAGCCTCTTCCTCCATCCCCCCCTCTTCCCTACTCGCTGTTTGCGAATGGGGAAGAGAAGGGGGAGGAAGGAGGAAGAGGCAGCAGCGGGAAAAGGGCGGGTGATGGGACTGACAGTTCCACTGCCCGCCTGTCCTCCTGCAGCCTCTTCCCCCCTGAGCTCTGGCGCATGGGATGGGGGCACAGCTGAGAACCAACGACAGCAACAGCATGGCACCATTGCTGTCGTTGGGCCTCCACCCCCTCCCACTGAAGGCACTGGCCTTGGAGGCCTCTGGGGCAGCGTGGGGTGGGGGCTTGGACAAGACCCAACAATAGCAATGGCATGATGCAGTTGCTGTTGCTAGACCTCTGGTCACTCACACACACACCAAAGGTGCTGGCCTTGGAGGCTTCGGGGTGGCGTAGGGTGGGTGTGTGGCCAAGACCCAACCACAGCAACAGCGCGGTGCCATTGCTGTCATTGGGCTTCCATTCGCCTCCCCACACACACACACTGAAGGCATTGGGCTTGGAGCCTCTGGAGCAGTGTAGGGTAGGGGCACAGCCGAGACCCAACTACAGCAACGGCACGGCACCATTGCTGCCGCTGGGCCTCCATTTCCCCACATACACAGACTAAAAGTGCTGGCCTTGGAGGCCTCTGGGGTGGCGTAGGGTGGTAGTGTGGCTGAGACCTAACCACAGCAACAGCGCGATGCCATTGCTGTCATTGGGCCTTCGTTCCCCCCCACACTCACCTAAGGCGCTGGCCTTAGAGGCCTCTGAGGCGGCGTGGGGTGGGGACTCAGACAAGACCCAACTATAGCAACGGCATTGCACAGTTTCTGTCGCTGGGTGTCTGATCACCCACCCCCACACTGAAGGCTCTGGCCTTGGAGGCCTCTAGGGTAGCGTAAGGTGGGGACGCAGTTGAGACCCAACCACAGCAACGGCTGGTGCCATTGCTGTTGTTGGGCCTCTGTTCACCACACACACACACAGAGAGAGAGAGAGAGAGAGAGAAGGCACTGGGCTTGGAGGTCTCAGTAGCAGTGTGACTGTTTGAATCAGGGCCTCTGGTCGGTGTCAGCGGCAGAGGGGGCATGGCTGAGATCCAATGACAGCAATGGTGCTGTGCCATGCCCGAGGCTGTCATTGGGCCTCTGGCTGCTCCCCCCACACCGCAGGCACCCTTTCCGACCTGGCAAGAGATACATCTCTGTGACTGTCAATCACGGAGACCACGCCTCCCCATGTGAACTGCAAATTCAGAAAACTTTTGGATGTTATCAGAGAAATGACTTTCTGGAGAAAATCGTGTAAACTACTTGGTACTGGATCGAAAGAGAAGCCGGCATTTTTTGAATTAAAAACTGTTGTGTAACTGACCCGAGAGAAAAACATTGGTCGCCTTTTATGATAGTTATGAAGATCACACTGTTTTTGGAAGAAGAGGGGAAAGGATTTACTGTAATTAAGTACACAAGGGAAGTATGCAACTCTACTAACACCTTTTGGGGAGCTACACCTACACTATTTTAGACTGGTCTGTAACTTTTTCCCCCTATAAGACACTTAACCTCTGAAATCAACAGTGATCTAGAACTTCAGGGACACAGACAAGGTCAGCGGTTGTCCAAACAGTGAAAAAACTCCTCATGGAATGTGAGGAGAATCCTACCTGCTTTATCGCATTCCATGTGATTTCACCATATTGTGAAGGGTGGGGGCAAAAAAGGCCAAAAACATCACCAGAAAAGTCTTTGTGGCTTTTCCCATATTCTTTTAAACACAGCGAGGGTGTATGTGCATTCCTGCTTGTTAGGACAAGTCTGTTGATTTGATTCACTTGCCCATATGAAAGGAAACATAAATCTAATTGGCTGGATGAGTGAAGGGGCAAGGGCTTGCTAACAAGACAAGCACCCACTGCTGCCATGTTGGATTTTCGCCTTAGTGAACAAATGCTAAGGTGAGAAAACAGGGTGTTGGGGTGTTTTTTTGCTTTTGTTCTCAATTGAAAAATCACTTAAGTCACACCTTGGACATCATTTTTTTAAAAAATAAGGTTGTTGTAGGCAAATTGAGGTAAGTGCAAATGTGAGTAAATCACTTGCGGCCACCACGTTTACTAGCAGGTACGCAAAGCTTATGGGGGTAGAAAAACCATTAGGACAGGTCGCAGCTGCTGCAAACTGTCATTACTGAGAGGTGCTCCTTTTTTTATGGGGTCATATAGACAAGCCCTGAGTCTCTCTCTGATTAGTCCCAAAGTATTGAAACGTTATGATCTCTGACACAAATTTGAGGGTGGTCATCTCTGCTGTTTCATGACCAAACCCTAATAAAGATTTTTCTTTAAGGTTAAAAACATTAAATATGTGTAAAAGATCAATAATTTATGAATGTTTACGCTCTTTGTCTATGATAGCCACAGGAATTCTAAGAAGTTACCTTTCTTTTAAGTGCTGTAAATTTGAAGCAGAGAAATATTTTAAAATAAACCTTTTTATTGCATTTTCACATGTATGTCCTTACCAGCTGTTACACATTGTGGAAACTTGCTGTTATATCACCCTTGATCTTTGATTTTCTTCAGCCTTGCAATTTTAATAGAATATAATCTGAAACATCAGCCACGGTGCCGTTTACACGTTGAAAATGTAGTGGGAAGAATTCGTGTTGATCCCTGGCACTTTACACGTACATCGGGTTGGGTACATGATTTTCGGAAGGGGGCCCACCTTTTATCTCTCAACCTGCGGGACTTCCAGTCCCACGGTTTGTGCCAGTTTTTAAAAAAGTCACTGGAGGATTCAGAAAATCGGAAATGTAAACAGCCTGGGACAAAATATCTCGGTACTAGGGATGACCGGAAATGGTGACTGGGGGCGGGCTTAGAGATCAGCGACCAGAAAAGGAGGGGTCAGTCACCTGTTCAACAGATCCAGCCTCACCAGCCAAAGACAAAGGTTGGTGTGTGTGTGTGCGCGCGCGCATGTACCCAATCACCTTTTTAAATGGATTTCTACACTGCATGCTACAGAGAGATTGTGGTGGGCAGAGGGTCACCCATTCATCCCCTGCCTCGGTCACCTCCCTGGATCTGAACGGGCACAGTAAAATATTCCAGCCTCTGAGCAAATGAACACCCCTTAAATTCCCCCTGTGTCTGTGTCTTTCAAAAAGCCTGTCTGTAGCTGGCTTGAAACCTGAACTCTGCAGCTAATCTCTACTGTAAGGGTTAACATTTTAAAGAGGCAAGGGGAATACAAATCCCCCCCCCTCACTCGGCTTGATTTCAAATGGAAAGCACTCGTTCATTCCTGCGTCTGAGCGAAAGATCTCAGTCTGGATCTTTCAAAATGCTTTCTGCCTCTTCTTAAAGGGTTAACATTTTAAAGAAGCAAGGGGAATAACAAACTTCTGCCCCCCTCTCCCCCCTCAGCCAGCCAGTAGCATCGCTCGTGGCATGGAACTCTAAAGGAAGTGCGTCACCGAGGTTGTGAAAACACGAGTAATCGCATCCTTGATTGACAGCCGGGGAAAAAAAACTTTAAAAAAACCCGGAACTTTGGACGTTTAAATATCAGTCACGGGACCACCCAGGATATCCAGATCAGTGACATAAATCGTATAAACAGCGAGGGACGGATTCGTGATCACAAAATCACGGTAAGCACAGCGACAATTTCTGTCGTGTAACTGGCACCCACATAAAACTGATACCTACAAAGGGTTGAAGAGTTTTTGTTGTGCAAGAATGTGCATCAATCTTCATTATTTCTTCTTGTCTAGACAAGCCCATAGTGAGTTTAGGAAGTTTAATAGTATTAACAATTATAATCTACTGCTATGGGAAAGGAAGTTGTATTTTGTATGTACCCCTGTAGATTTAGGTCGTAGGTTAGAAATGCTTTGTTTTTGTTTGTCTCTCTATATTTCTTGTTATATATATATATATATATATATAGTGTGTATTTGTGTGTGTGTGTTAATAAAAAGTTTTTAAAAGATGTATTATGTTTCTTCATGTGATTAAGTGTTGTCATTCTAATTTTAATTTTTTAAAATGTTTTTTTAATGTTTTTATATAGCCCTGAAGGCCATTGAAATATATATAGGCCAAAACATTCTTGGCTTTTTCCAAAATAAGACAGCCATTGCTTGAGCACTTGAAGATGTGTCACTTTTTTCCTGTGGATTCTATTGGGTGCTCTCCAGTTTTTGTTGCTTCTAAAACAGACTTTTGGTCAACCAAAGCAAGTAAAATAATCAGAAAATGTAGCATCCAGCTCTAAACCATTGAATTTCAAAAGCATTACCAAAACACTCCCCATGCATTAATTTTAACAACAAATTGTTCATGTTGCTAACGTTCCATCTTGCTGAGTATGATGAGCCTGGGTCTGCCCAGCATATATTACCAGTTTGATTTACTATGTTTCAGGTTAGTTCTATTGTATTTTCACATATATACTAGCTGCTTTGATGTCTTTGGGCTGAAAAGGAGAATATGTTTTTCGTTATCAACTGAGGTGTCCTTTCACAGAAGATCCCCCCAAAAATCCAGTTCCACAAGCCTACCATGTATTTTGAAGTTCTTCTTACATATGGGAGGCTGGCCCAGCTTAATGACAGCACATGGCTGTCATTGGTGTGCATACAGAAGACTTAGCTGCATGTCGTTTCTCTTTCATACAGCAAGGCCATGGCAGCTTTCTTGTTGCCTGAGAATTGAACAGAAACTGAACTGATTCAGATGCAGTGTAAAACTACAAAGAGCAGGTTCTTGTCTCTTCCTCTGATCAGTGCTCTGGTAATGAGAAGAGGCTGTGTATCTCTGTTCTTCATGACTGATAACCTCTGGTCTTATTGAGAAAACTCTGCCTAATTTCTTCTGCTGTATTGTAATTTATTTTGGGGAACAGGGAGGATGTATTAAATAGTTTGTCTACAATCTACATCGCTGATTGGTGGTTTTGCTTTTCTTATCACAAGTTATTGGTTGTTGACTGAGGTTGTGGATGATGAAGACTCTTTCTTGCCTTTTTCACACAAGTTTTTGGTTCTAGTTTCCTATCATGTTTAAACTTTGGCCTGCCCCATTTTTAAACAAAATATGGGGGGGGGGGGTGAAACATGTATGTAACAATTAAAGTGTTCCTTTTTGTGGCTTTTAAAATGCATCTTCTACAATTCCTTTTGTGCCTTGTCACTTCTCCAAGGTGATGCAGTTTGGGACTTAAGGCTAAAGATGACTGTAATCTGGGGTAGGGGTGTTGTGAAATGTGTGCTTCCTCTCCTCATACCACAAACCATCAATGCCTGCAAGTGTAAGCTGCTGGGAACCCAAATCAGACAGAGCTGAACAGTTGGTGCAACAGTGTTAGTAGCAAATGTTTGCTTTTAACTGGAAAAACTCAAATGGCCTTTATCAAGCTACTCTGTGTCCTACAAGGCCTATTTTGTTTGTTACCACTCCTCTAACTGCCAGTTACAAATTAGCCACTGACACTGGAAAATTTGTGGTAAAAAAAAAAATACTATAGTATAGTAATAGTATAGTACAGTGATTCTTAACCTTTTTCTTTACCAGATATTACCTCTTTAAATATCTTTTGTTAACATGCCCCCCAAGACTTAACTCAGATTTAAAACAACAACAACAACAACAACATTACATCATCCATTAAACCTTCCCTCAAAGGCACTGGAGGGGGAGGGAAGATTTTTCTGCTGCTGCTTCCTGCAAATTTGTGGCCTGAGCAGATTGAATGGCATGTGCAGGTCAAGCCAGCTTTTGCCTTGGCTCCTGTCACATGGGCTGAGCAGCCTTAAATCCTTTGGGGATGCCTTGTCAGGACATCACAGCCCCCTGAGGGTCCCCGGACCACAGGTTAAGAACCACTGCTATAGTATAAATTACTGGTCAGCATAAGAGGGGCACTCCAAAAAAAGCGATACAAGGACTCCCTGAAGCAACATCTCAGGCTTGGCCAAATTGATCACCAACAGTGGTCCGCCCTGGCCTCACATCGGGAGGCATGGAGATGCACTATCCACAATGCTACAGCCTTATTTGAGAGCTCATGCCGAACAAGTCTTGAAAACGAACAACAACACAGAAAGAATCACAACCCGGAAACATCACCCAAGGAGACCTTCTGCTCTGCTTTCTGCAGCCGGACTTGTTTATCTCAGATTGGCTTTTTTTAGTCATCAGCGCGCTTGCAAGAAAGCATGGGATGAGTCCTTCCTGAATCTTTGTTTGCGAAGAAAAGCCAGAGAGATTGTAACGAGTATTTGTTCAGATGGAAGGAGGAACAATGTTTGAATTTCTATAACAAGCTTGAGTACTTCCCCTGAATATGGCATCTCGCTTGAGAGGCACCACTAGATACCAAGAATCTGAATCATGAATTTGTGCTCCTTCTTCCTATTTTCAAGCAATGTTCCCTAAGGCAAACATACATAGGCCTGCAGCTGCAAATAACCTTTTCCCCAACAATCAAATAAGGGGAAAAAAGAGCAACTTAGTAAGCAGTGGATAATATGGGGCATGACAGGATGGCTTATACAGTTGTCCCTCTGTATCCACGGATTTGGTATCCATGGATTGAAAATATTCTTTAAAAAATAATAATCCAAAAAGCAAACCTTGATTTTGCCATCTTATATCTCTCTCTCTGGCTTTTCTTCGCAAACGAAGATTCAGGAAGGACTCATCCCGCGCCTTCTGCAAGCGCGCTGATGACTAAAAAGGCCAATCCGAGATAAACAAGTCCGGTTGCAAAAAGCGCAGCAGAAGGACTCCTTGGGTGATGTTTTTGGGTTGTGATTCTTTCTGCGTTGTCGTTTCTCTTCAAGACTTGTTCGTTGTGAGTTCTCAAATAAGGCTGCAGCATTGTGGATATTGCGTCTCCATGCCTCCCGATGTGAGGCCAGGGTGGACCACTGTTGGTGATCAATTTGGCCAAGCCTGAGATGTTGTTTCAGGGAGTCCTTGTATCGCTTTTTTGGAGCGCCCCTCTTACGCTGACCCGTGGCGAGTTCACCGTAGAGTAGTATTTTTGGGAGGCGATGGTCCTCCATCCTAGAAACGTGCCCTGCCCAGCGCAGCTGTGTTCTCAATATCATGGCCTCAATGCTGGTGATCCCTGCTTGTTCAAGGACAGCAACATTCGTCACATAGTCAGTCCAGTGTATATTTAGGATTGTGCGTAGACAGCGCTGATGAAAGCGCTCGAGGAGTCGTAGGTGGTGGCGATAGGTGACCCATGTTTCAGATCCATAAAGGAGGATAGACAGTACGATGGCTCTATACACACTGATTTTTGTGCTTTGCCTCAGGTGTTTATTGCTCCAGACTCTTTTGTGAAGTCTTCCAAATGCACTATATGCCTTTGCTAATCTGTGATCGATCTCTTTGTCAATCTTGGCATCTGAGGAGATGATGCTTCCCAGGTAGGTGAACTGCTGAACGGACTTGAGCACAGATTTGCCGACGGCAATGTGGGGATGGTGGTGTTCGTCCTGTGGTGCAGGCTGGTAAAGAACTTCTGTTTTCTTCAGGTTGACTTCTAGCCCAAACAGCTCTGCAGCTGTTGCAAAGCAGGACGTTAGGCGCTGCAGAGCTGCTTCTGTGTGGGCAACAAGGGCAGCATCATCGGCGAAGAGCAGCTCACGGACTAGATAGTTTAGAGTCTTAGTGTGAGCCCTCAGACGGGACACCATTTTGCTATGCCATTTCATATAATGGGACTTGAGTATTCACAGATTTTGGTATCCACGGGGGTCCTGTAACCAAACCCCAGCGAATAGGAAGGGACAAGTGTATAATTTTAGAAGCAGTTTCTTTTGCTGTAGCTCCAGCCATTTTCTTACCACATGTTGTAGAGATAACAACTGAGGTGGTGGCAGTGGAGAACAGTTTTCTACTGAGAGGGACAGGTCTAGCTGAATCCCTATAGCTCCCTTGGCCGTCTTACTACACTTACTCGCAGGCCTCCAAGGGGCCCAAGGCTCGGAAGGTGTAGATAAGGAATTGGTACAAGTGTAAGCTAGAGACAATAGGGTTGTGCAGACATATCATGCAGCTGGCGCGTGATCAGACAGTGAAGCCTGTCCAGCAACATAAACCAGCCAATTAACAAGAGCTTGAGCAAAGCTAACCTGCCCGGCAACTTAGATAAGAAAAGTTCTGCATAGTAACATTTTTGAAGGCTAGAGATATGTAGCATTATGATTGGTAGTTCAAGTAGCCATAGTAAGTGACCGAAGGAAATAAAATACTGCTGGAACAAAGAGAGGGGGCGGCAGTCTTCTTACCCGAGACGGTGCTGTCCGCCCCAGCTGGTGAAAATAAAGAACCTCAACTTCTACCACGGGACTCTGGCTCTGTTCCTTTCTTGCGCTGTCCTCAGACCCTATATGTTCGGGTTTCCTTTGGGATTCCCGTAACATTTTCTGGGGGCTCGTCCGGGATCTGAAGGGACGGATCGCAAGTGACGGAGTCCTAGTCTGACGATTGGTCTCACCGCATCTCCGTGCCTGCAGGATTCACCGAACCAGGTCATACGGCGAGAGGGATCCCGCATCAATTGACCGCTGGTGCCTCTTCGATGATGCCTGTTGGGCATTGAGACCGGTGCCGAACCTTGGTGGCTGATTGAGGTTCTTCGGGAGGACGTCCTGCGGCGCCTACTCTGTGACTCAGGCGAGTATGCTTGATTAAGTAAGAACACGTGGTGAATAGGTACCTGGGAAGTCGGGCTGGTGAGGGAGCCCCAAGATTCCAGTTCCGCACGATGGGGGGAGGTCAATCTAAGCAAGTAACCCCTCTAGATTGTATGTTACAAAATTGGTCAAAATTTAAGAGATATATAGATTCAGGAGGAAGGAGTAAAGGAAAATTAAGGACTCTTTGTCAATTAGAATGGCCAACCTTTCCCATTGAACCAAGGTGGCCAGGGATAGGAACTTTAGATCAGGGCATTGTGGACAAGGTGGCAGATTTTTGTGCCCAGTATCATCCAGACCAATATTACTATGCGTCTGCTTGGCAGACTATAGTCTATTTGAAACCCCGTCCGAGTTGGTTAGAAAAATGTAAATGTATGGTCCTCCAGACATTGCCACCTACTAATAATCCCTTTTTGCCTCTTCCGGATTCGGGTTCTCCGGAGGATGACCCTAGTAGTCCTACTGCCCCACCACCCTATGTACAGGCTGTGTACCCAAAACTGCCCACACCCAAGACACCCCCTGCGCCGTACCGAGACAAACTGCGGTCGGCAGATCAATCACAACCCCAGGCCGAGGAAATGCCGCCCTTGGAGGGAGAAGAGGAAGATAAATTGTGTCCTCTGAGACTTGTCAATCAGATGGTTCCAGATCCTGAAGGAAAACACAAACCAGAAATAATGGGGGTGTATCAGCATGTCCCATTTACTAGTAGTGACTTGTTAAATTGGAAAGCTTCCCGACCCCCGTGGACACAGGATCCCACTGGCATGGCACAGTTGTTAGAAGGTGTTTTTCAGATGCATGACCCCACCTGGGCAGATATACAGCAACTCATGAATTGTTTGTTTACTACTGAGGAAAAGGCACAGATCATTAGCCAGGCTAGAGAGGAAGTGAAACATGATTACCCCACATACAAGGAAGGGGAGAGGCTCCTACAGATGCAGGAGGAGGCAGTTCCTTTACGTGATCCCCAATGGGATCCTAATAGGGCTGAAGGCAGGGAACGTCTTACACGATATCATGAATACTTAGTGAAAAGTATGAGAAAAGGTCCACCCCGACCCATAAATCTGAAAAAGATATATGACATCCAACAGGAAAAGGATGAGTCTCCTGGAGCCTTCATAGAAAGACTGAAGG
Source organism: Gambelia wislizenii (assembly GCA_030847615.1). Lineage (NCBI taxonomy): Eukaryota > Metazoa > Chordata > Lepidosauria > Squamata > Crotaphytidae > Gambelia > Gambelia wislizenii. The sequence continues at coordinate 232,793,763 of JAUMIR010000003.1, read as the reverse complement.
CTGTCTATCGACAGTATAGTCCCTATGATATGGATGATGATAAAGAGGATTCCCAAGGCAAGCAGGCTCTCAAGCAGAGTTTTTTGGCTCAGTGTGCCCCAGACATACGAAGAAAGTTACAGAAACAACCTGGGCTTGCCCACATGACTTTGGCAAGGATGCTGGAGTTGGCGTCACAAGTGTATGTAGGTAGAGAGGATGAGGAAGGAAAGTTCAAAAGGAGAGCGGGAGTGATAGCAGCAGTTTTTGGAGTAAATACCCCTGAGGGAAGGGGTAGAGGAAGGGGCAGAGGAAGAGGAAGAATAGGAAGGAATCAGTGTGCGATTTGCAAAAAGGAGGGACATTGGAAGAATGAGTGTCCAGAAAAAGAAAAAGGTGCTGTACAGGTAGGGCAGAGAGGGCGAGAAAAAGGAGGTAGAGGAAGAAGTAGAGGACGTGGCTGGGGAAACCCACAGGGGTGGACGCCCCAAATGCAGGGAGCAGCGGCCACAATGACTATGGAAGCTATGAGTGAAGGAAGCTCAGGAGGAGGACAGGAAGAGTGGGAACCTCCGTTTCAGGAATAGGACAGACCGGCTCCCAAAGAAAATCACAGTTGTAAAATAGTAATTCCTGGTTGCCAGGAGCCATTGGTCAAGGTTAAAATAGGCAACCAGGAGGCCTCTTTTTTGTTAGACTCTGGAGCTGCAAAATCAGTGATCAATACCCCTATCGCCCCTAATGCCAAAACCACCACCCAGATAGTTGGAGCAACTGGAAAAAGGCAGAGTTGTTCCTATTTGCAAGCAAGGACATGTCAATTGGGGAAACGTATGGTCACACATCAGTTTTTATACATACCTAGTTGTCCAGTACCCTTGCTGGGGAGAGATCTGCTGTGCAAACTTAGGGCACAACTGACTTTTGAAGCAGATGGAACCATAGAGGCAAACTTTAGAGACCCTCCTACTTCTAAGTTAATGTTAACCTTGCCGGTTGAAGAGGAGTGGAGATTATACCCTGTTGAGTTTGTTGTCCCCAGAGTTGAAATGGTATTCAGTCATAGATCTCAAAGATGCGTTCTTTTGTGTCAGGTTGCACAAACATAGTCAGCCCATTTTTGCTTTCCAATGGGAAAATCCAGAGACAGGCCAGCGAAGACAGGTTACGTGGTCCCGTTTACCACAAGGTTTTTGTAATTCGCCCAGTCTCTTTGGTCAGGCATTGGCACAAGACTTGGTGCCATTGACACAGGGGGGAAACCCCTGGAACATATTGCAGTATGTAGATGATATTTTGCTGGCTACTGAAACTAGGAGTGAATGCCTAGAAGGAACAGGGAAGCTGTTACAATTCCTGTTTGAAAAGGGGTACAAGGTGTCCAAAAAGAAAGCTCAGTTGGTGCAACAACAAGTTAAATATCTAGGTTTTGAGATAGAAGGAGGGACCAGAAGGCTGGGAATAGAGCGAAAAGAAGTAGTCTGTGCCATCCCCACCCCCACTACACGAAGGCAAGTTAGGGAATTCTTGGGAGCTGCAGGTTTTTGCAGGCTTTGGATACCCAATTATGCTGTTCTAGCTAAGCCCCTTTATGAAGCTACAAAAGGAACAAATGCTGAACCATTTGTGTGGGGGGAGCAACAACAAGAATCATTTCAGAAGTTAAAAGAGGCTTTGATGAGTGCACCCGCCTTGGGGCTACCAGACATGGAGAAACCTTTTGTTTTATATGTAGGCGAAAAGGACGGTATTGCAATAGGAGTGTTAGCCCAGACTTTAGGGTCTTGGCCGCGACCGGTAGCCTACCTTTCTAAACAAATGGGCCCTGTTGTTAAGGGATGGCCACCCTGTCTGAGAGCAGTGGCAGCAGCAGCTCTTTTGGTAGAAGAAGCAAACAAGCTGACCTTGGGACAGCCTGTTATCTTAAAAACTCCTCATGCAGTAGTAACCTTGATGGAACACAGAGGCAGTCACTGGATGTCTAATGCCAAACTTTTAAAATATGAAAGTATTCTGGTAGATAACCCCAATGTTCAGATTCAAACTTGTACTACTTTAAATCCTGCCACCTTGTTCCCAATGTCTGAAGATGTGTTATTACAACATGACTGTGTTCAGACAATGAGTGAAGTTTATTCTAGCAGACCTGATCTTAAGGATAGCCCGTTATCAAACCCTGAGGTTGTCTATTTCACTGATGGTAGCAGTTTTGTAGAAAATGGGATTCGCAAGTCGGGATATGCTGTGGTTGATGGTCAGGGACATATAATAGCTGCCCAATCACTGGGCCCCACCGTGTCAGCACAAAAGGCAGAATTGATAGCCCTAACAAAGGCTTTGGAACTGGCACAAGGGAAAAGGGCTAACATTTATACTGACTCCAAATATGCTTTTCTGACCTTGCAAGCACATGGAGCCATGTATAGGGAAAGAGGACTTTTAACATCAGGAGGAAAAATGTTAAAACATACCACTGAGATTCTCCAATTGCTAGAGGCAGTGTGGAGGCCCAAAGAGATAGCAGTGATGCATTGTAGGGGTCATCAGTTGGGCAATGACCCCGTAGTTATGGGAAATCGAAAAGCTGACCAGGCCGCTAGGGAGGCGGCCAGGCAAGTAGCAAGGTTACATGAAACTGATGAGGCTCTTTTGTCTCTACAATTAGCCAGCTTTCTCCCAGAAGAGGTAAAATACACAAAAGAGGAGGAGGCCTGGGCTATAGCTGAAGGCGCTAGGAAACAATGTGGGCTGTTTGTTTTCCCTGATAACAGAGTATATATCCCCAAAGCTGTGGCATGGCATGTGGTTCAAGAGGTCCATAAACAGTCACACATGGGAAGCACTGCTATGTCTAAGTTTTTAGAGAGACAAGCATACTTTGAGGGAATCCCTACGTTAGCTAGACAAGCTGCCTTGAGGTGTGAAGTATGTGCAAAGACTAACCCTAGAACTGGTCCCTTACAGCCCCCTGGTGTTCAGGCAGTAGGATTCACCCCATGGGAATCAATTGTTGTTGACTTTACTGAAATGCCACCATGTAAAAAGTTTAAATATTTGCTTGTCCTTGTCTGTACCTTTTCCAATTGGGTGGATGCATATCCTACCACTAATGAGCGGGCCGAACAGGTAGTCAAGGCCTTGCTACGGGACTTGGTGCCACGAAGTGGGGTCCCCCTATATATCGGGAGTGACAATGGCCCGTCTTTTGTACACAAGGTCACACAAGGTTTAGCCTCTGTATTAGGTATCACTTGGAAGTTACATTGTGCATATAGGCCTCAATCTTCTGGAAAAGTAGAAAGAATGAATAGAACCTTAAAAGGGACACTGTCCAAAATGTGCCAGGAAACGGGACTGGATTGGGTGACTGTTTTGCCAATGGCACTTCTCAAAATCAGATGTACTCCAGACAGTTTGTTGGGACTTTCTCCATACGAAATTGTTTTTGGCAGGCCCCCTCTTAATGTGCATAGGCTAGAGGGAGATGTTGAACAACTGGGAAAGTTAGAGATTGCAAAATCTGTCCAAACATTAGGCAAGTGTCTGAATCAGCTTCATCGATATGTCAAGACAATTAGATATCCGTTCCCTGTTACTGCACTTCACCCTTTTTCACCAGGTGATAGAGTATGGTTGAAGGACTGGAAATCTAATCCCTTGGGACCAAAGTGGAAGGGTCCTTATGAGATACTGCTGACTACCCCAACTGCAGCGAAGCTACAAGGAGTCAAGCCCTGGATCCACTACACCAGGCTGAAGAAAGATCATACCAAGGAGTGGCAAGTGGTACCTAGCGATTCCAATCCTCTGCGGCTTCGGATCAAGCGGTCCGGGGAAGACAGGGCAGCATCGCAACGTGAGCCCCCTGTCTGAGGTCAGGTGACCAAGCACCGCCTTGAAGCAAAGGAGCCTTGGCCAGCCGAGGGTCATGGCGAAAGAAACAATACTGATCCAGATGTCGGATGGGAGCTTCCAGTGGGAAGATGAAATAGAACAGTGCATGGAAGACAATATTCAAGAATGTCAGAGAAGGAATGCCCAGACTCAGACTGAGGAAAAGAGGGTTCCCCCACCCATTTGCCCCACAGTCATGCGCATGCCATGTATTACTTTGCAGACTTTAGTCTGGCTTTGGGTAATAGGTGTGTTGTTGTGGCTTTTATTGTTCCCTCTCCCATGCAAGGGGTTCTTAGAAAGCAATTCTTTAATAGTCTATTCCGCTCATATTGTTAAAGCTTTTAATATCAGTAAGTGCTGGGTCTGTCATCAAATGCCTACAGATTCTCATACTGGAATGCCCTTTGTAGTACACCAACTAAATGATATAGAATATAATAGACCCTATAGGCCAGACAATAATACCGGGTACAACTGGACACATTTAGAACCCTCCACTGGAGGATATTATCGGGTTGGGAAACAAAAGGGAAGGTGGTGCTGGAGCTGTAATGAAACTAATGGCCCTAGGGTAGGTTCTAGCACCTGTGAAATAGAAATAAGGATAAATGGCGCATATATAAATGGCACCTGGGAGAGTAATTATATTTTAGCCAACTTAACAGGTGATGGCTACTATAGCGCCTGGACAATGACACAGAGATGTAAGAAGCCTTTTTCTGCACTGAGGGGCCACTATTTTGTGTGTGGCAGACGAGCTTATGCTATTTTACCTGAAAACTGGAGCGGAAATTGTTATGTGGCCACTATTTTTCCAGCTATAACTATCCGAGACAACCTACCTGTGGGGAAAATAAGAAACTATAGGGATCTGGAAGAATCCAAACAAATTGTAAAAGACTATCAACCTTTGCGCCATTGGGGAGGGCACCGTAGTCTGCTGAATGCCATGTATAGGGTACAGGCTGTTATAGAAATAATGGCAAACGAGACAAGCGAGGCTCTCACCACTTTGGCAAGAGAACAAGGACAGATTAGGCGGATGTTACTACAAAACCGGTTGGCATTAGACACCATGTTGGCAACTCAAGGTGGTGTATGTACACTTATCCACCAAGAATGTTGTATTTATGTCCCAGATAATGAACAAGATATAGAACAACACGCACAACAAATCATGCAAGTAGCACAGGTCCCACACATGGGAAAGGGTTGGAATTTGTGGGACTGGCTCACATCATGGTTACCTGATTTCTCATGGTTAAAAGGATTGTTTGTATTTGGCTTGATAACTGTGTTAATTAGCATTTTACTATGCGCATGTATACCTTGTTTGTTTAGGTGCTTACGTACTAGGCTTGAGGCTATGCTTGCTCATGATAGAAAAATTCTGCTTGCTCGCTGCGCGTATCAGGAACTTAAGCAAACCAATGAACCCAACCACTGTGTCTCTTCGCTTACAAGAAAAAGGGGGGAATGAGAGGGACAGGTCTAGCTGAATCCCTATAGCTCCCTTGGCCGTCTTACTACACTTACTCGCAGGCCTCCAAGGGGCCCAAGGCTCGGAAGGTGTAGATAAGGAATTGGTACAAGTGTAAGCTAGAGACAATAGGGTTGTGCAGACATATCATGCAGCTGGCGCGTGATCAGACAGTGAAGCCTGTCCAGCAACATAAACCAGCCAATTAACAAGAGCTTGAGCAAAGCTAACCTGCCTGGCAACTTAGATAAGAAAAGTTCTGCATAGTAACATTTTTGAAGGCTAGAGATATGTAGCATTATGATTGGTAGTTCAAGTAGCCATAGTAAGTGACCGAAGGAAATAAAATACTGCTGGAACAAAGAGAGGGGGCGGCAGTCTTCTTACCCGAGAGGGTGCTGTCCGCCCCAGCTGGTGAAAATAAAGAACCTCAACTTCTACCACGGGACTCTGGCTCTGTTCCTTTCTTGCGCCGTCCTCAGACCCTATATGTTCGGGTTTCCTTTGGGATTCCCGTAACACTACCCCTTGTTGAACTGCAACTACCATCATCCCCCACCATGTTCCCTATTACTGTCATCTCCACAAGAATTATATCCCCAAGAAATAATTATGGGTCTCAGGTCCCTTCAGAAATCACAGTTAACTGGCTCCTCATTGTTCAGAAAGAAGCTCTCCCCAGAAAAGAATGTGTTAAGATGCTCCACAGATGTTTGCCTTTTCCAATGAACCCTCCCCTTCTGGAGAAAGGTACACTACAGTTGTCTCTTCATATTCGCTGGGGTTTGGTTCCAGGACCCTCCATGGATACCAAAATCCATGAATACTCAAATCCCATTATATGTAACGGCATAGCAAAATGGTGTCCCTTATATAAGATGGCAAAATCAATGTTTGCTTTTTGGATTATTATTTTTTAAAGAATATTTTCAAACCATGAACACATAAATCCGTGGATGCCAAATCAGTGGATACGGAGGGACAACTGTATGCATTTCAAGACATGATAACATACCCAGTTTCACTCATGAGACAGTCTAGAACAAGGAAAGAGGGCAAGCCATTTCACCATCTTGTTTGTTATGGCTAGTTTATTCACAAATGTCTGAGAATGAACTCATGGCTTTCCTGAGGGGAGTAGAAAACTACAGGGAAACATGAGGACAACATTTCCTGAGTGCTTTCCTGTGATTTACCCTCCTTCAAGCAGCTGACAATGAAAAGGCTGCCAGAGCAATGGCAGATGGTCAACCATCATTTCTCCGAGTGGAATTGCCCACTGGCTGATCTTCACAAGATGTTGTGATGGCTGTCAACATAAGTATGCTTTAGACCAATGGTTGCCAGTCTATGGGTCCCCAGATTTTGTTCAACTACAGTTCCCAGAAACCCTCAACGTGGGCTATATTGTATAACATAGTGAATACTCAAGTCCCATTATATGCAATGGGATAGCAAAATGGTGTCCCTTCTATAAGATGGCAAAATCAAGGTTTGCTTTTTGGATTATTATTTTTTTTTTAAAAGACTATTTTCAAGTCGTGAATACTTAAATCTGTGGATACCAAATCCGTGGATACGGAGGGACGACTTGTACTGGATTTGCTGGAGACCTAAAGAGACATGCGCGGAATAAAATAGTAAAAACAAAAAGAGAAAATAACCTCCGAAACTCATAGGACTAGAAAGTCCCGCCCCTCTTGATTTTTAAAGCGCGCGCGAATGCTAAAAAAAAAAGAAAAAAAGAACAGCATCAGCGCGAGCGCATCGCAAAGTCTATAGTCACGTGACTCTCCATAACGGCTGAGCCTCCTCCTCCTCCTCCCCAACCCCCGAGTTGTTGTAGCCAATCAAAGCCGACGTCGGGTAGTGGGGTTTGGGGGGGGGTTGTTTTTGTTTTGCGTCATGAGTGGACGGAGGTTTGCGGCAGGTGCGGAATACGGCAAGAGGGCTTTGTGGGCGCGTGCGCGAGAGCGAGCGGTTGCTTCTCCTCCTCGCCGTTTCCTGCCCTCCCTTTTTTTTTTCCTTTTTAAATCATGGCAACGGCCGTGGTCGGGCGCGCGCTGGCGGGGAGGTGTTGCGGCTGGAGCGGCGCGGTGACGAGGGGGAAGCCCACCGTGGGACCGAAGGTGAGAGGGCGCAGGCAGGGAGGATGCGAAGGGCCGCTTGACGGAAAGAGGCTGCCGTGGCGTCGGTCCCGAAGTCGGTTTGGGGATTAGGAATTTGGGGAGGGGGGTGCTAAGATTTTTTTTATTATTGAAATAAGCCCATTCTACTGAAAAATACACCCGACCGCAAGAGGCCGTCACAATAACGCAAAAAAAAAAATGTTTTCCTCCTTTCTTACTAATACAAAAAATAAAACTCTCTCTCCTAACCCTAATACATTTTTCCTCTTAATCTAAACACACTATAATCACTCTTTTTTCTTTTCCAATGAACATTATATTTACACCTTTATACTAAAATTAGAAGTTACACATTGCAATTATACATATTTGGAAAAGAAAAAAATAATAAAATAATAATAAAATATTTCATTAAAGATATCCCTTAAGTTATTGGGGTAACCCCATGCCCCCCCCACAAGGGAGGGAGCTGACAGCGATCTAGCCTGGGGGCCCAGGATTAGGAGGGGGGCCTGGTGTGATGTTATTGTAAGTTTTTATTATGTAAATCCATTTAAGGTTTTTTTAAAAATATTACTTTGGTGTCATCCTTTAAACTGGCTTATTTTAATTTTTATCCTAAATCTTGTAGAGCACCTCATTGCCCTTAACCTTAGCAGTAGGTAAGGGCCTCTGCCAAAGATCCTGGCCTGGGTGGGGAGCTTGTTTCAGGATGTGGGGGCCATGGGTAACCCTGATCCCTCTTGCCCAAAATGGGATCTTGGTGTCTGGTACCGTGGTTCTTAACCTGGGGTCCATGAACCCCCAGGGGGCTGTGATGTCCTTACAGAGGGTCCACGAAGGCTTGAAAGTTGCTTGGCCCACCTTCCTACAGTGGTGGGGCCACGTAACAGGAGCCAAGGCAAAGGCTGGATGGGTGGCTTGGCCTATACATTGCCATTCAATCCACTCCAGCCACAAAACTTGCAGGAAGAAGCAGGAGAAAAGTCTTTCCTCCTCTTCCAGTGCCTCTGAGGGAAGGTTTAATGGATGGTGTATTATTATTATTCGTTTGCGAAGAAAAGCCAGAGAGATTATTATTATTATTATTATTATTATTTTAAGTCTTGAGTTAAGTCTTGGGGACCAGGGCAACAAAATATATTTAAAGGGGGTCCCTGGTAAAGAAAAGGTTAAGAGCCACTGGTCTGGTACAAACATTTGCTGTATTCAGTCAACATTGTCCCTCAGCATCTGGCCACCCTGCCTTCTTCTCAAGAGTGGGGTAAGGCAAGGTTTCATTTTAGCATTAATATCACTCTGTACTACATCTGAAGAAGTGGGTTTATATCTAGGAAAGCTTATGCGAGAATAAAAAAGATTATCACACTATACTGTTTTAGCACTATTGTTCCACTTTAACTGCTCTGGCTGCCTCCTGTGGAATGCTGGGATTTGCAGTTTAAGGAAGGGCAATTTGCATTCTCAGCCAAAGAGCTCTTAGGCCTCACCAAACTGCAAACCCCAGAATTTCAGATGAGGCAGCCTTAGCGGTTGGTATAATAGCACTATAACAGTGTAGTGTGATAAAGGCCGTTGAACTTTGGTGTTTCTTAGCTTGGATTCTGTACTCTGAGGAGAGGCGTGATAGAAAGGAGTCATAGCATCTTGTATCCTGGGCAAAAGCTTCAGCTGGTAAGTTTCTGCCTGTAATGATAGCTGTCAAAGTCACAAGGGCCCTGTAATGCCAACCTTCTTCTTCGCGTGAGGTTTGCACTCCACCCATGACTACTGGCAGAAAGCCTCCTTCAGTTCTAGAGGTCTGAACTTAATGTTTTAAGTTCCCTGGTGCCCAATAGAAAGTGTCAATAATGTTCTACTCCCTGCCTGATGTTATTTAAACTTCAACTGAACTTGTTTCTCTGCTGTTTATTAAATGTATACCATGCCTTTTCTGGCAACAATTGGCACTGGAAGGCAACTTAAAACATTAAAAACACAAAACAAATTATTTATTGGTTTAAGTTTCCTTTAATAAAGAGAAGTTGAGGGGGGGAAATGAAATACTGTACAGTAGGACTCAGAAGTTTATGCCAAATGAGCTGGCTCTTCTCTGAAAGCCTACACCAAATCTATCTCCTTGAAATCCAACTATCAGAGAAGACTGTTCTCTTTTGTTTCCTCTCTTGAATTATCGGTAAATAGGAGGAAACCTTACTCTTGACAGACAGCTTAGATCACTTTGTTATAGTATTGCTGAATTAATGTATTGACAAATTAATGTACCTTTCCTGTCTTTTTAAATAATCAACAGAAAGCTTCCAGTATAATTAATCCAGTTCACCAATGTCTCATGGCTGCACAATTGCCACTTATGATTTAAGCCTACACAATAATAGCATTTCTGTTCCCACTGTGACGGAACCCAGGCGGTCAACTGGTGGCTGGATGCTGCTGCTGCCGCTGCAACAGAACCCAGGCAGTCAACTGGTGGCGGTGGCGGGATGCTGTTGCTGCCACTGGGACAGGACCTAGGCAACTGAGCGTGAGCTCTACCAGGCGTTTTTTGGGGAGTTTTTTAATGTTGTATGGTATGCCAGGTCCAACTAGTTTTATTATTTATTTATAGCATTTATACTCCCCTTTCAGCTAGCAAGGTTCACAGTGGCTTATTTGTCATAATAAAAGAGATTGTCTGTGGGAATTGTAACTCACAGGGATCTCATAGTAGATACCTCAAAACATGACAGTGAGTTTTGTGTTTTCCAAGTTGCAGCAATCAGTTTCAAAATTCTAATCTAGGTAAGAGATGTGAAAGCCTGGAAGAATTCAGGAAAAAACATGTTTTTTCCTGAAGCCATTTTGGGTTTTTTTCTGAAAAAATTGAAAAAAAGGAAAGAAAATCAATTATGGAATGTCTCATTGATGCTGCCACAAATCTGTTGGATCCAAGATTCAAAGGTGGAAATATAAGTGATGATAGCACTGCTACTGCATTTGACTGGATTACAAAACAAGCATCACACTTAAGACTTGATGTTGGGAAGGTACTTTCAAATAGATTTTCCTTGGGTTTTTTTCTGGGCTGTGAGGCCGTTTTCTGGAATACGGTAGTTTCTTTCTGATGTTTCGCCTGCATCTGTGGCTGGCATCCTCAGAGAATCTGTCCGTGAAAGCCTTCAACTTCACATTGAGTACTTTAAAATTTTGCAGAATATAGAACATCTTCAGGGATTTGGTCCAGGAATGCAGTCTGGGATTCTGCCAAACATATCCCTCTTGCAACATGGTGCCAAATTATTTATACAACACAGCCTCTGACTCCTCTTGCTTCTTGCCTTCTTCAGATTCCTCCATCTTCTGCAGCATGTGAAAGAATCTGGTCCACGTGAAATGGTAGAGAAGCTTGCAGTTTGATGGTTTCTTCTGTTTTTTTTTTTTAATTTTGCCTGCGCCAAGCAAATTCCCTTTATAATAATTGTTTGAATACACTGTATTTTCAATTAAAATAAAATTGTGATGATTTTATACCAAATCAAATTATACATAGTCATAGTTTATGTTCCTGAAGTAACAGAGTGATTTTCATACTGTAAAAAGTGCTGATGTTGTATTTTTTTCAATTTTTCTGAACATTTCCATTTTTTCTGAAACATTTTTTTCCATGGTTTCAAAATTTCTGGAAGTTTTACATCTCTAGACTGGATAAGGGGTGATTGATACAATCAAAAGTTTGGGCCTGCCATAATTTATTGACCAATTACATGCTGACATTAAGAAGAAGGGGGAGCTTCCTAATTCATTGGGAAATAGTTTTAAAGGGTCTAGAAAATAGGAGAAGGCTTTGGAGGGTATTGGGTATTGGCCTGGGACACGCCAATACTTTAGCTAGTTCAGTGATTAAAAATAAGATAAGGCAGTTCTTGTTCACAGGCTTTCATCTGAAAAAATACAAAAGAAAAGGGATATGGACGGGGGGGGGAGAACTGAGGTGGGGAGATTTAGTTGCTGAACGTCTACTTCTGGCTAGAAAAATAGTAAAATGTTCAGTAGTTTTTAACATTAAAGAGTTATGGCTTGCTGGTTCTCAGACCTGGAAATTCAGTAAGTAACTAGTCCTGGTTGGAGTTACACTCTCCTCAAAGGAGCAGATATATAACTTGCAGGTACTCCTGGTTCACTCTGTCGCTGGAGGCAGAGCTGGACTTGGTATCTTGGAGTGCCGATAGTCAGCTTTGATTAACCCTCTAGCTAAGGCTTTTTTCTGAACAGAATAACCTGGCCTGACATTACTAGTGCATAAATTAACCTCATTAATTCATGCAGTAATAACATCCTGGTTAAACTACTGTTATGTGGTCTAAGTGAGACTGCTTTGGAAGCTGGCATAGAACCTGTACCTAGTACAAAATGCATTGGCTAGATTGCTGACAGGTACACCTTACAGAAACTTTATGATGCTGTTTTAAAGGAATTACACTGATTGTAGAGCACTAAATTACCTGAAACATCAGTGCTTGAAGTAGTGCCTCTCCCTTGCCTGTGTATTGAGATCTACTGGACAGATTATCCCCTGTATCTTGTCAGTGGAGCAATACATAATGTGCTGTGGCACCTCTGTTGTGGAATGGCTTCCCCTTGGAGGTGCATTTGGTGTCTATATTGCCTTCATTTTGATGTCTGGGGGAATCAGAGGCTGCTACAGTGACAGCTACAGAAGTACATACCGGTCTGCATTGGTAGTAGGGACGTCTTTGAAAACAGTATTCTCATGTTGAACACTCACTTCTGTATACATACTGTAACAGAAACTATTATATTAGCCATTACATTGCAAGCAAAGTGGGACAGGACATGGCATTGTAGCTGGATTCTGCTACCACTTCAGCCCAAATCGGGAATATGGGGATATGACCTCTGTTTTGCCATTTGGTGCATAAAATACTGTATTGAAGTCAGATTCAAATTGGAAATGTGTAATAATATTACAGAGCAGCCAAGGAATCTAATGTCATCTGCTAAACACACCAAAAAAAAACTTGTCCCAGGCAAGGGAAAGCCAAGAAATGGCTCCTTTCAGCTACTATGTACTGTTCCTCCAAAGCAAACAACTGTTGAGCTCTTGTCTTCCTTCAGCTTGCACTCTCATCATTATGCTTGTTTCCGTAACTGTCTTCAGACTTACACCACTCATATTTGACATAATAAAAATGTCCTTCCTATAACCATGGGAATGTTGTGTGCGTTCGTTCCATCAGGAAAAGGAGCAGTGGGTGGCAAAATAGTGTCTAGCTGTGGTTTCTGACAGTGCTAATGGCAAAGGGTTCCTTTAGCATAGTCTTCAGCATTGCCAGAGTGAATAAAGAATTATCAGGTGGTTGCTTACTTCTTTACTAGAAGGCCTTAGATTATTTGTAAAATAAGTTATTTTTCATGGTCTAAGTTTAACACTTGCCAGCAAAAATGACATCTCTAACTTTTGTCAGAAGTGTTTGCTAAGAAAAAATGGCATCCTAACTTTTCTTGCCTGAGTACATTTATTGTTAAATAAGTTAGAGCTGCAGTCTCATAGTCTTATGAATAATTACCATCAAAATCACTAGGATTTACTTTTATGTGGACACATACAGGCTTATATCCTGCGGTTAGTCCTAACTAGAGTACACCCCTTGAATCAGTGGGATTTACCTGTGTCTTAACTCACCATTTAACAATTGACTGAACAGGTCTACTCTAGTTAAGATTAACCAACAGGATGCCACCCATAGAGCTGCACTATACTGTACAAAATTAAAAATGTGTGTCAAACTGCACCTTAAAAATACCCTGCTGAAGAAACCTATAATATTGCACCCACCAACTTCTGGGGATTTTCTTTTTCTAGTAACTTGTTTCTTTCCAGGGAGACAACTCCAGTAATCTGTTTATAGAATAATTAGACTGCTGAGAAGCTTTGTTAATACAAGCACAGGACAAATAAAGTAGTGCATAACGATGGCTCTTTGCCAAGCTTCAACCATTACTGCTTTGCCAGTGATTCTTCTGTTCCTTTGGCAGAGCGCTTGATTGAAATTACAGTTGTCTTACCCACTGATTATCTTGGTAAAAGAGAAACAAATCTGTCTAGCCATATCTTATAGTCTCCCACAAAAGCAAAAAGATAACTGTCTTTTGGATCATTGTTTTGAGCAGGAATTGTATTTGCTAGTAGGCATTGATAGCAATTGTGCTGTGGTTTTAAGAGGGAAAGAGTAAATTGTTCAGCCAAAACTGTCAGCCTCTGAAACCAGGAACTTCAAATGGGCTGCCTTAATCAATAGAACTAAATACTAAAAAGTTTCGAATCATCTTAACTGTTAAGAAATGGTCAAAACTTACTAAGATGGTATACTGCCACAATATTACTAAGGCTGTATCTGTGCAAATCATTTGCAGTGGGTTTAATTAACTTATTCCAAGTAAACATGCACAGGAGATGCAGTCTTAGTATATTCTGGATATCTGCAAGAAATACCTACCTAACATTTATAACAATTGTTATCCTTCCTCAGCAAAAATAAGTATGTGCTAGATCGAGATGTTGGTGTGAAATTTGATATCCTGAAGGACTTTGGGCTTAATTTTCTTCTGAAAGAGGACTGAAATCTTGAAAAACAAAGCAACGTATTCATTTAAAGGCTTATGTTTGTAGAATTCATATAGAGTGTGCTGTGTTGATGGTTTTGTTCTGCCACCAAACCTATAAACTAAACTGGTTCATATCTACTTTTCATCCTCTTCTGCAGCTTGCTTACAAAAATCACTTGGATATGCTAATTATTTTGGTTGGTATAAATTAAACAATTGACACAATAATAATAATAGTTTGCTTCATTGTGGTATGTTTACTAGAAAGGAATGTCCCATATGAGAATTCATTTTACAGGACAGGTGCCAGGTATTCAGTCATTTGTCCTGCTCCAGCATGACTTAGTAGTGTTTTGCTTCTAAAATTCTGCTTTTGGAAAGAGCAATGATCTTTCATTCAGTACATATCATCACAAGGCCTAGAGTTGATTTGGTAGTATTTAGCATATACTGTTGGAGCCCTGTATCTGCAGAACCAATATCCATGGTTTCAGTTATCCACAGGACACAAAATAAGGGACACATTTCATGGAGTCGTGCTGGAAAATGGCTAAAGAGGCATCCCCTCTAGGTATCTTCTAGGTCCTCTAACACAACTCTGTGGTATGTGTATGTTGGGAAGTCCTTTATTTTAATAGGGTTCATTGTTAGCTGCTGTTTCCAGTATCCACGGTATGTCTGGGAACCAAACCCCCATGGATACAGGGGTCTGACTGTATATGTGTTTTTGGATTAGAGGAGTTCTGAGTGGGTTATATTGTGTAAAATATATATTTGATCTTACCCTGAAGCTTAAGGTGTATTTTATTTTCAAACAACCCTTTGAGTTGGATTAATCTACAGTGGACCTGGGGTATGCGCTGGGGTTTGGTTCCAGACTCCTGTGGATACCAAAATCCATGGATGCTCAAGTCACATTGGATACAGTGGCATCGTAGAATGGTGTTCTTATGTAAAATGGCAAAATCAATGTTTGCTTCTTGGATTTTTTTTTAATATTTTCAAACTTTGGATGGTGAAATCCATGGATGCCAAATCCATGGATACAAAGGGTGGAGTGTAGAAATTGGGAACCCTGACCTCTGAAAGTTCCCCATATGACCAGTATAGGGCCCCACAGAATCTCTTTCCCAAAGCGCTATCTCTTAAAATTACTAGCAGGGAGATTTTTCCACTTAACATTCCTCCTACCACCACTGCCTTCTAATTGGCATTGCAATGCTAAGGCAAATGATGGAAGCTCCATCAAGTACCAGCTGAGTCCATTTCTCTTCAAAGAGATGCCACCCCCCTCTCTCTTAATGAAGAAAGTTGGAATGGGAGGCAATAAGGGGAAGGGCCTGATGTGTCAAGGGAGGAGACAGGATGCAGCCTGCTGATGTCATTCAGCCCACCGTATTGGACCTGGGCACTCCATACCCACACACACAATCGCCCAACATGTTTCCTTATCTCTGGTTTATTAAGACGTTGAACAGATTATTAATCTTGGTTAAGCTGTAATTGGACCAAGACTATCCAGTAAGATCAATTTTTCCAGTTTTTTTTTTTTAATGGAGCAATTCAGCCATTTGAGAACAGAATTTATAACCTGGTTATTTCTGCCACTGAGGACATACTTTTCTTTAAAGGATTACAACCCTGCCAACTGCTAGATAATGGCATACCAGTCTAGGTAATATTAACAGTTTTTATACCAACTGTCTTTTTAAACTTAGAATACCACATTTTTTTTTTATTTTAATGAAATTAATCTCTTGCTTTGCTAGTATAAAGATTGACATGCATCTCAATGTCTGCTCGCGTCGTAATAAGAAATCTGTGTGCTTCACTTACAACTAGAGAGAGATCTGGATAATGTCTGGACTTTATATTTTCCAAAAATGTGGTTCAGCTATTTCTTCTTTGTCCTAGATTTCTAGATATATCCTGAAAATGTGGCACTTAGCAGAGACAAATGAAACACTGCCTGCTGTCTCCTCCTTAAGACAGGGGCTACAGCAGCAAATCAGTCTTGTTTCCTTCCACCCCTGCTTTGTGCAGCATCCAGCCTCATGAAAATGGTTGGTTAACTTGAATGATTTTTCACTAATTTGTGACATCTTGTGTGGATCTGAGCTTTCCCTGATTTAAGTCCAACATTTGAGCTACTGTGCTACACTAGCTCCTCAAAACTTGCCCATGTTGCCAACTATATTTCTATTACTATTTATGGGGCAAACATTGCTCTGCATGGTGCTGGGTGAATGGTATTCACCAAATTTCCATCCTGCCTTTCTTCCATCGTGGATGTCAAAGCAGCATACAGCTCCCATGCAGTGATAAGGCTGGGACCTGCTTACCTTCAGCAAGGTGGCTGCATCCTTTCGTTAGACAATATGCATGCTTTCATTTTTATATTGCAATTTGTTTAAAAGATACTCTGTATTTTTCCTCCCTAGACATTTAGACTAATTTGTTCAACTACAGCAGTGCAAAAGAAAAATGTTGCCGCTTCAGGACCTGAAAAATACACAGAAGCTTTTATCAGAAAACAGATTGAAGAGTTCAACATAGGAAAGAGACATTTAGCCAACATGATGGGAGAAGATCCAGAAACTTTTACCCAAGAGGATATTGATGTAAGTATGGTTGCTCAGTTGGAGAAGTAATTTACTGCAGGGTTTCAGAATTGAAAGCTCTTTGCTTCAGCATGAGCCCCTCAGCTCTCTGTGAATTTTAATCGAACTGTCAGCATACAAGAGAATACTACTATACATAGAAAACATTGGAACTGCAGCTCTGAATAGAGATTCTGCCCCTACTACTGTGCGAGGTCAGACATCACGGTGTAGAACTCTATACTATACCTTGCTAAAGCACAGCAGGTTCTTTTTAAAACTACTAATGGATAATCCCCTTGATCTGAGGTCATAAGAACCACTATCAAGGTTTATATAGCATTTGGAAGCATTTACTTGTAATTTGACCTGCTGGGTATACTTATACTGGGGTTTCATGTATGATACTATAACAGCTAGTATTGCAAGTGACCTTTTGCTACACTTTCGGACCAACACTTAGGCTGCAACTCTTACGGTTTTTTTGTCTAAGACCCTAATTACTTATCTCTTAATAAAAATGACTAGGATTACTCTTCTGTGCTAAGCTTTGACTTGTGGCTAAGTCTATGTTTGTTTCCAGTCTTCCTTGTATTATGCTTTGCTCCTTAACAGTATGTAAATTTTGAAGTAAAAAGTGGATTAGCACTTCCTCTTTCCCTGCAATCTCTTTCCCCCCTCATTCTCTTTTTTTATTACTATTGGTGAGGTGACATAATGTGTCAGTGATGGTTAGTTATGACAGGATAATGTAACATCCACATGCAAAGGTAGAATGCATGCTGAACACTGGGTGGTGGGGCAGACAATAGTAGGGAGGATACTGCTCTCATATTCTATTTCAGAATGCATGAAAGCATCCAGATTGCTATTAATTAAAACAGAATACAGTTGTTCCTCCGTATCCACGGATTTAAGTATTCCGTGCACTCTGGGAGGAATTTGCTTCAGCCACAAAAATTTAGGCTGTCTGCAACCTCCCAGAGGGCCTTTTCGGTAATCGCCCCCAAATTGTGGAATAACCTGCCGAATGAGATCCGTCAGATAACAAGCCTGAGTAGCTTTAAAAAAGCACTAAAGACGGATCTCTTTCGGCAGGCCTTTCCTAATTAGATCCTGGCCTCAGGGGATCCTGGCTTCTTTTAGTCTGCTGGCCATTTATTGTATTTTATTGTATTTATTGTTTTTAATTGTGATTTTAGATCAGTTGGTTTTAATTTATAATTGTTTAATATTTTTTATGGGGGAGGGTGGGGGTGGGGGTGTTTGGGGATTTTATCTGTATTGTATTTTAATTTTTGTAAGCCGCCCTGATTGTTTTAACAGAGGGGCGGGGTATAAATACATTTTATTATTATTTATTATTATTCACGGTATGAAAATATTCTTAAAATAATAATAATTCAAAAAGCAAACCTTTATTTTGGCATCTTATATAAAGGATACCATTTTGCTATGCCATTGCATATAATGCCTCTCCATTGACGCCCCCTTGTCAAGGGAGAGAGGCTTGTGTACCCTAATGATGTTTTGAGCTATGCTGGCGGTGGCATAATAGCCACCGGTAGGGTCTCCCATGCCAGACAGGTCAAAACCGAAGGGTCTGACAAAGAGCGTCAAAGGGCAGGATGGGCTCTCTAGCCTTGTGGCAACCGTCCTAGGAGAAGGAAAACTCTAATCCCAAACCCGGGCAGATGGTGCTTGTCCAACCCTGTAAGGTCAACCATCTAAGAAAAGGAAACTAATCAAACCTACGGCCCGAGGACCTCGCTGCCACGTCCATGCTTGCAAGGCCACGGCAGATGAATCTCTGGTTTAAAGGGTGAGGCCAGTTCTGTGCACGCTGCACTCCACCAGAAAAATCCATTGCACAGGCTCGAAGGACAAATCCAGTTCCAAAAAAGCCCTGTAGGGACAGGCGAGGGACGAAACTGGCAGGTGTAAAGATGCACTGGAAGCCGCAGCCCCAACCCTGCATGCAGGCAGTTCAGGACATTGGTCGCTCGAGGCTGACCCGGGAGATGACAGTCTTGTTCGGCAGCATCTTGAACGACCAAGCAGCCTTTTTTAAGGAGAGCACTGCTTGCTCCATATGGAGAGGGGCCTAGAAAAGGTGGCCTAACGAAAGCTCACCCCCATCTACCTGGTTGGCTAGCCGCGGCCAACGGGAATCTTCTGATGCGGTCAAACCAAGGCAAAGAAACAAAGGCACACACCGGCCTCCAAAGGTGTAAATAAACTGACACTTGCATGCTGGAATATCAGAACCATGCAAGACTCTGAAGATAGTGGACGGCCTGAGCTTCGTTCTGCCCTAATAGCCCATGAACTATCACGGCTTAATATTGACATCGCTGCTCTTAGTGAAGTTCGCTTCCATGAGGAAGGCAGCCTTAAAGAACATGGTGCCGGCTACACACTTTACTGGTCTGGCAAACCCAAAATCGAAAAACATCTTTCAGGAGTAGGCTTTATGATTAAAAACTCCATTGCCTCCAAACTCGAAACCTTGCCAACAGGACACTTTGATCGCATTATTTCCTTACGCCTCCCACATGTTGTTCTCTTTAGTATATATGCCCCAACTATGCAAGCCGACCCTGTAGAGAAAGACAAATTCTACACAGACCTACGCCAACTCATACAAAAAGTCCCTGTAGAAGATAAAATTATTATCCTTGGTGACTTCAATGCCAGAGTAGGAAAGAACTCCAAAGCCTGGAAAGGTGTCTTAGGCAAGCATGGTGTTGGAAATTGCAATGATAACGGACGCCTCCTGCTAGAGTTCTGTGCAGAACAACAGCTGACTATTACAAACACAATCTTTCAGCAGAAAGATAGCTTGAAGACAACCTGGATGCATCCCCGATCCAAACATTGGCACCTCATTGACTATGTTCTAGTCCGTCAGAGAGACATTTGTGATGTCCGTCATACCCAAGTGATGCCCAGTGCAGAATGCCAAACAGATCATCGCCTCGTCAGATGTAAACTAAATCTTCATCTTAAGTTCAAACTTAAGAGGGGTGGCATCCTAAAGAAGATCCTCCAAGTCAACAATCTTCAACAAGCTACCATGAGAGACAACTTCCAGGCATATCTACAAACGAAACTTGAAGACCATACAGTGCTTTGGCAAGATATCAAAAACAGTATCCTCCAGTCTGCAGAAGAATCCCTCGGGTTGTCCCACAAGAAAAATCAAGACTGGTTTGATGAAAACAACCAAGAGATCCAGGAGCTGTTGGCAAAGAAGAGAGCTGCTCACCAGGCATACCTCGCCCAGCCAACCTGCCATGTAAGAAAAGCAGCTTTCTGCCTCACATGTAGTAAACTACAACAAAAACTCCGAGACATGCAGAACAAGTGGTGGATCAATATAGCAGAAAAGACACAACGCTGTGCAGATCTGGGTGATCATAGAGGATTTTATGAAGCTCTTAAAGCAGTGTTTGGACCTACTTGTCAGGTCCAAAGCTCCTTATACAGTACAGATGGTCAAACATTAATTACTGATAAAGCCTCCATCCTGAATCGTTGGGCTGAACATTTTCAAAGTCTCTTCAGCGCCAACCGAGTAGTCCAAGGCTCAGCTATCCAACATATGATACAAAAATCAATAAAAATGAATTGGACATAGCTCCCACTTTGGAAGAGACCCTTAAGGCCATACAGCAGTTGAAAAACGGCAAGGCAGCTGGGATTGATGGAATCCCACCTGAAGTTTGGAAACATGGAGGTCATGCACTCCACGAAAAATTCCACGAATTCCTTGTGAATTGCTGGGAAAAAGGGGAACTGCCATCAGACCTCCGAGATGCAGTCATCATCACCCTGTACAAGAAAAAAGGAGCAAAATCCGACTGCTCAAACTATCGAGGCATAACACTGCTCTTTATTGCTGGAAAAATCCTTGCAAGGATACTCCTGAACAGATTAGTTCCTGCTATTGCAGAAGAACTTCTCCCTGAAAGCCAATGTGGCTTCAGAGCCAATAGGAGTACTACAGACATGGTATTTGCCCTTAGGCAACTGCAAGAAAAATGTAGGGAGCAGAAAGGGTCTCTATGTAACATTTGTTGACCTCACCAAAGCCTTCGACACTGTAAGTAGAAAAGGTCTGTGGCAGATCCTGGAAAGACTAGGATGTCCTCTAAATTCCTTAAAATGATTATCTTGCTACACGAGGGCCAGCGTGGACAAGTCAGATATGGCGATGCTCTTTCAGAGCCCTTTCTAATAACTAATGGAGTGAAGCAAGGTTGTGTTCTTGCACCAACTTTATTTACAGTCTTCTTTAGCACGATGCTCCAAAGGGCTATGGCAGAGCTTGAAGAAGACGACGGCATCTATATACGTTACCGTACTGATGGTAGCTTGTTTAACTTAAGCCGTCTGAGGGCCCACACTAAGACTCTAAACTATCTAGTCCATGAGCTGCTCTTTGCCGATGATGCTGCCCTTGTTGCCCACACAGAAGCAGCTCTGCAGCGCCAAATGTCCTGCTTTGCAACAGCTGCGGAGCTGTTTGGGCTAGAAGTCAACCTGAAGAAAACAGAAGTTCTTTACCCGCCTGCACCACAGGACGAACACCACCATCCCCACATTGCCGTCGGCAAATCTGTGCTCAAGTCCGTTCAGCAGTTCACCTACCTGGGAAGCACCATCTCTTCAGATGCCAAGATTGATAAAGAGATCGATCACAGATTGGCAAAGGCATATAGTGCATTTGGAAGACTTCACAAAAGAGTCTGGAGCAATAAACACCTGAGGCAAAGCACAAAAATTAGTGTGTATAGAGCCATCGTACTGTCTATCCTCCTTTATGGATCTGAAACATGGGTCACCTATCGCCACCACCTACGACTCCTCGAGCGCTTTCATCAGCGCTGTCTACGCACAATCCTAAATATACACTGGACTGACTCTGTGACGAATGTTGCTGTCCTTGAGCAAGCAGGGATCACCAGCATTGAGGCCATGATATTGAGAACACAGCTGCGCTGGGCAGGGCACGTTTCTAGGATGGAGGACCATCGCCTCCCAAAAATACTACTCTACGGTGAACTCACCACGGGTCAGCGTAAGAGGGGCGCTCCAAAAAAGCGATACAAAGACTCCCTAAAACAACATCTCAGGCTTGGCCAAATTGATCACCAACAGTGGTCTGCCCTGGCCTCACATCGGGAGGCATGGAGATGCACTATCCACAATGCTGCAGCCTTATTTGAGAACTCACGACAAACAAGTCTTGAAGAGAAATGACAACGCAGAAAGAATCAAAACCCAAAAACATAACCCAAGGAGACCTTCTGCTGTGCTTTTTGTAACTGGACTTGTTTATCTCGGATTGGCCTTTTTATTCAGCAGCACGCTTTCAGAAAGCGCAGGATGAGTCCTTCCTGAATCTTCGTTTGCGAAGGAAGAAAAAAAAAAGCCAGAGAGCATATAATGGGACTTGAGTATTCACAGATTTTGGTATCCACGGAGGGTCCTGGAACCAAACCCTAGCAAATATGGAGGGACAACTGTATTTGATTTACTTTCTTGTCTAGCAAGGCAGTTCTTAGTTTTCTTAACTTTTTGAAACTCTGCCTTTTCCTTTTCTTCTTCACATTTCCTCCTTTTTCTCTCATTCTTTCCAGAATGGCCCGTGCCTCTTGTTTGCTATTAGATGTTTGGTTCTGTAGAATACAACTGACAGCTCTCATGACACCAGGACAAAAGGAGAAATTTTGTAGTGTTGTTCATTTTGCAATTTATTTATTAGTCTGGTTCATGTTCTGATCTCCATGCTGTGTGTCTCAGCGTGAACCCATGGTTATATGGAGTTGGATTGTTTCCATGGCAGTTCCACTATATAGACAAACTGCAGAGTAAATGTCAGCACTTAGACTCTTATAATCAGCAGTCAGTTATTTAGGCTTAAATCACTGTTCATTAACTTTATTAGAGCTTATTTACTAATTCTGTGCCTGTGACTCTCACTTCAGAATATGTTGTACGGACACTTCCATCCTTTCATTTCATCCTAGGTGGCATGTGCCACAACTACCAGGAGATATTTATTCTAGAATACTCTGGAATTCTCTCCTAGGTGATGTCAGGTAGGGATCTGTAGTCTTGGCCTTTGGACATTTCTATAAGACTTAACTCTATACTGGCTTTCCCAGAGTCGTGTTTAAAGCAGTTACAGTTTTAATGTTCAGCTGCAGAAATTACAGTTGTATTTTCATATTTTAATATTGGAAGTTTTGTTGTGTTCACATTGTGAAATAAGTTTACAATCAGTGATGCAGGCTAAACAAGATGTGCCCAGCTACACACTTCTTTGGGAAGGAGAGGGACCTTGAAGGGAGGACAGAATAAGCCATAGATGAGATGAGAAAACTGACTTGTGCTTGGCTTGGACAGTTATTCTGATTTGTGGTGTGGGTGTGGAAATATGAGCAGTTGCTGGCCTATTCAATATATATAAAGAATACTTCAGTGTTACTAGCCTAGATTCTTAGAATACCAGCATTGAATGCCAAGATAGCTGAAACAAAAGACATGCTGTCACCTAGTACTGATATTATATTTCCTTAAAATGTTTTTAATTTACTTCATTGAAATCTAACTATCTAATCTAAGTCCCTCCATTTTTCCTTCCCTTATTCTTTTATGAAGTCTTCTCCTTTTCTTTTACATGGGCTCCGCTTTCCTCTTAAAACAGTCTGGAAAACTTTGCATTTTATATAGTATGTGAATAGACATGTTGGGGAAAACAACCTGTACCCTTTTGCATTTCTTCTTGTGTGCTTCCATAATAACATCTGTGCCAGTTAAAACACAGGCTTTATCGTCCAGATATATATATGTGGGGGTCAGGTGTTCAAAAAGCAGCTTTGGGCAGGATGAACATGTTAAACCCATCATTTTAGTGTTTTCCTCCCCTCATGTAACTAACAAGTTCTGCTCTTGAGGCTTGACCCAAGGGAAAATACCCGTTGGAGTGGGGAAACACAGACATAGGGAAGGATCCAGAACTCCTTGCCTGTCTACCTTTATTCCTGAAAGTCCCTAGCCCACTGTTAGTTGTTTATTTGTTCAATAGTATCACCATTTGGAAACACAGCTTGCTGCCACTCTAGTTAGTCTGTTATATTAGTTTCCCCCCTGCAGTTCTGTAGAAGCCTCTAGAGACAAAAGACCAGGATCAAAATATCTTTTGAAGCAAAGTGGAGCAGCCTAAGGTGCAGGAGCAAATCTTGATCCCATGGCTAGAGAAACAACAATTAGATTAGTTATTACAGGCAAGCAGTTAGGCCCAAGCCTGGTTCTTCGTAATTTTTCTGCCATGTTCTCTCCTTCACGTCAAGAAAATTTGGCATATCCTGAAAATCTCATTTTCTCCTTACTGCAGATGTAACATGTAAGACCAGCTCAGTTCAAAAATATGATGAAGACAACAAAGAGCAACATTTTGCTTAGCAAGGCATAGTACTTATAATGCTTGTTCAATTTGTTCATATAACATCAGGTGTTGTAAATACTTATGCTGTATAGCAGTGTCTGTTATGCATAATTAAATTTCTGTTACAAAAATATAAAAGCTGCTTAGCACTGGCAGCAGAATTATCAGGTTTTATACTTGGAATGGTAATAATTCCTTCTGATGAGTGCTTATGTATATCCTGTCGTCTACTGTTAATCAGCGGGTGTAGTGCATTTCCAAAATAGACATCCTAGGGTTCTTTTCTTACTGTCATTTTGGGTGTATATATTTTGAAACAGTCATACAAAAGAAATGTGTTAAGAGTGTTGCCATTGTTTTCACAGAATATTTTTGCCCAGAATAGTGCTTTACAAGTGCTTTTAATTCTTTTAAAAGAAATAAAAAAGTAAAGCTGTAAATTACAACTGTGTGTCTTGGGGCGGGGGGAGCCCAGCAAATTGATATATAACTCTGCAGAAGTCTACCAATTGCTTTTTAATTGGTATTATAGACCGTGCTCTGAAATCAGGATGTTTTATTCTCCTATGTGTGAATATGCAGTATGAAGTTTCTCTAATTGATTCGCTTTGCCCATTCCATTTGATGTATCATTTTTCACAATATTTCATAATTTGTGCTCATTTCTAATGAACAGAGTCGTTAGGACAGGCATGTCTAAGTACAACTGACAGCTAACATTAGGTGCCAGATGCAGTTTATAAAGCTATGAAGAACTGTAGAGAACAGTTTAAATAAATTAGCACCTGTACATTAGTCTCACTTGCTGGTAATTTATAAGCGAATCAGTAGAGATGACATTTAGGTAAGTCATTGATCAAGTTAACAGCTGCATACCCGCTGCCCAGCTGGGATACCTAATTAATAGAGATTGCAGTCCTGACCTAGTGGTTTTCCCTGGGTTGAGAATGCAATCCTTTTATTTTGTGATTTATTTATTTTTTACTTCTAGTATACAGAGTAAACAATTTGCCTTAGTTTTGAACAGGTACCTAAAAAGTTAAACCAAACAGTACCCCAGCCTACTTAGTGTCTTGTCATTAAATGCACTCACAGTATGTGTAGTGTAGTGGTTTGAGTGTTGGGCTGTGACTCTGGAGACCAGGGTTCGAATCCCCGCACAACCATGAAAACCCACTGGTGACCTTGGGCAAGTCACACACTCTCAGCCTCAGAAAATCCTGTGATAAGGTCACCATAGGGTCACCATAGGTCAGGAATGACTCGAAGGCACACAACAACATCAACAAATCTTGTCACTTATCTGTGAACCTAGTTCAAAACAGCTTCCTTATTCAATGTGTGATAAAGAACAGTGAGTTAGTACATTGAATTAATGTTTGAGTGCTAAGAATCTATGTATGCCACATTGATATTGGCATGCTGAGTACTTGTCTAATGCTTAAATATAAAACAAACTTTAAAAAAAACTGTCTGTATTAACAAATGCTGGTTTTTCAGGAAGTACTGTAGTAGAATTATATTTCTTCCACAAAGATTTTTGTCTCTTAAAGCATATTTATAAAAACGAATAAAAACTTGAGGGGAGAATTCCACATCTTCCAAAAATGTAATTTTGTTTGTTTCAAATTTCACTGATGGTTTAATGGATTTTACATCTTAATTTTTACTGCCAGAATATAAAATTGCAGTAGTTAATAATTAAGGGAGTTGAAGATGTTTGTCTTTTTTACACTACACAATTTTAGCACTTTGATCCCACTTTAATTGTCATGGCTCCAGTTCTCTGCCAGAGAGCTCTAGTGCGTCAGCAAACTATGAAACTACACAGTTGTAGCACCGATACCACTTTAATTGTGCACTCCTAAAATATGTACGTTTGTGTAGTATTGGGAATTCTATGCTCGATTGCTGTGAATAGAGCTCTGGAGAACTATCAGGATGTGGGTTTTTTTTTCACACCTAAGTTTTCATGGGGGAAGAAGAACAGGAGCAGCATGCTAGGAATGGATGACAGGCATAAGGGTGTTGTCATGTTTTGTGGGTGGATGGTGAGGGTCTGCAAAGAAGAATTCAGTCATTGAATATTCACCTTGAGATCTTAGAGCCTCTAATGTTAGAGGCAGATTTCCATTGTAAACAGTACCCCCCTTGTGTAGAAAGGAAATGGCAGGGGTACAGAACGAGAGTGACTGCCCCCAATCCTCTATTTTTATCCAGAACTAAGTATGCATGTATTCTGTCTTGAGAGGAGGAGGAAAATAGGGTTGAGAACTTTGGTCTCTGTCCTTTTCCATTGGCATCCATTCTTTCCCTCCAGCCCCCTCTCATACAGCCCAAGTATTCTTCCTGTCAACAGGCAGTTCTTTTGGAAGTGCATGTACAATGCCACTGAAATGCTAGCCTCTTAAGATTTGCACAATAGATTTCTCTTTAAGAACCCCAAGACATGTAAATGTTCCCATCATATTGGTTAATAGTAAGCTATTGCTAAAAATCCTGCCCTCTATGCACTTGCACTTGTTTTCCTAGGATTTCTCTTTTTGTTTTATCCACCAGAAGCCACATCCTGTATTGCAACAGCAATCACATTTGAAGCAATCCTGAGTCTGAGGAGGCAAGGAAGCAGCAGTTTCATCATTGCAGTTATAACCTTTTAAAATGTTCATAACAATTATAGTGTGGAAGCATCTGGTTCAGTAAGCTTGCTGAAACTAAGCATATTTGAATTAGGTTAGTGCCTGGGCTACTTAGAAATTTTCTGTACACACTATCTTGGAGGAAAGGCAAGACAAAAAAGTATTAATGTTTTCACAAAAACTTCAGCATGTGAAAGTATGAAAAGGAACCTTCTAATAGACTGGAGAGCTGGGTCAAAGCTAACAAAATGAAATTCAATATGGAGAAATGTAAGGTACTGCACTTAGGGCGGAAAAATGAAATGCATAGATATAGGATGGGAGAGACCTGGCTGAACAAGACTACATGCGAATGGGATCTAGGAGTCCTAGTAGACCACAAGTTGACCATGAGTTAACAGTGTGATGCGGCAGCAAAAAAGGCCAATGCAATTTTGGGCTGCATCAATAGAAGTATAGTGTCTAGATCAAGGGAAGTAATAGTGGCACTCTATTCTGCCTTGGTCAGGCCTCACCTAGAATACTGTGTCCAGTTCTGGGCACCACAATTCAAAAAGGATATTGACAAATTGGAGCATGTCCAGAGAAGGGCAACTAAAATGGTGAAAGGTCTGGAAACCATGCCTTATGAGGAGAGACTTAGGGAGCTGGGTATGTTTAGCCTGGAAAAAAGATGGTTAAGAGGCGATATGATAGCCCTGTTTAAGTATTTGAAGGGGTGTCACATTGAGGATGGAGCAGGCTTGTTTTCTCCTGCTCCAGAGACAGGAACACAGAGCAATGGATGCAAGCTCCAGGAACAGAGATTCCACCTCAACATTAGGAGGAACTTTTTGACAGTAAGAGCTGTTCAGCAGTGGAACACACTCCCTTGGAGCGTGGTGGGGTCTCCTTCCTTGGAGGTCTTTAAACAGAGGCTGGATGGCCATCTGTCAGGGATGCTTTGATCGTGATTCCTGCGTGGCAGGGGGTTGGACTGGATGGCCCTCATGGTCTCTTCCAACTCTACAATTCTATGATTCTAATAAAAATCCTTCTAATAAAAATGGAGTTGGTATGTAAGTTTTTAGCACCCTAATAATATTAAGGCAAGGAGTACAGATGCTGCCAATAGCTATGGCAAGTGCTGATGCTAATGTTGTACAATAATCTCATGGTCTCCTATAGTTAGTTATCAAATATCAGACGTTTAAGCACCAGCAACTCAGTAAGCTGGCGGTAAGCACAACCACCAGTCATGGATCTTTCCATGCAACCAGCCAAAATGAACAAGATGTTCATGTTCCATTTGTCAAAGTATGACATGAAAACCACATCTATCAATAAGAAGGTCTGCTTTTGTTAGTCTGTTTAATTAAAACATGATTATTATTTTTTTTTTGTTTAAATTGTATACTTAAGTAGTTCATTTTAACTGCAGTTGTCCCTTCATAATTCACTGTGGTTTGGTTCCAGGACCCCCCGTGGATACCAAAATCCGTGAATACTCAAGTCCCATTATATGAAATGGCATAGCAAAATGGTGTCCTTTATATAAGATGGCAAAATCAAGGTTTGCTTTTTGGATTATTATTTTTTAAAGAATATTTTCATACCATGAATACTTAAATCCGTGGATGCCAGATCCGTGAATATGGCGGGAAAACTGTGTTTGATTACAGTCTAGACTTTCAGCAGGTTGCCCAGTGGATCCCTTACTATTTAGCAGTGTGGCAGTAGTACTAAAAAAAGGGCTTGGACAATATGCTGCATACTTGTAGTTTATGTCCATTGTCCCTTTAGTCTTATTTTTTACCTCTCTAGCATGTATACAGACAATAGTTTCTTCTACTTTAATTATGTATTTGTTGCAGTTAGAATTTTTTCCTCTCATAGCTGTGAGATTATTGTTGAATCATCAAGGAGAGCCTAGTGTAGAAGAGACTACTTAATAAGTATAAACGGTTGGTCCCAGTATTCCTTAATATATTCTTTTGATATGTTTTTATATAGTGTTTAATATCCGTTCGCTCACAGTGGGTTATTCTATTGTCATTATAATTAATCCTCATTTGTTCACAAATGGATGTTCACCTACTCTGTGTATGTACAATATCCCCATTGACTAACAAATGGGAATTCATCAAGTCACTAAGAGAATCAAAATACCATTCCATAAAATCAAGTTAATCCTTTTTGTTTGCTGCTGAATTCTCAGAATTTCTGTTTGGAATGCCAATAGGGTATTAATAAAGTAATAGGTGAAATTTTTATGCACTCCATGCATATTAAGTGAGTTGACAGCGTTGACAAACCAATCTGTGTCCGTAGAAAATATTATCAGTGTGTAATAGCCTTGAGTTAATGTAACCAGCTATGCAACACAATTCTTCAGAGAGGAAAACATTAACTGCAGACTTGAGACTTTATTTCTTGTCCTTATAGAAAATGTTTTGCTTCCACTAGTATTTCTTGACATAGCAATTTAAAGTTCAAGATCATAATTAATTTTACATAGTATTAGTATTATGAAAGTGCAGGTGCTATAGACTATATTTCAGAGGGAGGAACTGGCAAAACCACCTCAGAGTATTCCTTGCCTAAGAAAACCCTATGAAATTCATGAGGTACCGTAAGTCGACAGTCGACTTGAAGGCACATGCACATACATATTAAATAATTTAAAAGTAATTAAGAGATGTAGTTAATGATTATGTAAGTATATTGTGTTGTAGACTTTTCCTAACACCTTGTTCCTAAAGATGTCCAAACCAAGCCATATTTACTGTTCACATGAAATTCACTTCTGTTATGGGCTGTCTTGTCTAGTCTGGGCTCTATTGGGAACACCCAGAACATCTGCGTGGCATTAGCCTCAGCGAAAAGAAAATAAGTCTTTTGTCCCTCCAGGTGTCTAGATGCATAAGGAATAGGGACTATTTACTTAGAAGAGAAGCCCATTGAAATCTGTAGGATCTGTGTGTCTCAGTGAGCTTTGAGTTATCCTCTAAACATGAAGAATGATGCTGTTCTTGGAGAAAGTTGCTGAGTGAGCTTTGCTGTTCTGTTTTCCCAGCGTTGCAGAGAAGTGGCTCATTTGAAGGTATCAGTGCCTGTTTTTGTGCAAAAAAAAAATTGCCTGGATTCTCACAGATACTGACCAAGCTGCCCCATTGCACAAGAGACTTGTGATCTCTTGGAAATGGCAAGGTTTTGTTTAATTGCAGTAACATTGACCAGAATCCAAAGAGCTCAGTGCACACCTGGAAAGCACTTCCATTTGGTGGGGGAAGACTACCAATTCACCCCCACCCCATAAATTTCTTAGCTCAGAAGACATCAAGAATATTTTTTGTATCAGATACGCTTTTTATCCATGGTTTAAAATTATTCATTGTAATTTATTTTGCAGTTTCAGCCTTCCTGCTTATCTTACATTGTTAGATTACAGTAATATATATCTTGGCTTCAGGCTTTATTGAGAATGCCATTGTTTCAGCAGTGAATACAAGTGAAGCTTAACATGATGTCTTCCAAGGTGATGTCAACTCAGGGCTGGTAACAACAGCTAGTAATTACATGATCAGTGCTAATTCCTTTGCCTGGCTAGAAATCACATGATTTATGGAAACTTTAGATAAAATTGTTGCTCATGTCAAATATTGTGATAGGTCTCCTTCTAGCTAGCCCTATGAACATCTCCATCCCTCTGTCTCTCTTAGTAGAAAGGATGCTTCCTTCTATAGTATTCCAAAGCAGAAAAAAGGAAATTTGTTACTGTACATTTGTTCCCTTGTTAGGGTCATGTGTGAACTAGCCTCATTGATACAGGGTACGCTAAATACCAGATAGGATTATGCAGCTAAGAGAAGTTAGATCACTGTATGGTTTTCACTAGATTACAAGAATGTCTTACTCCCAGTTGTTGACAATTATGGGCAAAGAGAATTTTGACTCCTATATTCTGCTCTTGAAATTGAGAAAGCTTAGAAAAAATCAGGAGGGTTTTTTTCTTTTTTCTGAGCTGAATTCTGGGAGTGAATATAAATTCTTGAATATGTGCCCAGAATTCCTATTTCTTATTGCTAATATGCATTTTATTCTCCCTGGCCACCCAGCATTATTTTGGTCCTTGTACTTTCTGGTAGATCTCAGAGTTTTGGTTTGTTTGTGGGTTATTTACTAGAATCTTGAAATCTAACCGTCCTTGTAAATGATATTTCCTGAAATCAGAGTTTTAGTATCTGATGCTGTCGTTGTCATTTTAAAAACAAAGTCTGCTTTTCTTTTTGTTCACAGAAAGCTATTGCTTATCTTTTTCCTTCTGGTCTGTTTGAGAAAAGGGCCAGACCTATAATGAAGGTAAGAACATAATTCTTTGCTGAAGATCATGTAATAGAAATGTTACGTATATTAATAATGCTAACCATTTTTATTCTTATTTTTAAACAGCACCCTGATGAGATTTTTCCAAAGCAAAGAGGTAAGTAAAGACATGGAATATATTAAAGTAGGTTGTCTGTCTATAAACATGTACACAAAAGTTGGGCCCAAATAGCCACGAGATGTGCACTCAGAAGTTTGTTTGCTCATATCCATTTTGATTTTTTTTCCCCCTACTCGGCCATGCCATGTCATAGACTACTTCGGAAAATTTCACCTTCAAAATTTATTTCCCCCCTCCCTTTATTCTAACCCAGCCTGTAATAAATCTCTGGGGAGGGTACAGTCACTAATATCACACTCTAAACAATTTAACAGGGATGAGTAACTGCAGAGAGTCTGGGGTCTCCCTGAAATTCCTTGGACACACCTTCCTGTTAAAACAAAGCTGGTCATGACTTGGTCACCTGGTTTTCCAGAAATAGTGTTTGGGGTCTAAGCAAGATCCCAGGGGCTTAAATAGCCTAAAGGCATCAGATCCTGTCTGATCTTAGAAACTAAACAGGATTAGCTCTGGTTAGTATTTGTGTGGGAGACTGCCAGTGAATACCAGGTACTGTAGGCTATATTTGAGAGAAAGGAACTGGCAAAATAACCTCTAAGTATTATTAGCCTAAGAAAACCCTATGAAATTCATGGGGTTGCTATAAGTTGACAGGTGACTTAAAGTCACTTACACACACACACAAGCAAGGTTCCAGTGCACAAACAACATTTAATTGGAGAACAACTCTGAGGCCTTTGGAGGTGCAGATCTCAATTTTGCCAGAGGAAATAGAAATGGGCCAGCACAGTTCTTTTAAAGCTATGTCATATGATCTCTGTATGGTGTTTCTGTAAACAGCCTAGCTGTTGTATATTGAACTAATTGGATCCACTGTTCTATCTTCTAGGGAAGCCCTATGTAGAGTGCATTGCAGTAGGACAGTGCAGAAACAACAGTAGCCAGGAGGTTATTGTCCAGGCATGGCCCTAGCTAGTGGGCCAGTGAAAGCTGTCCCAGACACTCAACACCACCAAATCTGTGTGAGCTTCCCAGTGACAGAGATAGGGCCAGGAGCATTCACAAGCTAAGCATCTGCTCTTTAGAGGTAGTGCAACCCCATCTAGAACAGGTTGGTTACCCAGTCTGAGACATGGGATCTACCAATCCACAGATCCTCTGTT
This sequence comes from Gambelia wislizenii, assembly GCA_030847615.1. NCBI lineage: Eukaryota > Metazoa > Chordata > Lepidosauria > Squamata > Crotaphytidae > Gambelia > Gambelia wislizenii. The sequence continues at coordinate 232,761,388 of JAUMIR010000003.1, read as the reverse complement.
GTGTTAGGATTCTGTTTCAGTTAATTGGTCCTTATACAGCCCACTACAATGTCAGTCTTTGTAATCAGTCCTGCAAATATTGTTTCTCCATACCTCTTAGTTCCACCAAATAGAACCACTGCAATAAGATACCATAGTCATTGGTATTAAAATCCTTTGGCCTAGCATATTTAGGAGAATCAGTGTGGTAGTGCTCCCCTGTCTCTCTCCCAAAGAAGTTTGTCCATTGGGGTGACCAAGGCTGTTTCAGTTCCAAATCCTAGCCTCGATCAATTTTTTCCTCCTAGAACATTTGAAGTTGCCTAACCACTATGCTGTCAAGTATCTCACATTAAAAAGGCAGTAGAATTTGTCTTTGTATCATTAGATGAAGAAATAACACTTCAAAAACATAAACACAACCTCCCTTGACGAATCGACAGAACAATAGGGCATTTTTGGATCCTAGCCTGTATCTATATGAGTCTTTTTATTATTAATTTTTATTCTTTCAGTTTCTTTTTGACCACAGATGATATGAACATTACAAATCAACATGAAAAATGAATATTGAAACAGTGGGGTTTTCAAACTGTTTGTTATAACAAGTGAAATCTTATACTGAGTGTTTGGATTGAACTTGGGTACATCTCAAATTATGATTAACTTAGAATCATAAGAGTAGGAAGAGACCACAAGGGCCATCCAGTCCAACCCCCTGCCATGCAGGAACTTGTCCCATTGATTTCACTGAGACTTAATTTGGGTAACATTGGATGGTATCCAGTTAAACCTGCCTGCTGATAGAAGTGCTTCTGTCATCAGAATGGATTGGAGCAACTCCATTTTCCCCTGCAATCCCGTGCCTCCCCCAAGTCTGCTTCAGTGTGCTCAAAGGATGTCATCTGGAAGGACATCCCAAGAACCCCTGGAGGTCTGTTGTAGTGCATCCAGCTATGGGAAAATAACTGAACATCTTCCTGCTCATGATAGAGAGCGGGGTTGTACTAGTTACACGGTTATCTATGGAGACATAGTTATTTGATAGATACACATCTCTGCCTGCATTTCCTTATGGCTGAATGCTAAAGTGCTGAAAACACCTTCTGAAAATGCTGTGTAAGTCCTGTTTAGAATATAATGTAGGTCAGGGATACTCAAAGTGGGGGTTCCTGGACCAGTGCTGCTTTGTGAGCTGCCAGACCCTGATGAGTTTTCAGGAAAGAAAGAAACAATTGTAGCCAATTGGCACAATACAGTACTGGTTCCTGGCTCATGGTGGGGGGGGGGAATGCCACTTCTTTACCTCAGATACTTTGGGAAGCACTGATGAAGGGTATAGGTTTTTTTATCTAGATATCATAATAATTGTAATTTTTATTTACTTGTGTTTCTTTTTTTAGCAATACAGTGGGGCGAAGATGGCCGTCCATTTCACTTTCTTTTTTACACTGGCAAACATTCATATTATTCTTTAATGCATGTAAGTAATTACTGATTTTTTTCCCAATGGACCAAAATAAAATTACTTATAGTATAATATCAGTATTTAATTCATAATATTTTTTAGGAAAAAATAATTTTAGTTTTAGAGAGAACTACATTCATTCTATGAAATTAAAGAATGATTTTCCCATTTAAGTTTTTGTTTGTTCCAATAATGTTTAAACAGAACTAGCTACTAAAAAATTTCAAGCTGTAAGTGAAATTTCACCAAACCCCCCTCACAATTCCATTTACAATGTAGAGTATTCTTTGGGGAGTGAAAAGTTGCAGAAGGTAGGCTTGTGAAAAAACTTACATTTATAATGCACGGTGCAGCTTTAGAGGCTTAATTTACATAAAAGCATAATAGCTGAAGATTCAGGCAAGTTTTTTGGTCAGGTGCATGTCTAGCTGGAAGCTAACCTTTACAAATGTGTGAATCAGTATGGGTTGTATCAGAGTTAAAATTGTTTTGTTTAAAATATGAGCCTATACAAAGGACTATGAGTGGAAAACTAAGAAAATGCAAAGAAGGTATAAAAGGAAATAATGAAAGATAATACAGAAAATGCAGGAGGGTGGGATAAAATAAAAAGGAAAGTTAAAGCCAAACAGGTCTAGACAGGCATACTCTCCTGTTAAAAACAATTCTACAGAGGTTCAACTGCAGGAAAGAGTCTACTAAAACCAGTTTCACAGATGTTCTGCTGCTGGCCTAAGGCTATGAACAGGAATCATTTGGATATATTTCGTTTTAGCCATTCCTCATAAATATAAAGCTGTCAGTTTAGGACCCTGAGGCCAGATTCAGACCAGATTACTGAGTGACTTTTGTGTATGATGCTACAGTTAGCCCATACATTACCATCACTAGATTTCTGAGTGGTTTCAGAAGGATTGTCACATGTTAAGCCTTAACCTACTTACTTTGGGGCTATACAAAACTACTTTCTCATACAGCAAAGGGACAGAGTTAACTGTCTTAATTCACTCTGGTGATGTACTAATTGGGGGCGGGGGGATACGGTGCCTACCACAAGGCCTCTTCCTACTCAGTTTTAATATAACTTTATAAAAGTCCTCAGTTAACACTACCCTTGGTTATTGCGTTAGTATGTAGCTTGCTACCCTTGGCTTACCTGTACTGCCTAGCTGAGGAATATGCAATCTGATGCCCTCCAGATGTTTTAAAGTAACACCTCTGACAACTGGTTGTGCTAGCTGGGACAGATGGGAATTTTAGTTGAAAACATCTGGAGAGCACCAGGTTGCCTACATGCTCAAAAGAAGTATACCTTTCTGGTTAACCACTCTTAAAAAGGGATTTCGGGGTTGGATGGTACTCTAGTTAAAACAGCAAGACAGTTCTTGGATGAACCTGTACAGTTACTTCCTTGGTAACTATATACTGTATTTTTTTTTAAAATCACTAAAAAACTGCTGAATGTATTTGCACAATATGCTACACAGCTGTAGACCTCGATTCATTGACTTTCTGGAAGACTGAACCATATACTGATGCTCACTTACAGGAAACAGAACACTTTTTGGCAGAACGATCACTTTGGTATAGTGATGTTCTCCAATTTAGCTTCCCTTGTTATCTGCTAGGTTTCAATAGCATTTAGAGGACTTGTTCTACAAAAATCCTGGCTTTACTGTGTTTTTTAGAATTATCTTGTGTGTTTGTACTTGACACACCCAAAGGACAAAATTCCCACTTGTCAGGTGCATTTATTTCTTTAGAGGGAGAAGAGAGGAATTATTTTTTCTTTTGGTTGACCTTGGGCAAATGAGCTTCTTGCCCTGGCAGAAATGAAATGAATGATAAATGTAGAGTGTGTCTTTGCTGAGTAATGGAGCTGCAGCAGAGGCTTTCCAGAGAGGTTTTCTCCTGCACAGCCTGAGGCAGCCTGAGGACCCCTACTGTTCATTTAAATAGGTATGTCAAATCTGCCTCGAAACGCCGCTGGTTTGATCTGTGGTAATATTTGTGAAGGTTCCATATGGACTTGAGCCCCCTGCAGTGCTAAGAAATAATGTACAACGCTTCATGGTGCAGACGCAAATTTTCTCTGAAAAGGGATGCAGCGCTGCGTTTTAGCTGTCGGAGAGGATGATGGAGCTGACGCGCTAGGCCTGTCAACTTGTTACACGGATGGGTTGCACGCAGAGAGGCTGTGGAAAATCTGTGCCTTTTAGCTTTTCTACTTAATCACGGTTGTAGCATTGCCTTTAGACTGTATGCTACATTAATTCTCTTCCTGCCTTCTGCCTTTCATCCCAAGTTTCACGGAAAAAAGTAAAGCATGCAGGTCTTGTAGAGGAGCCTTATCAAGCAGCTGTCATCTGACAGGCTATTTGCATTTGTTTTGGCTGAAACAGAGCAACCCAAGGGCAAGATGTTTTGTTGCATTCCATCATAATGAAGAAATGTTTAAAAAAATTACAAGCAGCACAACTTTATTTTTTTTTTAGCTATAGCTTGCCTGTGGGGGGGAAAAAGATATGTAAGGCTTTCCTGGTTTGAGCCTTTTGAAAGAGTAGTGTCATTCACCACTTGATTAAGCCATTCTTTATATGAAATCTTTTTGACAAACCCAAATGTAATTATTGAAGAATCTCCAGTAAGTTTCTTTAAGTAGTATCAGAGCATTTGGAAATGTCTTCATTTAAAAAGAGTGAGATAAATAATTTCAGTAAACAGGATTTCTCGTAATATTTCACTGAGGAAATGTGAAGTATGTGTATAGGGTTTTATAACAAGATTCTTAGGCTAACAGAAATCAGAGACATACTTAAGTACAAATATTGTCACTTTAAAAGAAAATATTGAACAGCATCATTAATTTACCGCATTCTGCACAGGCTCCATTTTATAATGTCTAGCATAATATCTGAACATTTGCCAAAAGAAATGGTGCTTCCATGAGTCTTCTCAACATTCCCTTTCCTTTTTCACTTATTTCATTGCAGGTGAAATCTGCCATTTGTATAAGTGTAACTGATCTGTAATGCTTAATTGTAGTGATTTTTTTTAAAAAAAAAAACAGATCTATATGCTATTTATTTCATGTTGCACTTTTATATTGTTGCACTTTTATATTGTCCTTATTTTGTAGGTGAATGACTTGTGATCTTAGCGTTAATAAATTACTGTAGTGTTAAGTTTCCTTACAGAGTATACACCATTCGTTTTCCATTTCATGTTTCTCTTATGACTTCCTCTAACACCAGTGTTCTTTATAATTCTATTTTCATTTGTCTTCTCTGCTTTTTGAAAACAGTTTGGATTGAAATAGAAGTGTTGAGTACATGTGATTTTGAGTTGTAATGTAATGAGTTTTGAGCCAGAAGGGTTCAGTTCATGTGATTCAGCTGCATACGGAGATATTTTAACCCCTGATGCTTGCGCTGGCATAACTTAAAATGATGTCCACAAAATCATGCACCAGGATCATTGTCTTGTTTAAAATGATATTAAAACCCCAAACATAGCATTCTATATATGTTTAGCTGTATTTAACAAATTAATCAAACTTTTTCACACTTTTCAAAAGTGAGATTGTACGTTAATTTACTTATCCTTGGCTGTTAAAAAAAGAAGTCCTCAAGCACAGAATGGCCTTCTACAGTGGTTGTGTATAACACCCTACCTATTTTTCCTCTCCTCAGTGCACTCCTCACTTTTGTAAGGCTAGTGGTATAAAACTGTTATTTAAAATATACTAATGATGATTATGTAGTCTGTTCTTCCAAGATGTGTTTCAAAAATTCAATGCCATGATTGCTACTCTTTACTTCCTATTCAGCAGCAGTGTAGCATTGTTTAAAACTGTCTGTCTTGTTAATTGACAAGATCAAGGATGAAGCCCTCCTGTTTATGACAATATGTTCATGGCTTGCAATCATTTTTATAAAATCTACTGCATAATAGCTACATTTGTAAGCAATATAGACGTATATACATGTGACTATAGCTGTTGCCGTCACCTCTCTATTTTGCAGAAGCAAGAATTTCTGTCTCAAATGTTTCAGATGTGAATATTTGCCAGGTGACATGTTTTTCAGATTCTTTTACTTTCCTTATAGCTTTGCAAGATAGGGTGTCTCATTATCCTGTCCATTGATCTGTTATCCTGTAACTAATTTTGCACATGCCTACCTTAACATCTGTGCTAAAAGCATTAATACAATCTAAGAATAATCAAAATCCTTGGGAAAACAGCAGAAGTGAGATACAAAATGAAGTGAATAAAAACACCCCATTTTACAATTTAATCTGTCAGTAAATAAAAACTCTTCAGATTATCAGTGATGTTTTTCACACAGACTTTATTGGAGAACAGTGGGTAATAGGTTGACAAATCTTTAGAAAAGATTACATCAAAAGTCTCGTTCCATGAGGTGCTATGAACTACCTTTCCTCTAAGGTTTTGTGGCCCGTTATTTCCTAGCCAGATGAACACAATCTTAGCTTGGTGTCAGGAGGATGGATTGCCACAAGTGTTCAGAATCACTCCTATGTGAGTTAGGCTGTTTGGATTATTTACCCATCATAGGTTGTAACATCTGGTACAGATTTTTTTAAAGTTTGCAGCCATTATGGCAGAGCGGAACTGGGAAATGTGTAGGCACAGTAAAGGCCATTGAAGATTCAAGAAGACTCTTCACTTAAGTTTCCTCAGAATGTGTTTGAAGCTTACGAAATCCCAGGGCTTCAGTCTAAACCAACTATGAAAGATAAATCTCCAGTGCAGATAACATGTATTTCACCAAATGGCTGTAGATGGCAAACAAGCAACTTTCCATCTAGTTAGAACCATTATGAGATTCTTTAGCTTTCTCAACCTACTGTAAATCCAAGTGACAGTAAGTAAAGCAACATCTTCCTTTTCTTCCACCAAGGTAGCACTGTCTCATACCATTACCATCTCAAGACTGAAAGAACTTGCAAGGATAATAACAAACCAACATGTAATTTTTTTGTTTTTGGTTTGCATGAAGCTTTGAGAGCATTTTAACACACACACACACACACACACACACACATATACACAGAGAGAGAGAGAAGAGGATAGCGGGGAAAGTACAGATAAATATCCCTGTATCTGCAGTAATTTTGAAGTTGTAGCGAACAGGTTCCAGTTTTTAAAAAAGAGTGAAGTTTCATTGTGAAGGCGCGAGCAATGGGTGATCTGTTCTGATATTTTTGTATGCAGATTCCTTTGTTTTGATGACATCAAAACCACCCTTTGTCCTGAGAAAATGTTCTAACAAATTTTTATCTTTTCCTTCAATCTCTCTGAAATATGAAGTAAGTTTCTTTACTAGCTAACAGGGTAGCTGGTTGATCTGTTGCCACAGGGAAAGTGAATCTCCTATTGTTTTATGGCTGTTTCTCCCAACAGCTGCTTTGGGTTGTATGGGAGCCACCCAGGTGCTGGACTTCATTCCTGACAAGAGGTGAGCAGCAGCTGGGGGAGTGGCCATAAAAACAAGAGGGGCATCACCAACCTTGCAGCAATAGATCCAGTGGCTGCCCCGCTAGCCCAGAAATATTGTTGTCCAACCCTGCCCTGTTACCAGTCAAGAATGGAAACTTCTTATTAGTGTTGTTTAAGTTCAGTCTGCTTGTAAACATTAAACAAACACAGTATGACTCAGTGTCAGGAACTTATTTATTAGAGAGTGGGATGAAATACAGGACGTATTTATAATTTAGGCAATAACCCCGCTGCACAAGTACATTCACCATTTATATACACATGCACTCCTCTTTTGTCCCTTGAAATTTAAGGACTGAACTGATGGGGAGACATGATTGTAGTTGGATAAATATCCTTGTTTTCTTTAGATCATTATAGCTAGAACTCACCTATCTACACTTTCCCATGTATTATAGGACATCTATGGCAAGCTGTTGCACATTCAAGAACAGCAAGATCAACTGCATGCTCAAGGATCAGCTCCTGAGAACAAAGCTCAATTGTAAGTTGTTTCTCTGAGATTAGAATAAAGAATAAAAGTTTGTTGGGGTGATGCAATGCATTTTTATGCAAACATTTTCAGGCTATATAATGCTATGCAATAATATTTCCCTGTACAATCTTCAACCAAGTTCTTAATATATTGTGTTAAAAACATTGGGATAGATCCAACCTAAGTTAGTGGCAGGTGCCTTGGTTGTCCCATTAAAATCAGTGTCAGAATTAGTCATGATCACCTTGAGTCCAACAGCTATGTCAGCATTTGAGCCAGTTAATTACTATGATGAAAAAGGAAAGTGATAGCCATGTGAGTACTTAACAGGCATTTTGGCTTTTTTTATGTCTTGCCAACAAAGACAACAGTATTTGATAAATGCAGAAGGCAATGGGTGGAACAAAATAAAGAAGGCAGACAAGATGTAATTCCTACTAAGCATATAGAAAACACAGTTCAGTTCTCCACTGTCTGTTTAGGAGTTAGTGCCATTGCAATAGCTTCTTTTCTTACAAAACTCCGCTTAGATTCCATTCAACAGTTTTCCCATCTGCAAAGCTCAGCTTATTTCTACTATATGTAGGATATTAAAAGTTTAAATGTTCTCTTATCTCCAGTCGCTAAGGAAATATAATAGAAGCTTGTAGGCTAAAATGTCCCTGTCCCCTAATATAGTGTATGAGTTCAAGCAAATAAGAGGCAAGGAAGCATTTTAAAAGATTCCAGTGTTCTTGAAAAGTTTGTGGTAATGAGGTGTAGGGATAGGCCAAGAAAGAAGGAAAAGTATCAAAAGCCAAAAAACAGAGCTGGAGGAGAAACTGTTGAGGAGATGGGAAAAGGGTAAGACTGAAGAGGGGAAGTGAGTCAAAAGGTAAAGCAGAGAGAGCCGGTATAGTTCAGGAACAACAGACTTTTAAGCTAAGAATGAAGAGCAAACACGGTGTTGAAAGTGTGATTGGCTTTAACTACCTTTCAAATGTTTAATGATACCTAGAGATGATTTGTATGCATAGTCTCTTTGTACCTCCCAAAATACTGTTTAAGAGTTACAAAGTGTCAGATAACCTGATTGGATTACCAAAGGGTGGTATATAAATAATTTATTATTATTATTATTATTATTATTGGGACTTGTCAGACCTTCAAAAGAACAGCCTGGCTAACATCAAACAGTGGATCCTTACTGTAAATGGATGTTGGTTGAGGAAAGAAGTGATAGTTAGAAGATGAATGGTGAAAGGTAAATTGGGGAAAGAGAATGAAGTTGAAATCAGAAGGAATTTAAAGCAAGGAAAACAGAAACAACATGACAATTTAAATCCCCTAATGATAAGAGACATCAAAAAGAGCATCTTGGATGAGGCTTAGAATATAAACCGTCAAGTTAAAGGGAAGGCTTCCAGCAAGTATAAGTTAGGGAAGAAGAGAATGAAAAAAGAAGAAAGATGCTAGCAATATGCGAGATAATTGTACGGTGGGATGTAGGACAAAGACTGAACAGAAAGTACAATAAAGAGCCATTGAAGAAAAGTGAGAAAGGAGCAGAATGAAAGTAGAAAGTGTAGTTAGATAGGAAAATGTACAGCAAAACAGGTTGACAAATGAACAGGACCAAACCCAGGATGTGCTCACAGTTCCACTGTTCACTGTTGATATTATAATCTGTGAAACGGGAAAGTAAAGAATGGATAATTTCCCTCTTCCCCCTAACAATTGTAATCCTGAGCGATTCCTTGCTATGTCTCACCACTGTTGTCCTGGGTGAGCCATGCCAGTGCTTTGCTTGTCTACCTTGGGACAGAGTGTATATAGATAGCTATGTAAGATAAGAAATTCCAGAAGGTAACACCTTTTCCATTTGCATGATTCAAACACTGAAACTACCGCTAGATTGAGAGGAAAGATTAAGGGGAAGGAGAAGTGTGAATGTTGTGTATGTGTTCGCAGCCTTTTGTTTTGTATATTTTCTTTTGGAACCTACTTTCAAATTTCATTGTAATACAAATGTTTTTCCTATGTGTTCAATCCTGTAGAAAATCAGTCTTTAAACTAAACTAATTCTTGACCTATGAACTATCAACAATGTTAGTTGTATTATTAATTAGTGTGGTAAATTATGAAGTTTGAACTATAGCTCTTTGTTTGTTGAATACTTGTAGGTGAAATTTGCACTTTTCCAAAGTAAAAAGAAAAGTATATTTCTAAATGAAGTGTGACTGTTTGTGTGGCCCTTTGCAATCTAACTCTAATTGCATGATTAGTTAAAAAGAGAATATACGTGATATTTTAAACAGCGACCTGATTGGCAGCAGATGGCTGATTAAAGAGGAATTGGAAGAAATGTTAGTGGAAAAACTGTCAGATCAAGATGTGAGTAATTAATCTCCTTTATTTAATGAACCCTGTATCCTAACGGAACAGCTACTGCTTGTTTTTAAGGATTCGCGGGGGGGATTCTCCTTGGAGACAGGGCTTATTCACGTTCTCAGTGTCTCACGTGCATACACAGAGAGGGTGTGTACAATTAAAGAATAACTTTGTTCTGATACAAATTATTTAAGCAATAGTTGGAGAACTTGTTTGCCAAAATTTGGGGATAGTTTAGACCTTGAGTGAAATCCACTGGTAAAACTGTTCTTGGGTTCTATCACTTCAGGCTGTGGAGGATGGACTTGCACATCTGAATGGACACTAATTATACCCTCCTTTCCCAAATATTCTTCCTTGTGTAAGGAAGAGGATAGGCAGGCTGAACTCTTTTCCCCCAGCATGCTCCTTTCCCCATGTACCTCAAGAATTTTAACCTGTGTGGAAGCAATCAAGCATGTAACTTTCCAGCAACATAAAAAAATCAGATCCAAGAATTGGTCTGCTCTTGTGAATCCTATATGTGGTATTGTGCCCCTCCCGTATCTGACCTGTCTTACCTTAGTAGCCATGTAATCCCTATCTGATCCATGTGTTCTTGTTGGTAGCTACTTGTCCTCCATACTGAGCTTCATGTTTCTTTCTCCCCTTTTCTCTCTCATTTGAGATGACTGACAGCCAGATGTCACAGTCTCCTTATTTCTACCTGGGCATCATTCACAGGTTATCATGGCTGCCACTAAAGAGCAGCTTTTTAGAAACCTGGGCCATTCCTGATGGGCTACTAGTATTATTTAAAAGCTGGTAGACTTTTAACAGCTTCTCTTCCTTGCACAGCTCCACCCATTGAATGTGTAGCCACTTTCACAGCTGTACTGAATAAATATCAAGACACAAGTCTGGAAGAACAGAATGAATTCCTTCACAAAATTAATTTTCTTAAACCACAAACTGTTAAGTAATACACACAATAGCAAAAAAGGAACCAAAAAAAGCTTCCTAAAATGGTGCCTGTGGAGAGCATGTGGTGAGCGGCTGATGGAATGTTGATGAGCGAATGGGAAGAGAGTGTGAAGGAGCCAATCCTGCGGCAGGAAACTGGTATGGGCAGGGTCTCCTTGAGGGAAAGAGATGTATGGCAATTGGGAGAGGAGGATGACAGTTGAAAGGGAGAGCTGAAGATGTGATGTGAAGGGGAGAGGGCTGGCATGTGTGTCTGCCAGTGAGTAGGGCTGAGGGAATGCATGTGCAGTGAGAATCAGTGATAAGAGGCATAGAGGCTGATTGGAATATAGAGTGAGAGAAAAGAAAGAACCTCATAAGTTGGTATTGAGTCTGGCAGTTTCTGAAATTACAAGGTCACCACAGAGTGGGACTAGCGACCAGTTTGAAGTTAGCCAAGTTGGAGACAAAGTTCAAAGCATTTCTGTTACACTATTTACACAATAAATCAATCTTTATATTTTGTTTATCCAAATTCAGACTCCTCGTGGATTGTTTCCCTTACTAGTATTTATTTGGCATGCTAACCCTGCGAGTATACACACGCTGATACAAGCACTATCCAGATTAGTCAACCCCAGTCCAAGGAAGGGATAAGGGGGAAGTTTGACATAAAGGTGGCAACTATGGAACTGTGGTCTCCACAGATATTTATTTGATGGCAGCATAAGTGATGAGGTGGCCAGACTGAACAGTGATGTAAATTCAGCTGGTGCACCTGTGCATTACAAATTTGGTGGCTGTGGTGGGATTTGAAAGGTCCCTACGACACAGTGCCCATAAGGCATAGCACAATGTTGTCACTAAACACATATACAATAGTACACTATAGTCAGCCCTTTGTATCTACAGATTCCACTATCCATGGCGTGAAAATATTCCAAAATCCCCCCCCCCCAAAAAAAGCAAACCTTGATTTTGCCATGTTATATAAGGGACACCATTTTACTATGCCAAAATGGGACTTGAGCATCCATGGATTTTGGTATCCACAGGGGGCCCTGGAACCAAAACCCAGGGGATACCAAGGGCCCACTGTATGGTCACCCATCCCATATTTGCAAGGGATATGTTACTAGATTTACTGTGTATAATGAAACCGTGATAATAGCAAACCCTATTAAAATAAAGGACTTCCTGTACAGACATACCATAGAGTTGCATTGGAGCACTTAGAAGATATCTAGAGAGGATGCCTCTCTAGATATTTTCCAGTGCAACTCTTTGGTATGTGTCCCTATTTTGTGTCCCGCGGATAACTGAAACCATGGATATTGGTTCCATGGATATGGGGAGTGGTGGTGACCTGTACAGTAATAATTCATCAAGGGTTCTAAGATGTCTTAAGTCTCATAATTATGTGGAGAGAGAAAGTGGGATAGTGACCATGGGCTGCAATATTGTGTGTCTCAGCAGTCACACCCTGCTGTCCATGTGTTGAGATAATATCCTTGAATTTGAAGTCTGTTGAACCCTCATAGGCTTTCTCTGGGTTGGCAAGAGGAGGAATCCATAACATCTGGGATAGGCTCTGGAGCTCTGCTCTGGGCAAGGCAGGAAGATGAAACTGGCTTCGTGTAGAGCGGAAGGGGCAGGAGACGAGGCAACTTTTCAGCTATGCATGAGACCATGATTCAACTTCCTTGCCTCTCTCTGGGCGGTGAGGGAACTATCGCAGATGTTATGGATTCCTCCTCTCTCCGACCCCAGAATGCACCTTCATGGAAATAACCAATGTAGCATTCTCTGTGATCTGGATCCCTGATTGTGATTTCCAAATAACGGAGATTATTTGTGTTCAGTAGGATTTCCTGTTAAAGAAACATTCCCCCAAATGTGGGCTGGCTTGCTGGATGGCAGAGGGCAAGGGAGTAGGAATAACAGGCATTGCTCATCACACTCTCTCTCTCTGCTCTGTGCGACTTTCATAGTGTAGGAAATAATGAATTATTTCATTAAATATCCCATGTTAAATGGTTGTTGTGTGTGCCCTCAGATTACATTTAACAGTTTAACCAAAAGCAATGATTGGGGTGAAAGTAGTCTTCCGAACCTTTCCTTCATCTTCGTTGTCTCACCTCTGTTGCCATCTGATTCTTCCCCATCTTATTAATTCTTTTCCTTATCAATGTGTGAGCGTAGTGTATTGACTCTTATGCTCTTTTCATCATTCAATCAATGTTTACGGTCTGTTTTCTACACTTCTCCAACTTTCAATGTGAATTTCCATCCACATGGAAGCATTTGCCATTGGGTGAAAAGGTTTTATATTTACAACCAGTTCTTTAATTTCTTGTTGCCAGGGGGCCACAAGGCCTTCAAATAAGCATCGGCAACAAGACCATGTATTATCAGTGAGGCATTTTACTTTCTAATCACATGTTCATGATGTAGGGAGAGAAGCATAGAGTAGCAAAGGATAATTTATTTCAAGAGGTTGCCCTTTAAGTCAAGTATCTCTTGAATTTTTAAAAAGCTTGATTGTTTGGTTTTTAAAGAATATCATAAACATTAAAGTAACTCCTGCTTGAGCAGCCTGTGGCATACATACACATTTCCTGTATGTATTATGGAATATAATCACCTAACAAGTGGAGTTTAGGAAAATAAAATTATTTCCATTTAAATGTAATACACCAGCTTCTTTGAAATGAGTTGGGAAGCTTACTTCTTTCCACTTTCATCAAAGAATTGGATGCTGTTTGAGGCCTGCTAAATATTTCTTTGAAAATTAAGATGAACTTCATCCTAACATGGTAATCCTGTCTTACAAAAGGGTTGGTTATATTTTTGAATTGTGGATTCATTTGTTGCTAGGGGGAAAGGGGATTAGGTATCTATTCATATAGAGAAAGATACATCTGCATGTTGTTTTGAAAGCAGCATGCAAATACAGAAGTGTCATCCTGTCAAAAGTTATCAATAAGAACAGAATCAAAAAGATCAAGCATGTAAAAATAGAAGTAGTTGACAAATGCAATTACACTTGCACCCCAACCCCTTAATGAATTTTTATTGTCTACAGTATTCACGATGTATTCAGCTGTTTGAGAGATTAGTAGCATTGCCATGCAGTGGCATTGAAGAAGCATATGTGCTAAAATTTCGCAAGCAATTACCTGTACAATCCAAGAAGCAGATAATTGAACCCCTGAAGTATGATGAGCAAGGAGTGGCCTTTAGCACTGCAGAAGGTAACTTTTATTTCTGCTTTTCCTTAATTCAGACAGGAAGTGCTGGGAGACCTGAGATATCAACTATATTCTATTATTGGCCTTGTCTATTCACATCGGGGAGGGGAGAGAGATTGTGTCAATACTTGCATGGACAGTGCACTATGGTCCATGCCATCATTCTTGTTTTATAAATTAAAAATAGATGAATGTGAATCCTGTACATTGGCACCAGTTCTTCCAGGTGTATTCCTCTGTAGGGGAGAAAAAGATAACAAATCAAAAGAAGTAAGTCATTACAGTCAGTGGATCTTACCTCTGAGTAAACATGCATGCTAAAGATCAGGCTATAATTCAGTTTTTAATATGAATTTTATACACCATCCTGAAACTTTCCTTGAACAGAGAGATGAAAATGTATTAAATCAAAATAAAATAATGTAAATCCACATGGTTTTATCAAATGGATTCTGTAAATATTTCTTAGAACAGCATTTACACATTCAGTATGGCATTTAATATTATGTAACTCTACTATGTAATGTTTCTTATACATATTTTAAAATTTATCAATGGTTCATTAGGCTAGTCTAGTAAATTCTTCTTAATGAGTGAAAGTGTTCAAGTTACCCATCATGTTACCCAGTTTTCAGTATTACAGTGTCTCAGATGAATATAAGAATCCTTCGTACTGGACCATTTTTTTTCTAACTCCTTCAATCTGGTGCTAATTAAAGATGATCAAAATCTATCAGGGTGGACAGAGTTTGTTTCTTGAAGGCATTGTTTATAACAAGAGTGAGCTTAAGAATGTATTATTTACTTTTTTAGGTTACTAAATTTGTTCAGTGATCAAAACAGCTGGTAAAGTCAGTCAGATTTCATTGACAAATGATGTGATTGATATACATAGTGAAATTCAGTGTAACAAACAAAGTACAGCACCATTTTTACATTTTGCAGTTCAGTCTAATGCATTCCTTAGTACAAGCAATGTCTTCTACAACTGGACTATCAAGTTCTGCAGTGTAGATCAGAAAGAAATATTCTTACAGGGCCATCATATAGGCATGTCTACACAGAAGTAAGGCTTATTGAATTAACTAACTGAGTAAACTCACTAAGTTTATTTCTGGAGGTGACTACTCAGGAGTAAGCCCTACTATACTTCAAGGAAAATGAACAGAATTGAAGCCCTAAATACATATACTGTTACAATGTCAATGCTAGTATTGTTTTCTTCACTTATAATTATTCGTTCTATTTCACACTAAACCCTCCTAAAAGTTTGGGTTCGCCAGCCTAATTGCCGCTTCTATATTTGTATCCCATATTTTAATGTTATGTGAAAGCAGTCAAAGAATCTTGCAGAAGTTTTTTTTTTTTAAAGTTAATAACAGAAATAAACAGTTAAAAAGATGTGGGGGAAATTATATCTCCCTAGGGTTTTTCATATTGAGAATGCCATATATGCCACTTTATTGGAAGTGCTCAGAATGTATACCTATTTTGTCTTTTAATGTTAAATGAGACAGAGGATACTTATACTGGAGATCGCTTGCTTCAACAGGGTTGCTCTTAAAGAAGAATTACTTGCATATGTTAGTCATAGATCTGTGAATCTACGCTGACTAAACATTTCCATCTTCTATCAAAAACCAGTTTCTCTTCCTTTATGATGCTGGCTGCCATGTTGAATTCTCAGAGTATGCTTCCCTCTGCTGGGGGGAAAAAGGAAATATTCCTAGCAATGGCACTTATATGGGGGGAAATATAATTTCTCTTGTACTGTTTTTCTTAAGATGAGCCATGTTTTTGTTCTTATTGTTTATCCCTTTTTGATAATTTATTCAAATCTGTTCAGACTTTTTATAACTGCTGCTTGCAGGGACAGGAAGAGATTATGTTGAAACCCTTTGTTACATTAAAGAGGTTAGTCTCTTTGCTTTGTTATAATGCTAATATCAGGGCTCAGCCATGCCACTTAGGGTTTCCTTGGCAACATTTTCGCAACCTCAGCTAAGCGGAAAGTTTCAGAACCCACTCAGTGGTCAGTACCAAGAACTCCTTGTCTGTTGGTTGAAAAAATGTCTTTCATGGTTTCTTTACTGGAAAAATATGAGAAGTCCTTATCATGGGGCAAGGAGCAGAAAGCTAGCAACTTGAGTCTTCCCCCTCTAGGAATGGATTTAGAATCTCAGTCAGTACATGGACTCCATGGTAATTATAATAGGCTTTATCATTTCATACTTTTCAAATCAAGAATTGCTTCTTGAAAAAAAGAAGCCATCTGACCCTTGGCCTCAGCCTTTTCATTCATGGTGGCACTGTAGTTGACCACGAAAGAATCCTGCTTGATGATGTTGGAATAAAATTATCTTGATGAGACAAACTCTACATATTTCATCCTTGTTGGGATTTTCTTATCATTAACTTGCTATGTATATTGTTTGAAACATTAATGATTGATACATATATACAATTATGGGTTTTTCCAAGGCCGAAGAAAGACAGCAACAGCATCTGTTATTGTTTATGACAATGGAAGTGGGAAAATTACAGTAAATGGAGATGATTATATACTTTACTTTCCAGTGTTGCAGGACAGGTGAGTAAGGACATAGTTATATTTTCAATCTGGAGTAATTATTTTAATGGGCTGCGTTTGTTGCCAGAATCAACACTATAGCGATTTTCTTAGTCTGGTCAGTTCTTTCTTTTAAAATGAAATAGACTGTATCTTACTAATGAGATAATTTAAAAACATAACATAAAAACATATAGGGTGTCATGCCTTACCATTGTGTAACCATGCAACAACAACAGCAGAATCCAGAACCTCTGTTGATCAATCTTACCCAACCCGGTGCCTCCAGATTTGTTGAGCTACAGCTCCCATTGTCCCCAACATGGGGCACCAGATTGGAGTAGGCTGAACTATGCTGTTGTTGAAGAGTGAAGCTCCTTGGGTATTTGCTTCCGTCACTTTTTAAATTTGCACTGAACCTGAATATGAAGACCACTTCGGTTTCAACCTCGTCAAAGGTCACAGGGCAGACTTCTGTGCTGTTCTGAAACTCTTATTCAAACCAGTCAAGTTTGTTTTTTTATGAACATGTGTTGTTCCACTAAATGATTGTAAAATGTCCCATCTATTGTGTGAAAAGAAGATTTATTCAAATTCATTCTTAGTATTAATTAACTAATTAGTCTTGCGTACAGATTTACAGTGGGAATTGTGAGGGCTGGAAGATGCCATTTATGTACAAGCTCTATTGCTTTGGACCCAAAGGCATTCTGTTTCAATTGTGACTAGACAGATGCCTCTGGGAAAGCAGCACCTTTCTTGTTGGATTGGCCCCAGTATTTAATATACAGAGATGTACTGACTGCTTTTGCTTATGGCAGGTCTGTATAATTTATACTCCACCAAGCCAAGTGCATCCCACAGAACGTTTATAAAATTCCTGAAATAGCTATCTTTAAAACTTAAAAAAAGGAGGAGGGAAGAATTGTACTCAAGCATCTCACAGTGCAATACATAGACTGTATCTAGCTTTGTAAGAAACAAATTACACTGTTTCACAGAATCTTGCTGCTTTTTCATTTGAGTCATTTGGGGTTTGTGTATGTCTCCTTGCACATGAGCCTGGCTTAAGTTTTGTTTTAGGAGTCTCCATTTCTACATTAGACCTGACCGCTTGGAGCAGTTTTTAAGTGTCTCACTGTCACTCTGTGAAATTCCCCACCTGTTGATCTCAGGCATCTTTCTAGTTTTTTGCTCAGTCTTCAGCACATTTTGTATAACTGAAGGGGTAAAGGGCCAGTTGGGCAGAGCACTTATCTGTGTGAAGCAGGACTTGCTGTGGCTATTTTATTTTATTAATTGATCCATGTGCCAAATGACAATATCATGCACCAAATTCATGCACAATATCATGCACAAAAAGTGGCTCGCAAATGCAGTTGTTTGCACAAGAGCCAAAACCACATTGTCAAAACAGAATCCAAGAACATTTTGTTAAAAATACTATCAGTAAAATTACCCCTACATGGAGAGATTGCCCAGTCTCTTTTACTGTTACCTTTGCTTTATAAGCAGTAGAAATGTGGACTGATTTTATTCTTTGCAGGTGGGATGGTTCTTTCGAACAGATGTCAGTATCTCAGGAAACTCATGTCAGTAATAGCTTTTGGGAGAGGCATGTGAGCAACTGAAGAAATGTTATCATGCCTTTCTACAAGAGTGGGAATGGTTAAGCAACAAACTGTCCCCCTCCTGTTCATGTGGACCCCAGACTGTCCTGTGAGGAGAAAAAAATACATAGGTGTTGAGGAAAGGGGGAACATAGTCACTCTTGGAAGCCCCCAGGACCAGCAGTTCTCCTTTAAAATGTATTTTTTACATCTGTATCTTTGTTTAATCAAAATAAGGAGGGTTACAAACCAGACTTCATTCACTTCTGGTTCTAATTTGGGAAGCTGGTGTGGCCTGCTGAGGGCCTTAGATGTTGGCTACTAGCTTATTTCTGCCTACTTTTATCTGTCTTATGTATATTTATGCAAGTATAATACTTTTCAGAGAACAGCTGATGTTCCCGTTCCAGTTTCTTGATCGACTGGAGAAACATGACATGATCTGCTCTGTTTCTGGAGGAGGACGGGCAGCACAGGCTGGCGCAATCCGCTTAGCTTGTGCAAGAGCATTATGTAGTTTTATCACTGAAAAAGAGGTGGAATCCATGAGGCAAGGTATAAGCACAAAATGAAAGAATGATGTGACATTAGTTTACATGATTTTCTTGATTTACAGTGTCCACTATATTCTGCATTAAAAGGTGTGTCATGGAAAATTCTTATTTCTGTTATAAAAATGTTGAAGTAATTGGTTGCATAAAATACAAATGGACAATGAAAAGGCTATTCTTCCAACCCAGTTCTGAGAAATTCTAAGTTTTACTTTGTGACAGAAAATCAAAGGGATGAAAACTATTTTTAGGAAACTAGGAAGAAAACAAAGTCCCTGTATATTCTTGTCTGCACTACAAAAGCATAAAGTGTGTCAGCAAAGTAACCTTTGCATTTCAGACTATTACTCCTTGAGATGCAGTTATGGGAAGCACCTGCTTATTTGTACTGCCTCTGCCTTCATTCAGGAAGCAATCACTTCTGTGGTTCAATATGTTAATGAGCATAGGGAAAAGGCTTTTATTGTGCTGTATTCAACTGCTGTCCTCCCCCTCCTCTAAAGACAACAAACCCTTGCAGATTTTACAAACCTTAAACGTTAATATTTCTGATGCTCCACTAATTGCTATGGGCTTCAGCTTGCATGGTTCCCCTTTTCATCCCCAGACGCCACTGTTTTGAGTAGCTCTGAAACTCTGTAACTGAACTCCACAAAACTATTCCTTACCTTTGCAGCTGGTCTCCTGACAACTGATCCACGTGTGAGAGAAAGAAAAAAGCCTGGCCAGGAAGGAGCCCGCAGAAAGTTCACATGGAAGAAGCGCTGAATCTGAAAATAAAGTGGCACATTGTTGTTCTTACAAAATATTTTATATGTGTGTGTATATATTTGTAACTAAAGTGTATTTCATCTTCTTTCCGTTGATATTTTTCTTCATTGTACAAAGAATTAAATCCTCAACTTGTGGAAGAGGTGGAAAGCACTGTGCCTACTTAATCTATTGGAGGTAACAATCTAGCTGACAGCAAACTTCTTTCCTGCCAAGTGGACAGTCAGAATTTACTCCAGTAAATTCAAGGCAGGACAGAGGTTTTACAGGATTTAAGAAATGAGGCTGTACTGTTTGTTATCAAATAGTTATGCCAAAGCTATAATGTTATTCAGCATTTCGTATGAAAGAGCAGGACAATGAATTAGGCCTTGGGGGAAAACCTGTTCCTAGATAAAGGTCTTATATGACCTCCTAAATAATGAAACTTATTTGTGTTCTTTCATGTTCAAGCACTGTGTCAGGTACTTGCATTCCCAGACACAATGACCAGCAATTTCAGAGTTAAACAGAAAATTTTATTGGCACAGTAATCCAAAAAGCATAACAATACCAAGTCGTTGCTCAGAATGAGAATTCAAAGGACAAGCAGTATATTAAAAGCATTTGACAATTATAAAATCTGATGGGCTACAAAACCATTGGCTAGCCATCATGCCCTGCCCTCCTTTTCCCATGATGGTGTTCAGCCCCCTTTTCCCAAGCTCTGAAACACAGCTGCACTTATCTCCCAGTTCTCCAGTGGCCATTATCCTCCCTTTTCTTTATAGTCACTACAAGTCCTTGTTAGTCAGCAGTAAGAACTGAAAAGACAGTTAACAGCAAATTTACAGCACCACACAGAAATGGCAGAGAGAGAAACTATTGGAACAATTCTGACACACTGTACCAATAAACTGACATAAACCTCAGGACAGAGCAGGGTAGTGGCTTCTCATTGCTATATTTGTACTGTTCTTCATGAAAATGGAGAACCGTAGTAATATATTTGGCCTGATCCAATTGTTAGTCCCAACTAGAGTGGACACACTGAATAAATTACTGAATGGCAAATCAACATTTATCTAAATTCTACTGATTCACTACTTCTGTTGTACTTGGGAACCAGCATCTGAATTTAGGTAATGGTGTTTTATGCAGTAGAATAATTCTGTTGCACTTTTCCCAAGTATAACTTTTCAGATTTTAACTACACATGCAGGAAAGATTTTGAAACTTCTAAGTATCTTTTAAAAGAGTATTATTGCTAGCTGTTAGTACCTCTTCTTTACCACAAGATGGGGCTATTTACAATTGCTAATAAAAATAAATAGGCTGCTCAAAGATTAAGGAAATAAAGCAATGAAATAGAGTTCCATCAAACTTTTAGTGTACCTGTGCTTTGAATATATATATATATATGATGGGCTTCATAAAATTTAGAACCCAACCTATTTTACAGTTTTGGTGGATTTCTTGCCATTGATGCAATGTTTGGTTTAATTAGGGTCATTTTAATTTGGAAAAAAATAATTTATTGGGCATTACTAGGTGTAATAATTAGTGGACTGATTAGAGTAGGTTTTTGATCAATTAAAGATTCCCTAATTAACCAAGCACTGGATTGATATTTTTTTTCCCACATAGGCATGATAAAAATCATGAGTCAGAGACATCTAAGATAAGGCCTGCCTCAACACCTCTGTATTATCTAATATAAAAGAATGTTTTGCTTCAGAATTATTCATATGCAGAGTTATTCAATTAACATAAAATTAATCTACTATGACTACCTTAATTACCGGTTCTAACAATTATGGGGGTTGTCTGAGAAGACTTCTATTAATGTCAAAGTCCCACTGAGGCTGAAGTGATAGTGTGGTGAGCTGTAAAAATGACAGTGAAATCAGTATGTAATTATGTTTTTCTGTAGTAATGTTTCATAATTTGATCATTATCTCTTACCATGCTAAATGGTAAAGCAAATGAGGTTAAATGCACTGACCAGTTTTCCCATGAACACTGGTATCTTTGTGGAGCTGAAGTTGCTGAGAACGGGCTAGCCCTCTTGCATACAATCTTGTGTTACCAATATAGTTCTGTTCCATACAAGTGATACTATGAAGCAGGTGCAAGAAGAACCACTGTACAGTTAGCTATGGGTAGTCGGTTACCCTCTTGCAAGTGTACATAGAGGTAGTTGCCCATCCATCTCTTTTATTTATACCTTTTTCCCAGATTGGGTCTCCTCAAGATGGCTTACAAGAGACAGAAAATTACAATAAAAGCACATATAGTTAACATACATGACATACAAAAGTTGAGATTAGTAGTATTAACTTAACAATAGAATTAAAACCATTTAAATACTACTTTAAAATGAAGAATATCAACAGTACAGCACTCATGGAGCCTCTCTCCAGGCTGGCCCTGCAGTTCCAAACTCTTGTGCTCCTGTCACTCATCTTGCGCCCTTTCCCTGCAAGATCCCTCCCTGGAGGAGGTACTTGAGCCTCAAGATGATCCCTGTGTGGACCAATGGATATATTGTCCAGTTAGTTCACTGTGATAAGCATGACCAAACTTATCAAAACTTAACAGGAACAGCAGACACAGCTGTAAAAAAAAAAGAATAAACAAGTAGAAGTGTATTAATACACAATTAGATCTCACATTAACCCTTGAACTATTTAATCATTCACAGCTGCCCAAAACCCTATTCAGTTCCTCCCCTGAGCTGACTGTCCTATTGCTGTTACAATTTCTACCTATCTCTGTGTCATCTTGGAGATTTTCAGACATGCCAAAATCGCTGCTTGCCGCGCGAGCAGCCTCCCGAAACTGCTGCGCGGCAAGGGTCTTCTTCGGACGACGCTGTGCCTCTGGCGAAACCGTCCGTGTCACTTCCGTGAAGCTTTGGACGGCTCCGCGCCATATTTCAAGCACGGAAGCTGCCCGTGCTTGAAATATGGCGCGTAGCCGTCCCAAGCTTCACGGAAGTGACACGGACGGTTTCGCCAGAGGCACAGCGTCATCCGAAGAAGACCCTTGCCGCGCAGCAGTTTCGGGAGGCTGCTCGCGCGGCAAGCAGCGATTTTGGCATGTCTGAAAATCTCCCTTGTTTCTGTCTCTGCAATCTTTTCCCTATCTGCCTGCTATCAGAGACAAGCCTCCGTTTTGTATCCTTTCTGTAGATACACACACTGAGCTGGGATTGGCTGGCACAAACCAGGCTTTCCCAGCTCCTCCACAAGCACCATCAGAAGTCCTTCTGTAGTAAAACACAGTTCCCAAAGGCTTGCTGGAATAAAAAGTTATTAACCTGCCACTGAAAAGAAAGCAAGGAAGGAGTCATTCTAACCCCCCTAGGAAAGGAGTTCCAAAGGCCCTCTCGCATTCCTGCCAAACATGCCTCAGGTGGTGGGACAAAAATAAGTGCTTTCCCTGAAGATCTTAGAGCTTAGACAGGCTCTTAAGGGAAAATTGGGTCCTTCAGGTAGCCTGGAACCTAGCCATATAGCGTTTTAGAGGTCATAATTGGCATTTTGAATTGTTCACTAGCAGCCAGTGGAGTGGTTGCAAAAAGGAAGTTGTGTGCTCCCTATATCCAGCCCCCATCAACAATCTGGCTGCAGTTCTTCGGACCATTTGATGTTTTTGAACACCCTTCGAAAGTACCCCATTTAGAGCACACTACAGTTACCCAATTAGGAGGTAACTAAAGCATGTGCCTTCATGGACAAATAGACGTTCCAAGGAATGGACACAGCTGGTGCACTGCCTTTAACTGAATAGGCAGTCCTGGGCACTACAGAAATTTGAGCATCCAGGTTCAGAGCTTAGTCTGGGAGTGTACCCAAACAATCTGTGTTTTCAGGAGAAGTGTAAACCTATCCAACTAAGGCTGTATCCTTAAACATTCCCTCCTGTTGGAGCAGAGCTAAGAATGCAAGTAAAGGTCCGAGAGAAAAGTGCAGTACCTTAAAAAATGAGTGCATTTCTCAGATGTACCAATATAATTATAGGCTATCTGAAGCAACCAGCATACCTGGATTACATTTAGTAGATAATAATAAATAATAATAATAATAAAATTTTATTTCTATCCCGCCCCTCTGCAACGCAATTGGGGCGGCTTACAATATAAAAACTCCATAATCACAGATGAATTAAAATTGCTACAATTTTGTACCAGAATTCAAATTCCAATAGCCATGTAAGGTAGTGCAAGTAGTTAAGAGTGGTATGATTGAATACAGTTAATTTAGATTCTACTGACTAAACATAATTTTAAGAAATGATAGGAACCCCCATATTAGGAGGAACCAGTTGTTTGCATCCACAATTGTTTTGTGGTTGGGTTGTGGTTATTATCCCTGAAATATGTGGCAGCTCTCATCACCTTTGACACAGCCCTTTAAAATAGTCACTCTTAGGCCTCAATCTAGTTGCTAATCCCAACTAGAATAGACCCATTGGGTAAGTGGGAATGTAAATGGTGAGTTATGATTCAACAGTTGATAAATTGGGTCTACTCTAGCTGGGATTAGCAATTGTATACAGGCCTTATGTTTTACATTCTTTGCATCCATTCTTGATATTTTCATTTTGAAGGCAATTCAATATGGATCTCATTCACTTCTCCCAAAAGATTGTGCCAGTTGCTTAACAGTGAACAAAATGTTAAAATATAAGAGATGTGTGCTTCATAATGCTTACAGATAGGCATCTCTTGAATCCTGCCACTCCCCTCCTTACTTGGATGCTTGTAGTTAGACTATTATTATTTTTCTCTTGTAGACTATTCTTTTGTCCCCCTAAAAGTGATCTTCAAGCTTGCTTTTTTTATTGCAATGAATAATTAGAAATTTATTGTTTTATGAAAATCATAAGAAGAAATACCAAGAAGAGATGCAATTGATTCTTGCATACAGATTTAAAAGTTACTTGGTAATTGCAATATGCAAAGGGATCTTGTAGCACCTTTGAGACTGAGAGAAAGAAGTTATAGCATAACTATATATGCTATATATATGTCTACAGTAAAAATAATGTAGTTTGACACAACTTTAAAGTGGTCCTATGACACCACTTTAACTGCCATGGTGCCATCCTACAGAATCTTGGGATTTGTAGTTTTGTGAGGCACCAGCACTCTGGCAGAGAAGTCTAAAGACCTTGTAAAACTACCAATCCCAGAATTCCATGGGATGGAGCTACAGCACTTAAAGTGGTGTCAAACTGCATTATTTCTACAGTGTAGATGCACCCAAGTCTATGAAAGCTTGTGCTATAACTTCTTTCTCAGTCTCAAAGGTGCTACAAGATCCCTTTGCATACTGATGTTCCAGACTAACATGGCTATGTCTTTGAGTTTTACAAGCCTGGTAGTTGCAGGTACTGCTATTTGGATCTCCTTTGTTAATCCTCACTGGTTATGCATAATTATTACGCACTCAAGGACATGTCCTTTATGATTATATATACAGTACATGACCTGATTGAAAATAGGTGCAACATTACATCACAAATGTTCTGTTTGCTTTGGGGTCTGAACCCCAGAATCTGGATCTGTTAACAGGGTTTAAGAAATATTAATATGATTCAGTGAATGGCATAGGAAAGTTATGTTTGGGACTACAAGCCCCAGAATGTGTCAGCAAGCCTGCACGGTGGCTGTTGGCTGGGGGATTCTGAAAGTTGTAAAAAAAAATTACAGGTAAGCTTCTGGACATCAAGTATTAGCATTCCTTCCACCAATCAGCAAACTAAGTACTGTAGTTTCCTCATAGCTTGAAGAAGAGTATGCTAGGGTTTCATTGGATAAAATGTTCTCCAGCTGGGGCCCTTTCACGCTACACAGTTTTATTGTTCTATTTCTGTTGGGGTGTATAAGCTTTAAAATCCATTAAAGATTCCAGGAAGCAAGCCCTTTGGGAATATTTTCTTCAAAATTAAAACTTCTAGTACTGTATAGTTAAGTTAGCAGAGACAGAAACAGGACAGGCTCAATTAGTAAAGTACTGTAAAGCACTCAGTCATTAATGCTGCTTAAACAAAAGAAAGATAAACAACTTCTTCTTTAAAAGAATACTTAAGCATTTACTAATAGCTCTTGCAATCTACATGTACATGGGAAGCTAACATCCTAACTGACTAAAAGGATTTAGGATAGAACTCACCCATTTAGTGAGATCAGGAATGATAGGGAAAAGGCAGGGCAGGACATCCCTAAGTCTGCATGCGGGCAGTGTCCATATTTCTTCTTCAGAGTGAGAGAGTGTGAGTCAGAGCAGACAAAGGGTCATAAACTTTTTAAATTGTAAGGTCAGAAGACCTGGGTCATGTGATGAATAACACCATGGTCATTCAATTCGGCTTGGCTGAGTCAGCACTACTGGCCAAGCACACTACAGATAGGGTGAGGATAAAAGAAAGGATCTCTTTCATATGCAGGAAGACCCTAACACCCTTCTAAGACTTGCTTAACTCTATTAGCCAGCAAGTGAAGGGGGGGGGGGTTTCAGGAAGAATGCTGTATCTCCAACCATTTCCACTTTACCTGCCATGGCTGCATCCTGTGGAATCCTAGGATTTGCAATTTGGGGAGGAGTATTTAGAATTAGCCAGAGAGTTCTATTGTAGAGCCACTTAAAGAGGTGGTCTATGGACTGGTCCCCACTCCTTGAGCCATCTACTGGGAGAGCTTTCAGGGAAGAAAAAAACTTGTCAATGGACATAAATATGGTACGGGGGGGGGGACACATAAATGCCAGTCCCCCACTTAAGACAGTTTGAGAAGCACTTCTCTAGTGCAGTGGTTTTCAAACTTTGGTCTTCCAGGTGGGTTTGAACTTTACCTCCCAGAAACCCTAGATAGCTTGGTTGACAGTCAGGAATTCTGGGAGCTGAAGTCCAAAGCATCCAGAGAGGACCATGGTTTGGGAACCACTGTTCTAGCGCCTCACTAAACTACAAACCCCAGGATGCCGCAGAGTTACGGTGGACTCCCGGTGCTGGAATCGTGCAGCGCTCGAAGGCTCCATCCAGGTCGGCCTTGCTGCCTCTTTTCTCCCCGCGATGGCTCTGGAGCGCCTGCAGGGGGCGCCCTTCCCCTTGAGTCCCTGCCCGGCACGCGGATCGCGAAGAAGGCCGGTCACGCGTGGCAGCCCAGCGGCCTCCTGGAAGGGAGGGAGGGAGGGTCGCGGAAAGGCTGGACCCGGGAAAGGGTCGTGGGAAGGCTGTGCCCGGGAGCCTCGGCCCGCCAAGCTGTGCCCTGCAGCGCCGCTCTCGGGGGCTGTTTGCTTGCAGCAGAAGCCAGGTAGGTGGCGGGTGGGCATTTACCGTCGGTGGATCGGGGGAGGGGGGCTTGAGGGTGATGAGAAACTGGCTGCCACGAGGGGATGCAGTGCATACTCCGGGCAGCAGGGTGCCTCGCCAGTAGCGTGTTTATCCGAGTGTGTGTCTTGCACCGATTCCCCCCAAAGACGAAGGAAAGCTGCAGCAGCGGTACAGTCCAAAAGGAAGCCGGTCCCCTATTATTACATAACGGGCCGAGGGCGACTGTTCCGCCGCTTGGAAGCTTCGCTTTGGAAATCGTGGCTCAGCGAATGTAACGTGGGAAGGGGTCGCTCCAGCAAGGAAGGACACGGAAGGCCAGGTTTCCCAAGCTGGGCGCGGGGGCTCACCCCACTCCTTCCCTTGCCCTTTATTTTTAACGACATTCGAACCTGTTTCCCTAAAATGTAGGACTTTGCCCGATGTGAAAGTCAACAGTGCTCTATGGAAAACAGAACTACTGTATAGGCTGCAATGGATTAAAGTTTTCAAAAGACAAGCTGATGGAGACCTTCTTTCTTTCCCCTTCCGTTCTCACTGCCCGACATGGGGTCAACAATCCCCTTGATTCAAGTGTTCTCATTTCAACGGTGATCAAACGTTGGATCAGATTCTCCTGAGCTGCTACCCTTCAGAGGTGTTGTACTACAGTACCTATCACCCCCAGGGTGTCCAGACCAGGGTTTTTGTTTTTCCAACCAGGCTCCCTGGAACCCTAGGGCTCCACAAGAGGTTGCTAGGGGTTCCATGAGATATTGAGATTTTTAAAATATCTAATTATTTAGCTGTAGATATAATAATTTTAAGGGCAGGGCCGGTTTAAGGAATTTTGGGCTCCCCTGCAATGCTTTATTTGGGGGGCCCCATATGTTTATCTCAGGTCAATGTAACCTAACCTATTCACCGTACAGGATGTTCAGATTACAGTAGGACCCCCGTATCCATGGATTCTTTATCCATGGGACACAAAACAGCACACCTACCATAGAGTCTTCCTAGAAAATGTGTCCTCCCTAGCCGTTTTCTAGGCCCTCCAAGACAACTCTATGATATTTTAAACCAGAAGTCCCATTATTTTCAATGGCGTTCACTATTATTCATGCTTTTCAGAATCCACGCCTCCCCTCGAACCAATCCCCAGTGGATAAGAGGGGCCTACTATATTACATAATTTGCCACCAATAATTTAGTTTAAAAACTATATTACAGGCAGTAACATAATATTTTTTGCTTATTAGCAATTAACGTAATGGTGTAGATTTCCTCAAAGAAAAGAAAGAGTGGACTACAAGCTGAACATGAGTTAGCAGTGTGATGCAGCAGCAAAAAATGCCAATGCATTTCTAGGCTACATTGATAGGAGTAGGTCTAGATCAAGGGAAGTAATAGTACCACTCCATTCTGCTTTGGTCAGACCTCACCTGGAATACTGTTTCCAGTTCCGAGTACAACAATTCAAGAAAGATACTGAGAAGGATGGTGGGAGGTCTGGAAGCCATTACGCCTTATGAGGAATGGCTTAGGATGCTGGGTGTGCTTAGCCTGGTGAAGAGAAGGTTGAGAGGTGACAGGATAGCCATGTTTAATTATTTGAAGGGATGTCATACTGAGGAAGGAGCAAGCTTGTTCCCTTCTGCTCCAGAGACTAGGACACGGAGCCATGGGTTCAAAGTACAGGAAAAGAGATTCCACCTGATTATTAGGAAGAACCTCCTGACAGGAAGAGCTGTTTGGAAGTGGAATATACTGCCTTGGAGTGTGGCGGAGTCTCCTTCTTTGGCTTTTTTTAAACATAGGTTGGATGGCCATCTGTCAGGAATGCTTGGATTGGGTGTTCTTGCAGGGCAGAAGCCGATTGGATGGGATGGCTGTTGGGATCCCTTCCAGCTCTATGATTCTATTATTCTAGGCTGCATTCAGAGCCCGGGAAAGTTACTCTTGGATTACACCTACCAGAATCCCCCTGCTAGCACCCTTCTCAAGGTCTGGTTGCATTGTTCCTTTTCCAGCATTCTCTAGCCCAGTGGTTCTTAACTTGGGATCCGCAGTGTCCTCACAGGGAGTCCACAAAGGCTTGAAGGCTGCTTGGCCCACCTCTTCCCTGTAGTGAAACAGCCACATGACAGGAACCAAGGCAAAGGCTGACTGGCTTGGCCTGCACATTGCCATTCAATCCACTCCAGCCACAAACTTGCAGGAAGAAGCAAGAGTGCCTCTGAGGGAAAGTTTAACGGATGGTGTAATTGTATTGTTGTTGCTGTTAGCTATTATTATTATTATTATTATTATTAGGGTTTTAAATCTTGAGATAAGTCTTGGGGCAACAAAATATATTTATGGGGGGGTCCTTGGTAAAGAAAAGGTTAAGAACCACTGCTCTAGGCCAATGCCTCTCACATAACACTAATGGGATTCTTGTGTGTTTTAGTGACAACAATAAAACCATTGTTCCCAGTAACATTACTCCAAATTTTATTTATATTCTTTTGTTAAAAGAGCTAGAGTGTTGTAGAAGTTTCAGCATTGACCTATGACTTTGGAGACCAGGGTTTGAATCCTTACTCAGCCATGAATACCCACTGGGTGACCTTGGGCAAGTCACACTCTCTCAGCCTCAAAGGAAGGCAAAGGCACACCCCCTTTGAACAAACCTTGCCTAGAAAACCCCATGGTGGGTTCGCCTTAGTCAGAAATGACTTGAAGGCACATAGGAAAACACACACAGATTCCTTTTGCAGGTTGAACTCAGTTGGCAGCAAGGGGAAGAAGCTGAAAGGGGGAAAGGGAGGGAGGGCAGAGACCCTAAGAAACCATGTTAAGAACAGCTGGAAAGATGGGCTGGAGGGGATCTATGTGGAAGGAAGGAAAGGGAAGGAAGGATGAAAGAAAGAAAGAAAGAAAGAAAGAAAGAAAGAAAGAAAGAAGCCCTTTCTGAGGGAAAGAGACAACCCTCAAATTCCCCCTCTCTCACACACACACCTTACTCCTCCCCGACATGCCTGACTGGCTTGCATTTTGCAGCAGCAAACTCCCTCCAGCTTCTGCCACGGAGGGCTGCTGCTTCTTTCTCTTTCTCTTTCTAGTTTAGGAGACACTGGTTTTTTTGTTTGTTTTTTTAAAAAAGCTAGCAGGAGGTTTTTGGAGGAGGAGGGTAGGAGGGGGCTACAAAGCAGCGGCTCCTCCCAGCTGTTTCCTGGCTGTCTCCTTTGTCAGATAAGGAGGTCAGCAGTGTTAGGGTAGCAATTTCAGCATACATGTAAAAACACAGCTTAGAGATAACCAAACACCCTTATCCTGTCCCAAGTTATTTGTTTAGCAAAATAAACACTCAAGACTCATGAAAGTAGTTTAAAAGTACAAAACTTCATTCTACTTACAGTTTCAGAGCTCTACATGTGGCAGAAAATTCAGTACAGCATCAAAGTAGACTAATAGTAAAAATGTCTAAAAACTACATTGTTAATAATAATAATAATAATAATAAGTATATCCCACCCCTCTACAAAATGCAATCAGGGCAGCTTACAACATTAAAATCTACATACAACCTCTCCATCCCACCCACCCCTTAAAATACAATTAAACATTTAAAACACAATAAATACTAAAAATACTAAAAACAACACAATAAAAAGCTGGATGGGAATCGGACTAATTGTAAACTACATTGTTACAAAAGAATATGCAGGACTCCCTGAGAGGGACAGCCTCTCACTATCACAACATGGCTAGGTGAGGTGGAAGAGAGTGTAAGAAGAGAAGAGAGAGAGGTATAAACCTTGTGCTGGCTTCTAAGAACAAAGGAGGAAACTTTAGACATTCCCCTTTTTCCCTAGAAGCCCAATAGGAAAACATTAGGAAGTTACATCAACACATCCTATCTGGCTTGTCAGTTAACCCTTCAATAGCAAAAACATTTCCACTTCTTGGATTGCAAACTATATATTCCAACAGGGTCAACCCTGATTAGTAATTGGATGGGAGACTCCCAATGAATATCGGGTGCAGTGGGCTGTATTTCAGAGAAAGGAACTGGCAAAACCACCTCTTAGCATTCCTTGCCTAAGAAAACTGTAAGAAATTCATGGTGTCACCATAGGTTGACAGGCGACTTGAAGGCACATACACACAAATCATCTGTGATCAAGTATAGCTCCTCTCAAACTTAAGCAGTTTCATAGAATCATAGAGCTAGAAGAGACCACAAGGGCCATCTAGTCCAACTCTTTGCCATGCAGGAATACACAAAGTACTCATGACAGACGGACATCCAGCCACTGTTTAAAAACCTCTGAATAGGACACTCCTATCATATTCCAAGGCAGTGCAATCCACTGCCCGACAGCTCTTACTGTTAGGAAGTTTTTCCTAGTGTTTAGATGGAATCTCTTTTCCTGTAGCTTGAGTCCATTGTTCTGTGTCCTGGTCTCTGGAGCAGCAGAAAACAAGGTTGCTCAATCCTCAGTATGACATCCCTTCAAATATTTAAACATGGCTATCATGTCACCTCTTAACCTTCTTTTCCCCAGGCTAAACATACCCAGCTCTATAAGCCGTTCCTCATAGGGCATGGCTTCCAGACCTTTCACCATTTTGGTCACCCTCCTCTGGGCACATTCCAGCTTGTCCATATCCTTCTTGAATTGTGGTGCCTGGAATTGGACACAGTATTCCAGTTTGATTGCCCCACAAACATGGAAATCACCAGCTATCACTGCTGGCTGCAACGTTTTCATGAAAACTGTTAAGTACATGAGTTATCTGGATGGAATAGCATAGAATTCTGTTCCAGAGTCTGTCATAAATGTTCAGCACCACTGGCACAGAATCAGTGTGCAGTGAGCCAATTCAGCCCTCATAAGTAGTGTTTTAGAGCACAGGCGAAGCACAGTAAAGGCCAAACTCATGTTTGTGAGAGAGTCTAGCTCAGTCTGTGAGGGGCATAGCTACTTTGCATGGTGTTGGCCCAGATTCAGACCTAAGTGTGTTAAGCTCCAGCTAGAAAAAAAAAAAACTGTTGCCTGAAGCCCATTATTATCAACAGTGCTAGGCTAGAGGGATTCATGGTCTGACTCAATGTAGCTTCCTCTGTTCAAATGTCCCAAACAGGAAGTACCAGAAATGGACGTGTCTTACATTTGGCTGAAAGCATTCTCATGAGCTCTACATTCTATGTTAAAAGTCTAGCTGGGAGGTGGCATGTTTAGGAAGACCTTTTGATTTGTGCTAGCCTTCCACAGCAGAGGGTGATGTGGGATTTTAGCACAAGTGTGTTAGCCTAACCTTTGCTTGTGTTGGCTTCTTAAATCACAGGATGATTGGGCTATTCTAGGAAAATACAGTGGTTTTATGCTGTTGCTAATATTATTATTGTCACCATTGTCTATTTAATGCAGGGGTGGGCAACTGTGGCCCTCCAGATGTTATTGGAATGCAATCCCTGTCAGTATTATCTGGCATAGTTTGTGGTGAAAATTCCTGGGAATTACAGTCCAACAACATCTGACAGGCCATAGTTGCCCCTAACCTGATATAGCATGGTGGACTAGATGACATCCAACATCACTTCTGAGCTTATTATTACAATTTTTTTAAAGGATGACCTCTGTTGGGAGTAATATTTATAGATTTGCTTGCCGTAATGTTGAAAACATTATATTTTTGGTGCTTGCAAGTTTTTCCTGCCCAGCTCTTTACAATGTTACAAAACAGATGATCTTTCTTGGGCAATGACATTGAATTTAAACAACTGGAAAGCTCCTTTCTAGGTGTTATTTTGGTACAGATCTTTTATTAAGCATCTTCCAACACTGCGTCCCTCCAGAACAATTAATTAGTCCCACAAATAAGCCTGTCCTGAACACTGAAATTTGTTCACCACCTGGACTGCAATTAATTAGTCCCACAAATAAGTCTATCCTGAACACTAAAATGAGTTTACCACCTGGACTGCTTTCAGAGTTCCTTGAATTTCCCACTTCCTGAAGCTCTGTTTTAATAGCCTAGCATAGGTGGTTGATAGTTGCTCTTGCCCCTCTAACATTGCAATTCTAATCCCTGTCCCCTATGAACTGCCACCTGAGGCAGCGGCCCTGGCTTCCTTCTACTATTGTCATTGAGAGAAAATTACATGCATTCAGCTTCCGGCAGTTCTCTGCCGTCATCTCAGCCTAGTCTCTCATTTAATTGTGTATGTGTATCTCACAAACATGTACCTCCCCTTGTTTCCAAAGTTAATATCCTGTGGCCTCATGCAATCTAGTCTAGATGTCCAGGTGGATCGTAGAAGTAACAAAATGGCTGCTGATCCTGTTCCTTGTGACACCATGGACACCATGGTGTGCTGTGTATTGCAAGTAAACTCATCATGTTGTGGGAACCCTCCCAAGGAAAAACCCCATAGTTTAGCCCTATGTTTGTTTCAAAACTTTTGCTCTATATAGAATCATAGAGTTGGAAGAGACCTCAAGGGCCATCCAGTCCAACCCCCTGCCATGCAGGAATACACAATCAAATCATTCCTGACAGATGGCCATCCAGCCTGTGTTTAAAAACCTCCAAAGAAGGAGCCTATATTTTTGTTTAAACAACCCAGGCAAGCTTTATTATAGAATTAGTCTTCTTCTAAAATCTTTTATTTGCTATGCTATTTCTATGCTGCCCATAACTGTAGATAAAAAGTTGTTAAACTATAACACAAATTATTTAAAAATGTAGTGGAAAACTCCAAAGGAAAGCTGAGCAATAATGTTGAACACAGCAAATCCTGAACCTCAACCAGGTTGTTGATTTGTTTGAAATAAATTTTATTCTCCTAACTTATGCTGTTTCTGCCTATTTTGTCAAGATGGATCACTCCCTGTTTTACCACTGGGTCATCATGTGTGCCCTTTTCAAGTGAAGGATTGCCATGGAGATATGGGGAAAAATATGAATGCTGCTTCCTTGCCTGAGGAGATCTGACTCAACCTACTAATGGAACCTGGTTTTTAAAGGCTGGCATTAGGCGCCTGGGTATACCCCCACCCCCCATTCACAAAGTGCTACCTTGCTGTGATGTTTCATTGATCACAGATGGCCCATATTGCAAGGTTTAAGATGAAAGCACTCCTTTTGTCTAATATTTAACAAAGTGCATTCATTTAAAGATGCATGTTTCAGTTCAATAGGAAGCATTTAGAACTGTCAGGTTAAGTGGCTCATTTAAATATTGCTCATGAATCTTTGTCTTGTCCCCCCCCCCAAAAAAATAAAAAAATTAAGGGCCATTTTTTCATTACAGTAAGTAAGCCAGATGGGCTGTGGGCTAAACTGATGATAGGTAATGGAGTGGTTTTCCCCCTCAAATATTTTGTTGCAGGTAAACACTAAAGCACTTCTCTAAAGGATGTTTATATACGAGTGTGTTCACAAGTATGAATATGCAAACAGACATAGAATCATAGTTTGGGAGTAACTATGTACAAATATCTAGTGGATTGCAATTACTGTAGTTCCTTTTCCCAATAACAAGCCTATCATTACACCTGTAACTTAATCGGGGATAATGCCTTTTGCAGTGGAACTACTGTTCTAAAGTTACTTTTATAACTGACGTGGCCTCACTAAATGGTGAAGGAAGGCTATTACAAGGTTCTAGTGTTGGCTCATGCAGAGCCTTGTACTGCTGTTTTATTCTGTTTTGTGGGTGCTGAGGCATTGACGAGGGGGTCAGGAAGCAAGAGTGATTTGTATTTCAGGCAGCAAATAGTAGCTTTCAGGTTTTTAAAAAATTAAGATAAAGGAACTAATTTAGTTGCTAGGCCTAGTTAGTTCTTGGAAGAATGACGACCAGGGAATAAATACCAGGTGCTGAAGTGACATTTCAGAGGAACACAAACTAACTCTGAGTATTTCAGAGGAACACAAACCAC